>CM025853.1:11472499-12072499 GCA_003952965.2 Morella rubra
ATCTCTTACCAAAGGAATACTAAAGGAGTCAGTAGCTTTTGACCTAAAAGTGAAAACATGACAGATATAGATAGGGAGCAACAAGGTGGTGGAAAATTGGAGACGTACCAAACTCCACAAGGAGTGGTCATGCTCTTTCAATGGTATTTGGAAAATGCTTTTTTCTAATCTGATTCGAACTCCCAATTCCTGCCGTTCACTCAAAATGGCGAATATTACAAGCCACATATAGGAAACAACACCCTTTGATTCTTCGATATCGTTAACATGCGGTTGGAACATTTTCTTTCCTACGTCCATCAATCTTTGGCAATTTCATGTTCTTGGTTGCTTATGTCACAACAAAGCGCCCTTCTTTAGTCATTCAGGACAAAAAATTTACTCCCATAGAATTCACCTTCCTGTGTTAGCTTCAGGATGAGGGAGCAACTCCGGCTCGGCGGCTCCTCCCTCCTCTAGTCCCCCTGCCTCTCGCTCCTGTCCTCTCCCCTCCCCACTCTGCTCTTTTCTCTTTTCTTCCTTATGCATTCCCCTTGTTTTTTGGATTTTGGAACCAAGATCTATCTTCGTCTAGAAGCCGCCTCTATCACCTTATCTCCGATCTATCCCTTCCGTATTTCGCTCTGCCTTCCTCATGGCGAGAGTAATTCACGCACCGCCTCGTCGTGCAACCGATACAAATGTTGGTCGTCTTTCTTCCCTTCTGGATTCTCCCCTGCCACTTCACATAAGGTGTCTTTGGTTTTATCTACTTCTCAACAGACAAACATGTTTATAAGATGCAATGTCCTTTGCAGGTCCATTGTCGGAAACTTCCCTCGCCGGAAACCATGGAGTTTTCCGAGTGACATTTTTGGATTAAACGAACACAGTTCCATCCGTTGTTCTGCAGCATAGAACTATTTACAAAGCAACAAAATCATAGCATAAAAGAGTGCACAACGATTTCCACTGATCCAAACTCGTGATATAGATTTAAGAGTAAAAGGAAAATTTTTCTTTCTGGGAAGTATTTACGAAGATGTTACCTTAATCTGAGAATTTTAAATTTGAAGGGTCGAGTTCAGTTGTACTATCTAGCAGTCTATCTCGTTACTACACTCTGTTTTTTAATTTTATGGCATGTATCGTCCCACATAAAGGCATGCATCAAGCATCGGGCAGGGCAGGCAGCGATTGACAGCCAGAATCATGTTCTTCATCACTTACATCTGATGCCAGATGTCAACTATCCATCAAGCCCACGTGCGCTCGCCACTTGTTTCACTTTTTTGAGTTTGACAAAGTTGTGTTACCGTTAAGAGGATGGGGATATATGCCAAGCTTCCGAAGGCTGCTAAGTAAGCAAAGCGAGCTGAATCTGTATGCCTTTGCCACTGTGGCCACTTAGCATTGATGGTGCAGAAAAAGAAACGCCAACAGAAACAAGAAACAGAAGGAGCTTAACTCCGTCCCCAGAAAAAGCTCTCTCTCTCTCGGTCTCTCTGTTAAAAAGTCCACTTTTTAAACCAAGCAATCACGGGACGCCCCTGAAATCTCTGCCTTTGAATTCATCTTTCTACTCCCAAAGACCTGATCCATTCGATACTATTAGAGCCAACCGTGAAAATTTGTGTCCTCTTCTCTGCGTTCTGGAAAAAGCTTCTTACTTTCAATAATTTTCTCTTCCTTCCAATCTAATCCAATCCTGGAAACCATGAAACCCGGACATCTTCCTCTCTATTTTTCTCGTTACCATATATATTTTCACGAAGTTTTCGCTGATTTATCACCGCTTTGATATGAAGACGGTACAAATGGTTGGCATAGAAGGCTGTCATTTGGTCCTCTCCGTGTGCTTTATCTCAGAAAAACTTGGTGATTCTTCTTTGTTACCGTAGTTTTCTTGATAATTCATGAAAATCCAGATTTCTTTTTCACTTCTCTCTAGAACCCATGTTTCTGAATCAGTTCATGCACTACCTGAAATCAATTCATACATTCAGAAGGAAAATTCCTTTTGATTGTTTGTTTTGACACAATACCGTCCCCTATTTCAAATTGCCATTTCCTCTATAGGGCTTGAGAAAGTATTCAAGAGCTTCTATGGCGACCTTGTGTTTCCACACGCTTCGCCTTCGAAAGTCGAAGAGTAAACATTTGCCAATCCCTTCTTCGTCCAATACGCAGTTGAGTTCTGACATGGAGAACATGGAAAGAAGGAGATTTGATAGCCTGGAATCATGGTCTATGATATTGGACTCTGAGAATGTTGAGACTTGGGAGGTATCAAAGGAGGATCAGGAGGAATGGACCGCCGATCTCTCACAGCTGTTTATAGGTAACAAGTTCGCGTCAGGAGCACATAGTAGGATTTACCGTGGAATTTACAAGCAGAGAGCTGTGGCCGTGAAAATGGTTAGGATTCCAACGCATAAGGAGGAGACTAGAGCCTTGTTGGAGCAGCAATTTAAGTCCGAAGTTGCGTTGCTTTCACGTCTCTTTCATCCAAACATAGTGCAGGTAGTTTCCATTGGAATTGAGATAATATTTTTGTTGTTGTTTTAGCGTGATGCATACAGAGTTGTTGTCACTGCTAGTTTTATTCTGGTAACATAGGAAAGTCGGAAAAGATTGTGATCCTTTGATTACTTACATTTCTGTCTACTCTCAGATGCAGAACATGCTAAATATTTAGTGTATATCGGTGACTTTCCCGTGCTGTTATGTTGTTGACCATACTGACTTCCCCAATTTTATGAAATTGCTCATCAAATTCTGTGGGACTAAATGATCCTGTGGACAAGACTAAATGAAGAGTTGAAACTCAATAGTCAATGGGCATCTTCAAACTTGTTTTTTTAAAAAAATAAAAAAATAAAAAAAATTACGCCTACCTTCTGTTATTATTTCAGATTCAAATCCTTTTTCAACTTCCTCTCAAATTCCATGATTTTTTTTTCCCCTGGTGCTAATGAAAGCTGGTTGGGTCTATTTTGTGCATTTCCAAAGAATTATACGCACAAGACAAATTGTCCTTCCAGGGCTTGTGAAACATAAGATCTCCATATTACCAAATTGCTGATTCAGCTTCTTTGCAGTTTATTGCAGCTTGTAAAAAGCCTCCTGTTTACTGTATCATCACCGAGTACATGTCCCAAGGAACTCTGAGGATGTATCTTAACAAGAAAGAGCCATATTCGCTTTCAATAGAGACAATACTGAGGTTGGCTCTTGATATATCCAGAGGAATGGAGTATCTTCATTCACAGGGGGTGATCCATAGAGATCTTAAGTCAAATAACTTGCTTCTTAATGATGAAATGAGAGTTAAGGTGGCAGATTTCGGTACATCATGTCTAGAGACACAGTGCCGAGAAACTAAGGGAAACATGGGAACTTACCGTTGGATGGCACCAGAGATGATCAAAGAGAAACCTTATAGTCGGAAAGTTGATGTTTACAGTTTTGGGATTGTTCTATGGGAGCTTACGACAGCTTTGCTTCCCTTCCAAGGAATAACCCCTGTGCAGGCAGCATTTGCCGTGGCTGAGAAGGTCAGATAGCTACATTCATAACGCAAATCCTTTCCTCTAGTCTTACATCCAATATTTCAAACTACTTGCTTTCTTGCAAGCTCACACTTCTCCACCTTTGAGTTTCAGATGTGTTTTCTAGTTAATGCATACGTGGTTCTAAGTTTCTCGGAACTTTGGATTTCCAAACTTCCTTCTGTTTGACCATAAGCACATTCTGCCACTGCATAGTGGTACTGGTAGACCAGAATGTTAACTGGCCTCACGAAGAGTCAATTGACACAATTGAAGTGACTGTTTACAATGGACCTGGTTTGTTTGGATCGCAAATTAGCAATAATCACCTGGATGATTTCCTAGTTACACACTTTCATGAAGTCTGGCACTTTGTGTTCATGATAGTGTTAGCAATCCATCCCTCCATGGTCAGTCCAATTTTCTACAAATGCTCTATGATGCCATCCCCTTCCAAAGTTCTATGGAAATTTATGAATGACTTATATTTTGTGTTGTAATTAAGCAAGGAAAACTAATATTAATAACAATACAGATGAACTTTCCTTGCATCGATTTTAGAAGTCTAAGTGAGGTGCCTTTGTCAAGCAAGCCACTGTTCATGTAGAAACCATCTCTTAGCAAGCTAGCAAGAATATCTATCTTTATGCTCTCAAACTTAATACAAATTTCAGGTGATCCCATTTTAACCCACGAAACATGACCGTATAGTTCTTCAATAAAGACAAAGCAAGATGGTTTTTTCATGGCACAAGTTTTTAAACGTGCCCTGCTCCCTCTCTTGCTTAAGGATCCTCTACCAGCCCAGTATGTCTATAGCTCTCCTGATTTAAAATTTCCATTAAAAGGAACCTTGGAAATATTTGCATAGACTTGTAAGTCCTATTTTTTGTCGAAAACATTTAGGCATGTAGGTAAATGGTCAATCCAAGTATGCTAGAGAGAATAATGTTATGTATCAAAATCGATACAATTGTTAGCATCTTAGTTACAATGCCCACCTTCTTCTTGTTTCAGCTTTGTTTAATCTCTCTACGCATTCTATTTTTTTCTAAAGACTTAGGCACCACAAGAGCGTTTGATGCTAATATACCTTATGCAATATATACCTTGAATGGCAGAATGAACGCCCTCCACTGCCCGCTAGTTGTCAGCCTGCACTAGCACACCTCATCAAGCGCTGCTGGGCAGCAAACCCCTCAAAGCGACCGGATTTCAGTGCTATTGTGTCTGCTTTGGAGAAGTACGATGAGTGTGTCAAGGAGGGCCTTCCACTTACTCATCACTCAAGGCTGCAGGTCAGCAGAAATGTCATTCTTGAACGCTTGAAAGGCTGCGTATCCATGAGCAGCTCCTCCATACCTGTACATGCCTGACTCTATCAGAAGGTATTATTATAGTCAATACTCAAGTAATTATGTTAGTACCTACCTGTACCCTTGCAAGAACTAGCTCATGTTCTGACCACATATATTTGGATACTTTCATGTTGGTTTTCAGCTGTAGGCGCATGCATCAATATACTCTCCGCATGGAGTATTTTGGACTTTGGACCCACCATTTGGTAGTTCCTCACTTTCACAAGCTGATTCTATGTGCTTGATTTTGTAGAAAATAATTGTGTTAAAATTAATTATGGAGACAAAGAAAGAGTAAATATGCTCATCTTTCATTGAGTCTTTTGAAAAGAAAAAGAAAAGTTACACTGCAGTGATTACCATCTCATCACCCAACTAAGAGCTACCAAGTGGTGGGTTCAATTTGTGTTTAAATGCCCTAATCTTTACTATCAGGAAAAATAGCTTTGAATTGCGTATTTGGGTTATTGTACAAATGATATGCAGGTTCTGAATATATACTTGATTTGAGGCATGATCCTTGCTTGTTTTTGTTCTTCCTTTACACGAGACTGCGTATATAGTGTTTCAAAATTCCAAAAAAGATGCATGAGGTTTTAATTACTACCATGTATCGAATCTTGCTTAAACTTCTCCCAGAAAAGAAAGACAATCAATAACACATGAAACAATCTGGCCGCCCAGGCCTAACATAAACCTCCACATCGAAGATGTTGCAGTGAGGACCCACTGTAAGCCCAACCGCAGTGAGGACCCACAGTAAGCCCAACCCTCTAGCCTCTTTTCTATCCAGACTTTTTGTCTCCCAAGAAAGTCTGAGATTTCCGTAACTCAATCAGGGGTTAAAAGCAAAATAATGTTCACCCAGACGATTCTGCACCTATCAGTCAACCTTAAGCATTACATTAATCCGTGACCCTGACGATGGATCTCGTATCTGAAACATAGCCACTACTATCAATCTGTCACAGAATCACAAAACTACATTTGTGGACCCGTGGTTCTCCACCTCGGAGCACTTTATCCTCTCTCTCTCTCTCTCTCTCTCTCTCTCTCTCTCTCTCTCTCTCTCTCTTTTCTTTTTTTTTTAGAAAGTAGACTGAACACTTCTGTTAGTTAATCTTGTACCTTGGGGCACAGGGCGGGAACTCTAAGTACAACGGTGGTATTCGAGTGGTTAAGCGTGGATTTGAGTTACCTTGTTATTGGGCGAATCCCAGAATTGTCGTTCACATAGGTTATGGCCTGATCTCATGTCCATCATCCCAGGAAAAGATACCCTGCCGGTGCCGGGCATGTCTAGATCAGTAGTTATGCCTTCTTTTTTAGTTATTATTTTAATAAATCCAATCCATTTTAACCTCAAATCATGTTTAAAGGTAAAGAGTAAATTCGAATCTTATTATTATTACTGAGCAAATCCATGAGTTACTATTTTACGTGCCGTAGATTGGGTGTGTGTGACTGAATCAATAGAAGACCTCCCAAAGAAATTAGAATCAATTCATTAGGGAGGTCTTCCCCTACTGGGATTGACTTCCAGGCATCGCCTCCAGGTGGTTGCCAATGTCGGGCCCAAAGTATTACACCAATTTGAAAACTAGTAGGAAAATGGACAGGAACCTCTCACGCGTTTTCTTTCATGTATTTACTAAGATACTTCCCTTCACATTTGTCCAAGAAATTGACCATCTTGGGGAGTCGAGAAAGTCTCCTACTTGACATCTGATTTTGAGAGTTAAATTAAGCTCGTCCTTATGACTATGTAAAGGGACACAAAACCGAGTAAAACACGTCCAGTTGATCAGATGAAAGTCCTCAGTCCCTCTCAGGCTCTCGCGTACTTAACCTGGGCTAACAAGTTGAAAATTGGCAGCCAAAGCTCTCCAAGTTATCTCATCATTGTGGATGAGATCCGTCTCCGCCTGGATACGTTTGACGATTTAGCTTGAACATTCTATCCTTGACACAGTCCTGCCCTTCATGAGAAGCTAAAGAGTCAAATCAAGAAAAATTGAGCAACTTGCCCCCTCCCACCCTCCAACCAAAGCGTCTAATTAGGATCCCAATACGTTTTCCATGGGTAATTTTGACAGTCTAATCTTGGAAGTTTTTGTCATTTTCTGAAGCCATATTCTTCGGCTTTTAGGACCTCAATTACCCTTTTGTTTGATTGAGAATTCCAGCGGAGATATCTATTTTGTAGAGAACAGCTAATACCTCCATTATTCCTAGTTAGTGATAAGCACACAGTCTCTTGAAGGCTTACCCAATCTATAAAAGTGTCCCTCATGCTTATTGCGCTAAGTTTGGCACGTACGGGTACATAAATTAAACACCAGTGTGGTCGTGGAGTCATGTAAGCTTGACTGCTTCCTAAGCTTTTTCTGAGCCCACTCATGTAAGTTAAGCAACTATCCTTGGACACAGTCCTGCCCTCCTCATGAGAAGCTAAAGAGTCAAATCAAGAGAGTTAAATTGAGCAACTTGCCCCCTCCCACCCTCCAACCACAAGCGTCTAATTAGGATCCCAATACGTTTTCCATGGGTAATTTTGACAGTCTAATCTTGGAAGTTTTTGTCATTTTCTGAAGCCATATTCTTCGGCTTTTAGGACCTCAATTACCCTTTTGTTTGATTGAGAATTCCAGCGGAGATATCTATTTTGTAGAGAACAGCTAATACCTCCATTATTCCTAGTTAGTGATAAGCACACAGTCTCTTGAAGGCTTACCCAATCTATAAAAGTGTCCCTCATGCTTATTGCGCTAAGTTTGGCACGTACGGGTACATAAATTAAACACCAGTGTGGTCGTGGAGTCATGTAAGCTTGACTGCTTCCTAAGCTTTTTCTGAGCCCACTCATGTAAGTTAAGCAACTAATCCGCAAACTAAAGCGTACCTTTTTTTTTTAAAAAAAATGTAGCGAATTGCTTTAAAGGATAACAAGATGAACCAAAATCCTCTGTAATTTTTTACTCAAATTATATAGTGTAATTAGAAAAAAGCTTGACACAATATGTGGACCCATTATAGAGGTCCGCAAACTGTTATTATATAATTGCTTTTAAAAGATGAGTAATTTTTTAGACATATGTGGATTATAGAGGTGGACCCCTTATACTATTTATTGTTGTTCATGTAAAATTTTCAAAAATATGAGCCATACAATGAGTTTCACATACAACAAATTACAGAGAATAATAATCTAATCAAGAAAAGATATTACACACTATCTTTATGTGAAGGACTTGAATTAATTTGGTCAAATTGAGAAACACATTAATTGAGTTAGGAATGCACTGATAAAGCCTTGGAAACTTTAACGAACCCGAAGTACCCTCATTAAAGCCCTCTTCCTGTCTCTATAATGACGGACAAAAGGGAGATCACTAGAGATGTAATTAATCAGGGGAAATGGAAAAATAACGGGAATCGTGGGTCTACATGTGAGGTCCTCCAAGTGACATGTGTACGGCGATGCTCAAATAGATGCTTGTGTGTGCTAGTTGCGGTGAAGCAATGAAGGGAGAATATGTGCTGGTAGGGTAATTGTATGGTTACCGAGACCCGAGCCGATAGTTCCCTCTTTCTGTATTTATTGGCCGAATTCAAAGTAAGGCAGATTCGCATTCCGAAGATGTCCCTGCCAATTTTATTTGAGGAACTAATCAATAAAGTGGGAGTGCGGAATGAAGACAAAGGGTGCAAAATTTCAGGAGCAACATATACTGCACCTCGCGTACGGTATTACCTATTGGCCCAATTTCTTTAGCACAGGATCAAATTTAATGGATTTAGGTTGTTATTATTATTATTTTCCTCTTAGCAAAAAAAGGGTTTGTTTGGTGTTGTCATTGCTATAGTTAACTTAAACTTGAGCATATCCTCATGGCTTAGGGCTTTCAAGTTATAATGGAGCTTGACAAGATTCGAACTTACGAGTTCAAACTCGCAAGGTGATATTTTTGACCGACATCTTGCTACTATGCAAACACCATGGGGACAATAGGTGTGGATTATGAATTTTTAGGAATTAATTCAAATAATAAAATTTTTATTTTCCTATTAGTTTAAGTTTTTGAGATAAGGGGAAGATTTCAGTTGGTATCAAAGCTAAGATTTTCAAAACTTGAATTGTACTCTATTTCAATTTCAATTAAATATTGCACGTGTTGGGCCTCCCAATTAAAAAGAGAGTTCAGCCCACACGTAAGGGAGAGTATAGAGAATATAATTCAAATAATAAAATATTTATCTTCCAACTTAAACTTTCGGAATAAGTGGTAGATTCATATAATTGAATCACATTGAGATGAATAACAACCCTAAGGGATTCGAGCATTACTAAAAGTGCATGCTAATAAGAAGTTAAGAACAATGCAGAAGATGTACGTACCCTTACGAGTGATTCTATGCGACGTGTAGCATTTTACATAAGGACCAGCTTACACATTAATTTTTTATAATGAAAGTTGGAATTGGGTTTTGTGACACCCACATGCGTGGTTTTAAAAATTAAGATATTTAAACTAACTTTGTCGCCTAATCTACATCAAGAAGTGACTAGATTTTTCTCACTCTTTGGTAGATTCCACTTGACCCTAAAAGGAACACTTCTACAATTTCCATTATTTTTTCTTTTGGTTTTAAAAGCAATTAGTAAAAGTATATTTTGAACATTTTAAATGAAAAAGTAGAAATTATTGCTAGGGTGGAAGCCATTAAACACAAAAGTATACAACACCCTTTTTCTGTGATCTATGCTCTAAAAAAAAAAAAAAAACCCATCCACTAGTTTCACCTGAATGTGAGTCAAATTGAATGAATCCAATTGTCCCATCTCATAGTATATTGCTTTTGGAAAAGGTGTCTAAGCTTCATAAAGCAAAACTTGAGCAAACAATCCACTAAACGACTATCAATAAGCAACAAAGGAGAGTGTTCTCTATGCTTTTGGATCATTGAGTGGGGGTTATGGGGGTTCAAACTTTTCCTCATGCAACCCATACAAAAGGGGGGTGTTGCTCTATGAAGTCATTGGTGGTATATATGTCAGTCCGTCAATTGGTGGAGTTTTTTTGTCTTTAAAGGGGGTAATATGGTCCAAAACGGACTCGATTTTACACAATTATGGGCAAAATAAATATATGCCCTTGGGAAACAAAGAAAAGAGGTTTGGGCTCGAGTCGTTGGTGCGACCATTTGCCTCCCTTTGCTTTAATCGAAGCCTTGCTTTTGCCGACCTCGTCACTTGGGACACCTACCATCAGATACTCTCGTCGCTATCGCTCCTCTCCTTTTTACCCCCCTAAATACCAAAAGAACCACTCGTGCAAAGGCAGTGACAGTGTGTGGCACCGGATGAGCTTTACAGGACCATTGATGGAAATTCACTTCCTCATCCTTTGAAAAGCTCAGCCAGGACATAAAACGACGCAGTTTCACCACTCAAAGACAACGAATAGGCGCCGATTTCTTTCTAAACTCGCACCAAAAGTGGCTTCCCTGCCAACATGGCAACATTTTCCATATCCGCCAAGGAGGTAAAAAAGGAATCCCATGAAAGGAGAGTTGCGTTAAAAGAACCCCCAGCTCCCCCCACATAATCGCGCCGGGGGGGGGAATAAAAATTCCCCACGTTTATTGGAAAAGCCTAATTAACATATTCATTTTTATTATTTTGCTTTACTTTCCACATTCAAATTGTTCATTTTTTAGGTTAACTAACTAATTAACTTCCTTAATCAACAAAAGCTTTATATTTAAGCTAACTTTTGTAACAAAACTTTACTAAAGATAGAAAGTTCAAAGAGTTTGATTACTAACCCTAAACTCAATAGTGTTGGATTCTATAGACAATATATCTATCTGTTGTCCAAAGCAGAACAGATATAATCCATTAAGAGATTAACCTCCTAAACTTTTTTCTAATCACTGAAAATTAACCAACTTCGCTAACAAAACCTATAACCACAAGAAATTAACCTACTTCCCTAGATCCAACTGATTACAATCTTAACCTGCGTATATACCCACATACAGAACTACATAGAGAAATAGTCAGAAAACGCGAAGAACAGAGATAAATATAAGCATCAAAATCGATTTGTCGATTCTAAACAAATCAACTCTTGATGATCCAAAATTACACTACCCCATTTTTTACATTGTAAAAGGGTAATATACAAAAAACAGAGCGGGGAAAAAAAAGAGATGATTTTGAAGAAACAGAGTTACAGAAGGAACTAAGCCCACCTTTTTGTTGTTTTTTCCTTTCATTTTTCTATCGAATTCATGGGTTCCAAACACCCCAAATCTTCTCCCCAATAAAACTCACAAACCTTCTCACGGACCCTTTATCGTACCCTTCCTCTCCCTCACCCCCAACAGCACCCCCAAGGCTCTCATGACCACTATTGCTACTCTCTCCACCCAGCGAGTCCGACTCGCTCGACTCGTCCTTCCCCGAAGTCCCTTCCAACCGCTTCAACTCAGCCGACCCGTTGTTGCACCCTCTCTTCCTCCTCTCCTTTCTACTCTTCCCACTCTTCTTGCTCTGCGCCATTAACTCGGCCTCGAAAGCATCGATGATTTCGTGTATCTCTTCCCGATTCGGCGAGGAGTCCCACCTCACCCAGTAACTCGTGTAGCAACGGAAACAGTTGCAGTTAAACTGAGGAGGGTGATCGGCGCAGCCTTTTTGGTGGGTGGCCCTTCGGCGACCGTCAAGGTTGACGGAGCTGTTGGAGCAGGAGAGTAGGTAGGCTAGGACTTCTCGGTCTTCGAGTGATAAAGCAGCCGCGAGGGTCAGGATCGTCGCCGGAAGGAAGGCAAGGTGGTCGGAGATGATCGGCGGCGACGGATGAACCGTTCCTCGGCGGTAGAGCTTCTTCATAGCAAAAGACTTTGGGGAAGGTAGAGAGAAAAGATAGCTGTCTGAAGAGAGAAGAGACTAGGTTTGGACTTTGAACGGCTGATGAGGTTATATGGTTCGAGAGAGCGAGAGAGAGAGAGAGAGAGAGAGAGAGCCTCAGAGTTGGTGACGTGTAATCGATGTTGGCGAATGGAGGGCGTTCACGTACGACGCGGACAGAAATGTACAGGTACGGATCAAGATCAAGCGCTTTGATTCGTGGCGCTACCCTGTGATTGGTTAATAATATTTGCTTTAAAAAAAAAAAACTAGTACTTGATTAACTGAATTAAAATTATCCTCAGGGAAAAAAGATACCTGATTTATATTTGTCTCTTTATTATTTACAGCTATAACTAAATATTCCAATAACACCAATCAAATTTTTACACTTGGAGAGTGAAGGCGTCCTTGCAGTGAACGGATGAGATTCGTGCTGTGATGAGATGGGACCTACTTCAATGATCAGCCTCTCTTTTTGGCTGACGTCCAGTTTGTACAGTTAATTCACTGACCCTCCTATACGTCAGGGTTGGTGTGTGAAGGAATTGGGCGGGCTTAAGCTAACACATTACAGTCAAGAACCGGCTGCTGTTAGGTGCTATAGGCCACGGGTGCACCTTGACTCTTTTATTTTTTCACTTTGAATTTCTTTTCTGACAACCTTCGGTTATTATTTTCGGTTAAATGGTTGAAATCCTATTCCTACCCTTTCAATATTTCTCTTAGCTGGAAGATTATTATAATCAATTAAATACAGTTATTAAAGATTAAAAAAAAATCAACCGTACACTTGAACTTTTATTTTACTTTTTTTAATAAAATTTTATTTTTGTACCCAACTATTTTGAGAATTTGAATTATTAAGTTCATCTTCTCGAATTACTAAAATTTATTTATGTGTGTCTTTAAATAAGATTTGAACGTCAAAATTCATGCTGGATGATTTTGACAGTTTGATTTCATTTGAAGATGCACATTAATAAATTAATGATAATTTAAAGGTTTAATGTAATGAATTTAATAGTCAGATTTCTAACGTATCATTAATCTCATAGTTTGAAAATATAAAGTAATTTTTTTCTATTTTGTTTAGATAGTAAAGATTCAAATTTGGTGCGGATGTTTTACCAATTAACGGTAGTTTTTAATTAATAAGGAGCTTGCATTTTATTTTTCTTAGGGACCATTGTTATAGTTGTTTAATGTTTTAATTTATGCCCCTGTATGGTAATCGAATATGCTTTGAAAGATGTTGAATCTAATGAAATTACAGTAAAATACCTACCCATGGGGAAAGATCTTCTATTATCTTTGTGGAAATTTTGTCTTGCGTAATTTTGTCGATGTACATTTAAAAATTTGATTATATTTCCAAGTCTTTATCTCTTCTACGCAAAGCAGATGTTCGAAGTTAATTACTTGATAAAATCAATCTTGGGGTGAAAAGGCAAGGAATTCCATTGATTAGAACTTATTTTACTCAAAATTAATAAGTGTAGCATTTGTATTTCTCACGTGACCTTCTTAGGTTCCCAAAGAATGAAAGTGGTCTTCTAATTATAAACTGGGCTGCCGTTTAGAAGTTAATTAACTAACTAAAGTAAATCCAAATTATGATATTGTCTTACTATACGTAAGATGGTTAGATAAACTGAATAATTAAATTTTAGAAAAATAATTTTTTTCATCAAATGTACATTTTAAGTTTCAAACTTTAAATATCTCCAACTCTAGAATTATAAAAATTCATCAATATCCGTCTTCTAGTTAAATCATATAGTCAAAATGTGAAAAAAAAATCTACGTGACTCAATTTTCGCTGTTATATTATACGAGAAGGTTGATAGTTTAGACCCTACATGTATTTAGAATTATTTAAGGAGGATGAAAAGAGATATTCTCTCTTAAATGTTTCAAAAATAAATTAGATAGCATTTTTAGAAGCAAGAATTTGAATTCCTATAAAAGTACTAGGAACCAAAGGTGAAAATGGGTTGTCAATTATAAGCTAAAAATTTGTTATCGAGGGGGGAGGAATGTCGTTGTGCCAAGTCAATGACTTTATATATATATATATATATTTCTTGATACATCTGAATATATTAGGGTAAAGTATAAATAAATAAAAACATTCTTAAAATCCAACTATATATATATCCAGATGTGTCAAGAAATATATATATATATATATATATATGGCCTAGGTCGAGGTTAAGTGAATATAGTTACTCACAAAAGAAGGGAGAGAAGCCTTTTATTGTGCTTGATGGGTTCTCTTAATATATATTAATTAATTTTATACCTTCATATCTAGAACATTATATTAATTTCCAAATGTAAATTTTTCATACGTGAATGTTTGAAGTTAGGTGAGCTAATCAATTTGGTCTCAAAATGCTGTTCAAGATTACCACACAATATTCTACTGAAAAAGAAAACGGATAATTTATATTTTTTTTTATGCGACAACTCTTGGGGTTTCGAGATAAATTAACAAAAAGGCGGCCTCGTGGACCTCTGGTGACAAAATGGCTGCTGTTTGATGTTTCCTAGTTCATATAAATGAATTATTAACTCAAGAAAAAAAAGGATATTAATTAGATCTCTGACGTCTGTTTGGCCTCTGATGTTATTTAATTAAATGAATGCAGGCCCAAAAGGCAGTTGGAATTTGACGAAACAAGAAGAAAGAGTTGGCGAAGCACAAATAAGGACGTGGATTTGCAGTCAACTATGACACACATCAACCTCTCTTCTCTCTCTCTCTCACACACGCCCACGCATATATAAAAAAGCATTTGAAATTTTTGAGGACGATGAAAAGTTGAGGGGCTTAAGATTTCAGACATTAAACTAAACAGAGGGGTTAATTTTTTTAAAAAAAATAATAAGTGCAGATTTAAAATCAGAAACGTAGAAGTATTTTAAAAAGAAAAAGAAAAAAAAATGGAGCGTGCTAACTTCTATAACTATTCTCCTTTTATAATATGCCATGTTGCTTGAATTTTCAGGCAAGAGAAAAAATCTAGTAGATTTATCTGAGGTTGTATATGCTCCAGTCCATTATAATTAATGCACTGTGTTTACCAGTTGGATACATGGATTAGCTATACGATCGTATACTTTGCAAAAAAAAAAAAGGCTTAAAAATTGTTTGGGTGCGTACATGCATAAGGGAGAAGCAAGCTAAGGAACTTAAGAAGTCGTGGACTCCTCCCCCTAATTCACGGAGTGCTCTCGAAAAAAAAAAAAAAAAAACAGAGAAAGAGAGACAATGAGGGACGTCTATGGTTACCTTCTTTCTGTTGCACTTACATTGAATAAATGAAAATGCAGACAATATAAAACAGTGTTTTTTTTTTTCAGGGCAATAAAAGGAAACTATACTTTTATAAAATAAGTTGAGTTTTAGTTATCCAATTCCATCTAAGAATTCTCCATTCTCCAATTGATACAATGTATATTTACTCATTAATTTTTTTTTTTTGTCTAACCAGATGTTCGTACCAACTTACACATATTTTGACTAATCTCAAAGTCTCTCTCGTCCTCTCATCCCACGCAAACCAAATAATCATCAAGCCAAATGTCTTAAGGGTGGTTTCAAAGGGTTAATAATAACTATAAAGTTTTGAACTTAAGATTGTAGAGGGACCATATCACCAAGATCCAAGCATTAAGCACTAGGCTAATCCTAGAATTTATATGTAGTCATTAATTCAAGCAAACCATACGGACGTTTTGGTTTTCCTATGCTCCAAAATAATCCAAATTTATCAATGAACGCCAAGATGCATATGCCCAATTGCAGGAATGTTTCCTCGTGCCCTGAAAGGTCACGATGATCTAAGACTGCACTAATTCCATGACGCAAACATCGCCTTTAAGAGGGAATCCCTCTAGCCAGCCGCCACCGACGGTAAAGCGAACCCAAAAGCGAAACGGAGAGGACCCCGTACGAACAAAGCAAGGCAGAGTATTGGATCCGAATGTCCAGAACACGTACGTAAGCTGAATTGATATGATCCATGTGGGTGTTTTCGCTGTTTATTTGTGCGCATAAACAGAGACTATAATAATACGAAATCACGGCATCATATTTATTGTTGATCTGCCAAATAACTTTGTCACGAGATATACTCGTATTTCAACACTTTCGCTACAACATGCAGGCCACGACACACAGCCTTCATAGTAGCACCAATGAGCAAAGCAACGCAAGATCCTGGGTCTGCATAAATAGCATGTCATTCTTTCATTCATAACCTGAAATTCGCTTTGGGTAAAGTTACTAAAACCAGTATTTAGAATTACTTCCATTCTACCAATGAGAAGTAGCCAGAGAAACCAGAGACCAAAGATCATAATCAGATGAAAATCCTGTTTCACCCAGGCCATTTAGGAAGAACTCTGCATACGAGTCTTGATCCATGATTCCAAGTACTTCAGCTCCTCACTGGTTATTGAATGGCCAAGACCAGGATAAGCCTGCAAAATGAAGAATTTTCCACAAGTCAGATACAAATCAAGAGGGCATCTGAGAAAGCGATACAATATTTCAAAGTATTACCTTGAACTCGCTGCTTACACCAACTTGTTCAAGGAAAGGAGGACCAGCTTGTCCAGCTTCAAACAGTACAGTTCTGTCGTCCATCCCGTGAGACCACAAAATAGGCGTCTGCACATACATTCAGATTCACAGATCAAACCCTAGTAAATTGAAGAGTCACAAGCAAACGTGCAATAGAAAGACTACAGATTGCACCACAAAATACGTGTCTGCACATACATTCAGATTCACAGAACCTGCTCAACTCAAGGTGTTACTCTCCAGATGATGATGTATGAGAATGCCATTGATGCCTATTAACAAATATGACTAGGTGATTTTAAAACGCAAGTGGAAACACAGGAACCCTCTCGCATGGGTAATCTCTAGGAAACAGAAAGCATTGAACTTTGTCTCCAGAGTAGTCAGTGTAAATCATTAGAACTGATGCATACAATTTGTTTCACTGAGAGACTTTGATCCATCAAGCACAACTTCACTGCATCCTATCAGCAAATTCAAATCTACGCGCTCTTGTTGACAGACCACAAAATCTTGTGTAGGAACATTAATTCTCATTACAAGATTGAGCAAATCTTGCTCATCCAACATGGATGAATCGGAGAAATTGCTTAAAGAATGGAGTTAGTAATGAACCACTATATCTCATCACCATCAAAAAGGTTGACCATTGACCAATAATATGGTTGATTGTCCGTCTGCATATGTTTTGTAAGATCTTTGTTTTTTATGCATAGAAATAGCAAGCCAAGAAGATATAGGGTTTAAAAAAACACGGATCTGAGGTCCTGTAAAATATAAATTAGAAACAAAAGCTTGTAAACTAAAACTGGAAAAAATAGAAGAAAAGTACCCTCTTTGCATTTGGTGAAATTTGTTCTATTATAGACGAATTAAAAGGGAGCCATCCGCTGAAGACAGCACCTCCTCCTAGAGTTTTCGGGTACAGCAGAACACTAGCCAAGGTCAAGGCACCTGCAATTGTTAAAATTTTCACAGACCTGGCACTAGCACATTGTCAAAAAACCAACAATGCGAAGACGTTTGCTGGGTGTGTGGTCGTCTGGGGGGGAAGGAAGGGGGCAGGGGGATGAGTTTGAAGAGTGAGAGCAAGAGGGAGACCTCCTTGACTGAATCCACACACAAATACATTATTAGGATCTGTGCCAGCAGTTATTTCCTTGTCTATCATTGCATGCACATTCTGAACTGCTTTAAGCACACTGCTTTCATCTTTTGGAGAATCCTGAATCAAGTTTAGCAAAATAGTCTCAATGATTGTTCAACAAATCCGAAAAATCAACTAACACAGTATCCAGCCAATGTGCAATCCTCTTGGAAATTCCTTCCACACTTTGAACTATCAAAGAGTAGTTGAAAAATTCCAAAAAAATATTTGATAACCAATGGTAACCTACAGAAGGAAGTGGAGATGAGTCACCAGAAACTGCAGAGCCAGCCAAACTTGTCTTCCAAGAATAAAATGCATCTACCAGACAACAAAAAAGCTCACCCTTCTAATTAGTTGCCTACTAATGGACATGGTATCACGTTGTGATCCTCCTTGAGTAGACCTAAGAGTCAACAAAATTTAGATGCGGCGAATGAACTTTTGCACCACATGCATGGTACCGTAATCAGCTATTACAACACAGATTTTGGAACTCGAACGAGGAGTTATCTGACACACACTAGTAAACGCCAAAAAAAGCAGTGAAACATTGTTCTTATGATTCTAACACAATTTAAATGCTTTAGATCTAGTGCTTCTGTCTCTCACTGCATGATCCTGTAACAGAAGCTTATGGCGTCTGTAACACGGGAAGTGGAGTGAACCACAATTCTGGGTTAAGCCTCTCCTATTAAGGCCTTGGACCACTTGAGCATGCATAAACAAATGCCAAGCCAAACTTGAATTATGGCAATCATCAAGTGTAGCGGGCAGATGAACTTACCAATAAAGCTATCCTTAACGAGTCTGCACCTTAAAAGCAATCAATTACCATCCATGAAATTACAACATGAATAGGACCCCATTGAACAGCATTCTACTTCAAACAAGAATCAAGAATGAAATTCCTTATCGACGACACCTTCTTGTTTCCAATAAAACCCGAAATTTTGCTTTTAGGTTAAACTCAATTTGATATACCACTACTATCAGACAACACCATGAAACAGAATCCAATATGGGATTTAGCAGTAAATCAAAACAACATAAAGGCAAAATGGAAGCATACTTACAGCCGTCACAGGAATCTCAATAATGTCAAACCATGAGGGCATTACAGCACCATCTACAAGGAGAAGCAAATACAGAAAATAGATGAATGAATAAAAATTCTATAACATCTTCATTAGAAGGCTAAATCTTTGACTTGCTAATGTAGATTATGAGACACGCCCTCTAGTCTGATTTTATTTTCTCAAAAGAAGAAGCACCTCAGAAATTCATGAAAGCCTGAAACAAAGAAAGTAGTGCTTCAAAAGACAGCACCCTGACAAAGAAGCTATAGTTTGACAAGATAAAATGCCCACATGGATGGGGATGCTGAAAACTTGAAATGAGTCTAATTGAAATGTTGTCGCGGCTAGAACATCCTCTGAATAAAAGTTACAAGTACTATTGAAATATATAATTTTGATTCATAGGCCATGGTTTTCAGGGAGGATCTATCATCTCCTATACTAATTAGATGTGGAATTTTATATCTAAGATTGTCAAATTGAGAGGTAACATGCCATGCAAAGCACCATGAGTTCCAAACAACCCAAAGAACGAGAAATGCTATCAATCTGAATATTTTGGCACTGTCCTGTTCCTTTCCATTTCTTCCTATTGGCTAAACTTTATGCTCCCTTTTGTTATCTTTTGCACAGTAATCCAAAAAGCTGGACTCAAACTTTTTATTTCACAAAAGCAATCACAATAGAAAATCTAAGTGATTCTGATCTACTTCTAACAAGATTCCAATTGTTTCAAATGGGTATTGTTAAGTACCTTACAATGTGTCATACCATCGACTGATCTGCTTAGACATATTGGCAGGCAATTGATTAATTGGTTCTCTCCTAAAACCAGTTTCAACTTTCCAGCATGCAAGGCATATCAGATGCACGTAATAATAAATTGAAACATAATAAACGCGATTATACCATCCGTCCACATTCTACCCTCTAGCCATTTTATGGATATTTTGAGTCATCCCATCCATACAGGGAAAAAAGAAAAAAACGCAGTAAGCAGCATTATACACGAACAAAAATTTTCTGTGAAAATCCATGTCAAACAACAGTTAATTACACAACACACCAAATACCGCTGTGAGTAATTACTCCAAAGATACCAATAACACAAATAAACATAGATCTAATCTGCGTAAAGTTTAGAATTTTACGGTTGCAGGTGACTGGGTTGAAAGGAGCAGAAGGGAAGGACCAGACTGTGTTCCTGAACTCGGGGGAAGTGAAGAGTGTCTTGATGGGTTCGTTGGCAGGGCCCGAGTCTCCCAACCCATGCAGCCACAGAACAAAGCTTCGAGCCATTGAGTCTGCTTTCGAAGATTGGTTGGGCGCCGAGAATAATATGAACAAAATGGTGCTAGTCAGGGTGATTCCAATGACAGCAACGGGCTTTGCCAGTAGCCTAAGCTTCATTTCTAGTCGTTCATGGTGTCCTTTTTGTTCTCGTGTGTGGAAATTGGGGAAACAAGGGTGAAAAGACCTATTGCTCCTTTCCTGATTCAGAACGGCAGCAAAAAGAATGTTCTTGTTTACACTAAGCCCCAAACGGCAGTCGTACATCACATCACATGAGGTGCACTTAAAAGAGCAGTTATATGGCAGTTGGATATTTTACCGCCAGTTATTGTTTGGATGCTTCAAAAAATTTATTTGGAGGTACTGTTGGATTTTATAGACTTTTAGGCAGTTTTATAAAAAGTTGGTAGAAAATTTGAATAATATTTAATTGAAGATCAATCTTTATTAAAATTTATAAAAAAGTGTGGAGGGAAAATATTAGATAGCTTTTTTATATAAAAAAATGTTAAGAGTTTGTGAAAAAATACTGAGAAAGATATATGGAGGGTGTTTGTTTTCCCAATATTTTGAGGCATCAAAATTTTCAACAAAACAAACACACTCCAAAATTTTTAACTTTTACACATACACTTTACTTTTCACAAATCCCAATAAATCTCAATAAAGTAAAGATTCTTAAAATTTCGGAATATTCTTCAAAATTTTGGCAAACAAACACCTCCATAATTTTGTGAATTTTTTATTTTTATGAAAAGATGTTGTAACTCCTAATGGGCAGCTCTGTTTGGGCTTGATATTACTGGACCTTTTTTGACCCACTTACATACGACAGAGACATGTTTACGAGACGACTCTAGGAGACAATATACGCGTGGTCCAAATATAATACCACATGATACATCAGTCGCATAGTGTACAAATAATACGAAATCCGGGCATCATATTTATTGTAGAACTGCCAAATAATTTTGTAAAAATGATACAATAATATTTCTGCACTTATGTACATAGGCCCCAACATGCAGGGCCAGGCAATCACAGACACCCTCCATAGTACCACTCACAAAAATAGCAACGCAAGGTTTTTGGTCCGCATAAATAGCATGTCCTTGTTTCATCCATAACCTGAAATTTGCTTGGGGCAAAGTTACTAAAACCAGCATTTGGATTTACTTCCATTCTACGTAGCTTGCAGCTGTAAAATTTCTTTGTGTAATGTGATTTTATGCCAGCCGGAGAAATCTGAGACAAGATTATAATCAGATGCACATCCTATTTCACCCAGGCCCTTTATGAAGAACTCTGCATACGAGTCTTGATCCATGATTCCAGGTACTTCAGCTCCTCAGTGGTTATTGTATGGCCAAGACCAGGATAAGCCTGTAAAATGAAGACTTTCTATGGGATAAGTCCTGTAGAAATCAGGAAGCCATCTGAGGAAGTACTAAAAGATGTCAATGTACTACCTTGAACTCGCAGCTTACACCGGCTTGTTCAAGGAAAGGGGGACCAGCTTGTCCAGCTTCAAAAAGTACAGTTCTGTCCTCCGTCCCATGACACCACAAAACAGGTGTCTGCATATACATTCAGATTCACAGAACAAAACATGAGTAAATCGAAGAGTTACAATTAATGTAAAATAGAAAGAATACAGATCTGCCACTTTAACCTGTTCGACTCAAGGTGTTACTCTCTGGCTGATGATGCATGAAAACGCCAGTGAGGCCTATTATCAGATATGATTAGGTGATTTTAAAACACTCAGCGGGAAATACTGGTACATGCAACTATATCAGTATTGAAAATGTGATTATCCTATGGATTTTAACAGAGACAAATTAGAAACTGCATGAGGTGATTCTAGCAAGATCTTCTCATTTGATGAGAAGGTGCTAGGATGAAACACTGACCCTCTTGCATGGGTAATCTCTAGCAAACAGAAAGCATTGACCTTTGTCTCCAGAGTAGTCAGTGCCAATCATTAGAACTGAATGCATGCAACTTGTTTCAGTGAGAGACTTCGACCCATCAAGCACTACTTCACTGCAACCTATCAGCAAATTTAAATCTACACCGCTCTTGTTGACACGCCACAAAATCTTGTGTAGGAACAATAATTTTCATTACGAGACTGAAGAGATCTCACTCATCCAAAATGGATGAATCAGAGAAGTTGCACAAAGGATGGACAAGATAGAAGAGAAATACCCTCTTTGCATTTGGTGGAATTCGTTGTATTATAGATGAATTGAAAGGGACCCAGCCGCTGAAGACAGCCCCTCCTCCTAGAGTTTTCGGATACAGTAGAACACTGGCCAAGGCCAAGGCACCTGCAAAAGAATTATTAAAAAAAGTTTTGCAGAACTGGCACTAGCGGTTTGTCGTGCAAATAAACAATGGGAAAATGTTTACTGGGTGTGTGGGCGTTTGGGGGGGAAAAGGAAAGGGGAGAGGGGGGGAGATGTTGAAGAGCAAGAGCAAGAGGGAAACCTCCTTGACTGAGTCCACACACAAATACATTATTAGGAGCTGTGCCAGCAGCTATTTCCTTGTCTATCATTGCATGCACATTCTGAACTGCTTTAAGCACACTGCTTTCATCTTTTGGAGAATCCTGAACCATGTTTAGCAAAATAGTCTCAATGATTTCTCTAAAAATCAGTAAAATCAACTAGTACAGTATCCACCCAATTTGCAATCCTCTTGGAAATTCCTTGCACGCTTTTAACCGTTGAAGAATACACGAAAAATGCCAAAAAAGTTTTGATAACCAATGGTAACCTATTGAAGGTTCAAGTGGAGATAAGTCTCAAGACACTGCAGAGCCAGCCAAACTTGCTTTCCATGAATAACATCCATCTACCAAACAACACAAAAGGTCAGGCTTCTAACTAGTTTCCTACTAATGGACAGGGTATCAACTTGTGATCCTCCTTGACTGGACCTCAGAGTCAACGCAATTAAGATGCGGAGAATGAACTTGTGCACCACATGCATCCTAGGATTCATCAGCTTTAAAAACACAGATTTTGGATCACGAATTACACTAGGAGGAGTTACCAGATAAACCCCGGTAAACACAAAAAAAAGCAGGCAAACATTATTTGTATGATTCCAAATCGTTTTGTACATCCAGTGCTTCTGTCACTCTCTACATGGACTTGTATCAGAACCTTGTGGCATCTGTAACACACTAGGTTGAGTGAACCATAATTTTGGGCTAAGCCTGTTCCTATTTGTTAGGGTGAACACCACGCAACACTAACAAGGCACTTCAATGCCTTGAGTGTGAATAAACAAATGCCAAGCCAAACTCGAATTATGGCAACCATCAAGCAGAGACCGCAGATGAGCTTACCACTAAAGCTAACATTAACGAGAGTGTGCACCTTTAAAAGTTAATCAATTTCACAGGTCAAATCAAAACATGAATAGCAACCCATTGAACAGAATTCTAGTTCATACGAGAATCAACAATGAAATTCCTTATCGCCGCCTTGTTTCCAACAGCATCCTGAACGGGATCCAAATTGGTATACCACCACCATCAGACAAGTAATAGAACTTATCATACCGTATGGAGCCATCGCCGCAGTATAGTATAGCACCCTATGATGCCCTGCACCCTTTCGGCAGGTTGGCGAGCAGAATCCTGAAACGGAATTCAACCATGGGATTCGAGAGGTAAATCAAAAAGAAATAAAGAAAAAATGGTAGAATAACTCACAGCCGTAACAGGCATCTCGTGAATGTCAAACCATGACGGCATCACAGCACCATCTACAAGGAGAAGCAAATACCCAATAGAATTGAATAGAATTCTATAACATCTTCATCAGAAAGCTAAATCTTTGACTTGCTATTCTAGACTATGACACAACCCCTCATTCTGATTTTATTTTCTCAAAAAAGAAGAAGCATCCCAGAAATTCACAAAAGCCTTCCACGAAGAAAGCAGTGCTTCACAAGACAGCACCCTGACAAAAAGTGAAGGAGAAAACAAATCAACAAAGAGGCAATAGTTGGACAAGATAAAATACCCAAGTGGATGGAGATGCCAAGCACTTGAAATGAGTCTAATGGAAACTTTGTACTGGTTAGAAAATCCTCTGAATAAATGTTACAATAATTATTGAAATATGTAGCTTGATTCATAGGCCATGGTTCTCAGGGAGGATCTATCATCTCCTATTCCACTTAGCTGTGGAATTTTGTATCGATGATTGCCAGATTGCAAGGTAAAGCACCATGGGTTAAAAAAAAAAACACAAAGAAGGGACAAATGCTATGGCACTGTCCTGTTCCTTTCCATTTCTTCCCATTGGCTTAACTATATGCTCACTTGTGTTATCCTTAGAACAGTAATCCAAAAAACTGGACAACTAGTCAATTAATTTCTTACACAAAGCAATCACAATAGAAAATCTATGTGATTCACATCTACTTCTAATTAGATTCAAATCGTTTCAAATGGGTACTGTAAACTTCAAAGTATCTTACAATTCGCAGATGCACGCAATGATTGTAACTTCCAGCTACAAAGAAGTGTTTTAGTTGAAACAAAGGAAACGTGATTATCCAACCCCTACACATTCTACCTCTTACCAATTTACGGATAGTTTTGACTTTTGAGTCATCCCATCCATACAGGGAAAAAAAGAAAAAACGCTGTAAGCAGCATTTTACACGAACAAAAATTTCTGTGAAAATCCGTCTCAAACAACAGTTAAGCCCTTCAATTACACGACAGACAAAATACCGCTGTGAGTAATAACTCCAAAGATACCTATAACACAGGCTACACAGCTAAACAAAAATCTAAATCTGCATAAAGTTTAGACTTTTACTGTTGCAGGTAACCGGGTTGAAAGGAGCAGATGGGAAGGACCAGACTGTGTTCCTGAACTCAGGGGAAGTGAAGACGGTCTTGATTGGTTCGTTGGCAGGGCCCGAGTCCCCCAACCCATGCAGCCACAGAACAAAGCTTCGAGCCATTGAGTCTGCTTTCGAAGGTTGGTTCTGCTGCGAGAATACCATGAACCAAACCGTGCTACTCAGGTTGATTCCAATTACAGCAATGGGCTTTGCTGCTCATGTTTCATTTCTGGTCTTCCTTGGCAGTTGGCAGCTCCCTTTTCCTATTCGGGTTTGGAAACTGGGGAAACGTCCTTATTACTCATGTCCTGATTCACCTGAATCAGAACTGCACCAAAAAATAGTGGTGTTGTCGTTGTTGTTTCCACCAGGCCCCAAACGGTAGTCGTACTCGAACATAACATAAGTTATACAAAAAATATAAAAAATACTTCAAGAGCAGCAATCGTTGCGCGACAGTTGGATATTTAACGGCGACTTATTTAGACCTAACACAATCTTGTTTAATGGTCATTACAGAAGAGGTTCGCAGAATCGCAGCAGAAATGCGTTCTGGTGGCGGTCTTACGTACAAACCGATTTGAGACGCATTAATTACTCCCTTAAACTATTTTTTTTTCCTCTTTTTTTATTTTTGGGCTTAATAATGAACTTAATTAGTTATAAAATCGCAAAACCGTGGAGTTGAATTTATTTTTTATTGTATACCTTAGAAATGGCTTAACTCTTCATCTTCTAGAACGTTCGTTTGACCAGGATCAGTAGAATTTATGGCAGGAGAAAAAACGAAGCATAGAGTCGTCTTTATCATACGGAAATTTCTAACTCTTTATCTTAAGAAATGGTCATTCTTTCTAACACATGACTATAGGAATTAGGACACGGCCTTTGGAATCCTCTGCCAAGTGACGACTGACGAGGTTCACCACATGAAAGGAACACAAACAGATTTTCTATTTTTTATTTCTTTTCAAACGGAAATAAAATTAACCTAATCTCTTTATTTATTTATTTCTTAAATGGGTTATATCTTATATGTTTGCTTAATCTATTTAGGCTTGAGCCTAAATGGGTGCTTCTTGGTAATTTAGTTTAGAGTCAAGTTATAATATGGAGACATTATTTGACATGATGATTATTATATGGGGACATGAATGCTAATTGGGCAAGCTTCGAATAACACATCTTTAGCTTGAATGAGGACCCACATAAAATCTTAGAATCGCTTTTAACTTTTAGAAAGCTTTAGCCAATTGACAATTAATGGATAGAAAAATACACATAAAACGTAGTGATTCTTGATTCTCTCTCATTTGTTATATCTAGGTCTGTTTGTGTGCATGTTTAAGGGAAGTATGATTCTTTATGGCACCTACAAGACCACATAAGCTGTCTTCCTAATCTTCTAGAAAACTAAAATTAAGGTAAGCAAATGTTTCATTCCTTTCATGAGCATGTTTTTAGGAGATAATGATTCTCTTTAATTTTGAGTTAGGATTAAATATTTCACTTCGAAGAGGTATTGACACAGCATATGAACCACATCATTCCATGATTCAATATAAGACAATATGAGCCATAAACATTAAGTTAATTTTATACTTGTCTATGATCTGTTTTTGAATTGGACCATCCAATTTTATCATAATTGGAAAGATTTGAATATGGTTTAAAAAAAAAAAAAAAATCCTTATCCGAAGAGATTAATATATACCGTGTATGTGACCGTTGCAACTTTGATGCTAGCTAGTATCTCCCCCAAAAAATACGTAATACCGACTTCTTGCTTTACAAAAGAAAAAAAAAAACGCTTCTTAAAGGGAGCACTATGAAGTACGTACATCACAGAAGCTTGCAAAGGAATAACAGAAAACTATTTTTAGAATTTAATTATCTCAAAAGCTTGCGATAAAATTAAGGAACAGTACTATTTTTGGATATTATCTTATCGCAAGTAGATCGTAACACTCGCACCTGTGCCATATATGCCTCATGCTCTCGCTCGATCGACTTCTCCTTTTTCCGTATAATTCTCAAGATATACCAGAGTAGGTAAGGTTCCACACAACGCCGTCTGCTAGTCAAAAGACATGGCCGCGTACAAAGGCTTGGTTATCTGCATGGTGTCTCTCTTGGTTTGCTCGTTGTTTGCCCAAGAAGCGAATGTACGGTTTGCACGAATGCATTGGATATGGAGCTCTGAAGAAAGGCAAGCAACATAAGTGCAAGAATGGAAAGTGCAGTCTGCCTCGGCTAAGCACCCCTTATTCCAGGGGTTGCGAGCCGATAGAGAGGTGTAGGGTTAAACCGCCGGTAACTCCAGATGATTAGTATTTTTTTTTTTTGAAAAGATATACAGAAATAATGGAGCTTCACATAGGGACCTAATTTCCTCATTCTATGGCTTCCATTAATGACTCTTGACTAATTCTTCCTCTTTCTCTACGTGATATAGAGACTCATGAGTGTAACCTCTTTTAGGAATGTTTATTTGTTTGCTGACTGTTCTTTCTGGACTGAACAGAACCATAACTTAAATTATATATGATTAAACTTATTATTTCGATCGTACAAATTTAAACTGTTGGGTTATGGTCTCGAGGATTTGAAGCCTGCTTTCTTGTGATCCATGGCGCCTACCACCCCGTCCTCCTTTTGTATTTCTCTTGTACGTGTTATTCTTGGGCGAGTACGAGGTTGGTCTTGCATTGTGTCTCCTTCTGGTTATTTATTAGATTGCCATCACAGGTTAAGTACTCATTTGGTCTCTAAATTTTGCATCTAAGATTGCAAAATTGCGAGGTAACCGTGAGTTCCAAAATAAAGAAAGAATGGGAAAAATTGTTTGAAAATGTAAAGTCCCACATTGCTAAAGCAATGTGGGCAATTGAAACCAATAGCTTATAAATAAAACCTTAATGTAACCTTTTGAATATAAGTGAGAAAACAGAATGCCCAGTTGGGCCTTCTAACAGTGGAAGTAGGTCTATGACCGAACCACTTAAATATTTTGTTTCACTTATCAGTTTAAATTTTTTATTTCTTACAAAAATGCTATGGCATATCCCAATATTCTAGCATTGTCCTGTTTCTTTTTCCATTTCTTTCTATTGGCTTAAGTACCAGTTATTAAAAAAAAAAAAAAAAAAAGCAGGACTAAGGGTGTGTTTGATTGTTAAAATTTTAGGGAAGTTAAAAATTTTAGGGTATTGGATTTGGTGAAAAAGTGAAGAGAGAGATGATTTTTAATATTTATTATAATGAAAAGTAATGATGTGATGGGAATAGAGATATTATATTGTAATTTTTTATTGTGTTAAAATTTTAAGAAGTGTAAAATTTTACGTTTCAAACGCACTCTAAATTAAAGACAAAGTGATTCAGATGTACTTTAATTAGATTCCAATTGTTTCAAATGGGCATGGTTAAGTATATATCATACATTAATAATCCACTGATCTGTCTAGCCATATTATTAACACACTGATCAATTTCACCCTGCAGATGATCAACCTGCGGTGAATCTAGCTAGATTGATCTTTCTTCATTTGTTTGCTCTATGGCAAAAGGTTGACGCTCATGCTACTCATGTGAATGGGATCATCGATCGAGTGACTCTTTGAATTTTTTATTTTTTTTATTATCTACTTTAATCTTCACGCCATATCAATGTGTAGTGGAGCCAAAAGCACGAATCATTAACTATCTTAATGATATCTATTGTATTTAGCATTAATAAAGTTGAATGACAAGTTGAATATGTCATCATGTCCTTTTACACGAATTTTACGGCAATGTTTTTGTTTTTTTTTTTGTTTTTTTTTTTGCGTTCGTACTAAAGGGCTGTTTTTTTTTTTTTTTTTTTTTTTTGGGGCCTTCCTTAACAAAACGGTCTATTCCAATCATCATTAGCACCCCTGAATGCTTGTGCTTGTTCCGTCTGTAACACGGGTGTCTTCTCCAGTACTATTTGTCTACGGACACAGCTATATATTTCAACTTTAAGCCTCGCAGATTAAACCCATCATCACCAGTACTACGTCCACCACCACCTCCTTCCCTTGCCCAGTTGCCCAGTACTAGTAGACGATCGTCGTCGGCCGGTGAGGTTCTAAAAACTGTTTTTTTTTTTTTTTTTGTTTCCCAGACATGGCCATATCCAAAGCATCGGTTATCTGTATGGCCGCTCTCTTGGTTTGCTCGCTGTTCATCGAAGCCATAGATACCGATGCTTATGTTGGATATGGCGCTTTAGGTCGAGATCGTGCTAATTGCAGGAGTCTCAAGGCTCAGGAGCGCTGTTCGGCTCTGCCACCTGCAGTCAACCCTTATCACCGGGCTTGCGTTAAGATATCCAGGTGCGAGCGTGATCCATCAAACACAGATCAGAACATAGATGATGACAAACCAGACGGAGCTTGATCGAGATATTTTGATGATCATGAGGGCCATGAGGGCTGTTTACATGGTTTTCTAAAACATCATCGGGCAACGCAAAAAGTAGAATAAGCCCTACTTGCAGATTAGTTGTGTGTAATGAATAATGTGAATGAGAGCCATGCCCATGAGGGCTGTTTACATGGTCTTACTCTTATAAAACATCGTCGGGCAGCGCAGAAAATTAGAATAAATCCTACTTGTGGAACGAAAAATGTGAATTTTGTTTGGTTAAGTACTAGTGTTTTGTACAACAGTTGTGTGCAACGAAAAATGTGACTTTGGTTTGGTTTAGTGTTTCAGTTTGAATTTCATGAAATTGGTCTTCAAACCGTTGACCTGAGAATTGTGGTTGGTTTGGTCATTTATAGTATTCCTTTATTGTTTATTCTAATGGCCAAAGCGAACGAAAACTAAACAAAAGGAACTGCAGTGGTGTCATCCACGGGATCGGTTATTATGCTTTGCACTATGGTGTCGAGGGTACTGAGCAACAGCTCAGATTTTTCCTTTAAATTCCAACGGTTGGGATTTCGCCACGTCAATTAAAATTATTTAACCCAAACCTGATCCGTTTATCTGTGTAATCGACCCATTTAGCTTTGACCGACCTGCATAGAAAGAACGCAGATATTTTCGTCTTCTTTTTTGTTTTCGCAGCTCCTCGCACGATTTCATTTGGACAGTATTCGCTTTTCATTTAAGGAGGAGTTGGTAGTATTTAATCCCAACTTTTGCGCATATCATCCTCGTTCACGTTGTCTCTACGCTGTCCGTAGCTCCTCGTCCAATTTCTTCACAAGATTTCCTTTGGGCAATCTTGGGTTCAGGAGTAAGGTGCTTCTATGCGCCTTCCTCGTCGCTTTTGAGCATTTATTTACATTTTCTGTTGGGGCCAATAAAAAAAGCAATGCATTTGTGGAGCTAGAAGCGTTTGTCGTTTTCTCTTTGCTTGGACAATTTAATTTGTACGTTTGTCGTTTTCTCTTTGCTTGTTCAATTTAATTTGTGGCTTGAAAAAAAATGTTAATCTAATAATGGAAGGAATCTTGGAATCCAGATTCTAGAAAAGTCTTTAGTGAATTCTCCTCGTACAAGCATAAGTATGTATTACCAAAATTTTGGTTGATTTGTAGATGTGATTTCCGCGTTAACAGTATCAATGAAATCTATGTCATCAATCTATTCCTTCCTTTAGATGTGATTTCCGCATTAGTAGTATCAATGAAATCTATGTCATCAATCTATTCCTTCCTTTAGGAAATCCCCTGAATTGACAGCTTGAACATGACTAAAATGGGTTTAAGTGGTGGGAAGCTCGTACTGTTGCTTCTATGCAAAGACGACGAGGAAGATGAAGAAGATCTGCGTTCTTTCTATGCGGGTCGGTCAAAATTAAATGGGTCGATTACACAAATAAACGGGCCGGGCTTGGATTAAATAATTTTAATTGACGTTGCGAAATTCTAACTGTTGGAGTTTAAAGAGAAAATCTGAGCCGTTGCTCAGCACCCTCAGCACCATAGTGCAAAGCATAATAACCGATCCCGTCATCCGCACCACCCTCGAGCGCGAGGGCGCATCACTGCAAGGAGGCAACTTTGCCGCCTCCGCTAGCGGACAGCACGACCAAGAACCGTTTGGACCTCTCCTTGTGCGTGCAGTGCGCCAAGAGGCGAAACCCCGCCACTATCTCGCTGCCAAGAGGCTGTCCTCACCACCCACATGTACGAAAGGGCAGCGCAATGGGCCAAAGAGTAGATCCACGTCATCCTCGCGCGAGTGGCACTGCCACGACCCCACGCGGAGGAGAGGGGGAGATGGCAGATCCACCCACTCCGCAGGGGAAGAGATAAGAATTCCTCCTTGAGGGACAGAACTCTATGAGCATGGTGGATATAGATCAGAAGTTCCAGCGGGTACTGTAGATTCTTCGGCTAATTCCTACTGCATAGTAAACTGATGAAGATGGAAAGATAAGCTCCAACTGTGTCTTGTTATTAGTTCAAGTAGGATGAAGCTCTAGATAAAAATAATAATATATTCAACTTTTTAAATATTTCTATAAATCTTAGAACAATCAATTTCTAAAAAGTTTAATAAAAATATATCTTAAAGTTTAAGAAAAATTATTTTAAAAAAAGTGCTAAAAAAATTTAAATAAATTTAAAATTTTTCTAAAAAGTATTATAAAAATATTTAGATATTTTAAATAAAACGTGTGATTAGGATTTGGTACAAGCCATTATAGCCAAATTTAAGAAATCAAAATTTGTTCTTTCATATCCTTTCTCATTATCTCTTCCAAATTTGCTCTACTTTAAAGCCTTACTGTTGTAAATTTTTCTTCCAACAAATCCATCAAATATATCTTTTTTTTTTTTTTCTAAATAACAGATTCCATAAATCACCGAGCAAACAATCATAGTGAAAACCAAGAATTGTGGCGCGAAAGGATAGATACAGGGATACAAGAGATGGGGATAGACTCCTCAAAGTTTTCAAAATAGCCCATTGGGCGACCCTATGAGCAAATTCATTAGCCTCCCTTTTAAAATGATTGAAACCCCAAGAATCCCTAGTACTAGAAGAGTCACAAGGTTCAATCCAAAGCTTTTGGGTCCAAAACTGTTATAATTAAGGGGTGACTTACATTTTTTTTTTAGAATCTAAAGGACAGAAAAATCGCTACTTCTTATGAAGGAGAACCATCTGAATGGTTGGATTTGAAAAAATAAATCTAAGCGTACAAAAATTGCAATTTAGCTGATGAAAAACCAGACGGAACTTGAAATTAATCAAGCTGATGTGTTGATGATGATGAAGATGAAGATTGAAGGCAGAAGATAGAAGATAGAGTACTCTACATATCAGTTAACATCTTCGTGCAGTTAAAGAAGCGCAATAATCCCTACGTGTTGTGTTGCTCTTGACTTTTCCTCATTCTCCGTCTACTACTTACTATGAATTGACTTTTATAGAAAAAAAAAAATACACATATATATATACTCAAGCAGAAATAATGGAGCTTTTTTTTTTTTTTTTTCTAAATGAAATAATGGAGCTTCACATAGGGACATTCCCTCATTTTCTTTCAGAAATGCTTATTTGTTATCTGATTATTCTTTCTGGATTGAACAAAACAATAATTTAAATGATTAAACTTACTATTTCGATCGTATAAATTTAAACTGTTTTGATATGGTCTCGAGTATTTGAAGCCTGATTTCTATTTGACTTCAGGCCAGTTTCATATGTTTGTAGTTAATTTTTTGAGTAAGCGAAAATTTAAAATTTCCTTGTCAGAAAATGGAGTTTTAGACTTTACAAGAGGCTTTTGGTCGTAATTCAAGCAAGTGAAGGAAACGGGGTAATAACAAGTACGGGTATTTACTCAAAAAAAAAAAAAAACACGCACGGGGATTAAGATTAACATTCGCTAGTAACAGTTAGAACATGCTAGATCATTGGTCATCTCTATTGCCGCCCTCTATGGCATGCTTGCCCTTCATATCTTCACTGAAGCTGAAAGTAAACATCAGGTGAAATATCCGATATTATGCCGATACTCTCACTTGATAATTGTACAGAGGCTCACATTCTTTCTATCTTTGGATGTTTAAATGAACATCCGTCCATGCACCAACCAAGACTGACCAAAAGTTTGAACATGCTGGATATCGATCAAGGTAAACCATGGAACACCAAGACACATCAATACCAGAAATGCAGATAACCATTTTGCTGAACCAAGCATCTCTTGAAAAATAAAAATTCTAGTTTCATCTTATGCCATCAAAGACAGAACTACCGCATCAATATGTTTCATGCTCTCCACCAATCCCCTATCCCCCAAAAATAAATAAAAAATCCAGCGAAATATCTCCATGCCTTGCTGCTTTTGAGCCACCTAGCTGCAGTCCAGATTTTTCTACGTTCTACCAATCCTGTACAATGAACATTAAGTAACTATCATTTCGCTACAATCATCCTAAGATTACGTATCAGATTTGAAACTCTGGAAAGGGTGATATGAAACGAGGAATGCAGCAGGATACTGCAAATTACCTACAACTGCTGTATCCTGCATCTTCAAACCGCACTGCGATATTCATCAACGGTTTGTTTCATCCCATCCAACAGTGAAATGACATATTCCAGTTTCTTGCCACAGATTTCACTCGCTATTCTTGAACTATAATCACACTTCTCAAATGGACGGTATTCGCATGCACTTTTTATTTCATCACGCAATGTGACTTGGATGTCCTGAGTCAAAAATAGATCACCAAAATCGCATATTTTAATACTCAAATTCGAGAGAATCTGAAAACAATTAAGAAATCAATTTTCAAAGGTTTTAAACTAGTTCGTGCAAATACGTACAAACACACAAGACCTAGGCACACAAATGCATTATTGACTATTCCATTACACCATCCTTCAGTAAAAGAAGTAGTTTTCTACACCTCAATCAAATATCCAAAATTATCTCTATGCATAATTGCTGTAGACATCTTTTTCTTTTACTAGCCCTTAACTTCTCCACAGAGTAAGTCAGCTTTTCTTCCAACATCACCTTGACTACAACTTCTGCAGATTGTTATTGTTGACCTTGCTTTTTAATAGTTTTAGTTCTGTAAAATTGTCTGGATACCATTGAATGATGACGCAACAAAACTTCAATCTAAGAACTAGCAATTCCATTTATGAGTGACAAAGGATACGCACGAGTTCAGAGTGAAACTTGCAATGCTAGTGGGTATTCAATCAGCTGTTTAGAAGCCCTCAACATTTATCAAATACATATGATTCAATGATCCTAGGCAAGAGGTCTTAAAGAGTCAAGAGCCAAAAGTGTTTTTATCCAACGAATATTTCTATATCTAAACAAAATTTGCAAGATGGTTATACAATTTTTGTAAAGAAGTCAAAAATATATTTTTGTCATTATTTTTGCATGGCGCCTAGTATACGCACAAAATTAATGACTTTTTTTTTTTTTTTTATAAGTACACAAAATTAATGACTTTGGTCAGACTTTACATGTATTCAGCCCACAAAATGACAAATAAACCAAGACATCGTTACCCTATGATATGCAACCACATCACAGAGCTGAATGAAGAGCAAGAACCATACGGTATACCTTATTTAGATCAGAGACTATTCCGCTTCAAAAGTACGTCAAAATCCCAAATTTTTCTAAATTTCCATATTCAGATTATAGAACTGTTTTATTATTTCCCAATCATTTGCCCACCTTCGACCATGCACGCAAATTACTAATAAAATTTCCAGCTGAATTCATATATATAAAGAAACATTTCTCCTCCTGAATTCTAACTTCTTTGGAATGCCTTTCTGAAGTTAGTTGATCACTCATTGTCCAAATTCTGACCGAAGTCAAGCCCCAGGGTTGACATTCGAATCCAAATTCCACTAGAATCTCATAATTATTGAAACAGTTAGAACTAGACCACCTAAAGCAAAATGCGGCACCAAGGTTTCTCAGACACTACACCATAAATTTGAGTGACCAATATGGAACTCCTGTATACAAAGCAGATATGAAATGTGTGCTAAGGAAGAGCCGGACCTTGATCATTTGCATGAACTCGAGGCAGTGGTTGTTAATGAGCTCCTTTCTGGGTCCTGTTGGGTTGGCCAGCTCATCCATAACCCCTCCTGCCAGCTCCAAAACCCTAACGATTCTCTGTTACAGTACCAATCCGTCAAAACAAAAACACCAACAAGTAATAGAGAGGAGAAAATTGGGCCTATTAAGTTCTCCAATGGAAACCCAACGAATTGATTAAAAGAAAATAATTACCTTCTCCACATTTTGAAGCCGTTGTAGCGAAGTGTTCTGACTCTGTGAATCCATGGAGCTCTGCTACTATGAAGAGTCAAGACAGGTGTTGTGCAGCTTAGGATGTACAAACCTGGAGAATAAACCCTCCTTTTGGATCCTTCGAAGAGAACGGCGGAGCCTAGTGATATCAATAAAAATGCCTCAAAAAGTTCAAAACGTTGCATTTGATAAATTCAAGACAATTGTAAATCCGAACAAATTATGGATGGAGGGGTTCAAACAAAACTTACACCGAACTCCGGTGATATTTTGTGGCAAATCGCACGGCCAAAGATGACGGTGACGTTGGAGGGAACACGAGACGGTCGCGGGTCGCCGGCACCGACCGACGGCGGAAGGAAATAAAAAGGGGGCAAACAGAGAGAGAGAGTAAAGGCAACAGAGTTGAGCAGGAGTTCACGGTCTGACGTCTGAGTCTCTGTCCAATTTTTAATAGACTGAATTAATATCACAAATCTGAAAAAAAAAAAAAAAAACACACTAATGGTAATATCACAAATCTGAAAAATCTAAAGACGATAAAAAAAAAATTGAAGAAAAATTATTAGACGATTTTTTTGCCCTTGTCCAGAAAGAAAAATCTTTTTGGTAAGTTAAAATTGGAGAAAAAAATAATCAGTAACCTTTTTGTTTACATGAGATGAGATTTCATGAGGTAAGAAAAAAAAAAAAAAAAAAAAAGAGATGAGATGATGAGCCCGAACTGTTGAAAAGTTACTGCATTTCCTACTAATCAATTACCCAAAAAAAAAAAAAAATTACTGCATTTTGCATCGAGCGGACCAAACCAGCTACTTCGGACGACAAAGCGCTAAGGAAAATTAACAGCGACGAAGCTCGTTGACCCATTGAATGCGCACGTGGCATAGTGTGATTAACCAGACGATTTCTAGAGCGCTCCACGATACCAGTCAGCTGTTGGTGTTTGCACGAGAAATTGAACCATCACTTTATCTCTCGCACGGAGAGAGAGAGAGAGAGAGAAAACTCTATGGCTGCTTCGAAGCTCCAAGCGTTCTTGAACCACCCGGCCGGACCCAAAACCAGTGAGTTTTCGGCCATTATCTGCTTGGCGATTCGTTTTTTTCTTTTATACTGAAGTCTGCTCGATGACTGATTAAATAAAGGTAGAACTTTGTTTGTCTCCTTCTGTGCAATTTGGATGCTTCGTTTTCGACGGTCTTAGCTCGCGTCGCCTCGTTTTCGTACAACCGCTGTCACAGGGATTTAGATCCAGGAAGGTTATGTTGAGGATTTAACAAATCCAAGACTGACCTCTGCTGGAGCGGAATGGTTCATTTCTGTTCCTATCACTCACATCAGAATTAATTTCAAAAGTTAATTTATACAATTATCTCAAAATCGGCTTTTGGATTTACCAGAAGCTGATTGAGACCCAAATTGTTTAGTAATTACAGCAAAATCACTTAGGGTAGACTTTTGGGATGAGCGAGGAGTAGCCTGGCGTTTAGGCATAAAATTTATGGTCGAACCCACCTCTGGAGAGGAGCAGGTTCGTATCTTTGGTTGGTGAGAAGTATACCTCAGCCAATTAGGCTGTCACGGTCCATTCGCAGGGCTTGGTGTTGACCCCTTGCCCCTTTGGGTTACTTTCTTTGCACTCTTATTACCTCCTCGGAGCCCCCAAACATCATTCTCTGTAGATGCCTTCTGTAGGATGAGTTTGACAGGTGAGTCCTGTTTACCTGTTTCTTTAGCGTCTTACTACTTTTTAAATCAGATAGGGATTTTGATATGCGGTTTGCCAATTGTTGAGTGGATGTTATTCGTTTGTCAATAATTAATGTATGCATAAGTTATCTGCTTTATCCATTGCAGTTCACTTTTGGGCACCAACTTTCAAATGGGGCATCAGCATAGCCAACATTGCCGACTTTGCTAAACCACCTGAGAAGCTTTCATATCCTCAGCAAATAGGTATTTGCATGAATAAAAATATCATGTGTATTTTATCCTGGTGTGGATATTTTCAATTCTCTCTGCCCTGTCTCACCAACATGTGCATATGCATGCACCTGCACCATCCAAATATTATATGCATACACTCCTATATGGCCAAGGACAAGTCAGTATTCTATTAGTAATTTAAGTGTTCCTTATCTTACTTTGTTTTACATCAGTCTTGTGCCTTCCTGACTATATCTGTTATGCAGCGGTTACGGCAACTGGAGTTATCTGGTCACGTTATAGCACTGTAATCATTCCGGTGAGTCTGAATGCTGATAGGATGGCCTGCCTTTAGAATAACAATGTAATACCTCAGACAGTGTTGTATAGCTTCATCGTGACATATTCATCTCCCAAAAGGAAAATGATATATATATATATATATATATGCAGAACTCTTATATGTACTTGATGACATTCTTTGCGTTCTCTTTCTTACTTGATAAATACATAGACATATATGTTGTAAACATAGCTGTTTTGGTTCTTATGGTGAACTATATAATTTGATACAAAATGACTTCCATCTAATTTTCTCCCCCCTTTTGGATAGACATAAATGGGGAAGAGAAGCTGGAGCTATCATGAACAGGATAGCTTTCTGCAAGCATGAGTTATTTTTGTTTACAATTGACTGTGCCTTATTTCTTATTACTGCTGTCATCTCTACTATTCTCAACTCCTCTAGCAAAACATGGAATTTCATCATAATCCTTCTTTTCCTTGCTCTCCATCTTCTGTCCAAATTGCCTTTTGTGGACAGTAGGAAAGTCTCCACTGCAGTGAAAGGGTGAAGTTAAAAACGTAGAGCAATAGCTTCTTCTTTAAGTTAATGATTCTCTCCCTATAACGATAAAAACAAGAAATAGGAAACTGTTCTTTTTCATTTTATGTTGAATCATGTATCTGGAGTGATGTATAACTCTCATTTCTTAGCGTGCAAAATGGCTCCCCCCCCCATCTTCTGGCCAAATTGCCATTTGTGGACAGTAGGAAAGTCTCCACTGCACAAGGGTGAAGTTAAAAACAGTAGAACAATAGTTCTTCTTTAAGTTAACGATTCTCTCCCTAGCGATAAAAACAAGAAATAGAACTCTGTTCTTTTTCATTTTATGTTGAATCATGCATCTGGAGTGATGTATAACTCTCATTTCTCAGCGTGCGAAATGGTCCCCCCCCCCTCCAAAGAAAAATCTTCTGCCCAAATTGCCTTTTGTGGACAGTAGGAAGGAAAGTCTCCACTGCAAGGGTGAAGTTAAAAAACAGTAGAACAATAGTTCTTCTTTAAGTTAATGATCCTGTCCCATAACGATAAAAACAAGAAATAGGAAACCTTGCACCGTCAGAAAAAGATAATAGAACACCTTTATTTGCTTGTCATAATTCCTTTATTACTATGATGTATATTCTGCTTCTGTTTCAGTTCTTGATATTCCAGCAAATGGAATTTGTCTGGGTGGAAGTTTGTGCATGGTACTAATTCTCATTCTTTTTTTGTTTGATTGTGATTTGCAGAAGAATTGGAACCTTTTTAGTGTCAATGTTGCAATGGCAGCAACAGGAATCTACCAACTTTCACGCAAAATTAGGTAAGTCAGATCACTTCCTACAGAACAATCCAAAAGAAAAAGCAGCGTATGTCACTTTGATGTATCTTTGCAATTTATCTGCCCTGTTCAAGTGGTGAGAAAGGGCGGATGATGGGTGTTAATTTGTTTCAATTGGTTTGTGGGAAAATTTTCAATTACAGAGCAAATGAATTGCAAAGTCCAATGGGCTTAGTTATCTTGAAGTTATGATTTCTCATGTTATACATCTCACTGAACTGAAGATGGGATCTCCATTACCTTTTTCCTACCCTTTTTGACATTTCCAGGCAAGATTATTTCTCTGAAGCAGAAGCAGAAGTAGCTGTTGCAAAGGAATGATGACGAAAAGTTCTAGACTTCCATAATTCCATTTCCGTTCTTGTCTTGCAGTTAATTTAAGTACTTAAATAAGCATGCTTCTGGCCTTTTGGTTATTTGTAACTTTGTTGATTGACATTGTTTTGGTCAACGAACTAGAAATAATTAAGCGTTTGAGCAGCACATGGTTCTTGGTTCCAAATTGATTGGTAAATTTCTGTTAATAGTTGTTGAAAAATCAGTTGTTTTCCCTGAAGAATATCTATTGATTGTAACTATTTGCAGTCCACAATTCCAGCTAGTTTGTCTCATGCTGGCCCACGGAGGGAAGGAGCTTAAATTCTTACCTGGATGCTAATAGATGCCAACCTTCCTCCCGTCAAATTGGGACCAGCTCTGTAGAGGACTTAAAATGGTTGATGAATGAGATATTAGAGAATCACGGTTTGAACGAAAAACAGATAGCCCCCACATAAGGCGACCGTCCAAACGTGAATTGATATTAAAACACGTGCACAAGCCCGTGGTTTCGTATGCTTAAACCGCTACGACATTGGCTTCGTTTAAGAGAGAATTTCAAATCACTAAAAATGCATCAAACACTTAATCCTGCCTCATAAGAGTCCCCTGGAACCGTGTTGATGGACGATTATACATTGTTAGTGATATGGACAAGAAGATGTGGAGTAATTGCTTTGAGAACAAGATGATTCATTCAATTCCCGCTTCACTTTGTATGTCCAGCATGTCCAAGCTCAGAAGTTCTCAAACAAAGCTGGAGAGAAACAATCGATCACCCAATGATCAGCAAGAGAAGAAAAAAAAATTGTGTTCCTAGAACCAAATCGATACAAACTTCATTCAGCTCAGCAAGGGAGCGAGGCACCAATGAAGACACTTGCCTAAAATGGCCAGTGGTACAACTAAAAACCAATTTAAAAAATTGTGTCTTTAAATCTGGCACAATCAAAGACGCTGCTGATCCTCATGTTCTCAGCATTCAAAACCCAAAGGCCGGCCTCAATCCCGACACACCACTAAGGCACTTGCCTGCTCTATCCTACTGGCCATCTCTGGTCTGATCAGCCTTTGAATCAGCATCACGGTCATCATCATGGCCCTTCAAGCCTAAACTCAAATCCAAAGTGCTTTCGTTCAGATCTTGGCACACTACTTGATTATTTTCCTGAGAGAAATAAAAATTGAATTCAATATCACATGTAAAGTTTCAGTAAGAAATGAAGAGTGATGTGAAGCCAGTAACGGGAACCACAGACTTCTGAAACTTGAAATTTTACCGTACCACACTCTGGGATGCAGCTGGAAATCAAAAGAAAATCAAATCCTTCCACTCGTTCGAAGAATCTTTTACCCCCATAACAACTCTTCAGAGACTTTTATATCCTTAATTTCTTATGTGGAACAGAAAGCTAGCAAGAGGCAACGAGCTTCACATTCTTCATTTTCTTTTGCTTTTTTCTTTTTTCATACTAACAATGACCATTATTATCCTACTAATTACAGCAGTGGCCTTATCCATCAAAATTTTTCTCCACTGAAGATGATATTCCCACCAAGAATTTATATATTGAATGATGAAATCGAGACCAAGTATGATGTGTAAGCATTTTCACCTGATTTTCATCCATTGGCACATCATTAATGTCAGGTTTTTCATCCAAAACCTCACCCCTGAGAGTGGATTCCGTTGCAGCGGGGTCAACTTCAATTGGGTTAGCATCATCATTAACCTTTTCTGCAGCCTCATTTTCTTCATCCTCATTCTTCTGTTCCTCTAGAACAGCAACCTGCACAATCAAACAGCCAAAATGACCATGTGTCGAAAGAAACAGTACCAAAAGACAAAACATGATCAAATGATTGTCTTCACAAAACCTAATTGTAAGAGTAGCATTCGAGAAATAGATCGTCAATGATTGGGTGGTTATTTAGGACATACTTCTAGGTCAGCTTTTTGTAAAACACATGTTCGACCAAGACTCTGTTAAATGAAATAAATCGCGGAAGTGGTTTTTCACAATTTTATAAGCTCCCCAGTCATCGCTATAACACAAAAGGGAGTACAGTATTCACTCCTTTTCCTTCTTTTTTCATCTTTTCTTTTTCTTCTTTTTGTAATCTAACAGAAGTAAAAAAAAAAATTAAAAATTAATATGGCATCTCACCATTCTGTTTTTTATAAGTAGAGAAAAAAATACAAAACAGAAAAGAAGAGAGAAAGGCACGAGTCTCCAAAACCCAGAGTGTGAATAAGGAAACCCTAAGAAGATGGAAGGCAGAAAAGATTAATATGCCCACAGCTTTCTCCAAAGTTTGGCTACAGCTTGCTAGTACTATAAAAAGGCATCAAAATTTGACTGCAACTTTCCCCACACCATCAAAAGTTTGAGCATTCATAGTGCAATCAGTCAAAATCTTGCTAGTACCATACAATACAAACTTCAGTTCAGCATTCAAGCAACTCAAAAACCGTCTCAGGCATCAGCCACTGGAAGCCAAAGAGTGTAAACAGCACTGACCAATGGTCATAGGTTAATTCCCCATGATCATAGAACTGGGAGGGACGGTATCACATTAGAGGTGAACAATCAGAGATGTCCTATAAAGCTGAAGTACGGTAGGGGCAGGGGGAATTTCCGGTGGAGCAATGAAATGCGTAGAGATCAGAAAGAACACCAATGGCGAATAAAAGTACAAATCATGTAAGAAATCTCCTTGATTTCCATGAAAATAGTACTGAGAGAAACACTGTCCAGAACTATTTTCACAAAGTATCCTCAACTCCCAAATGGTGGCCCCAGAATGAATTCTATGCTTCTTGATTCAGTCAAGAATGTAGGATTGATTGGGATAAGAGATGCCCATACCTTTCAAAGGCCTTCGTGAACTGAAGACTCATCTTTCAAGCCAATTTGATATCATTAAAACCAACCTCAGTCTTAGATACGTTTGTACCAAATCTGCGTGTTAAATTTATATCTTCAATGTCCACATGCACAAAACTACAGCACTAGATGGGTCCACTGCATATCATTTCTCTAAACTTTATGTTATATTCTAGGCAATTAGCTCCATTAATGACATATATCACGATGGTGAATGGCTCGAAACCAAACTTTCCCACCTGGTTCCCAAAATTTCAAATGCACGATATAGTTGAAATTAGCAGGTCTTTACGTGGCATTTTAAAACTATTTCAGAAACTCCCCAGAACTATGTTAGACATCCTGCTTGTCTTAGATTTGTTAGCTTTACTCTAAACCCACATGTATTTATTAGGGAAAGATAGAACGAACATGAGTTCTTGAACCAAATTAAAGTTGAAGCCAAATATAGTGACAAATGGAGTGACAAGGGGACGAAAAAAAAAAAAAAAGATCCTCAACAAAATATAGATCGAAGAACTGTACACCTTTCTTCACTTGTGCACTTTTAAAAGCCTTTCTCTTCATTCTGCCTACTTTCATATAATTAAATTTTTCCAGAGCAAATTCAATGAAACAATTGTGTTTAGCAAGATAGCTTCTATAGAATTCACAAAAAATATTAGGTATCACACACAAAGCATACACCCATATTTCCATACATTAGGACTCCCAAGTAACAACAGGACAGAATCTCAGTTTAACAACTATCCCAATGTGCCTTACGGAATTACAACTTAATGTCAAGCTCTAGAAAAGAAGACACCCATGATTTTCATATGAGGCCATCCTTTATTTTCAAATTTGTAACATGGAAAACACAAAACCTATGGTTTCTCAAATTTGGAACCTTTCAGAGTAACCATTAAAGTACCAACCCAATGACTCACTTAACATGAGAAAAGACAGCCTCATCCATCCCTGAGAACAAGGCTTAGAGACATTGCATGGTTTCAATTATCCAACCCATACACAAACCACCGTATTCAATTTCCATAGCATCATATCCTGCTAATCAGTAACTTGATTCTTTTCTAGATAATAAGAACTGATACGATGCTCTATATGTATACAACAGAGTTCGGGCAAGCTAATAGCAACAAAATAGTACCCTTTATTCTTCTATTTTTGTAAAAAGGGCGCGGGGGGGGGGGAGGAAGCAAGTAAGTTCATGTACAGATATCACAAAAACATGGTGTTCAGCATAGGCAAAAGTAGGCTACATTACATCAGATGTCAGAAAGAACAAACTAAAAAGCAAAACAAAACACAATCTAGAGCCCACAAAGTTAACCACAGATCAAGAATTAAGATCTATTCAAAGTTTGCCTAAGGATGTGAGGAGGGAATCCCCATAGTATGAATAGCACTATTCACCGAATCCTCTAAACAAATAGTACAAATCCCCATCTATTCACCATATCGCAGTTCAGTGTATTTTTGTCCACAAAAAAAGAAAAGAAAAATAGAAGCAAGATGGATGCCTCACTTTAACTTCTAGATTTCATAAAATATATGCAACTGAAAAGAGGGAGAGAGAGATTGAGAGAAACTATAAGCAGAAACACTATAAGACTCTTCGTAAATTCGATTCTCAACTTTCAGAGAAAATCTGAAAACATTGTACGTCATTAGTAGACACCAAGCCTACCTGATCGGCACCTACACCAACGCCTCTAGTATCTCAGTAATCTATGGACATGTTCGTTTTCATCATTTTTGTAGGATTTGAATCTATTTTATTTTTACAATCCAAACATCATAACATACACGTATTTTAATACAACACTTTATTACTTTTTTACACACCAATCCTTTTCAACAACTTCTACACACATTTTTATACAACTTTAACACCACCTAAATATTCACAAAACTATTAGAATCCTAAAAAAAACATGAAAACGAACATGCCCTATGTGATGCTTCTTAAGCATGAAAGCACTCTTATACAAAATGTAATGGAAAAAAGTAAGACTTTATATCTGTGGTCTACCAAGTCCCAAGTTTTTCTACAAGAACAATTTGAACTAGGAAACATACCACAGAAAGAATGACAATAACTGTCTTTGCACGCGAAGATTTGTACATCCAAGCATTGATCTTATGAATAGCTGAGCATTTTTTTTTTCCTAGGCTGAGCTTAAGTCTTTATCGAAATGGCAAAAACCCAACTCCAAAAAATTTTCATATCTCTGGTTATTGTATAACTGAACTCATCTACTAAACAATATTAAAGATTGCATTGTTCGTTTTAATTAAAAATAAACTATGGAAAAGTTACCAAAAGATAAGGCAAACGAATCTAGAGATCTCCCACTTGTACTACCTCTCGCATTTTAGATCAAGTAAAAATCTCCACGTGGCACTAAATTACATGATGCACACTCTCACACATGGGGTCATATCCAGCAAGCATCCTCGAGAACTTTTTAACTAGATACGCCCAAGTACACTTGTCCACATGGCATATCCATATGGCCACACGGAGTACTACCAAAACCAAAAGTTTCAGCATCAACGTAATCTTGAAGTCCACATTTGAACTGTATCAACGGTCCGGTGGTGTTTGTTTGTGGAAATGTTGTGGTGGTGGAAATTTTGGAGTATTGGGTTTAGTGAAAATGGAAAGATATTTTATGGAAGGTGAAAAAATGAAGAGACAGAATATTTGAGTGAATATTATAATGATAAAGAATTGTTTGATGGAAAAAAATATTATTTTATAAGGTTTTTAGGATGCCCGAAATGTTGGATGCCCAATTTTTCCGAAAACAAACGCCCGCTTATAACTACGAATTCAAAACATCTCAACATAGTCCAATACAGCCAATATCCAATCAACTCTGGATTTTGTTACCTTTTTCTCTGCCAATATATCCACCAAACACCAATGCCAAAGCATAAGTTTCACCTTTCACCTTCCAACAACAAAGAAAAACTCAAGAAGATCCCAATTTTTTTCCTTCAACCCATAAACTAAAACCCTTCAAAATTGACAAACCCCCAAAATCCCAGACACGTCAGCTTCCTCAGTCACATCAAACCCACTAATATTATAATATCCCAAAAATGCATATCAGATGTTAAAGCCGAAGTTAAAATATAAAATTGCAGATAGAAAGAACCAAAAACCACAATTCATTGACCGAAATTAAAATCTTCGTAACACTTACATAACTCAATTCAAAAGCTCAAACCCGAAAATCAAGATTCCAAGAAAACAATTAATTGAAGGAAGGAAAGATACCGGAATGTATTTGAATTTGCGACGAGGGGGCTCCTCCGGGGCGGCCACAATGTCATCCTTGCCGGAATTCTTGTCACCATTACTGGTATTGCCGTTGTTGGTGTTGTTATTTGCGTTGTGGCTCTGGGTGATTGGGGTCCACTTGTAAAGCAGGAGATGGGAGCCGTTATTACCGTTAGTCGTGCCGTTGCTGTGGCTGTTTTGGCTGTGAATCTGATGAGAGTGATTGTTGCTGTGGTTAGAGGCAGCACTAGTAGATGGCGCTACGTGGACCCACTTCTTCTTCCACTTCCGCACCGGCCCATTGAACACCGTAGCCGGTCCGTACCGAGTCGAGGACCGCCCGAGTCGGGCCCCCACCCCCTCCATGATTCGCTGATCTGAATCGGTTCCGACTCGGCGTCTGATCCCCTCCAAAATTTTAATAACGAAAAAATAAATCTCTCTTTTTCTCTCTCTATAAACTTTTTTAATTTCCTTGTTCTTTCTTTCTCCCTCTAAATACGGATCCAGTTGTCTTTACCTGTTTTATGGGTTTTCCAAGTTCGTCTACGATTCGGTGGTGCCGCAAAGATGGGAGTAACGTAGTGGCCAATCGGGACCGTTCAATAAGCAGACTCTTTTTCCTAATCGGGACCGTCGCTTTTTTGCGAGTCTGCTTGTGTTATGATTGGGAGAATTTTTTTTTTTTCTTTCTAAATTATGACTGGGAGAATAATACGCAGGTTTGTTGTTTTATGGCGGTGGAGGGAATTGGAAGGGCACTTTGCCATATTTGGCAGTTGGCACACTACTTTTTATGATTTTGATTGGCAGGGGCACTCTCTACATTCTGCCGGACTGCATCACAAGATTTTGACTATACATTAGACGGAGGAACATCAAAATTTTAACCCTAGAATTTTATCATTATTTAATTATTTTCTCTCTTTTTATTTTTTCACAATTTTTTTTTTTACTTTTTTACTTTTTTTTACTTTTTCATCAATTTTTTCATTTTCTATCTTCACTTTTTTACCGACTTCTAAAATTGTTACGTTAAAATTTTAGTAAAATTGTGTTCCCAAACGCCATGTAGACAATAAAGTGGACAGTATAATTTGGATTTTTGGATTTCTCACCCATTTAGATATATTGGTATGGCCTTTTGGGCACATGGGCATGGTTCAATTGGTTAGAAAATTAGAAATATAAATATGTACTGTCTCTATCAACTATATTCAAGGCGAGTTTGGATTCAAATTCTGACACAAATATGAGGATATTATCAAACTCTAAATCATAAAAGAAGTATGGTGGAGAAAAATTCACAAATATCATGTCAAAACAGCAACTTAAACTGTGAGTTAGACAACGCAAACAGCAGCTACACCCTGTCAGATTTTTTGCAATTTTCTATCCGATTATACAGTGTAATTCAGTGAGATAAATAAAGCAGATCCATGCTACTCGAATCTTTACATGAGCAATAATAAATGATGTAGGATCCAACTGTTCGATCTATCTTTCTTTAAATTGTACATACTTTAACACTAATGATTTGAACACCCATAATTTGAGTGCACTCGTTTTCCTTAACATGGTTTGAAGCTTTCAAAACGGAAGCCTGGGATCTGATAGAAAAATTAATATTATTAAAAACATGAACCAGTCTTCTAAGGTGCACCATGATCAAGTTTGTTATTCCTTTCTCTCACCCAAAAAAACAAGTAGCAGTCAACATAAGTTGGTAGGCATGGCTGATAAACAATGACATGCATAGATTAGGGTACCATTTTAATCGTATTATAGTGTCCAAAGGATAATAGTTGATAGGCATTGCTCATATTATAAGGATAGGGTTATCCACACTAAAGTCTAAAGAGTACCTTCAATCATAGGCATGGCCCATAATTTTACTAAGTGTAATTTTACACTAAAGTTTAAAGAGTACCTTCAATCACAGTTGGAAACAAAATTTTGTCAAAATTTTTGGGTAATTAAAATTTTGGATATGAGTGTTGGTAAAAAAGTGAGAAGAGAGAGTGAAAAAGTGAAAAAATTTATGAGAGGTGGTGAAAAAGTAAGGATGGAGGAATTTTTGTAATGATGATAAAATTTTAGAGTATTAAAGTTTTAGTTAGTGAACGCCGTTTTAGATTATTATGCTTTAACTTTCTAAAGATAATTTCGGGGTAGAGGTTTTAAATATTAATTATTATTTGTAATTAAGAGATTCAACTATGCACCAATTATTTTGTGTTTGGTTCGACATATTTTAGTTACCTATATCGAGTTAGAGGGCTTTTAAAATTAACAGTCTGATCTATGAACTAACCCACGTTACAAGTCAGGGGAAATAATAAAATAAATTATTAATTATAATTTCTCTCCTTAAATTACCACTTGATTCTTAAATATCCTACAAATTTTTAATTTATTGCAATCCACCCTTACAAATTATACTTCTCGTTGCGATTTCATCTCCTAACATATTGAAATTGTTATGTCAACGATTTTCATTATAACTCTCCCCTACAAATTATACTTCTCATGCAATTTCATCTCTCGACCTACCGAAATTGTTATGTCGAACAACTTTCGTTACAACTCTCCTCGACAAATTATACTTCTCATGCAATTTCATCTCTCGACCTACCGAAATTGTTATGTCGAACAACTTTCGTTACAACTCTCCCCTACAAATTATTCTTCTCATCGCAATTTCATCTCTAAACCTACTGAAGTTGTTATGTCGAACAATTTTTTCTTCTCTTTATCTGAAAAGACAATTTTGAGTAAGTCATATTTTTTAATAAAAACAAATAAGTTAGTTACATCTTTTTTTTTTTAGGTCTATCAATTGCTAGAAGTACCCTAAAAAGTTAGGGAGGACTCAAACGAGTATAAATTTATCTTTTCCACGTTATAAGAAGGTCACGTATTTATTACATAAGACATAAACCGTTAAATATAATAGTTCCAGTCGATTAAGTGATAAAATTGTAACGAGAAAGCATAATTCGTGGGGTAAGTTATAAAAAATTGTAACTAAACCCTAAAGTAAATTATTCGTATCTCGCAAATGCTTCTTACTCCTCCATGAATAAATGTTAGAGGACGACGTCGTTCCATGCCCTGCACAACGCTGCGCCACTTGCCTTCCTCTAGTTTCTGCTTTTGTCCCAAGCTTCGCTGCTGCTCTATTTCTCCCGCTCAATGGAGACCCAGAGTTTGTTTTCTGGATTTTGCTCAAATCAAACAATTCACTCATTTCGAAAAACCGAAAACCCATTTTTTACGGCATTGCCTCCGCCTTCTTCAGCATGTTTTTCTCAACTCCGCAAGTGGGTTTCATATAGCATCCATCATTCTTCTTCACAAAGGCCATGGACCAAGCAGAGATTGAGGTGCAAAAACGGGGTGGAAAATGTGGAGGGTGCTATTTCTTATCAGAACGATTTTGAAAATGAGGTTAGGAGAAAAAAACTGGCGGTTTTCGTCTCCGGTGGAGGGTCGAACTTCAGGTCTATTCACGAAGCTTCTCTTCGAGGCTCGATTCACGGACATATCTCTGTTTTGGTCACGAATAAACGCGGTTATTTCTCTGTCTTCATATAATTCCTTTCAATATTGTATGGATTGTCTTTTGGGATTAAATTGTTCATTTCAATTATTGCTGCACGGTTAACAAGCAGGGTGGCCTAGCAAAAAAAAAAAAAAACTAGCAGGGTGTGTCTGATAAAAATTGAACTTTTTGTTCTGTGTCACTGTTTTCTCTGCAATTCCTTGGTGAATCGTGTCTTTTTCCTATCAGTCGATGACTCGATAGAAAGCAGTTCATAATTACTGGGTACACACTCCTATTTATAAGCTTAAACTTCATTAATTACTTGGGTAGGCCTTAGGTTGGAGGATGGTTTCTTGTGCTGCCTTATTCCAATTTCCAACTGCATCCTCATTGCATAGTATCAAATGGCGGAGTTGTAACCGAGCCTTGTGCCTATTTTTTGCTTGAATGATAAAGTTATATGTCATGTAGATTCATCTCTTCACTCTTCAATGAGCAATTTCTCGTATATTTTATTGTGTGTGCTGTTTTCTGAAAAGACTTGCTTCAAATGGTAAATACTTAGTTGCCTCGTGAGTAGTTGAGCAAGCTCTCTGGGATATTCCTCCATCAACTAGATAGGCACCAGATAGAGATTTTGGCCTTTATATCTTATAGAGGGAGGATTTTCATTGCATGCTAACTTATGGTGATAAGATGACAAGTATTGACAACAGGAGAACCTTATTGTCTCTGTAGACCTATATTTCACCGAACTCCGGTTTGGAATGGTATATCTATTTGCGGAGCTTATTTTCCTCCCTGTGGCAGGCTGTGGAGGTGCACAGTATGCAAGAGACAAGGGCATCCCAGTTGTTTTGTTCCCCAAATCAAAAGACGAACCCGAAGGACTCTCTCCAACTGACCTAGTAACTGCACTTAGGTCAGGCTCTTTTCCTGAAAGCAAAACATTTTGGGTTTATTTGTCATATTATTTGGAGTCTGCTGATGTTGAATCACACTAGTAGGGAGGTTCTGCAATATTTGCTCCGCAAGGCTTTTTTAGCATATACCCAACTTAGGTTAATTAGTGTCACAAACTATCGTAATTCTGCAGCACTGGCTGTCAGGAAACATTAAGTAAATTTTGAGAAACTATTCAATAAAGGAAATAACATCCTGTATTTTGATTATGGGAAAGCGATCTGTTTGATCAATGGTTAGCAATAATGTTCTTTTAAGTCAATCCTTAAGATGGACCTTACGGATGTTATGTCCTTAAATTGAGGTTGTAGTATCCTTTAGTTTATATCTCTGCGGCCACTATATATCTTTAGTTTATCATTCTAAATTGCCTTCTCTGGGTACTGTTGCCTGTGCATGCTCATTTACCACCAGTTCTTCTGCTAGTTTGAGCCTTGTTTGCTATGATTGTCCTTTCCATTATTCTTCAAGTAATTATTATTTCTAATGCTCCTTGTTTCATTTGATGTATGTAGTCTCATTCTCAGTCATAATACAAATAATGGTTCATATGTAGCATGTACTTTCTTGGGGTCAAAGATGCCATTTAGGCTCATCCGAGAGGATTTGTAGCCTTTATGCAGTGCTTAGGACACTTGTTACTTCGTGTAACCACCTGCGAGTACTTGATCAGATCCACTCACATTATAAGTAGATCCACGGTGGCATTCGGGGTAGTACTAACCGTGTAGATCCACTGTGTTCGGTTCTTGTGTGTGATTTGGAAGCATGAAAAAGTCAAAAGAAAGATTTACTAAACCGCAATTGATGTCTTATCTTAATCAGGAGATACAAGGTTGATTTTATAATCCTCGCGGGATATCTAAAGCTTATACCAGTGGAATTGATACGAGCTTATCCTAGGTTCATTGTAAACATCCATCCATCACTTCTTCCAGCTTTTGGAGGCAAAGGCTATTATGGTATGAAGGTGCATAAGGCAGTCATTGCTTCTGGAGCAAGGTAGATTGCAGCATTTGATTCCTTGTATCTTAAAAAAAGGAGAAAAAAAAACCCTCTCCTGACTAACCTTAAAAACTTGGTACATTTTTGTTCAACTTTCTATTTTCCTCTTTGAAGTGTATATGAAGAGAACTCATGACATAATGCTTCTTTCTTCATGCTTGGTTAGATACTCAGGTCCAACAATTCATTTTGTTGATGAGCACTATGACACCGGGCGTATCCTCGCTCAAAGTGTTGTCCCTGTGCTTGCTAATGACACTGCAGAGGAGCTGGCTGCAAGAGTTCTTCGGGAGGTAATGAGCTAACACATTTCTCTCCCTCCCTCTCTGTCTTTTTTTTTTCTCCCGCCGCCAGGGGGGGGGTGGTGTTCGGTTTTTTATATTTCTGAACACTGCATAGGTTTTCTTTGCAACGAAATTGAGAGTACCTGAAACTTCTGTCATTTGTCTGAAGTATTATCGTAGATTCTTAGGGACCCCAGTATTAACAAGTTCTGGCAGTTCTACTAAAAATTGCTTACTGAATGATTCATATCAAATTATTTTCTATATCCTTTGGTCCCAAATGATTGGATGACCTCTAAACTCACAGAGCCTCCATCCATGATTCTTGGATCCCAGACCTGTCTTTTGAAGGACTGAGAAGTACTAATATTGGATTATAAAATATAGACTTCGCGTTGTGCATGACAAAGTTCCAATCTGGGATGGTTTCCTTTTTGTGACACCTTCATTTTACATCATTTAATTTAGGAGCATCGGCTATATGTGGAGGTGGTAGCGGCCCTATGCGAAGGGCGAATAATCTGGAGGGAAGATGGTGTTCCTCTCATCCGAAGCAAACAAAACCCCAGTGAGTACATGTAGCAGAGCCAAACATCAACACATTTCTGCTTTTGGGAGCACAAAGGTTTTGAAGTACATCACCGTTGCCATTATTAACATAATACCCACATACTTTATAGTTTTATATAGCAAAAGCTGAGAACAGCCCTAGCAGTGAGAAGAATTAGGACGGATTAAAGGAAAGAAAGAGGAGGGTAGAAGCCACTTCAAGTAGCACGACTTCTACTCCACTTACAACTAAATGTGGCTGAGTGGCCTTGACTTGATTTTTGGTATGTTAAGCGATTTTTCTGAGTTTGACAGGCGGCTTTTCGGAGTGCATCTGCGCTTAAACTTTGGAATTAGTTTATTTTGTTTCAGATCATCCCCTCTTCAAATATGGTTTGCTAAAATGTCTGGTGTTCTACGAGCTATTGTCTTTGGAATTCTTCTATAAATTTCAGAACAATCGTGTATGCTTTAATATGGCTTTAAATCTATGGTTATTATATAACGTACCAACTCTCTCGGTTTAATCTTCTTCTTTTTTTCCCTAAAAAAAACTCTCTCCGCCAAGAGAAGAAAACGAAGGCTCATGTAGAACGGTAGAACACAACTATGGGCTGGGTTCTTTACGTTAAAAGGCTACGGCCCACGGACAAGTAAAAACTAAAGTAAACGAAAAATTGTAAACTATACATTTATTATTATGGTTATAACTATTATGATTATCATTTATCTGATAAATTTCTATTGAAATTTTATCCGATAGATTTTATATCTTTAAATGTTTTTCATGCAAATGTTTTTGTTTATCTTAATCTTTTTTTTTTTTCATATCGAAATGATGAAATTTTTTGATTTTCCATATAATGTATTTTAATCTTTTTGATATTTGTATTTATATTTTTGAAATAAATGTGAATGAACAAAATTTGAGATTGTTAAGAGCTTGTTTGGTTGTGGGTTCAGGTCCTAGTTTTGGGGTTCAAACTAAAAGTTGAACCCATAAACCAAAAGCAACGTTTGGCTTGGTTCAAGGTTACTCCCACATGTACACGTGTCACATGCCAATTAGTGTCGCCTTCTCGAAAAGTTTTCCAACATCTACCTACTACCTAGGCAAAAGCGTGCATCGAACTTTGCTCTCTTACTATTTTTCAGGCATCCAAAATGACTGTGCACTCTTCGACAGGAAGCGATTCAAACTCCCTCTCCCTGTTCCACCCTCACTGCACTGCCAACCTCAATGCTTATTTATTTTGAGTCATCTTCTTCAACTGCCACTTTAATACCCAACGCCATCCTCTTGCTAACTTCTTCCCTAATAACTCTCCAGCCACGCACATCCTCGTCGTACTGAGTTTTTTGTGTGCTAAGTTCATCTCATTTGCACTACCAGACATTTTTTTTTTCATAAGTCTACACCTTCCAACGTTAAGTACAAAAAGACATAAAAGAACAGTCACCAACAGAAAACAAATTGTGGGAGGTTAACTACATGGAGAAAAAATGTTCATGTAAGGAAAAGTTAGCTTCTGTTTGAGGCTTGCGTGTGGGATCGCACACTCGATCTGTAGGTCACTGTCCACGTGGGCAGACAGTGGCAATTCGCTACAGGCTCGCGCGCGGTGCCGTGCGCCACACTCGATCGAGTGCCCACTGTCCCAAATGAGGGGCAAGGCATCTCGTTGGCTCACGCGAGCCTTGAGCGAATGCCCACTGTCCACAATAGGGGGGCAGTGGCAATAGCTCACTTGCACGAGTCTGCGTGCAGGCCTCAAGCGCATAGCCACTGTCCCTTATGTGGGCAGTCAATCACGTGTAGGCTTGGACCACGCTTTGATTATAGTGATTAATGTTTTTTTTTTAAAAAAAAAACCCATTTCCAACTAAAATCACATTTTCTTGCATCTTTTTTCATTTTTTCTTTTTAAGAGATTGTGACCAAATACAATTACATATTGAACCCCTTGCGCAAATGCCCACTGATATGGGAACGGATGTGTATATGATGTTCTACGTCCAGGCTTATGAAACCTCTACTCTCGTTTGAACCCATTGATTATTGGAAATAATTGACAAAAGTATTATGTATCTAATTTAGCAATATATCTTAATTCTAATTATCGTATTTAATTATGCAATATTTGGAAGTTGCATAATTAAAGAAATTGATTAGACGAATGATACGAATTTGTATATGTACCTTTATATGAAGTAACGCATTTGTTGAGAACGTCCATAGCAGAAGTTCCAATATAATCTGATTTCTAAATTTTAATGTAGAAGGCAATGATAGAGTAAATAACCTTCCGTTTTATTTATTAGAGGTGCACAGAACTGGATCGCGGACCGGACCGGACCGGTTTTGTGCTCTTAAAAGTAAAAATCCGGTCCGGTCTGGATCAGATTTGAAAACTGGATTAATTCGGTCCGGTCCAGTCCAGATATTTTTAATATCCGGTCTGGACCGGACCGGGCCGGATTAATAATAAATATTTTTTTTTTAATTTTTTAATACAAAACTTAAAATATATATATATATTTGCATAAGTCAAAACGCACAGTTTTGACGCCCTCTTCAATCTTCTCTTCTCTTTTCGAAATCTAAAATTAAAAAATGTGTGTTGAAAATGAAAAAAAAAAAGGAAAAAAAATTGAAACCAGTCTGGACCACTTAAGTGGTCCAGACCGAACCGCTTAACAGAAGACCAGACCAAACCACTTATATGTGGTCCGGTCCGGTCCTCTATTTTAGTAGGATCGAAAATTCGGTCCGACTGTATTCCGGTCCGAAAACTGGACCGAATTTCCAGTCCCGCAGCCCTATTATTTATTAATGAATATGTTTTCCGTTTACTCGGTGGCTACTATATTCCAATTCCAGTATTTAATGAGAATAAAAAGAAACTGGGAAAACTTCAGAGGTTGAAACCAAAGTCTGCAACTGTATCTTTTAGCACTAAAATAGCTCTAATACCCAGGTGCAACATTCCAAATCATCCAAATGAAGGTAATACGGGAGAAACTCCTCACCTCTGAAGTTAATCCAATCGGCTGGAAATCGCTCTGCGTCGTTTTGTGGGGTAAATTTATAGTTGATTATGTTTAGTAGTTAAATATGAGAGTCCACTAGTTATTATTTATGTGCCGCATAAATGAAAGCACGAAAAACCTTTTCCTGCCTTTTGTGCAGATATAGTACTTACAATGAAATATTTGGATGAGGCAGAGTTCAGTAACTCATGTTCTCAGCAATGCCAACCTCTTCTTTGAGAGCGTTAAATACCCTCCACGAGATTGAGCAGGAACCCATCAGAACAGTGTTTTGTTGCTTGTCATACAGCCCTAGTCTCACTTGTAAATGTTGGGGGGTAGCACTGTATCGAATATGGAGGAGTTATTATTAAGAGAATAATATAAGAAGAAAGCAATAACCTATAGCCTTATTGTAGGCTACACTTCTGGATAGGCAGAAAGTGGTTCCTCTCACCAAAAGAGAGCGTCATAAGCCACGAGATTGAGCAACCCATAGAACAGTGTGGCAACAAGTTGCCACAGAAACACATACGCCCTAACGCTCACTTGGGTGGAGAGTCGAATTTCACGGTTATCCAGGGTGTTTGACAACAAGAGCTGTCATCTCAAAGTGCAGCACAAACAGAGAGAACGGCTCCAGATACACCTCGACAGTGCTTAAAAGCTCTGTTTTTTTTGGATCGCTGTAGTTTTGGGAGAGGCCCCGAAACTGTGTTGCTAGTCCTGAATAATAGTTCCATTCTGGGACTATGGGCAGTAGCGCTTGCCCCGCGCAAGCTCCCGCGCGGGCGAGCCTGTAGCCCCGTCCCATCTTGGGACTATGGGTAGTTGTGCTCGCCTCGTGCGAGCTCGTGCACGGGCGAGTTCCTTGCCCGAGTCCCAGGATAGGACTTGGCAAGCTGTTCGAGGCCCACGCGAACTCCCGCATAAGCGAGCCTGTAGCCCAACGGAAAATGCGACATGATGTGCAGAACAGATGACGCGTCATCTGAACTTAACAACTTATGTCGGCACGTTAAATGCAGATTTCGAGTGAGAGAAAATTGTGTGTTAGGTGCTACACGAATGGCAGCAGGTGCACGACCGACTTGAACCAGAACCTGAGTTGGGGTCCAACTCCGTAGAACTAAAACTAGAACTTAAACTTGAACCAAGACCTAAACTCACAACCAAACAAGCCCTAAATAAAAATAATGGGTCAAAACTGTCCCCTACTTGCAAAGGAAGGCCGAGCATTCTTTATAAATTGTTGTTTCTTTTTTTTAAGACTTTACCCGGGCTGGGCCTGAAGGGCGGAAGTATCTGATCCACGAAATCGGAATCCCTGTCGTACAGGATGAACGGCTGAGATCTTTTCTTTCCACCCAACTTACTATATAAAAGCACCATAGGGTTTTAGGTCTCTGCATCTTTCGATCTTGGCTCCACTCGAGTAACAGCGGCCGCGTTCTCTCTCTCTCTCTCTTCATTACCTTAACTCTAACCAGTGGTTCAGTGGTGTTTCTTCTTGATCTCTGATTGGTTTTTTTTCTTTTTTTCCTATTAAGCGACGCTACATGTACCAAGGGAAGGGTAATCGTTTCGATCAGTACCCTTGACCTTGAATTGCCAAAGCGGCTGTAGCCAAATCGAACGGCTCCGAGAAGTTTACTGGCCGGTTGTTGTGAGATCTTTGTTCGATCTCCGTCGACTATTCTGCTTACCGAACTTCTCATATTCTATTTTTCTCGTCCCTCTTCCTTTTTTTCTCGAAGTTTATATTTATTTCTTTGTTGTCGTTTGAGGGGTAATGAGAAGGGAGAGAAGAGGGAAATGGCATAGGATTTAGCTTTTTTAGAGACCCTTCTCAAACATCAACTTCTTAAAAGGTCACCTTCCAGGCAAGCTGCTCTGATTTCCCAGCAGTTCGCGTCTAACGGTGCCTACAGTATACAAAAATTTTAAGCATTTCCTCCTAGCAAAATTTGATTACTCTCATTTCCCCTCTCTTCTTTCCCTTTTCATGTTTTAGGTTGTATTATTGTCTTTTGAATGTTGTGTGTTTTAGGTTTCCATTAGCAATGTGGGTTTGTTTAGCTACAACTGCTAATAATTTTTATTTTAAAACATATGAAGGACTCCTATGAAATTCCCTGTGTATTTCTCTAGGGAGGGATTTAATTGGATAATATAAGAGAAGCTTACGATATGGACCTATGTTGAACTAACAGAGTGTTGTCCCCAAAAGAGTAAACAAAAATTCAAGCAGGGTAATATAAAACTATATTTGTGCCCAAACACCAAAACCGAAAAACAAAAGGGCAAAAAGCCGAAAAACCAAAAAACCAAAAAACCAAAAAAAAAAAAAACAAGAAATACAGAAACAAAGACGAAAAGGCAGAGTGACTTGAACTAGGTTGTCTTTTGATGATGAATTGCCAAAGCTTAAGAATAAGAAGACACTCCCAAGGATGAAGTGAGGAGCCACTGCTGGAAGAATGCCGAATCTCCCTTATCCAGTCTGGTGGCATTGCGAAAATCAAATCACCCTGTAGAAAGGTCCTAAATAAGCCAATGCTCTGGTAGTTATTTACAAGTTGGAAACTAACTACAACTGCTTGCCTATGAACAGGATGCCTAAATAGACTATACTAAAACATCGCACTGATAAGTTGATAACTAGACTAGAGCCAAAAGAATCCACAAGGACGTGAAATTATTCTCAATAAAAAGATATGTAGATTAGAGGCATCCACCCTCAATCCAATCCAGTCCAATCTACAAGTGCACGCTCATTCCATTGCCTTTCAGCGCAGCAGTCAAATGGCCAATTCTCAACCCAGCCTTGCTTATTGTGAAATCATCCCTGCAATAGTAAGGTATTGCGGGGAAGGCATCGAACCCGACAGACCGTTTTCCAGCCAAAGCCTTGCCATGAGTCTCTGCTTTTCCTGTTGGAACCTCATTTGTTGTCCTCTTGTAAGTACCAAACCACTTCGATTGCATGTACCCGTTCCTTCTCCACGGTGGCACGTGCATGTCCGTGCTTTTCATGGACGATTTGATAGCCCTGCACACTAGCCTCACAACTTGCTTGAGCTCTTCCACTTCGCCCACAAAAATGGCTGGAAAGACATCGAGCAGTGACGCGTATTGATCGGTTGGGCGAGCAATTTCAAATTCTCTGGAAAGTAGGACTTCAATGATATATCTCTTTCCAGAGATGTTGACATCAATGTACTCGTAATGCCCAGCTGGGAACCGTCCAGTTTTCCCCCACTTGGATTTGCAAAGGCCTGCGGAGAAAGGGTTCACATTTATGATTAGAACAAGTAATATTCACTGCATTCCATTACTGAATGGTCATGATTGCTACCGAATAGGGTTATACACATAAGCAAGTTACTCGATTTGATCACATTATGGCTACAGACAACTCATAATTTAAGCATCTTTTTCTGTACCAAAGAATTACCTATACTAAGATTTTTGCTTCGTTATTACGTTAACCAAAGTGAGAAGATGACAATTCGTTGCACTAACCGGCGTCGAAACCCCTGTCACGTAGACGAGCCATCAGTTGTCGTTTGAAGCCCGGGGACGACCTGTCGCCGACCAGCCCGCTGCTTGCTAACTCTGTTTCGGCCCGAATCTTATGTTTCTCGCCATGCTGATCACCGCCATCGTCGTCGTCGTCTGATCCGCAACCAAACAGGTTCTGCAGCATATCCTTATTCTCGGAATCAGACCAATCAGACGGCTCTTCAGGGTTTTGTTCCTTTTCGTTCTCAACAACCTCTTTTACATCGCTATCAACTCCGCCATCTCTTTCAATGAACGAGTTCACAAGATCAGATAAATAAGTGGGACTCTCCGGCGAGTGCTCGCTCCCGCTGCTCTCACAGAGGCGCACCCGTGCCACGTCGTGAAACGCCGCCGCTACCCTCCCAAACCTCACAGGAATCCTAGCCATTGTCGTTAACCTGCAAATTCACACCTAATTCCGAATATCTTTTTTTCTCAGTTTTTTTTTTCTCAAATATCTACAAGCGTACGGTTCTCTACCCGGCCCTTTTGAGGAGAACGATGAAGAAGAGAGAGAAGAGCTAAAATGTGTACATATAGAGAGAGAGAGAGAGAGGGGAATGAGAAGTGGGCTTCGGGAAAATGGCGTGGCTATGTCGTAATCGTGGAGATATAATGTTCTCGTATAAAAGACAAAGCTTTGGGTATGGAGATGACAAAAGGTGAAGTAATAATGGAATGTAAACGGCGTTATGTATATGTAAGCGTTTATATAGAAAGAGAAAGGGCAAGGGAGAGAGAAACAGAGTCGAGGAACTCTGTGTAGGTTAAGAGTGTATTAGCAGCCATGTGTGCAGTGTAAATTCCGCTTTCTGTTGAGGAACCCGGCCGGTTTGGCGTCCAAGTTCGACCTTAATTTTCCTATTGGTTGATAGGAGAAGAGACTCTACGATCTCGGTGAGGCGAAGGACGCCTTAAGAGGGTTAATCACGTTTTAAGACAGTATTAACTGGATCCCAATTGGTTCTATCTTGTTTTTTTAGTTAATTATACTTTGCACCTATTTTATTTAGGTAATCTCAAAATTTTTCATTCAATTCTTTCAATTTTGACACAATTTGTCCGTTATCCTTTTATTTCGATTTGTATTCCACCATCAATTTATTTGTTATTTCAAACAAAAAAATCAATTAGGTACAAAATACGTGGTTGTAAAGTGTCTGGAAAATAAAAGAACTGATGATTGAAATTTTCGTTTGTATTAAAAAATAAATAAATAGCAAGGTGAAAATTGAAGGAACCCATACCCGTGTGAGTGAAAATATGTTAAACTTGAAAGATGACAATGCAAAGTGTTAAACTCTCAAATTGCGTCTGTGTAAAATGTAATTAACTATTTTTTATCAAATTAAATACACAAAAAATACGTCTTCTTCCTCTTATGTGCTTAGAAGTAAATAAATGCAATAATTATTATGTTGGGCACATTTGTTTGATTAAATTAATTAAACCATATGTTTTTTTTTCCTTTTTAATACAGGGGATATGCTCACACGATGAGTTAAATACGTCTTTATACGGAAGATGCCTTTCTAAAGTTCTTTAAATCTGAATTATTTTCTTAAGTAAAGTAATTCAAGTTTTGTCGTTTTATTATTTATCATATGTAATGTAAATTAATATAAATAATATAATATTATAAAATATAAACATTATAAATAATAGTAATCAAAATAAAAACAACTCTATATCGGAGTTATACGTCCTCTGCTGTAAAAACTTTGCTTCGGTGTTTACTCGGCTAGCTGCCCGTGAATTGGGCCAGTGCGAAGTCCTATCCATCCAGTTTGACGCTGTTCAAACGGCGGCTTCATGGTTCTTGTTTGTTTAATTTTTTGAGTTTAAAATTTTTACCACATAAATATATTTTATAAATTTTAAAAAATTTTAATTTTATATATACACTTTTTTTTTTAATAAATTTTAATATTTAAAAAATTTTAAAATTTTAAGAATATTCGCTCGTAAACAAACGACTCCTTAGTTGGAATTGCCGACTTGACAGTGTACCATCTCTTTGGACCAGATCGCACAGGCCACGCAATAAAAGGCCGTCTGCGTCTGCGCGAGCGATGACCCCTCAGCACCAGCTTACACGTGGCGGAAGCATTACATCCTATAAGCCCTTTTTTTATCGGCTTGTCCACGTCTTCCAATTCCCGTTTGGATTTGGATGTGACGTGGCGTAGAGTCTCTCCGTAGTTTCTGTTGGCTCGGCCGGGTTCATTGAACTTAGCATGCTGTCCAGGTTCATTGAATCTTATTTTCCCCTCACCGATTGAATCGGACTTGAATACGACGTAAATCCATTTGCTAAGGAGGTTTAGAGCCATCGGCCACCAAACCCAACCCCAAATAGGAAACAAAAGACGTGTAACCCGAAACCAAAAAAGTGGAATCCGAGCATATACCTTACCAGAAATAACAGTTGAAAACCTCGTAAGGAAACGTTTGTGATTGGGGGAAAATTGGAGATGAGTGGGGTGTGCTCTTTCTAAAGTATCAAATTGGAATGACTTCGGATGCAAATAATTTATCGGGCCACTCTTATAGCAATATTAGACTTACCTGACATATATGGTTTGAGAGGATTATACTGTCCGAAATTTACCATAGTATTGAACCCAATTCGTGCATAGGTTAACTTCATCCGAACTCGGTACACGTGAATTAGTGTTTGGATTTCCTTTGTTACTTAAAAAATAAAATGTTAAAACTGGAATTTTAAATCAATATACCCAAGTTCCCTATATTATATGGGTTGCCCAAGGTGGCTCAATATTTTTGGGGCTTTAGGCAAGTTATAAAAATGAGACCTTTTAGTTTAAAAAATAAAATAAAAATTAAATTAACCATAAATTTACTTCTTGTCTTTTTTGGATGCAAAATTACTAATTAAACTTTTGCATTCAAGTTTAGTTAATAAATCAATTTCAATAGATAAAATTGCTAAACCATTTAATCTATTTAAGACATAGTTGTTGTAAATAATTTTTTTATAATCTTTAATTTTGAAAACCTTCTTTTCTGTAGATGCAAAACAGGTATAGTAAATAATATTTTATATGCAGTAAAACAATTTAGAAAGCAATCTAGTACAATTTAGAGACATTTTTTTTCAAAAGATATTGCTTAATCTACCATATAATAAAAATAATCAATTTTGAAGTTAAGTTCAAAATTGATTATTTTTATCATCTCATAATTTTAGACATAAATGAGTTATAATTTAATTTTTTAAGAACTTAAGTTAAGTTAATTAGCAATAAAGTAGAGTTGTGATGTTAGGTTTTAGGAGAAGAATTTTATTGGGAATAATGCTATTATTTTAAAAAGAGACTTAAAAACTGATGGAGTAAATGTTATTAGATATAGTGCTAGTTTCTAAGATGTCTAGTTTTTTATTTTCAATTTCAATTTTGTAAACTAATTTTAAATGTTACTATTTTGTAGGTCTTTATTAAGTTTTATTTCAAAACTTTTAGACTTTTTTTTTTCTTTTTAATTTTAATTTTGCTATAATATAGGGCTCTCATAATTTGGGGGAATTGTCTCACTTGCCCCTGGGTTTCCTGACGTGATATTTTATTACACAAAAGATCCTGGGTAATATGTCATTCCAATCTGTGTCCATTTGTGTGACCAGTGGACAAATAACAACAGAGTCGTGGGTATGGAGCTGCTATTCCTCCTTTCAAGAAGGATATACTCAGTGAAGATCCTTCTTTCTCCGACAAGATGTCAATTTCTTTAGAACAAACATCGTATGTTCATAAATTCTGACTACAACAATAATTTCCAAGCGAGAATTTGCATGTAGCCAATTTTCCGTAACAGACACCTTCAACAACTCATGTTGTTTACATTTTCTTTTTCCCCATTGGCCAGGGACTTGGTCCTTCCCTTTGATTAACGTTGGGGTCAATATTGATTTCATTGCTTTAGAGGATAATGTTAAGAGAATTTCCTCTGAATCTCCCTTTTCTGTCCTTTTCTTTTAATTAGATTTACAAATTCGATTTCTTTTTCGGGAACACTGGGTTGGGTAAACTGAGATAGCTGTAGAGAGAAGTGGGCTCACATTCTGGCCCACAACCTAATTGGGTGAAGCCCATAATACAAATCGTAAGACAAGATTGTCAATTTTTCTTTGGGCCCCTGGTCAACGTTACTTCTCAGAGCAAAATACCAGGCTGTCAACCAGATGCTCCAGCATGGGCCAGCCGCTGTTTTAGTGGTTAGCACGGCCCTGCCGACTAGCAAGTAGTAACATTCAAATTCGTGTATTTAATAATTTTAATTGCTTATAAAATAGCGTTGCTTTTTTTTTTTTCGGTGAAGGAAGAAAAGCGAAAGTGAGGACAAAGAAAGAAAAACGAGGAGTCTTCCTCTACAGACTACAGCTCTGCCTCGAAAGTCGAAAAGGGATCCTCTCCCAATCTCTCTGCATCTCGCGCCCCCCAGTTATACTTCGTTTTGTTCCAGCTCAGGGAGACGGTGATTAGGCCACAGCGGACAAGAGCAATGGGATCTGACGTAGCAAAAACGGTTCGTTTTCTGTTATCTAATGCAAGTACAAAATGCATGTTCTCTGAGATTTTTTCTACCTAAATTTTCTAGAGCTCAGTTGTGTTTTTTTTTTTTACTGTTCATTTTTGTTTTGGGTTAACCTGTGGGAATCATTGGGTCTGATTTTAATTCCTTGTCACAAGAAGTTTTGAATTTTGGGGTGTGAATTCTGAGTAAGGAAAGTTGATATTGGATCTCTCAGCATGTTGTTTGTAATTGATGTGTATTTTGGTAGTAATTCGTGTGATTTGTTATAGTTTTTTCTGGTATATATGGTTTTCGTTAGTGTTGAGTCCTTGATGGAATTTCTTGGTCGATGGATTGTGACTGGATCTCTGCGTTGGAAACAAATGTTCTTTGGTTTTGTTACATTTCTCTCTTTTAAAACTTTTTTTTTTTTTACCAAGATTTCGTTGTTGCTTTGTCTATTATTTGGGCTGCAAAAGTCTTGTATTCCCCTATACTGCTTAGTGTATGATGCTCTCTAGTTTTTTTTATTTTTCGTTCTGATGAATATCTTCTTCAGACTTTGTTTTGTTCATACGGTTGGTTATGTTTTCTGGTACATGGGAGTTTTAAAATTTAAAGGAATTGTATGGTGCAGATTATAAGGGAATGATTTGGCCGCAACAAGGAGACTTTCCTCCAATGAATTGGCTGTTTCAAGGGAACCGAGCCTCCTAACATATACGTTTTCAAAATGATGTTCTCATTTATTTGAATAAATGAAAAGATATTCCAAGTTAATGACGGACTTGATTAGTAACTCCACCTACTATAGAAAATGAACCACCTACACTGCTAGAAATGTACACCAGGTAACTATCCATGCTTCCAATTTCCACACATTTGATTAGAAAGAAAAAAAAATTGAGGCTTCCTCATCCTAAATGTTATATGACAGAAATTAAGGATATGATATTCTCTCCCCTTTGAGAACCCTTGGCAGCAAGGTTGACAGCATGTATTTCAAAGTCCCCTTCTTTAACAGAAATAGGAGGGTCTGAAATTTCAGAATTTCAGTTGGCTTTCCTTGATTGTTTCTTTTTGAAATAGAGGCCACCAGCATTTTAACTGATTTCCTCTTGTGTGCAGTGCAGCTGATAGCAGGAGCCCGTGGCTCTGGCTTGTTCTTGGGTTTGACTCCCTTTGTCTTCTCATCACCCCTGTGTTCATTTCTCTTTGTGTCTTCAGCCATTTCTCAATCTCCTCTGTTTTTGCGCATTTCCTATCTTCTTTTCCTTTCCCAAATTGGATGGTGAGGCACTGTAGCTGCTGCCCTATCTGATGGAGGACTTGTAGTTGCAAATCATTGAATTTCTTCAACTCCTTGAGTAGTTCAATGATTTAGGACAGCTGTGTGTACCAAGTCCATGGCAGATATTCAGTTGGACCAATTGTAATCTGCTGGATATAAGGTAGTAAAATTTAGATGCTTTAAGGTAGCGGGCCTCCTAACATTTACATTGGCAAACGATAGTCTCATTCACTGAAAGAAATGAAGAGTTACATGAGTTTACTATGGACTTGATAACTAACTTGTGCATAACTAACTCATATGTACACCAGTACTACACTTAGAACATGGACTACTAAACCACATGATACCTACCCCAAGTAAGTACCCATGCTTCCAAGTTACATGAGACAGACAAACTAATGGTTCCACATCCTACACATTACATGACAGATATTGAGCACATACGGAATTGGAGCATTCATTTTTTATTATTACTGTTGGTTGTTCCTCTATTCATGTTTGTGTGGGAAGTTTTTCTCCTTTGGGTTTCCGTTTTCCATTGCTAATGATTGATTTCTATGTCAGCTCAAAAGACATTATCGTAAAGCCGCCTTCTTTCACTTGCTTGTATGTTTGCAGGCCTATCTGATTATTTTTGGTTTATCCTGTGGTACTAGTTCCTGGTTATTGTGTTTTTCAGTCTAATAGTATAGCCAACATTGCACTCAGCACATGCAAAAAGAAGGGAACATTCACTGGCATCTTGCATTGTGGTAGCATGCACTCTATTTATCTATCTAGTGAACTCTGTATCTATCATGTAACTGGTTTTGTGATTGTACTTTCACAGTGCCATCTGTTCAGCTTTTTTCCCTCCTGTGAATTTTCATTCTATTGATAAATCGTTGGATTGCTGACATATTGTCTTCTTTTCTGCAGGCACATGGTTTGGGACTTTTGTGATCTTTGCTACTTGCGTAGGGGATCCAGTTGAATTTACCTCATACACCGTAGAAAAGAATGGCTGATGGAATATCAAGTTTCTGGGGTCCTGTCACGTCCACTATTGAGTTTTGCGAGAGGAACTATGCCTACTCTTCTTATATTGCGGAATTTTTCAACACCATATCAAACATCCCTACCATTCTTTTGGCCCTCATTGGTCTTATCAATGCCTTAAGACAACGATTCGAGAAGAGATTCACTATTCTTCACATATCTAATATGATACTTGCCATTGGAAACATGTTACACCATGCCACATTGCAAAGTGGGTAAGTAGTTATCTCCATTATGTTCTGAAGCTTAATGCATGTGTGACTGGTTAACACATACAATGATGAGGTTTTGTACTACTATAAATGGGATATGTAGAAACAGCATTTCAGGCAGAAATGAGTGGGGGTGTTAAGAAAATGTTAATTATATGTTTGTGCCAAAGAGTGATAATTAGCTTAGTCGAGGTGAAGAAGTTTTGAACAGGGTGGCACTCTTTGGCTTTTTGTTGTTGTGCGTTGTGTATGCTCTGATACGAGCTTTGTGGACCTAAAGACAATTACCGTGTGGATTTTTTGATGTTACACATACATTGCCAGCTCTTTTTGTGAAGTTGGGATGTCACTATATGAATATTTATTTAAACGTCTTTTCCTAATTGCATGTTCTTCTCCTCATTTATGTATGCACATCCGCTCTTGGATTTTGTATGGTTTAGTAAGCTTTGTGTAGGGGAATGACTTCTATGGGGAAGGGAAAACATTGATTACTAACTAGCTGTACAATCTTTAGTTTGAGCAATCACAAGAAATTGGCAGCTTTGTGTATGCATAGGTAGGCTCGTTGTTGTATATGTGCAAAAGAAGGCATTCAATTGAGGGAAGAAGGGTGGGATGAGTTGTGTTTGAGAAAATGGGAATGGGAAAAAATAAAGTAACTGACAAGATATATACAATTTGAGGCTCTGAGATTCCATAATGGTCAAGGAAATTTGAGCCTCTTGTCATTATGAGTCTAGCAACCAATTTTTGGTTCGCATGAGCCACTAACCAATATGATGCAAGGAAGCAATTTTGGTCAAGTGTCTCACATTGTGTTCCATGGAGTCAGGCCACAAATCTTTTCTTCTAATCTCCAGAAGACCTTTAGGAAATCAAGCCTTGTTTTCTTTTCCTGGTTACCATCTGCAAGACTTTATGGAGGCTGTTGAGTTGGTTAGCTCAACGCATATGGTGTTGTCCTTTGGATTGGGGTAAAAGAGCTATTATGTCTAAGGAGGGGCTTGAGTTTGATCAGCTAGTTTTTGAGTCAATATCTTTCCAAGCCAATGATCAGTTACAATTAGACTGAGAGACATTTCCTCTTTCATGTGTAAGTAACATGCTAGAAGCATATGGAGGGGTTAACTTGGGCACTTTTAGTCTGTTCTTGACAAAATTGGTCTTGTACATCCACACTCAAACACATGCACTTTCATTTAAGGCCTGGAAGTCTTCATTCCCGGGAAGTAATGTTCAGTATGTAGTCTGGTAGCATAAAGTAAAGTGTATTAAGCAACCCTTCATTTTTTTATGATACTTGCTCTTGGCGTTTACAATTGAAGGTTCTCTGAATATTTCCAGGCAACAGCAGAGCGATGAAACTCCTATGGTGTGGGAGATGCTACTTTATATGTACATCCTCCACTCACCAGATTGGCACTACCGCAGCACAATGCCTACCTTCCTCTTCCTTTATGGTGCTTTGTTTGCTGTTGTTCATGCAAAAGTCCATCTTGGCATTGGCTTCAAGGTTCATTATGCAATCTTGAGTCTTCTTTGCATTCCCCGAATGTACAAGTATTACATTTACACACAAGATCCTTCTGCTAAGTGGATCGCAAAGTGGTATGTGGCCACCCTTTTTCTAGGTAGCTTGTGTTGGTTCTGTGATCGTGTTTTCTGCAAGGAGATATCTAGTTGGCCAGTTAACCCACAGGGCCATGCCTTGTGGCATGTTTTCATGGGTTTTAGCTCCTATTTTGCAAACACCTTCTTGATGTTTTGCCGTGCTCAGCAACTTGGATGGGCCCCAAAAGTTGACCATTTTATGGGTTTACTCCCATATGTGAAGATCAACAAACCAAAAACACAATGAAAGGAACGCAAAGGTATGGAGTATAGGTTTTCTTGGAACGTTTTGGCAATTGACAGATATGTAAGCGACCAACCAGTTTTGTTTTCTTTTCTAGATGGCTTTAATTGTCAATTGCTTATTACACTGGTCATGTGGGATCCCGTCAAATTTTTCTCTGTAAGAGTATATCATGTACCATGTTTATATGGCTTTGGTGGCAAGTATGAGATCGGATGGCTTGTTTCTGAACACTGAACTTTAGAAGCATGCGATCCTTTTGTCTTTTTGGGTAAGATACATTTAGTCATGTGATGATTTGTTATTCAACTATTGAAATTTACTGTTTCGGTTGTTTGTCTTTGAGCTGAAGATTAACTCTTCTCTCTCAAACGTCTTGGTATTGGATCTGCTTTTTTTCCAAAGCAAATAGAAGCATTTCCTATTGATTTGTCCCCTGGACTGGACCAATTCTGATTCTAAATTATTTGTCTATATGCTGTTCTGTTCCTAAGGCCTCTTCTTTATTTGATTTATTCGTCTGTCTCAATTTTTCCTGCGGAGTAAGTCAGAAACAATTACTTAGCAATTTGTAATAATTTGGCTCACTTGCTTGCCAACGGCTAGTAGAGGTTTTGTTGGTGTCTGTTCGCTTTCTGATATTCCCGACCATATCCAGATATGACTCAGTTTCTTTAATGCATTGAGGTAATTTCCGGGATAGTGTTTTCCAGAAAAACAGGGCGGTCTGGACTTTAGAAGATTCTATGATTTTAATCAACACTTGTAGCCAAAATGGGATGGCTGATAGCAACAGCAGGTAACAAATTATGAGTCCATTTAGTAAGGGCCGAATATCGTCACACTGATCAGATGACAATTCCCAGAACCCAGTAAAGTTGTTCCTGGTTTTTGTGCATGGCATACGCCAGGCCTATAGTGGAGACAAGCTTAACGCTATCGAGAAGTCGGGGACGGAAGGAAAATAGTTGTTATGTTGACCCATGGCTCCCCCGTCAGCTGTTTTAACAAGATTGGAATCAGAAATTTTGGAGGATGAAGAATCGACTGAAACATTTCCTCTGAAAAGTGCCATGGAGACTGGAGAACGTTTACAATGAGAACAAATCTGAAACAAAAAGAGCATCCGTACACGTGATGCCCCTATGGCATAACAATATGGAGACGAGCTCTATGGCCAATGGATTTGCCATGATGGGCGACCATTCTGTAGTGGATTCGACACTAGGCAAGATATCAGCAGAATAGTATTCGATGCTCTCTGCGGCCAATCACTACAAGCTTAAGCTTTGGATCTATACAAGTGCCTCCATCGCTCGCCTATTCATGTCAAGATAAGTTGGGGGTTTGGGTGTGCGTGCGAGAGAGAGTGACGAGAGAACAATTCACTCTCCAAAGAGAGTGCGCTGATATTAAATGGCTAAAATACACTATACAGAGTGTGACCTGCATACTTGAATGGGGTTGTACTAGGAAAATAGAACACAACGCCATTTACAAAACATTGTCCTTTATCTATCGTCATCAGGCCACGTTTTATATAGCATTATGGGGGAGCAAGATGACATTAAAAAAACAAATATGCATTTCTAAGACCTCCCAACCAGCCTGTCCCGCACGATCTCCCCAAGCTTTAAGTATAGAGATTGCTGCTCCTCAAAAGTAAGGCTCATCAGTATCTAAAAAGCAGTCACACCATCAGCCCGATATACGTACAGGTTTTCATACGCTAATTAAGAATGGAGACGGAAACTTTTATGCACAAGCATGTAAACACGTACCTGTTCCAAGATCCTATCAACTGAGAGGCTTTGTTGAACAACAAACGACTGATGATAGATGTACGCAAATACTGCCATCACCATCTACATTGGAAGACACATCAGTCACAGGATAATGCATGATGACTGCATTTCTTATAAGCAATGAACCAGTATAGAATTTATGCTTCAAGTCTACAAACCAGTAAATTCAACCAATCTGGGGTAGACTTTTAAACTTGCAATTTTACCGTCAGAAAATCTAAGGTAATTATTTACATAGCCTTCAAGTTAAGCAGATGCCATTTTTGTAAGGCGTATTCTCTTCAAACATTTACAGTACTTCTGGAAGAATGCAAGTTTTGTGGAAGCCACCACTCCAGACACTGAGTAAGCCCATTAGTAAATCAAGATAAACTTTCCGCACATGACGCAGCCTCTCGTAACTTTCAGCCATAACAGTTAAAGCAGTGATGGGCCTCAGTGGGTGTGGTGGCTTCCACTTAATATGCACACCCAGCTCTACAGAGAGCGAGAGACATAGCCCTAAAAGGGGAGGGGGCATAGAAAATTGCACTCAATGCATCACGTTAATATAATAGTATTACGGATTCAGTGTCGCCTAAATAAAATAGGTTATTCAGAGAGTTTCCCAACATGTGCCACTTATGCAAAAAGCAACAGTCAGATAGCAAGACTATAGCAGTTATTTCCCACTACCTCCTCAAAAGACTAGCCAGGACTGCACAAGCCTGTCAAGCATGTGTCACTACGTAGATGCTGTGGAGTTCTAAGACCACATTTATACTTCTATACCTAGGTGTTTCCTTCTTTCTTTCTCAAAGCAAGTAACCAATGTCTCCAACTTGGATTCGCAAATTCTAGCGGTTGACAAACGTAGACATGCACTGCCAATTTCAAATCCACAAGAGGCATAGAGATCAAAATGTAATAGAAAGCACCTCAGAATGTTCTTCTCCACTTCACTAGGTTATCTGCTCTAATCCTGACCCCTGAAGAACGGTGTATCTAAAGTTTCCACATATTTTTACAGCAGTTGTTATGAGTAAAAAGTTTTAGGCTCATTTTGGCGAAGTCATCTCTCTCATTTCTTTTATCAGTTTCAAAAGGAAAGTCAACTAAGGTTAAAACTTAATATATGGCTATAATATAATTAAACAAGCAAGAAATCACAATTTCCTGGCACCAACGAGATTATGAGTATTCACACCTGCAGGCAGGGTGTTATTCAAAAAAATAAAAAGAGAATATTAAACGCCCACTCTTATGATAGTTCATCGGAATCTGTGGATTTAAACTGCATCAAACATACCTGGCAGTCCATTCTGTCTGTAATTCCACCATGTCCAGGAATACTATCACCAAAATCCTGGGGCACAAAAATATAACAAATAATATGAAATGTCTTGGAAGCTAACAATCTATGTTCGAATCACTTAGTAATGAAGAGCAAACCTTGATTTTAAACGCTCTTTTGAAACCACTAGCAAAGAAGCCTCCAAAAGGTGCTATTATAGATGCAAACAAACCGAGACATAGAGCATGCCATTGAACCGGCAGAATTGAGACCTCTTTCCAAGGAAACTGTGCAAGAGAATAACAACTTAGATGCTTGAAATTAGTTCCATAACTTTTAATAGACTTGAGTCTACACCTCACTTGCTACAATAGGAGCTCAATAATTAGCAAGGTCATATAATTTGGGTTAAACAGTCCAAGTTGCTCAAACAGCAGACAAGAGCCATGTTTTCAACCTTTAATAACGTGACAAAGATAGCCCATTTACAAACTCTGCAAGAGTTGATTTATAAGGCACACTATTAAAGTACTTGTTAATTTTATCAGGATATTCAGCACAAACATAACAAAAACCAGACACAACCCAGCTATTTAAGTCAGAACTAACTTGTTGACCTCTGAAAGCATATACAGTTTTAACTGTTCATATCATCCGTATTTAACAACCAAGTCCAACACATCTACACTAAAAGTGCTGGTTCAAGGAAATGGCCATCAGATAAAGAGAAAATGTGACTCTAGTGGAAATTGCTGGGATCACTATCGAAATAATCGCATGCATTTATGCTTTAGTTCCATGGACCATGATAGCAATTCCAAACTTACCAATTCAATAGATGCAGTACGACTTTCCAGATTCAAATATTTCAAAGAATGCAACTATAACTGTTGAAGGGATTCTGGAATGAGAAGTTCATGAAATCAACAATAGGTGTGTGTCCGTTTTATATGGCATCTCGTACACTTTGGATGCAAGACTACAAATTTATGGTTCACTTACTGCTTACGTAAACACATCCTATACATTTATCTAAAATTAAATTAGATTCAACTGAATGTTATTTTACTCACCCATTGAGGAAACCATCCAGGTAAAGTGTAAAGCTCAGGCTTAAACAGTGGCCAGGGTCACAATGAAGCCAACCTGTTGATAAATCCTGCATTTTACAAACGTCAGGAATAAAGAAATGGTCTTCTCAAAACTGATCTATCACATTTCTTTAGACATCAATGACGTATGCTCTATTGAAAGAACTACCTTCCTTGGACAAGTTAGCCATGGAAAACGACCTATGATGTTTGCGAGCTGCATAAACAAGTGCATATACATGTTTAGAGATATCTATCACATAAACTCTTGATGCTTAACAACAAATATCATTACCAGACACTTCCCTGCAACTACTTCCATGGCAAAAAACATTCTCCAATAAACATAGTCAGAATGGTTTAAAGCATGAAAAAGAACAATTGCATGGTGGAATGTTTTAAAGTGGATTTGAGATGAAATTTCATCTTACACACTGGAAAATATATCTAAAATGAAATGATTCTCAGACACATTCCAGGGAAGGCGAATACATTACTGTTTGATGAAGGGAATCACCAACATTTTGGTCCAAGAGCAGGTTGCAAGCTTACGAGTTTTTTTACAAATCTAAGCAGTTGAGACATGAGAAACTATATTCTGAGTTAAAATACAGCCGGGTATTAGTAGTGGGAGCAATTAAATAAACAAAAAATACGAGCATTAGACATCACTGATATCCAGAAGTAAGAACAGATAAAAGCTTGGAGGAAACTAATGATTAACGATGAGAAAATATTTATTTTAGGCTATTGTGAAATTATGTATTTGAAACTTCAGATGCAATATGAACATTATGTTGCAATCAGTCTGCAGTACTACAACTAAGTAAAGCACAAGATCGACTGGAGGACTCATGCATGGCACCGCTTTTCACGCAAATGGTCAGTAAAGGCGACGTGACCATAGATGTCCACATCTAACCGAAACATTAGGTTTATTCATAGGAATATGCTTCCTCAAAATTACTCCGGGTGATCAGATATCATAAAACAGAAGTGTTTTCCTTTGGTCATGGAAAAATCTTGTGCTACCACGAATGCAGAGATAATAGTTGCAACAGATGCTCCAATGAATCCTTCCCAAGTTTTCTTTGGAGATAACTTGATTAACGGAGTTCTTCCGAAAAAGAAACCAAAGCAATAAGCGGCAATGTCATTGATAACTATTAGAGTTGCTGGAAGAAGAAACCTTCAATGACAGCCAACATGTCAAGAGAAAAAACATGAGATTATAAGAACTTGATTATCAGCCTGATGAACAAAATCAAAGACAAAAAAAAAAAAAAAATCTTCAGATAATATGAGTGCAATTTGTAGTGCATTAGAAAGAAAGATTATACACAAAGGTGAAAATACGGTATCAGTTCGATTAGGGGCACAAAAAAAGGACTCTTACTGACCCTCCATTGCATCTCTTCCAAGTAACAAACTTTTCACATTCCATATCTTTTAATATTCATGTTAAAGTCATGCTAGTTAAAATAGTTTGTGTGACATAACAGTTGCTACAATTTCTATTGACACGACAATATAAATAAGGAAAAGATATATTCACTACTAGGAAGGAGAGAAGAAAAATGAACATAAACAAAAATACCAAGAGAAATCCAAAAGAGCAAGTAGAGGATTACAGAGAGAAGGCCTTCAGAGTACACACTTCCCTCTAGTTCAGTCTCATAACTACTGTAATAGAAAGTAGGAACCTTTTCTTCTGGATTGTCCCTAAATATTTACACTTTCCAAAAGTGAAAGTTCGTACTTCAATTCCTATCCTAGGAGTCCTTGTTGAAAAAACAAACACAATTCTTATTAACAGCCATGCAATCTATAACAAAACATAAAGGACGTTCCAAAGATTAATGTACTTTACTGTGCCTTTTCCATAATTATCTTATAATTTTTTACCACCTTTCATGCTCTTAATAGTATTCTCTATTGGCCTGTTGATTATCCCTTTGCTGGAGGATAAGCCAATTTAGACAAGCACAGACAATGCCACAAGCAGTAGTTGGGAGAATATTCTCAAGAGATCTAATAAGCAGATTAGCGCTGTTGGACAAGTTCCCAATGATCTAATCATCAAAATTAAATTCAAGTAATCTAACAAATATCACCTATCACACTCATAGTTCACAATGCCAATAACATAAACACTAAGTACTAAAATGCAAGTAGCACAACAAACATCGGCAAAAAACCCCCAAAAGGAGTCTACCAAAGGAACAAATTTATAGGACTTAGACTTCTTCAAAGATCACAAAATCAGTAAATCAGTAGTTTATTCTTCTTAAGTTAGTTGAGTTACCAGAAAATTCCTTCAAAAATGCTGGCAACGGTGAAGGAGGACTGCGCAAATACGACGATTAGAATCATGTGTGTCCATGCATACTGGCCAAACTGATACTTGTACATCTTCTTCTTTAATGAAAGGATGAACCATATAAAACCTGAGCCCCATTACAAAATACAGTTATCAGCATCCACAAAACAACCAAAAAAAGAGTAGCACGATACCGCTAAACAGCAATAACCCATAAAGAGGCGTGTCAAAAATTAAAACAGAATGCGATAAGTTAATAAAGGGAGCCACGCTCATGAAATGTAAACAATGTTTCAAATAGAAGGACAAGGTATCAAAAAGGTGTTCAATATGAAGTTCCACGTAACCATTATGCGACAGAGCAAAAAATTGCCTGTATAACCAACCTGAAATATATAGGAAATAACATATTGCCATCTGATACTTGAAAAGGCTGCTGGCTAGCCAATATAAAAATGTGTCTGAGGTCATTATATTGACAAGCCGTTGACTGAGGAGGCGGCCATATACAAATAGCATTCCAGTGAAGAAAAAGTGCCTGGGTGCAGAGGTTCGAAACAAATAAATATGTATAAGATGTCAAAAATAATAAATAAACTTCAAATAATGTCAGTTGACTTTCTCCAAGGTAAAAGGAATTTTGGTCAACAAAGTGACATTACTATAAAATTCTTACCAATTCAATAGCCTAAATCCTGGGAGGTGTTTTTCTTCATCAGGCTTCCTGAGCAGATTGAACAGCTCTCTAGCCATAAAGATTTGTATAACAACAACCATAGCTGTAATATAAAGATGACCCATATAGATAACAAATGCGAAGCCCCCAATCATCCAAATGGATGAGTATGCACGAATCCACATTGACCTGTACTTATTACGGTCATCAACAAGTAAATGACTTCCATTTGCTTTGCTATCCTCTGGAACTACCTGACATCCGAAGAGGAAACAGAAATCAGAATGAAGATTAGAAATCCCATGCTTTCCCAGAAGTCAACATATATTTAACTCCAGACTCTTCTATTTTGATACAGCACTTCAAAACTAATTATATTCTGCTTTTCAAATAGGTAAGTAGTAATGGTTTCCAAAAGGGATGGAATTCATATTAACTTCATCTTGTTCACACAACCCCTAACTCTAAAAAGAAGGAATGGTTCAAATAAAAAACACAAAAACTCCAAAATGTGTAGTGGAAAATTAACTCTTGGGAGGCCTCTATTGATTGTACAACACCAATTTCATTTTGTTGGCCAAACAACACATGTATATGCCCAAACAACTATCATTATGCAAACAACCTCAGTTGAACGTCTCCGATGTCGGATACGACCCGGATTTGGAGAATTGGTACTATTAGAATTTTGCATAGCTCTTTTGACTAATTATAACTCTGCAGGGAGAATAACCGAATGGTTGACGTAGAAAATAGCTGCCTGCAACATCAAACACAAGACATTGGTTAGGAATAGCAAATACATTTATAGAAAACAAAAGGTGCCAATATTTAAAAAAGTGCATATTAATACTGAGCAAGTGAAGTTAACTAACAGAAAGTTTTAGAACAAAGGCACATCAGCTTCAAAAAAATTTATGAAACCTCTTTTTTTAGTGTCAGTAATGCGCTAAGTTAATATGGAAACCCCCAAAAATGAGTCCTCTGTATAGATGGAGGATGGAATATAGTAATTTTTGGGTGAATGAGTGAATCAAAGTACCATTTAAATATTGCATGACCACACCAAAATGAAGCAATTAAATTCAGAATTCTCATAAGCCCCAACACAAAATACCAAACACCGAATTTAACAAACAAGACAAAACTTCACTAGTGAATAATGCCTACAACAGTCTCTTAATGTCAAAAATATTTCATCAGGGATTGATGGGGTCTGGTATTCGTGGCAGACTAAGTAAAAGATCATCTCCCCTTGCACCAGTAGAAAAAAGTGAATAGCAAGGCATCATAAGAAATATAAGTAATGATTAAATCCTGCCATTCTGCCATATAAAAGACCAAAATGCGTATATCTTAAGCAATTATTTGTATCTCACTAAACACATAACATTCATCCATCCATCCCTTGTGTCCGAATCCTCAAACCAACGGCGCAGCCTAACTATTTCCAATTGAACATGAAGAAACGATTCTACTACCATTGCCTGACGTTGTCTTCACCTCATTCTGACAAATCCAACATCATATGCTACACTATGAACTTCTTTCTGACTAGTGCAATGATTAAATACCCCACATATGAGGGAGAACCCTCAAATGTTCCAGAATTGCAGGTGATTCTGGTTCGCATGTCAATAGCAGCAATCCAGGAGCAGCATGCCTATAAAAGAGCTCTGATGTTACCACGTTTTTAACTAGGTCAAACCTTGCTGGATTTTTCCAACGAAGTGTAGCTTAAGTTTCCACAACTTCAATCACATCTAATGCAGCCTAATGCTGTTTTCAAGAGAAAATGATGCCTTACCAAGCGGACCATAAAATCAACAGCACTGAAAAATTATACCAGTACATACTCTCCCTAAAACCCATTTCCTATGGAAGTGATAACTTCTATGCTTTACTACTTTAAGTTCCGTTTGCATTATTTTCAACTGCAAACGTACGATAAACTACCGAACCGCATGTATTTCCACTCCGCACGGCAATAATATAGTTCGGAAATTGAAAACTCAAAAGGAACTCAATTGCCCAAATACTGCCACAAAGACTATACCCCAGCAAACAGATATTAAAAAAAGGGTATAAAAAGAAGCTCCGCATTTTAATTCTGGAAGTAGAATTTCAGAGGAATAGAAAAGCTGGAAATCAAGACAACTCCCTAAATGAAATCTGAATCACAGCAGACCTTGTCGAGAGCGAAATTTGAACCTAGAAATCGACAACAAAACAACAAAGACACGTATCTCTGTATGCCTTCGCGCGTGTATATGTATACCACGGAGAGATAGAGAGAGATTGAGACCCGGTTCGGCTTTTGCAGAGAACACACGGAGAAAGGAGGGGAATACGAATATTAGAGGAAGCAAAGCCAAGCAAAGGGGAAGTTCTTCGCTACTTACTATTTCTCTGGAATGCGAAATAGAAGAAAATTGGAACCCACTTCGTTTATTTGAAAACCTTATTGTGAGACACGTTCACATTACGCGAGACTGGCTGTCGGCTAAGGCAACGTCGGCCGGCGAGGAGAGGGCAGAGAGAGGTGAGAGGGCAAAGAGAAAAGGGGTAGGGCAGCTAGGGCTCGACGCCCCCCGGGGGGGGGGGTGGTGGAAGGATTTCGCAGGTTTGCTTACCTTTCGCTAAGGGTGCATAACGGGTCGGGTTCGAGCACTCTGTGGCTGTTGGTCGTTGTGCGCTGCGTATGCTCCGCCGCCCTTTCGCTTTATCGATACTCCACTCTCTCTCTCTCTAGCAATTTAAAAGCTATAGAGAGTCAGGAAACTAATATAGTAAAACGCAAAAAAACGAAAATGTGGGAAAATAATTTGCAAAATTCCTTATGAAACATCGTTCTTCACAGCTTCGTTCTCTATTTACAATCATTCTGTGTGTGATTTTAAATTTTAGTACTCACAACATGAAAATGGTTTACCGACTAAACATCTGGACATGCTTATAAATAAGAAAAATAAATACAACTTCCTCGCTCTAACTATCACGTAACCTCAAACTATCAAAATGGATATATTATATCATATGTAAAATTATTTCTATTTTTCACCTTATTTTAAAATCTCAATTAAAATCAGTGAAAATTATACTCATGTCACACTTTTTATAATAATCAACTTATAATAATGATGTAAAATATAAATACATTGATATTTCAAAGTGCAATGGTTAGAGTTTTTGATGACTTTAGATATAAAAAAAAATAGAGAGAAAAAAATTTCCTAAATGATTAATCTTAAAAAAAAATTTACAAACTCTATTACCTTTTACATTCTAACATCTTTTTCACCAAATTAAAAAGAAATAAATGCAAAATCAGTCCATGTGCCACTTCTGAAAATCTGAATTAGTCACTAAACTATCAAAATCATAAATTTCATCATGCTTCTCCTTCCGTTTTGTCGTTAGTTCCTCCATCATATTCCATTAATACAAATAACGGAACTTTGACAAATAAGTGCTCACTGCTTAGTCACCTTTTCACTTGGCACAACACGTCACCACTACTGACACCTCAACTCCCTTCTCTTTTTTTCCGCCTGGCCCCACCCTCCACATAATCGAACCTTAACCCCCAATTCCCCTCTCCCTCTCTTGCATATCTCCTTCTCACGAAACACCATCCCCAAAATTGTTTTTAACCCTAAACCTAATTCCCAAATCAAGCATCCATTCCATTCTAAATTTGTCCACATCGTACAAAGGAATCAGCAGAGGAAGGGGTGCAACGCCAACGATATTGAAAAATTCTTTTGGAAGCGGTGAGAAATATAGAAAGTGCTGGAGATAAACTTGGTTGCAGTAAGAGGTGTGATTGAAGCTATGAGCATAGGAATTGGGCGCAAAGATAAAGAGGCGAGAAGCTGCCCAACTTCTGTCAAGTGCTCGCCAGTGCTCCAAGGTCTTCCAAGTGAGTGCAAATTACATGCAAGGACAACTCAATTCAGGTTGCATTGCCCATCGCGAAAAATGAATCGGCCAAGTGTCTAATATTTGTTTGAAGGGAAGTACCAGGATTCAGTTCTATAAAAGGAATAGAGTGAGAGACAGTAATGAAGAATAAAGTCGTCGTCTTTGGATGGAAAGTGAGAGGAAATGCTATGAAGCCTTTACTAAGGGCTTTGCTTCTTTCACGCTTCCATTGACAATAATTATCATCCTCCACACAAGGGCTCTTTCTCTAACAATCTGCTTCATCAGAAAAGTTTAAAAATATTTTCTAATAGTCTATATGTAGTGTGGTCGTGCAGTTTCTTCTCATCCTCAGTCAATCTTGCTTCCTCCCAAGCATCCGTGGATTCTGGAGTCCCTGCACTTGCCAGAAGTTCTTGGAGTCCTTGTAGCGTCCATGGATTCTAATAGCAATCAATTGAGAGTTAAAGTTACACTTTGCGTGGGACGTCAGGCAAAAAAAAAAAAAAGAGGGGAGCTGATCTGTCAGGAGTGGTGACGTGTCTAGCTAGATGAGAAGGTGACGTGGAAGTAAAGGCTTATGTGTCAAAGTTTTGTTATTTGTGTTAACTGAATGTGGTGAAGGGACCAACGACAAAATAGAAGGAGAATCATAAGGACTAAATTTATGATTTTGATAGTTTAGACTTTAGAGATTAATTCGATTTCCACGTATAGTATAGAGACTGATTTTGTATTTATCCCAATTAAAAAAAAAAATATCAACTCATCCAACACACAGCTTTTAACTGAACTAGCAGCAGTAGGGGCGAACAACCGGAAATCCGGTTCGATTTTTAGATCGGAATCTAGTCGGACCGAATTTTCGGTTGTACTTAAAATTAAGGACCAGACTAGACCACTTATAAGCGGTCCGGTCTGGTTGGACTACTTAAGTGGTTCGGACCGGTTTTTTTTTTTTTTTTTTCCTGAAGCTTTTATTTTTATTTTTTTTTTCAGTTTTAGCTCACATCTTTAAGATAAAAAATTAGTTGCAAATGTCTTAAAAAAAACTTAAGTACCATAAGTCAAAATAAAAAAATTATAAAAGTATAAAAAAGTGTTATATTTGTATTAAAAAAATTAAAAAATATATATATTTATTAATTATATTAAGAAATCCAATTCACACGGAATCTCAAAAGACATAGACCGGATCGGACCGGACTTAACCGATTTTACAAATCTAGTTCGGTCCGATTTTGTGCAGCTTAAGCTGTTTCTTTCCCACAGACCAAAGGGAGGTTTGGTAGGATTGCCAGCCACGTTATGAACATATCCTTATCCTCGTAGGTCCCAAAAAAGCACGTATTCTATTATTATGACGTCGTCTCGCAAACCCACGTGTTCAAAGAATTTTGTTTCCCGATTGCCCATGTAATGAAGTAATCTTCATTGTTCTTTATTCCCTTTACAACAAACAAAGGTGCAGAAGCTTCTATAAAAAATTCGAGCCCATTGTCTCCACGAATTCACTTGCCTTACAAGGTAATATATATATATTAATGCTATTGGCCACTTGTCTAGTAACTCGTCAACATATTATTCTACTTAGGATACACCACGTGTCCCAGATAAACCACAGGAACACATCCTCTTTTAATTACTAAAATAGCACATGATCTTTCCAGATATTTCCGTTTGACCTCCAACACGGTTAAAAAATGTCTCCAACTATCTATATATAATATATCCGATCTAAATCTAATCTGGCACACAGACATAAAGAAAAGTGCCTGGAGTATAGGTGGTGTGTCTTCCCCTAATTTGTATTTTGGAAAATCCCACTTCTTAGACATTTTCCAATTCGGGTAAAATGCTAGAGTCCATCAATCCAAGCCGTTCTGGAACTGTTGCTGTCTCACAAGGTTAGTTCTGTTTCTTTGCCTTTCTTTGTATAAGCGAAAACGGAGAAAAGAGTGTTTGATAAAATTGTTTTTGGCTCATCGAATTATCGGTCCTTGTCTTGTATTATATCAGTATATCGGTTTCCGAAAATCGACATCTTTGTTGCAAATGTTCACCACATTGTTATCTTTTCTCTTTAGCACATTATCTGACTGTTGTTCTTGATAAGAAATCATGACATTGGTTTCGTGAAGGATTCTATTGTGAACTGCAACTCTCTGAGAGACATGCTTCAACTTTGTTTGCTTTTGATATTTGCTGGGATTTTCAGCCTTGAATATGGCTTTTGCTTTGTAGTGGTAAGCTTCTATTTTATTTTGAGCATTCGGTGCATTCTCCCTAGCGCATGGGAATTTTTTTTTATCTGGGTTTCTTCAGTTGTTTATCACACCATGTTAGATTATTTCATAGGAAGCAGAAGTTTTAATTTGTTCGTTTTCTGTTTGTTGGGCTGTTGTTCAGATTTTGCTGTTCTAAGCTCTTGTGTATGATGGTGGTCCTAAGCTTTAGTTCAAAGAGGCAAAGACGCCCAAATGTTAGGTTGGAGGAAATAGGAGATGTTTCTGCAGCTTTTGCATGTGGATTTCTTCAAAAAACTAAGGGAAAGGTAGTTCATAAGAGATGGAAACATGATTTTGTGAGTGCTGAAGAAATTGAAGAAAGACCCATGTGTGGGTTTTCTAAGCAAAGTTCTCCGAGGTTCAAGGCCTCAGAACCGGGTTTCTCTCCAAGGATTTCAGCTGATTTGCAACATAACAGAGAGAATAAAAACCCAAACTCCACCAAAATTGCTTCTGAACTTCCAAGTTCGGAAGTGTTTGATAGCACCAAGTGTGGACTCGATTTCGGCAATATAACTCAGAAGTGTAGGGTAATGAAAAGACGAGGCCGGAGCACAATGACCAACCCTTCTGTCTTTGGTTGCACATGGAGCTCTAAACTTACCCCTGAATTCAGCAGTGAAGATGCAAGATATTGTGGTGGCAAAGAATTCACTGGATTCAGCAGTGAAGATGCGAGAGATTTTGGTGGCAGAGAGTTCACTGGGTTCTTAAGAAATGACTGCACCAATTACTATCCTGAAAATGGTTGTCAGGACTTCTCAGATCACAAAACGCCAGCTACAAGCAAAGAAGCTAGTGAATATGATATGTGCGAACCCCCTCAGGACGTGGGGCAGCCAGGCAAGCTCACTGGTTCTTGGAGGGAGAACGCTTGTTATGAAGGCAATAACGCATTTACTAGTTCTGCTGGTGTATGGGATGAGATGAGATCTGAAGGTAATGGTGTAAATAGTGTTAAGAAATGGTTGCAAGAGCTAGGGTTTGGTAACTATGCTGGTGTCTTCAAAATGCATGAGATTGACGAACGAGCTTTGCCGCTACTTACCCTTGATGATCTCAAAGAGATAGGCGTTTTGGCTGTTGGGCCTCGAAGGAAGTTATATGCTGCAATCCAACAGTTAAGAGCAGAGGATGTTTTTACTTGATGGTATATAGTTGAGTAATCTGTTAATCTTACTATTTTGCTTGTTCCGCTCTTTTGTGCAGGAAAAAGTCTCGGTCTTGTATGTAACTTTTTGGGCTTCTAACACATTCCCTCTTTCTCTTTGCTAGTTATATAAATACAGGATAAGATGCCCTGGTTCATACTTTCATATCTGTAGTATATTAGTTCGATATTTTGCCCCTTTGTGTCACCTGCCTTATAAGTCTGAATCCTAAGTTTTCCTACTAAACAAATGATATTTGCTGGTCACATTTTGAATGGAGAGCAACTTTTGGGAGTTAGAGAGAATCTTTGTGCTAGTAGTGGTTACTCTTTTGGTCTTGCATAAGGAGGTAGGGGCAACTTTCTTGTGGTAGTAATTGCGATGAGCAAGTAACATTCTGCAATTGCTTTGACTCTTTCATTTTGATGATTGGATATATGATTAACAAGGATCAAGGGTTACTTCTACTCCATGCTATTAACTTACTATACTCGAACAGTAAAGAGTTTTGTGTGTTTCATTTGCTTTCAGGATGAGATTACTCCGGTTAAAAGTTCATTGATGGGTGATAACTAGACTTGCATCTTATTAAAAGTTAGCAATGGACAATAGGTGTTGTGTTATCTGAATAGATGTCCCGACAAGCTATATGGATGAGAAGTCTTATATTCTTGAATTTGGATGATGTTGGTCTTTCTCAACATTCTCAGTAACCCAAGACCATCTTCTGCAAGTGAATTTACCATAACTGCTTCTTTAGTTCTTCACAGATTCAACTCTATATAAGTTTGTTCCGTATGGAGGACTACTCAGCATCTGTTGAAGCAACCCCTTCTGCTTTGCTTTGAGCTCTCACTTAAGGTCCAAACAAGATCTCTGCTTTGTGTTTTTGAATTTAGAACTCTATATTGCTCAGAAGTGCTTGAACAACCTGTAAAACTTTGAATGATGTTTAAATGAAGTGTTGGGAGAATATTAACATTCTATCCTCTACCTTCTTCCTCTTTTCTTTCTTACTTGTAACGGTTGTGTCGGTAGTAGCTTCGAAGTTTCGTCACTCCCTTCTCTGCAGCTTGAATTTAGATCTCTCTTTTGCATCCTCCTTCAGAGTTGGGTCTTGAAGGCTGATTTTGCTTTGATATTTGATGCTAATGTTTGTTGGGGAATTCTGGAATTTGTACTTCTTGAACAAGCGTGTGAGATTCACTTCACAAGCTACTGGGGAGGCGACTGAGGTGTCACATGCAGAAGAACTTTTGAGTGAGAAAAATGTTCAAAGGTATTCTATACAGAAGAACTTAACATGCATATGTTCTTGCTCCCATATTACGAACAAGTTTGTGGACCTTCATATGAATTAGGGGTCACATTTCCCTTCCAAGGAAAGTGGGACGGAATAGAGCCAGCCCGGCTAAAAGTACTGCCAGGACCTTTTCTTTTAGGCAGTAGCAAAAGAAGTTTAAAGAACTTCACTTGAGAAAAGAAAGCTGCACTTACATTTAGCAATGCTTGACTGCATTTCCATAACGACATCTGAATCTGAAGCTCCTGTTTAACTCAAAATTAACTACTTGATTTAAAAATGTTTTAAGTCCTTTAACAATTCATCATTGATTAACATGTTAAAACTAATATTAATGACAAATGTATTTATACCTTTTAATTATAAAGTCTGCAGACAAAAAAAGTCAAGAAAAAAATAATTATAAACGCTTGACAGTTTGCAGTCTAAATTATTATTTTTGTCATATTACATTATTAGCTTGTGAAATGAATATTTTGTCCTTTTTGGCGGTGATACTTGTGAAGGTAAAATCTTCATTTTTAATGCAAACAAATAATTTCATAAAAAAATGGACAAAAATTGTTTTTTGAACTGAAGGTATGAAGTCTCCTGTGACAAAATTTTTGGTTTGTGAAGTGTCAAGACTAATCATTAAAAGGTAAAAATATATTTATTCTAAAATAATATATATAATCCTAATCCATATGAAGTACCTCAAACTGTTAAAAAGATCAATGATAAGATATAGTGACTTAGATGTTAATATATAAAGGAAAATAAAAAAGAAGCTTCTCTTGCATCTGATAATTAGCTTAAAAAGAATCTTCTTGAAGTACTTTTTGTGGACGTTGTGTTCTTTTTATTTTTTCCTAAGCAAACATGAAATTCATTTCACAACGAGAATACATAGTGCTAAATACAGATAGGCCTCCAAGGCGATTAGAAAGAGCAGAGGCATAAAGCCTAATACAACAATTTTTAAAGCTTAAAAAGTTGTACACCTACTGTCCATAAATGCTTGAATCCAAATGGTCATACAAGCTTCAAACAGATGGGTCGGTTATACAGAAATGCTCCTCTAGAGCATAGCACATAAATCTCACATACCCAAAAGGCCTGTTTCAGAAATTCAGTTTTGACAAACATTTCTACAAGTTTTGGATAAAATTGAAGGATTTGTATGATGATACGAAAACACAAGAATTATATATCATTGAAATAGAGGAAAAAAACAAGAACTAACAGTAAGGTACTTAGCTTAGAAAAAAAAAACGTATTTAACTCTTTTAGCTGTAAATTTTTTATCCGGCGGCCATAAGACTTTTTTTGCCATGTAAGAAACTATAGAAAGTTTATCGATGGGAGATTAGTATCATCTATAATTTTGTCTGAATTGCAAGGTGTAATTTGAAGAGATATAAACACAATATGTGACTTACACTCTTTAAGGTTCGTCGTGTAAAGTTTCAAACAGTATGAATCATAAAGTGAATTTACCTGTTTGGTTATCTCTCTTCAAATTGCATCGTACAATTAAACAGATAATTGTAGACAATCCTAATATATAAGAAAATGCTTATTTAAATCCCTACTACTGCACATTTGTTGAAATATGATATTATAACTTACTTTTTTTGCTTCAAACAAATAGATAAACTTCAACGTGTATAATCTCTAATCTTGAAATTATTCTTTTATTATTTTAGTTCTACAAGAATTTATATAGAGAAGAGAGAGAAGAGACATGTACTGTATGTGTAACACTTAAATATAAAAATATAATCATGTATAAAGATCTTTATTATTTAAATCTTTTAGATAGTATCATTTAAATCTTGATCTCTTTATTATTTTTCTAATCCCATATTTTATTAAATCACTACTAGCTTTATTTTTTTTTTAATAACAAGTATCAATCTTAGACGACAACTGGATTAGATACGTTTTGTAGATGAAGAGATCCAATAGTCTATAGAGGGAAACAAAAGATAAGCTGGGCCCTATTTTACTTCAGGTCCAAAAGTTTCCAACGGGATCCGACCACCGTACGTGATACCTCAAAGGGCCTCTGCAGTCTCCAAAGCAAAATCATGGGGTCCAACGGCTTTCAAATTCCTACCTAAATATCTACCGACGCACCAGAAAACATTCCCAACTGGCTTTTGATATTCACTATAATCCCCCAAAAAATACAATATTAAAGTTTGGTCCGTGAGACAAGCTAACATCATTAGTCAGGTCCTTACTCCCCACCAGTATTGTTTAAGGAACACGAACCCAGAGAGATTATCGTACACTTTGTTTTGCATTTTTGTTGTCTTATGCTCGAGCAGTATCTTTTCCCACCTTATTTTAATCGAATTTCAAATCAATTTCTTTCAATCTAGGTTGGACTTTAAGTCTCCAAGTGAACTTGCGGAAGACCCAGTTCATAGACTCCTGTCAAATTTGCATTATTTTAATGTCTCAAATCAACAGACCCTAATGACCAGAAGGAGAAAAACACATAGACAAAATAATATTGTAATATTTCTCTCTGTTCTATAAATTTCGTTTAGTTTAATGGTCAAATTTTAACTGAAGAGATGTCTTGGCGCCAACCAAGTGGGGCCATAGTGACTGACCCCAAAGCCTGGTACCGTAGGACAGTGACCTCCATTGAAGAGTAGATAAAGGAAACACCCAAATCTATTCCAATCTTAGGGATTGTGAAAGGTTCCCAACTTTTAGATAAATATAGGCCCTGTAACAGGACCCCAATAGAGAGCCTCATTTGCTTCCATTCCCAAACCAGGAATAGCTAGTGATTTGATAGATGCTTGAAAAAATCTTGGGGGAGAGAGAAAGAAAGAGAGATGTGGACAAGGACTACAAGACTAAATATGGAGCCCCACCACCCACGACCGTCCCATGTGCATTGTGAACATGTAATGACTTGTTCACTCCAGCAATCAAAATCAATTGCAATCTGCTGTTTGTTTTGATTTTTAGTGCCCTCCAGTTCTGACCCTTCCCACCCTATCAAATATCAAGATAAACAGCTTAGAACAAAAAAAAAATGAAAATATCAGTGTTAGGTTCTCTCATACCAACTTCTAGATTACACTGCGAGCTTTCTACTCCAAAAGTTTATATAGATTCGATATATGCTAGAGATATAAGTAAAACTAGTAAATTATTAATGCAATATCAAATTAAATTAAATTCAAGATAGCATACTTAGTCCAAGATCATACTTTGCAAAATGGATTTGATTATCATAGATAAAATCAGTGACTTAATTGAAGTCTCAAATGTGGGCCGTTTAGCCTGCTTGAAGTTCACAGTTTGATGTTAATAAATAGTGAGTTAAGTTGGGTGAAGTTCGTCTGAGTTCGCTCGATGTAGAGATGTGTAATATATTTTTGAGAAATTGGCAATATAGTCACTAGGTTTATACCACGCTGACGATTTAGTCACTAGGTTTCATTTTTTTACTATATGGTCACTCAGTATATACCCTCGTGACAATTTGGTCCTACCGTCAATCTATTTAACAAAATGCCCTGTCACGTCAGTTTTTTAACACGTCAACGCCACACGTTAGCCATAAACGTTAAGCAAAATGCTGCGTTTAGTCATGTAAATGAAAGAAAAATTGACAATATGGCCACTAGGTATACCACGATAATGATAAAGTCACTAGGTTTCATTTTTTTACATTATGGTCACCGAGTCCATACCCATGTGAAGATGATTAACGTTAGGCCTTAGAACAAATGATTGAAGATGTAACCTTGCACTGGCAGCAGCAGCAATAGATTCTTCATCTTGCTTTTCTTTAGCTGCAGCAACAGCAGATATATAAACTTTTCTTGCTTGTTCCATTCTCTGCGTCTCCATTTCATCCAAATCATCCTGTTTAAACAAACATATATGTCTCAGGTGCCAGAGATAATAAAACAGCCAACAAGCTCAGGCAACAATAGGTTTTACATAAATGACTCATCCAAATCATCAGCTTACTGGAAAATTACTTGTAAACTTTATTACGCCGGTCAAAACATTACTCCTATAATTTATTTGTCATTCATCTCTCCCACCATGGCCGCATAATTGATTCTCTTTTCTTTATTGTTTCTCTTCATCCATTTATGTGTTGAAGTACAAACCAAGGTTTAGCTGGAAGAGAAGAAGAAGCAAACAACAAAATGCAGCAGTAGAGATGACATAGGACAGACTGGCATTATATATTTTCTCTCCGTCTCACAAATCATAGGAGGTCATTCATGGTTTTAGAGAAAACTGGTTGCTTCTGGCAGCAACAAATTGAGCTTTTATACATGGGTTTAGTGGCCCCAAATGTTTAAGAAATATTTAGGAGAAGTTGCACGACAGGATATACTCCGGCGTGGAGAGAGAGAGAGTGAAGAAACTGATGGCTGTACTAAGCTCTAGGAACAGTAATGACAAGAATGTCATGCGTTCAAATGAATGGGAAAAGTGCAAGATATATGAGGCAAAAGAACACATAACACACTGGATGTGCACTTGGACATCTTTGAAGAAACCTAGGCTGAAAATATCAATCCAATAAGGACCAAAACTCCATCAGAAAGAGTTACAACCATTGAATAATACAAGAAAACCCTAACAGAAAAAATACGAAAGCACCAACAACAGAGGACCAATTTTAAAAAATAAAGGCGGGCAAACAACTAACAGCAACATTAACCGCAGACTAAAAGTAGTTTTAAATCCGCATGGCCTCTTAATTGAAATAAGGCCCAAAGCATTAGCCTTGGGCTCCCAAAAAGAGTTGTTCTTTTTACACATGCTATAGATAAGCGCACTTGCATATTCACTAATAATTATATAGACCAACAAGCATCCAAAGAAGAAAAGAAAGCAGGGTACACGTTAGCTAAGATAAAAAGGAAGGTAGTGACTATGAGCTTACACAAGGGAGACAACTGAAATAATTTGGTGTTATGTCGTAATCATCAGCATATGCAGCAGAATCACTCTTCGTCAAGCCTTCAATCAACAGCATAAATGATGAAATGTCACCTTGCATAGTGTCCAGTTCTTGCTGGAGCTTCTCCACTTTCCTGTTGGATGTCATTGCCTCCCACTGTATCTTTTCTAGCGAAGCTTGCTTGTCCGCAAGCTTAATCTATTGAAAATCAAGAGCAGTTAGTAACATCTTCTTATGATTTCACCCAAAAGGAAAAGCAACAGAAAGAAGTAGAGATACATGAAAATACAATACTACTTTCCCAAATTGAGTGTGATGCCAGCTATTGACTTGAATAAATAAGGTTTATTAACAGAAAACAAAAGGATTTAGTCTGAATCCAATTCAGTGTTATATCCAATGGTGTTGGGGCATGGTTTAAGGGTCCCACCGCAGTATCTCCCCAATCACATGGGATAATATTTTTGGGGTACCTTGTGATCATATCATAGCAATCCTGAAGTACACATTAGGGACTTTATGCCCAAGAATTTGAATGTGACATATCATATTGTTGTTAAGTGCTGCACCTGATCATAAATGATAGGGAAAGGCAATACTACTACCTTGTGTCCATTTGTTCCAACAGATTTAGCAATCGTAGATAGTTAGTTGGCTTTTCAGAGAAAATATATTACTTCAAAGATATTTATGCCAAATGTCAATTCAGAAGGATAGGCAGGACCACTTAAGAAGTTATTATATATTTCCCAATAGTTGAGTAAGTCGATACTGATAATAAGTAGACCAAACAATGCCAAATTTTCAAATGGACACTGACAATACTTCCTGAAATTACTTTATATTGGACTAAAGACCATAATGAATGTGAGGCTAATATGGTGACCTTGATTAACAAAAACCTTGTGAAGTGTTCAATCCATCTACAACCTAGCTGCAAGGTTGACATTCCCTAAGATCCATATCAAAAAATTTATCAGCCACCTTAGTGTCATGACAACCACGCGAGAATATCTGTATTATCTTGTGTATCACTAATGAAAAAAAAAAAAAAAACTCATTCTTGCACCCTCAATGCCAAAACCTTAACTTTTAACTGTCAAACAATCTAAGCAATATTTGGAGGTACCTTTGCATCAGAGAGTTGTTCCTGAGTAGACTTTATTAAGGAGTCCTTTTCTGCAGCCTGGTGTTTCAGTTCGTCAAGTTTTGCATGGACAGCATTCGTCTGATTCTAAAAGATCTCTGCAGACTTCAAAAGTTCATCTTTCTCTGATAATTTCATTTTCAGATCCTCCACTTGTTCCTTTAACATGAACAACTCTTCTCTGTCCTTTTCTGCAGCCAAAGCCCTTGATGAAAAAACCGAAAAGCTTTCGGCATCCAGGTTATTGCTAGTGTCCTTATTCTGGTCCTTTTCTCCAGCGTCCCTTTTCTTTTTCGTCGGAATGGATTGAGCTCCATTCCACCCTTTTGTTTCAGTTACCTTCAGCAGATGAAAAAAAACAATATCAGCATCCTTTGACGATCCATAGACAGCAAATTACTGCCCGTTGCAAAGCCGTAACTTTGGAAAAAACAAAACTCCTAAAACTATAAACATATCATCAGAGAGTCGGCCATACAAAGAAAGGAAACACGCCAAACTAAAAACAAGATGAAGATTTCATAAACTGCCAAGTGTAGATGTAATCTAGGATGTTCAGTTAGATATGAACTTCAGGATTCTAGTAGATTCTCTACAGAACTTCTTTTCATAAATGATACAAGACATTTATCCATACGCACACATCTCCAGCAGAGCATTTCCTAGCGGAACACAAAGGGGGGAAATAATTCACATTAATCCAGCCCCTGTTGAAGATAATGGGTACATGGTTGCATTGCAAACTTACAACCAAATGGTCCTACTTAAGTTGAAGAAATTATTTGCTCAGACCTTCCTGAACCTGGGCCTTACCGGTCGATTGGGGTACACAGGGAACCACTCTAGTCCAAAAAACCTTAATTGATATGTTCAAATTGCCCACCTGCTACAATTTTTTAAATACTAAGCTTTCAAGGATTGTCATCACTAGCAGAACATATATCCTTATCAAATCACTGATTATCATACATGTATTCTAACTTATCTACAAGTAGATTCCACTTCTAACTAAAATGATAAGTTATATAATGCACAATATAAGACCTTACAAGAAACCAAATGACTTAGCTCAGACTTGTTTGAAATCTCATGACCAGCGTTATGAGAAAGACAAAGACACCACTATATGTTGTATAGTATTTTATCTAATTTAAGTAAGTTTCTACTTCACTTTACATATGATTTCGTACAATAGTCTACAGTCTAGATAAACCAAAATTGCAAATTTTGTTCCTTTCTCTGTTTGTAATATCTGGCTCTTCATGCTGTCCTACCAAAAGCACAGAAGATGACAATGCATCTCAAACATAAAACAAATTCATATCGACTAACTCTTCTCCTTCATTTATGGTATTAGCTTCCCACACATACAGTATGTAAAGTACAATGAGAGACTTACCACTAACTAGTTTTACATCACCTCAACATAGCCTCACTATGCCAAACCATGGGTAGACATATGCATTTCCAACACACTTCTTGATTACAGTTTGCAGCATTATGCAAAGTAAAGTACAGATTACGTTCACCTTTCATCAGAAAGATCCGCGATTTGATACTACTATGTGTATATTTCAAGCTAGTTGTTCACAATAAGCCGAAAAGGAATAAAGAGAATTTAGTAAGATTCCACACTTGCAACCCAGAGAGATCACAGAAACCACCGTGGAAATGCCATCTTCCTCTCTTTAATCTGGCTAGTAGGCACGGGTCATACATAGCCCATATTTATCGAAATCCTAACCCATGTAAAAGGAAACAAAGTACATAAATGAATCAATAAAGCTATAGATATCAAACCCCGACTATCAAACCTTACCTTTTTTGCTAAAGATTCTCTTGAAGGCGTCTTTGTGTAGATAATCGAACCCCGCCGCGTAAAAGAACTGCTTGCTTTCCGATCCTAACCAAACTCATTTTAAAAAAGTCAATAACAGAAGGAAACATAACCAAAAGAAGAGTAAAGAACGTTCATTTTCTAAAAGCTGAATAAAGATAAAGAACATGAGATCCTCAATTCTTGAAGTTTCCATCATTCAAACCGAAGAAACTAAAACCCGGAAAAAAAAAAACAAACTAGAAAATGCGTATAAACAAGCAACGCTTTCAGCCCAAAACCACAACCAACCTTTAATCAGCGTCTTCACAAGCCTAAAGAACGTTTATTTTTCCTTAATTTTTTCAATACATTTTTCCATAGCTTTTGTTCTTTCTTTCCTTTTTATACCCTTAAAAGTTTACAAGTCACAAACTGCTCCAATAAATTACTGAGAAAAATCTAAGAAATTTTCGCTCACTCAAAGCCCAACTAAGCAAAACCCACTTCATCGACTAACCAGCCAATTACAAAGCACCAAAAAATTTGGTTGCTTCTCTACCCCCATTTTCTCGGAAACCAGACACCGGGAAATAAAATCCGAGAAAGTTAGAGATACTACGATGAGGGACTGAACGAGAGGGACGATCTCAACAAGGTCTTTGTAGAGGACCCGATCCAAACTGCCGCTCGGACCCGTTGTGTTGGTCGTGGAGTTAGCCAGTAAGGACTCCGATCGCCGGCCAGTCTGGGACGAGTTATCATCGTCCCCAGAGAGCCACATCTTTGGGTCCCCGAAATTTGGATTCTCTTGGAAATCCACGAACCGCTGCGCCTCAAACATTTTCCTGCTTTCGTGAACTTTACAATCCGAGACAAAAGAGTTCAGCTGGAGAAGAGGTGTGAAGTGAGAGCGAGCGACATGCGGAGAGAGAGAGAAGAGAGAGTTGTTTTGAAAATTATTTACTTCTTTTCTGGACATGAATCTTCAACGGGAAGCTGCGGCCATGCGAAAATGCCCCTCGATTTTATATAATGCACACCCAATAGTCTAGGGGTGAAAACCGACGAGTCGGTTTAGTTTTGAGTTCAAACCCTGAGCCGAACTGACTGGTTTAATTTTCTCATTCTCCCAACCGACAGTCGAACCGCCAGTTGGAAGAATCAGTCGGGCCGACTACCGAATCTGGTCGGCCCGGTTCGATCGGTTGGGCCCAATAATGGGCCCAAAATTTACTCTTTTTTTTTAAACATTAATATAATGGCCCAATTCATTTTATTTTTTTGAAGCTCAAATCTCTTTTGTTCAGCTTATTCGATGGCCCAAAATTACCCACTTTTTCAAATATTTCACACGATTTAACTTGTAACTATGCATGCTTCATAGTTCTAACTCCTAATAAATAACAATTAACAACATACTTAAAGAAACAAAATAAGAAAACCAAAATGGGGTATTTAACATCCAACCCTAACAACTAACAAGTATCAACTATCCAAAAAAAAAAAAATAAGCTACAAGTTAACAATTAACAACAACAAATAAATTAAAATTACAACAACCAAAAAAATTAAAATTAGAGCAAGTTTTAAAATTAGAACATTTAATCATCAACTGGGCGCTTCTCGGATGGGCCAAGGATCTCCACTGTTGAAAACAAATAGCAAATCAAAGCAAGTTAAGTATACATAAATATAAAATTGTGATTAAAATAAATTAAATTGACTATATAAATTAAAATACCTGCTTTAGGTGAATGAGCAGGCAAACTCTCAACCTTTGTAAAATGTTCCCATACTAATGAAGAATCTCTAGACTCTTTCCTTTTAGCAAAAGGTCGACTAGGGGCAGTATTAATACTAGGGTTATCATCATCAAGATCAATATGCACCCCATCCATCTCATCTTTAATATCAATCACATTATTGGAAGTCTCATTATCAGGGATACTTGTTGGAGTCTCTTCCATCTAGACCACATTAAAAATAAAAAAAAAACACAAATTAACAAACAATCCAACAACAACAAATCAGCATTAAATCATTAGGCTGAACAGTTACGATCACCCCTAAACTGAGGAACCAAAGCACAAGTATGTGATTTACAATTTTTCCTTTAAAAAACAATATGGATATTTATTCTTTCTAAATATTACTTATTTCTTACTCAAATTTTCCTGTTAGCTCCCTTTATATTATTTTTTTTCGAAAACATATAGAATGTAGCATGAACTAACAGCATACAAGCTCAAGAATTTAGAACTTTGTTGTTATAAATATCCTAAAAATGAAGTTCTTCTAAGAATGAATTCATTTCAATTTGTATCAAGCTATTTTCTTTAATTTGTAGCTCATTTTATCCGGTCTAATTTACAGAATTACAGTGACCTAGATAAGTAAAATCAGCAAAAATATCCAACAAAACAAAATGCAAATATTTAACTTCCAATCAGCAAAAATATCCAACAAAACAAAACTAAAAATTCATCCAAATCCAACAACAAATCAGCCTTGACCTCCGATCTCCACAGAACCAACATAATCCTAACTTCCAATCTCTATCATAAACCTGATTTAAAATAGTAAAATGGGAAATACAAACCTGATTTAATTCTCGTCAATAGCAGTACACGAAATTATTAGCAACTTTGTAAATCACCTGTAAAATGCAAATATTCAAATCTATTAATATTCTTGAATAATAAACACTAAACTACAATCCACACTAAACTACAATTCATAAATCAGAGAAACAAAAAATCAATGGCAAATCTTAAATAAACTAAACAAGTCACAGCAAACAAAGGAAATCGTCGAGTGAGAGAGATCTGGACCTGGAAGCTTGTGAGGTGGAGAGGCGGCGTGGCCTCGTGAGACGCGGAGAGAGAGAGACGCTGAGAGACGCCGAGAGAGAGAGAGAGAGACGCCAGAGAGAGAGAGCCGAGAGAGGGACGCCGGAGGGGTGTGGGGCGGCGGAAGGGAGGGGGGTGGCTAGGGCATCGATGATGTTTTGGGGCTAGGGTTTTTTTTTTAAGGGGAGTCGGGGCTGGGGTTTTTTTTAGTTAGGGGGGGACGACGTTTTGTTGGGGGGGTAGGGAGACGACGTCGTTTAAAAAAAAAGGGTAAAATACCCAAAATACCCTCGGTTCGGTTCTGGGTTTTGGGAGACCGACAGCCGAACCGGGCCGGACCTAAACCGGCCGGCCCAGTTGGTTCCGAGCCTGTTTTGGTTGGCCCGGTCGGTCCCGGTCCAAATACGTTCACCCCTACCCAATACCACTCTTCCGCGACGAACGACTACTGGAGGCTTTCCTTTTTTATTTTATTTTGGGGTAAGTTAACGCTATAAGCAGCTTTTCTGTAACGACTAGTGGGCTTTTTATTTCTTTTTGTAGGCCAAAGAGAAAAACATTTTTCTTTTCTTTAGAAAAAACGTCTTCCGATTCCTTTTTTTTCTATATATATGTTTTTTTTTCCTTTCCGTTTGGCATACACAGAATTAGCTGCAGGACGGGAAATCCGTCCGATCGGATTTTCGATTGTGTCTAAATTGAAGGACCTAGTCAAAGAACTCAAAACGCATAATTTTAGGGTAAAAGTTTTAAGTTTGTATTAAACATTTTTTAAAAAAATATTTATTATTTATATTAATAAATTCGGTTCGGTCCGATCCAGGCCTTTTGGGATTCGGTCTGGACGGACTGGATTTTACCACTAAACCACAAATCCGATCCAGTCCAGTTTTGTTGTCCGGTCCGATTTTGTTCAGCCCTATACCTAATGTATTGTTATGTTGTGTGAGAACGCTAGAGTGCCCAAACTGTGACTTCAATGTGTGCCTGCCTGATGAGGACCTGGGTTCTAGACCAAAAGACACGCTTAAAGTTAGAGTTATCCAAGTTTCTTATTAAGTCTTCTAATTAGTTTCTCCTAAGCAATGTGGGATCTGCCAATGTCATTGGAAAAAAAAAACTCATTAATCGTAAAGGAGACATTTGCCTAAGCCTCTGTGTCCCACTAACCCCCAATCTCTCAGTCCCCTCTACCCATAACCCTCAACATTCTCCCTCTCATAAGTTATTTATTATGAACCCTAACTTTCACAATCCACAAATTTACACTAATAGCAAATCTTCTTTGAATCCCAATGTATCCTGCGGACTAATTTGAAGAGGGTTGCTGTAAATCTAGAGTTCGTGGTTCGAAACCTTTTCAGAAGAAACTTGTTATAAAAGGTAAGTCAAGAAGTGTTCGTATTGTGGTTTAGGTTAGATGGCCCCCATATTTATTTGTTTAATGTGCTTTTAGTTTTATTTTAGAGCTTGGGGACTCGTTGAATGGAGTTTAATGGAAAGAAAAGTTTTATGGTTGAGAGCTCTTCGAGAAAGAACTTTCGATAAAGAACACTGAAATGCCTTTTTTTTTTTTTTTTTATGGTTAGATGGTTCTCAAATGTCTTTTTGATTTTCTTTATTTATTTAAACGTTGGGCCATTTTTTCTGGTAATATTTTGGATGTTGGGACATTTTTTTTCTTGGTGTGTGATATTGTCAGCTAACTTAACTTGTAAACTAGCTAGGTGCACGCATGTTTGTCTTATTGTATTTTCGTTAGATGGTTTCGATGTAGTTTCGGTTTGTTCTGTAGTGTATTTTAGTTCTTCACAGGTTTAGTTGTTTAAAAACATGCACATGCAGATTACGGTTAAGGTTATACGTGATTACCTTTTCTAAAAATTAGCTTATATTCGATAACCATTATGTTTTATTTACAATTGTTAATGAAATAGGAAATCAAATTGTTAAATTGTTAAAACTGGTTGATATTGTTAATTTGTTAACGTATTAAAATTGGTTGAGGCATTATTTAAGTTGTTGTGGGTCTGCCCTTGTCTGTGAATGATGTATTATTCATTTGCTGATTTGTTAAAACTGGCCAAAGGCTTTGTTAAATTATTTTGGGTTTGCATTTATTTTTGAATGATGAAGTTCTGTTGTTGATTTGTATGGATTGTGATTGATCTATCTTTAAATATGAAGTTTAGTTTCTTTTTCTTGATCTATTGTGCATATTTACATACTCTACCGTGGATCGTTAAGTCAATCCTTAGATGTCTACGCTCGAGAAGACGTTGATTATATAGGCAACCATGACACGAACTACTTATTAGTTATGGTTCTTAAGAAGTTTGCAAGCAGTTATGTGAGGTACTTGAACATCGATAACATTGCATACAAGTTTAGTCATGAAGGGGTTAAACCATTCATATACCGAACAAGTGATGATGATGTCCGGAAGCTGTTTGATATACTAGTTGAAAAACATCATAAGGAGTTGCACTTATATGTAGTTCATTACATTGACGTTCCGGCCTTTGTACCATTAGAGTCTTGATGAGTGTACGAAAGTGCTCTCTAGATACCCTATTATTGGACTAAAATGCTAAAATGTGAATAGAAATAATTGGAATTAATGTGTATTCTTGAATTGAGTTTTTATTTACTTTGGGATACTCCTAAACAGATTTTTATGTTTAATTTCAGAGATTATAAAAGAGCAAGTCAAAGCCCAATTAAATTCAAAGGAGGACTCTCATGGGTTGAGAGCAATTTGGATCAAGAAAAAAAAAAAAAGGAAAATGATCACAAAAGGAAACTGCAAGAAATCCAAGTCCGAAATTCGCTAGGAGACAGCCTGGACATATTTTAGTATTTTGATCGTAACTTTCCACTCACGTATCGGAAGGATGCGATTCTTGATGCGTTGGAAAGCTATCTTAAGGGGCTACAATTTATTGTGAGATGATATTGCTCTAATTCGAAAGTTTACTGGGTCAAAAGTGCGCCGAAATCCAAGCCCGGAAACAAAAGGATATTTTTTTAGCGTTTTTTATTATTCCGTTTTTTAGGGTTTTGTTGGGGGACATATATAAGCTAAACTTTTCATTGTAAAGGGGCGGCAGACTTGGGGACTGGAGGTTCTTTTCTCTAAAATTCTTTTTCATTCATCTTCGTATGGGCAACTAAATTCTCAAGTGGGGTTAGGGATGAACTTCCACACTAGACGGTATTTTCAATTCATTCTTAATTTGTGTATTTGATTTTCAATTACTAAAAATCTTTTGTTTTATCATTCTCAATTCATTGTTGATGTTTTCTTCTCCGAATAGTCATAGAATTTCTTCTGTTTATGGATTCAGTAATGCTTTTTCTATTGAATGGATTAGTTCTTTGATTATGTTTGGATCAATTATTTATCTAGATTGATTTACTTCTCTGCTGCAATATCGCACCTTGAGTATATTGTCGTCGTTGGATTTTCTCAATAGGGATAATAATTTACGTATTCTAAAAGTGGTGAATGGTTTTTCAAAGGATTACATTTGGTTTAATTTTGGTTTATAAATCTATACCTTCCGATTGAGAATTTTGGGAATTGAGTTCCCAATTGAGTTATTCACTGAATTAAGAATAATTAAAATACCGGAGTTGTGTAAGGGATTCCCGACGCCTTGCTGCTCGTCAAATTTGAGTTATTTTTCCGTTAGTCACTCTGCTTCACTTCAATTTGCATTTAAAATTAATCTTTGATCTCCATTGATCATTCAATATTCTTGTTTAGTTTCTTTGTTTCTTTTGCTATTCTTTTAATTTGTCTCTCTGTGGAATCGACACCCCAAAGCTGTGCTACAACTACCGCATTATTCTTTGGGCGTAATCAAGTCTCTTAAGGGGATTGGGACAAAAGTTGCTACGGAGATGGGGATTGAGTCACAAGATGAAGATATGACTAAAGTATGGGGTAGTGAAAGAGAGGATGTTGCTGCTGAGGATGAGGAAGAGGGTGAGGATATTGGTGTTGGGGATGGGGACTGGGAAAGAGGGTGAGGGTGTTGGGCATGAAGAGGAGGGTCATGGTTCTTTCGGTGATTTTGAGGGCAAAGCTGGAGAGCAACAACCTTGACTATATATGTATACAATGATAGAGATGAAGCCACAATAGATTGAGATAATGTAATGGTTTGGTTTAGATCAACTCCTTCAAATACTAGGGACACTGAAGAGGCATCCTAGGCGAGGGACAAGTCTAGAAAATAGTTGCATAGTTTGAGTGAGGGTGTCGAGAAGGTGACAATACTTGTGCTAAGAGTACAAAGTACCATGAATTTCATGGCACAAATTTGTCGTCTAGTAAGGAAGTTGAAGTTAGTGTCATGGTTGAGGTTTAGAGACCTTAATCTTTTCAAGATGGCCTAGCAACAATTTTGCATTCAAAATGAGCTCGCTTACACTTGTAGAAAAAAAAATGATAAGAAGTGGGTGACATACACTTATGAAAAAAATTACAAGAAGTGGGTGACAACTAGATGCAAGGCTCTAAAGTACAAGTGAAGAATCTATCGCTCGATTGAAAATGGTGAGGATGGACTCCAAGTAAAAACATTGAATCCAAGACACCGGTGCGGCACACATTACATCAATGGAGCAGTGACTGTCAAGTGGATAGCAAAACAATATCTAGAGAAGATTAAAGACATTCCTCAATTGACCACCACTGCACTTATTGAGGAAATCTGGAGGGATTGTATGGTTGGCAATTTCAAATTCAAGGTGTATCGGGTATTGAAGTTGGCCTTGGAGATGGTTAATGGGAAGCATGTAGAGAAGTCAAGGCCTCCCACAACACTCACATAGCACCCCAACATGCTCAAAGGCAGATCGGCCCCCCACAACGCAACGCAAAGAGGAGTCGGGGCCCTCGTTGGACACAGTTCTTACCTCATGCAGTTTTTTGAAAAAAAAATTATTTTTTACTTTTTCTATTCAATTTATTAAAATATGTCATATGTTTGACATATAAAGGGCTAAATTGATTTTTTTTAATATATATATATATATATAGCAAGAATGCATCTGACATGTCCTACAATATGCCTTGAATTTACTGATAGAATGACCACATGTCCTAAAATTAAAATTTAGAAACACGAATCTCGATTCTAAAATATCATAAATCACATGTATGCCGTTTATTATCTCCTACCTTATTTATAACAAACATGCTATTTCTTTTTATTATATAGATTTTTCTTCGGTTTAAATTAGTTATATTCTTTTTTAATGTCTTTGATTTCATTATTTTATTTTCATTTTTTGTGTTTCTCGTATAAATTCTAATACTTTGTTTCCCTCGTTTTTTGGGGAGCAATTAAAGAGGATGCCCAAATTAATTGTTCTCAACTCTTTCCAAGCATGGCTCTTTTCTTTGCTTAGCTGATTTTTTAATGTTAAGTCATTACATAGTGTTAAGCTCAACCTATTCATTTTTGTAATTATATTTTTTGCTCTGTTATATGTAAAAAGTCATGAGAGCCACAATTTCTAGTTATATTTTGACACATCATGGGAGGAAATTAGTGCTGAAATATTCAAGAAATAAACATTTCTTATTAATGCTTTCGGAAGAAATAATTCTATAACATGTTACAAATTCTCCTAATTTTGTCCATTTACAATCATTTACAAATTAATAACTAATTACAAGTTCTACCCATAAATTTAGAGGAATCTTCAACAAATTTTTTTCTTATATGTAAATATTAACATGCGAGGTATTAATTGCACCTTAAATAGGCTAGTCATTTTATAAGCAAAGAAATAAACTACAATTTAAATGAAAGGATAAGATCAGTATGCTTTTTTAAAATAACCTTATCATATATTAACTTCAACTTTGTTATAAAAAGTTGTTCATAATAGGTAGGTACATAAAACGAAAGGATTATGCCAAAAAAGCAAGTAGGAAAGAGAGGGAATTTGGTTCTCGAATTGGCTATGCCTTCGTATGTTAATTTTGGCCATTTTATGTAGAAGTCTGTCAAATGTTGAAGTTGCAATTGGGTGGTTGAGAGAAAACAGAATGTAAAAAAAGAGGCAATGACGCATGAAGAAGGGAAGAAATGAATAACGTAATTATTATTGATATTGTGTAGAGCTTTTATACACACTTGCACTATAACAAAATAATAAACTGAGTGTCCAGCTTATTAACATCTTTAACTAACAGCTTCGTAACTTAGCTTCTTTAACAGAACAGAGTAATATTTTTAATACTCCCCCTTAATATGGACAAAAAATATTGTGAGTGTTCATCTTGGACAGTAAGAAGTGGAATTGATCATAACCAAGTGCTTTGGTGAAAAAATTAGCCAACTGATGCTGTGATCGAATATGTAAAGTACAAAGTAATTCAGTTACAATTTTCTCTCGAATGAGATGACAATCTAACTCTATGTGTTTAGTTCTTTCGTGAAAGACGAGATTAGCTGCAATGTGGAGTGCAGCTTGGTTATCACAGAAAATAAAAGCTGGTTGATCATGAAGAATCTGCAGGTCAGCAAGCAAGATTTAAGCCAAGTTAATTCACAAGCTATGGTGGCCATGGCGTAATATTCTGCTTCTGTAGAGGAGCGAGAAATAATAGTTTGCTTCTTTGATTTCATGGAAATCAAAGAATCTCCAATGAACACACAAAAATCAGTAATAGACCTTCTGATATCAGCATATTCGGCCCAGTCAGAGTCAGTGAAGGCTTTGAGGTGAAGTAGAGTGTGAGCAAAATAGAAAAATCCCTGACCAGGATACCCTTTCAGATATTTGAGAACATGATGAGCTGCATCAAGGTGAGCTTGATGAGACTGATCCATGAACTATGTAAGGAGCTGAAGAACATAGGAGATGTCGGGTCTGGTAATTGTAAGATAAAGCAATCATCCTACTAGTTGTTGATAGACACTCGAGTCAGTCAATGGGGAGCCAGCATCACACACCAATTTTAAGTTTTGCTCAATAGGTGTTTTGACAGACTTAGCACTAAGAAAATTAGAGTCAGTCAAAATGTCTAGAGCAAACTTTCGTTGACAGAGGGACAAACCAGAATTAGAGTGTGCAACCTCCAAGCCGAGAAAGTACTTAAGAGTACCCAGATCCTTAATCTTGAATGTGAGATCAATGACAGCCTTAAACTCATTGATTAGGCTCAAATTATCGCCAGTAATGATAATATCATCTACATAAACCAATAAGGCCATGAATGATTTATCAAAATGCTTAGTGAACAAAGTATAGCCAGCTTTGGATTGGACAAAAGGAACTCTTAAAACTTAAAAAACCATTGTCTGGATGCTTGATTTAATCGATACAAGGATTTATTCAACTTCCAAACTCGATGCTCCCCATCTTGATTAAAACCAGGTGGTAGTCACATGTAAATTTTTTTATGGAGATCTCCATGTAGAAAAGCATTATTAACATCGAGTTGTTGTAAATGCCACTGTTTAAAGGCAGCTATGACAGGCAGTAATCTAACTAAAGTCAATTTAGCCACTGGAGAGAATGTCTCGAAACAATCAAAGCCCTCCTTTTATGTATAGTCTTTGGCCACTAACCGTGCTTTGTGTCTTTCAATGGAACCATCGGCATGGAATTTAAGCTTGTAAATGGATTTACAAGCAATAGGAGTATGACTAGGAGGCAAGGAACACATAGTCCAAGTGTTAATGAATTCCAAAGCCTCAAGTTCTTTGGACATGGCAACACACTATTTAGAAGAAGTAACAACTTCTTTAAAAGTAGATGGCTCAGAATGAGCACTCACAGCTAGTACATAAGCTCAGTGAGAATGAAGGATGTTATTAAGAGAGAGAGAGAGAGAGAGAGAGAGAGAGAGAGAGAGAGAGAGGAAGAAATAGGATAGACAACACCATCAATATGGGAATCTGTCAAAGTGGATAAAATTGGTTTGAGTGTAGAATTAAGAGCAAGTTGACAATGATAATTTTCCAAGTAAAATGGTGGTTTTCGATTTCTAGAAGACCTTCTAGGAGGAGGCAAAGAAGAAATAGGAGCTAAAGGGACATCTACAGAATTGGAAACATGAGATGTATTTGCAGAATTTGTCATATGAATAGGAATTAGAGTAGGTGGTGCCAAATCTGTAGGTGGAGTAGAATCAGCAAATGGAACTGAAATGATAGGAGGTATAGGAGACATAGTGGAATCTGGAGGTGAATGATGTTGTGTAGAGTTAAAATCTGAAACAGAAATATCATAAGTGTATGTGACAGGAGACTTGGGTATGTCAACAATGACATTTGGAAGAACAACAGGGTCATTCATGGAGGAAATAGGGAAGTGTTTGAAAGGGAAATAGTCTTCATAGAAGACTATATTTCTAGAAACAGAGAATTGCTTTGTGTGTAAGTTGTAAATTTTGTATCCCTTGATACCACAAAGTAACCAAAAAAAGCACAAGGAATAGCTCGGGGATCAAATTTATGTCTATTTCTAGCAAGAGTAGAGACATAACAAAGGCACCTGAATGTTTTAAGGTGACTGTAATCAGGTCTGAGATTGAAAAACATTTCGAAGGGAGACTTCTTGCCAAGTAAGGGAAAGGGTAAACGATTTATGAGGTAAGTGGTTGATAAAATTTAATCAAACCAGAAGTTAAATGAAAGATTTGACTGAAATCTAATGGATCGAGCAACATTTAGCAAGTGTTGATGTTTGCGTTCAACACGGCCATTTTGTTGCGGAGTGGCAACACAAGAATGTTAGTGAATGACACCTTTAGATGCAAGAAAAGTAGGAAAACTATACTTAGTTCCAAAATCAGTTCTAATGGTTTTGATTTTGGAATTGAATTGAGTTTCAACTAGCTGAAAAAATGAGATGATGTGCTGTTGAGTTTGATGCTGAGATTGAAGCAAATAAACCCATGTGCAGCAAGTATAGTCATCAACTATGGTGAGGAAAAATTGAATATCATTGTGATCAAAAACTTAAAAAAGTCTCCAAAGATCGCAATGAATCAATTCAAAAGCACAATTAGATTTATAAGAAGAAATGAGAAATGAAAATTTTCGTTGTTTAGCCATGGAACAAACAGTACAATGATGAAATCTAGAATTATGAATATTACCAATATAGTCTTGTAAAAGAAGCATGCTAAACATAGATGGATTACCTAATCTACATTGCCGCAAGGCAGCATGATTATTGGAAGCTGCAACATTACAAGAAGGTTGAAAAACACCCTTTTTTTTTATAGGAAGTAAAAAATACACCCTTCTTGATTCTCTAATCGTTGTTCAAGTGTGTAGGTCCTGGATAAACAAATGATGGTTAAGGAGAAGTATACAAAATGAATTTTGCTTAAGCAAGGAACTAGCATAAATGAAGTTGAAGGAAAAATTTAGAACCATAAGTACATCCAGCAGCAGAATTTAAAGAGATAGTTGTACTGTGCCAATGTAAGTGGCAAAGACAATGTGATTTTCAACATTTTAATAGTTGTTTGAACAACTGAGGTGATAGAGGTGAGCATGGACAATGAACTAACCATATGATTAATGGCCCCGTGGTCAATGATCCAATCAAGATTGTCAAAAGTTACAGTAGACGTAGTATGACGAAAAAAAATGATTAGATTCAGTACCTTCCATGTTAACCATAGCCTGAGAAGATAGATCTGTATTGACGCTACTAGATGATGAATTTTCTAAGGCAGGAAGAAGAGCCAGCAATTGTTGACGCTGATCAAGAGAGATTGACAAAGACTGAGTAGGTGCTAGAGGAATATCAACAGAGGAAACTTAATGAACAGAGTTCATAGGCGGCAGAGGCTTGGTGTGGGTCTTGTGTCCAAGTGGATATCCATGCAATTTATATCATTTATCCACTGTATGGCTAGTAAAACCACAGTGGCTACATGTAAGTCAATCCTTCGTTTATGCATAAGGTGATCCATTGAATTTGTTAAAATTCTAAACTCCTTGGTTGCATGCAAAGAATGCACTGTTTTCAGCAGATTGAGAGGAAAATAAAGCTATAGCACACTATCTTTCCTCTTGAACAATCAGTGAAAACACTTTGTTAATGGTCGGCAGTGGATCCATTAACAATACTTGACCTCTCACATGAGAGTATAAATTATTTAATCCCATGAGGAATTGCATGATAAACTCCTTATTATGTTCATCAGTGGTATGCATCATTGCTCCGCATGTGCAAACAGATCGATGCTTATAATTGGATAGCTCTTCCCATAGAGCTTTCAATTTTATGAAATATACAGTAACTGTGTGTTGACCTTGAGAAAGGTAAGCAGTGGACTTCTACACATGAAATATCCGGGGTCCATTTCTTTGAGTATACCTTTCAATTAGGTCTTTCCAAATTCCAACAACAGTCTCAATATAGAGAACGCTATCTGCAAGGTCTTTGGATATTGAGTTCAACAACCAGGAAGCCACCATGTGATTGTAGCATATCCAAGCTCCATGTGTGGAAGATGATGATTGTGGCTATGGAAGAGATCCATCAACAAATGCAAGTTTGTTCTTTACACTCAAGGCCATCTCCATGGATTTGTACCAACTTGAGTAGTTCTCTCCATTGAGAGTTTGAGAAACAAGGATTGCATTAGGATTGTCACCATTATTGAGGAGTATGGATTCGACTGATTATCATAATTGTTTGGAGTAGATGAGACTAAGGGAGATTTTTTAACCATTACAAAAGCTCTTATACCATGTCAAATGTTGAAGTTGCAGTTGGATGATTGAGAGAAAACATAATGTAAAAGAAGAGATAGTGACTCATGAAGAAGGGAAGAAATGAATAACGTAACTATTATTGATATCAGTATAGAGCTTTTATACACACTTGCACTCTAACAGAATAACAAACTGAGTATCTAGCTTACTAACAACTTTAACTAATGGTTAATCGTAACTTAACTTCTTTAACATAACAAAGTAATATTTCTAATAAAGTCCAACTAACATTCTATGACTAATTTTTTAAACATTGGATATATATCTTGAGATGCCTTGTACGGAGAGAGTTGCGAGAGAACCGAGATTATTTGTCTTATGAATTACACCATGCAATCTAGACAAAGATAAACACTGTAAGTATAAAACACTATAGGACTTATATTGTCCGAACCTTTACACATACAATATTAAATGTAATGGGATTCATTTACTGTGTCTATCTTTCTTCATACAATTGGACCCTATAAAATTATAAAGGATTTTAATAACTTGATAACATTGATTTTAATCATAAAAATGAACCGAAATTAATGTAACAACTTCAAGGATTGTATCTGCAAAAAGAAAAAGGCAATTTACAATTTACTTCGAATGATTTCATAGATGCTCGGCTGGCAAATATGTTTGTGGCAAGATTCATGAGGTGCCGACAAATCGGAAATCTTTTGCTCAAAAAGCATATACATATATTGTACATCCTAAAAATATAATTGCGCTTGGCCGGAGACCATCCTAAACACAGACATATGCGTATCATTATTATTTACATAATATTATATGTATAAGATATGTTTAAATATCTAATGTCCAGTTCTAGTGGTTGACTTTCAGTATAATAATATATGTTATTATATATATATATATATATTTAGTTATATAATATTAGCTCATTCATGACCATTTAGTACTATATTTAGTCCACTACTAACAATTTTCCTCATTGATTTGGCGCTATTTAGTTGGAGGGGTATGTTAATAAATTTTGATAGTTTAAGAGCTCAATATAATAAACTTGATAAACTAGAACTCCAAAATCACATTAAACTCCATAATTCAAGTGTACAAAATGAGTTTCCCAAGCAACAATTATGGACACATGTACAAATCCATGATGAAAAATATTTTCAAGAAATTATTGGATCAAAAGCTTCAAGGTGAATTTTCCACATTTGGTTATAACTCTACCTAATGAGATTCAAAAATTAATGTGGTACGTACAATGAACTAATTGATATACATATTGGCTGTTACATTTACCCCATCTCGCGCATGCTTAAACAATAATTATTAAAGTAAATCATAGTGAAAGCCAGGAGTGTAGAGAACTACTAGATCAAGTCCTCTAAAATATATTTTCGCAATGCTTTTAAAAGCTTTTCAGTCGAATATCTGAATGGTAATCTACTAGAGTGACCATATTCTATTAATCTTTCAAATGAACCTTTTCTTTCCTTTTTTTAAGCTTGGGAACCAACAATTTCAGGACTGATTAATGATTAAAGAAAAAAGGAGTTTGCCAACAAACACTGATTGGAAGAAATAAAACTACTTTTTTTTTTCTTTTGGTTACATTCTCTTATTCTTTTCAAATCTCTGTTTAAAAAAAAAAAAAGTTTGGTTCGTTTTTGTTTCCAATTATGAAATTTCAGCATTTAAATTTTAAGAAAATTTGTCTAGATCGAGTTTCTATCGAGAATAGTTTTATGATATGTATTCATTCTTACAAACCTAAAAAAAAGTACTTTATTTTAAAATTTGATGCATAGGCATCTAAAAAAACATTTCGATCAGTTTTTTTTTAAAAAATTTAATATAAAATGTACTGAATCTTACGGATTAACGAAGTTATCATCAATTGAATTCTAGGCAGAGTGTAAGGGGATATAGCTCATTAAGTTCTAAAATTAGTATTCGTTCTTTCATTTCGCTTTCAACAACTATCAAGAAAAGAAAATTGCTGATTATCTTATAAGTTATTCTATTCTATGGGATATTCTATGATTAATTTTTTGAACTTTGAATATATGTCTTGAGATGCCTCATACACAGACAATATTAAATATAATGGGATTCAATTAATGTATTTATCTTTCTTCATACAATTCGACCTATAAAATAAAATTGTTGAGAATTTTGAGATTGATTGATGGGTAAGGAATAATGGACTCATTTGGCCCAGCTCAAGAAAACCAAAGAGTGAGAAGAAGGATGGACCACACGAGCTTGCTTCACGGGACCAAGAACATGGAAGAAAAGGCCCAACGGGCCCTAGCTATCTAAACAAATGTCACTTCCGCCGAAAGAACTGGCTTGGGATACAATCCATAAAAACGCCCCAGTTATGGGTGGCCACCCCTATCAAGCTATCCACAAAACGCTCTCCTCTGTAGACGCTACTGTGGACGACGCCAAAATTAAGACATGACCCGCCGAAAAGCATGATTCTGAACAACGGAAAGAAAGCTTCACTCGTCCCTTCTGCTGTGCACCGCACTACCTATCAACTCCTGATGCTAGGATGAGCAGAACATCTCTTATAAATACCCCTGGTACGTAATGCCTTTCCCTAAACTCTCTCTCTCTCTCTCTCTCTCTCTCTAAACTCTCTGCAGCCTTGAAACCTAAATTGTCCAGGAGGAGGGTGGGAGCCTCGGCTCCTCCCTTCCTCCGTCCCCCTTCTTCCCTTTTCCTTTTTCCTTCTCTTCCTCTCTAGTTTGACTGGATGGCATTGATTTTTTTTTAGTTTATTTTCAGGTGGCACAGAAGCGGCTGAAGGCGGTCTTCGGCTAGCTTTGCTGACACGCGCCCCATGGCCGAACTCAGATGGCCCCGATCTATGTAGTGACCGACTTCCAACGTGATGGAGATGGCCTGTGCAGATTCATGCCCCTCATGCGTTGGGTGTGGATCTCACACGCCGAGCCTTATGGTCGGCGTTGACAGTTCCTCCACCTCCCATGACGTGTCCCTCTCCCCAAGATAGGGTCTATGCGGCTCCTATCCTCCCATCTTGATCGTGGACCTCCTCCAAGTGCCACCACGCGCCGCTCCTACCATCAACTGCTCCTGTTCAAATCTGGCCAGTATCTTCTCACTTTACTCTGCTACTTATGTCAGCTATCTGCCCATTTGGGCTTATCTACCTGTCTGGGCTTACCTGTAGCGTGTTTGTGTCTCTGTGTAGTTTTTACAACTAGTATTTGCATTTAAAGTGCTCTAAAGGAGCGGGATCGACGCTACGTCCATCCCTCCTTCAACAACAGTCACTACTTCCATGTGTGGTGGTTGTTACTTTTTATAGGTTTTCAAGCCCATTTCTCACGGATCTCCCCACTTTTCGAGGACTTTGAGTCCTCTTTTATAGGTGTCGACCCCCTTAACCTATTGTTGACCTCTTGGATTCTTTTCGTTGTAAGTTCTCAATTGTAATTTTTTATGCTCTCAATAAAACCGGTCTTAATTCAAAAAAAAAAAAACCCAGGTCCGTGTTTTATGTGGAGTTTCTTCTTTTCCAAAAAATACTCTTTTTACTACATCTCTCACTCATCTTGACCTAAGTATCGGAAGTTCATTCAGTGTGGAAATTCCGTTCACTTTGTCTTGTAATGCAGTTCTGATACTTAGAAGAAGCCCGACAGCAGCCCATTATCCATCAGGTGGGCCAGAAAATTTTTTTTGTCTCATTACTGATCATAAAACTGAACCGAAATTTATGTAACAACTTCAAGTACTGTATCTGCAAAAATTCAATCAACTTCGATTGATTTAATAAATGCTCGACCGGCAAATGTGCTTGTGGCAAGATTGAGGTGCCGACAAATCATAAATCTCATCCTAAAAAAGCATATACCTCAGACGGTCTTGTACATCGATCCTAAAAATATAATTTCGCTTGGGGACCATTCCAAAGACAGCCATATGTGTTATCATTGTTATATTATTTACATAATATTATAATACGTATAAGATATATTTAAATATATCTAATGTCCAGTTCTATTGGTTGATTTTCAGTATATATATGGTATTTTATATATTTAGTTATATAATATTAACTTATGTTGAATATTAGTTCATGACCATTTAGTACTATAATATATATCTACATAGTGTTTGTTTATCAAAATTTTAAACTTTTTTAAATTTTAACATAATAAAATAATTACAATATAATCTCCCTTTCCATCAAATCATTACTTTCACTATAATAAATATAAAAAATTCATTCAAATTCTCTCTCTTTATTTTTTCATCATTTCAATACCCTAAATTTTAACATTTAAACACAACCGTATGGTTGATACAAATTGTCAAGGGTAGAAGTATATTAGTAGATATAAGTACGTGTCTTACATTGTAGATCATTATAATATGTAGAGATATATAACTTGTATGTAACATCTAATGGATTGAATATTTTGCATCTTACATGTGTTGAATTGATATTTAAGCCTCGTGGAGAGTTTTCTCGTGGAAATTAAATGCTAATAACAATATACAAATTTTCATATATTGTTGCCAGCACATATATTATAAGTTCTTTCTAAATACAAGTTTGGTTTCATGACTATCAACCGAGTTTATGTTTGATTTAGCGGAATTCTGAACACAATATATTATCAATTAGATTTTGATCTTTTAACTTTTAACGTTTACACTTTGCATTCTAACAGTTAATTCAGTACAGAAATTGTTATTTCATTATAATTTTAACCTCATAATTGTTTTATAATTATATTTTATATAAGGGGTAAAATGGTCCTTTCACTAACAACAAATTATTGAAGATCGTAACAACCGAAGATCACGAATTTTTTCAGTTATGCAAAGCAGTCAGATCGGGACAGAGAAGCGTCGACGTTGGCAAAAAGTGGCTGATTGCTGTGTCGGGCTACCGTTATGTACGACACAATAAACTATCCATTAATTAAACGCTTTCTCAACTAACCGCTCCTTGTTGCATTCATGCCTTGCAACTCTATATCTTCCTTTCATGTCTCTCCCTCTCCCCCTCCCCCTCCCCCTCCCTCTCTACCAGTACACAAAACGAATGCTACTAAAAAGGGTTGGTCTTAATCCCTTTTCTTTGAGCGGAGATTGCACTAACCTGTTTACGCGTAGGCAAGGATTGCGTATCAGTTTGATTGGGTTCAAGTCAAAAGCCTCAAAGAGGTAATTTTATGTACTTAATTAGTTTAGTTACCTGAAACTCTTTCTGCGTTATATTATTTAGTTCGATCCATCTATGTCTAGGATTCATGTTCTCAAATTTTGGGTTTCCTTTTATTTTTTCTGCTTGAACTGTAAATGTTTAGGACAATTTATGGTCTATTTGAATGCTGAGAAAAATGGACGGGTATTTTTAACTGGTTTAGGCGAATATCTTTGCCTTAGTTTCTTCTCCTTTGTTTGTCCATTAAGAACAAGCAGATGTTAAGAAAATTAGGACTATAATGCCCATTAAACGAACTGTTGTGGGAAGTCGAACTTTTTGGTCAAATATCTTAATCTGTAGTAGTGATAATCAGAAGCAAACGAAATTTTGGTCAGTTACGGTGGTGTCCATCTCAAAATTGGTTGCTTTTTGCTTGGATTGAAGCCGACTTTATCAATTATAACCCAAATGTACAGGGCAAATCACACTTTTTAGTAATTATCCTTGCGAGACATCATTTCTGCTGTGCTCTCCCTTTGACTTTAATATTAGAGGGTTTTTTTTGGTGATGAGCTTGGCTACTGCTGATAAAGTGGAAGGGGTTCAGCTTCTTTGTTTCATGTTGTCTGTTCTTTGTACGTTAGAGTGCACTCTGCTTGTTGAACATAACCTGCTTGCTCAAATGATAAGGCAGGTAGAAACCAAACAATTAGACTTGAAAGCCGGAAGACCTAATTCTGAGAAAGAAGCAGATTTTACTTTGTGAAGTTTTGAAATTAGACAACTATTCAAGTTCCTTCCACCTGGCGTACAAATATTGAGTTGGGTTCATTAACTGAATGTGTGAAGTTAAAAAACATGGATTTACAATTTCTTGTTCAGTATTTCTGTTTTATTTTCTTTTTGGCAGCAAAGAGAAACCATTTACACGAGCAACTGAACATATGTGTTGTACCATTCGAGTGCACAAGCAAGTTTCAAGAACTTGATCTATCAAGCACCCACTAATTAAGTCCAGGAATTAGAACCTTAGCCAATAATGTCGGAGACTTTATTGACTTTCCAGCCAGCCACAACGTGTTCGATGTTTCACCGTGAAATTTGCTACAACATTACTAGTGGCTAAAAATGCCTCATTTCTTGCTGATAAAGAGTATCTCTAATGCTTTGTTCAGTTGCCAATTGTAGGGGACAAGCGTATACGAGGGACTGTTCTTTATTTTGATGAAATGCAGCAATTGTGGTCTTTTCAGTCAAAGGTGCTAGCCCTTCATACGAGACAAGATACTGTGATCGGAATAAGATGAACCAGGTTGTGACCCTTGTTAGCAATCTTCAACTGGTTGTGACCTGATTAGTCATGTTTTCTGGTGTCTACAGAAAACTGTGCTTTACTTGAAAAATATGCACGCTTCAGTTACATTTAGAGATCTCATCTCATTCCATCTTATTCCCAATGGAACTCAGTCAAGTGTCTGATCTTTCTTAACTGACATTGAAATGACACGTGCCTTGATACTAACATTTTGGATATTTCTTTCACCAGTTCCTGCAAAACATGGCTCCTTAAACTGCATGTCTTATGCCCTTTTCCCTCCTATATTGGGGCTTCATAGAAAAAAAAAATGTGAATAGTTGAAGCACTGTGAATTGCCCTGCTTTACATGCACCATCAAGAGAACCATCATGCAATGGGCCCCTAACATAGTTGTCCTACACGAGGCCAGAGGTAGCCCTCTACTCACCATGTCACTTTGAATGCACCCCTGTGGTGTGGTATTTTATCTTCTCTGTAAGGTTCTATCTAACGAACAATGGTTATATGTACATCAGTCAAATTCATTTTCAAAACGAGGACAAGGTCTTCTGAGATTCGTGGATTCATTTTCTATGCAAACCTTATATAATACTTTGCACTTATCTCTTTGTTCATGTTGGCATGCCATTGTATTTTTCCAGTGAGCTAGAATGATAAAAACAGTTTCGTTCCAATTATATATTCTAATGTAATGATGTTTTCCTTTTTTTTTTTTTAGTTTTGGTAATAGATGTACCTGCCAGATGATAAATCCATGTACTGTCTTTCAACTCCTGCCTATAAGCCTGATTATAAGTCCTTCAAATTCAATGACCACCCTGAGGAGATGAAGGGATTGAAGACAGACAAAAAGCCAAGTCTAAAATTCGAAAGTTCAATAATCTCTGGCCTGAATAGGGAACGCTATGAGGCTGATTCAGATTCACTTCCAGATGATTGTCAGAATGAAGATCTAGACAGAAACCCACCAGCTGTGAGAGGTTCTACAGCTTGGATGGATTCAGAGGATAAAAGGGACCTTTTACCCCAGTATTCTAATCGCTCTAGAGACACAAACCAGAGTGAGGAAAGAAAGAACCTTCACAATACAGAGAGTACAGTGGTTAATGAATTACCGGAGCTGGATGTTTTCTTCCACGAGAGCAGTTATCAGTTTGTTAAGGATATTTGCATTGACAGTGGATTGTCTTCTCAGGGGAAGTGTTTGCTGGAAAATTGTGAGTTGGACCATAATAGTATCTCTTGCTTGCTTAACTCTCATGTGGATACCAACAGTGAATTAACAGAAGAATCTTTGGAGACAGCATCATCTGTCTCCAATGGGTCGAGACATAGCACTGAACAAGGTTGCAATAAAGATGAAATCAAGCAGAGGAGTTCTAAGGGCTTTACGGTGAAAGATGAACCAAATTTTGATGAAAGATATGAGATTTCTGATCATTCCCATAACAAGATAATCACAGAAATACAGCTTCCCATTGGAGAGGTAAAGGATTTCCTACTATCATGCTCAGTTATTTAGTATACCTTTCGGTTCAGTAGTTTATTGAATCCATACTCAGTTTTGTTTTTCATAAGAAGATGAAACTTTAGAAGAACAATTCATTCTCTCATCCTGGTAGGTGATACCTTTCTTCTAGACTACCTTCTTTTTCAGTTAGTCTGATTCAAAAGAGAGATTGCAAATTGTGTAATTGCCAATTTCAAATAGTTAATAAAAACCACTGCTGAGATGCTTTGAAAAGATTGACTCTTTGGATTCTTATAAAAGATACAGTCCTTTCTTTTGTTATCAGAAGAGTCGAGAAGATTTTGAGCACTAGGTGGCATGCGCTAATAGTTGGCCTGTGTTCTTTATGTGTAAAAGGAAGTTTTCCATTTGATGGGGCCACACCAGAGAGCGAGATCAAGTGGCAAATCCTGCATATGTTTTAATGAACCTCCTGTGATTCATAGTTCATGTTCTCACGGGGCATCTTCTCAAACTAAGAATTAGTATCTGTTGAATTTCCCAAAAAATAGTTACCTATCTGCTGCTGAGCAATGCTGGAATTCACGTCTTCTCAAACTTTGATTTGTCTCGCTTATTAACTAGAGGTGCCAATGCTTCAAACTTTTAATTCACGATCTGGCCTGCCCATCTCAGAACCCTACCTCCATAGAGTTAATAAGCTGATTCCAACACTTGAGAGTTGTGTTTCACCATAGAGGTTGCAGAATCCAATTTCATATTATAGAGAATTTGATCTTTTTTTTTCATAATTTAAGATTTATTATGACTGATAAAAGGGGAAAAGATTTTTATGACTGGATGTATGCAACTTACTAGAGGAACTTTTAACAGTTAAAATTTGGGCAGCAAGAATGCTTAGAATGTGCATTGCGATAAAATCAATATTAATATTGTATTGGCACCTGTAAGAACCCTTATCAACCCAGTTAACATGAATAGCATAGGATTTTACTCTAATCCAACGTCCTATAGCTGAACTATAGAACAAAACGTAGGCTTCTTTTTTTTGGTTTTGGTGCGGGGAGCAGGGGGTTAGATAGAGAGCTCAAACAAGGACAAGGGTAAGTTTTTTATTTCCATTTTCATTGTGGTTTGGTTCTCTATTTCCTTCCTAGTTGAGGAATTACACAATAGCCAATCGGGCAATGTTGTCTATCTGGTATGAACACTGCTTTGATAACCTCCTGTTGTATTGTTGTTGTAGGTTCTTTTTGTTGTTCCTTTCTTCTTCTACTCTACTCTCTTTTCTTAATAGGCATTTTTTACTTTGTACCATACTACTACCCACCCTTTAAACCCCCTGACATCAATGAGCTACTGAAATGACATCCTCATTTTGTTCCATTTTGATGGGGGAAGTAGGTTTGTCACCATCTGAAATAAGCTTTTCAACCTTACTGTATTTCCAATTTCATTGTTACGGTGGCCGGCTGGAATTCTTGAGGTTCTGTATACACGGTATACATGCACATGCTAGCTGCCCTTAAGAGTGCTTTTCTTGGGCCACCTGCCTTCCTAGGAAGCTTTATTCTACAACTAATTCATGCTCTTAACATCAGTTGGCTTTATTCCTGTGCTGCATCCTTAATTGCAAGAAAGGCACCACGTTCCCTGCATCGATCAGGGTTACAAGAATGCTTGACCTGAAAAGTAAAAAAAAAAAAAAATGAATGTTATGGATGCATGGAGAGTGTAAATAGATATTTGGAGTTAATATTCTGAAATATGTTGGATTATAACTTTCTGGGGACTTGTAGGCTCCAAGTGAGGAAGCAGTATTAGAAAACTCTATTGTATCTTCTACGACTGAAGCAGTTAACAACAGCCACCCCAACAAGACATCTTTCAAAAGTGAGGTGGACGGTGGAAGCATAACCAATCCTTTTAATTCATCTACAACCACAATAAGAAGCGGAGAACTCCCACGAGATGCAGCTTGTCAACAGCCTCCTCAAACTGGGATGTTGAGTTCTTCCATAGATGGTCCTCTTTCTGGGCTACCAAAGTCTGGTAGCATATCTCATCGGTCAACGAGCAGCACCGCCAGTTCACATTCCTTTGCTTTTCCAATGTAAATTCCAACTTTTGACATATTGTTCTATCTGTAATTATTAATTGGGCTAGTCACAGTTTCGCATTTGTATGAACAGATTGCCTGGCGAGTGGACTGGCAGCCCGGTAAGGATGGCCCAAGCAGACAGGGGTCAATTACCAAAGCGTAGACGTTGGAGACTATGTTTTCCCTGCCTTCAGTTCTGAATGTTATAGTTTCTCTTTGAGGACAGCTTAATCCATTATACTGAGTCTTTTAATTATTTATCCATTTGCTCTGGTATTACTGCATATTGTGATGGTCATACATCATGATCTCTGGTATTACTGCATATTGTGATGGTCATACCTCATGATTTAGCATACATATTCTGATACAGGCCACATGGCAGTATGACAATGGTAAAATTAATCTTAATCTCTGCGTCGATTCATACTTGTTCAGATGGAGCATCATCACATATCCTAGGAGTCCCGGTATCACTTTAAGACAATTCTAGCGTGCTGCTTCCAAGAGCCTAAAAGGATTGTAGATGTTTTGCAGATGTCCTTACTAAGAATAGAGTTGCAACAGATTGATTTTCCTAGTCCCTGCTAATTTGCGCAGTAGTATTTGTTTAAAATCTTGAAAATCAACTTACAAGGATTGTTGGTTGGATTCCATTCCATTACAGTGCTAAGGATCGATATGTAAACCGTGAGAAATGTGGTGTTTATGGTTTTTAGTCTCTTTAGTTTCTTGTGTGCTGAAGTGCGAGGACTTTAAATTCCCAAGCAAAAGGAATAGGATTTTTTTTTTTTTTTCAATGATTCTCATCTCTCTTTTTGGCAAACACCCAAAAAGTCATCAATAATCGGGCTTTCTTCATTTTTTTTTTTTATCTTTGCATGTTTCTTGGCCACCTGCGCCTCTCTTCTATCTATTTGCATCTCCCTTGCTCGGCTGAAATATTCCCCCATTCTGATAGATACCCAATCAAGAGCCGAGTAAGGTAGTTTTTGGAAGGTTTGGGCATTTTGGCCAGCAGCAACTCCCCTTGGGGAAAGAGATACGAGTCTACGACCTTGACAAATCAGACATACAAAATGATACTGGTTACTGGTCAATATTAGTAGCGGTTGCAACCAAAAGTAGCAGCCTAGCAGCCAGCCAGCCAGCAATCGCAGAGTACATGCTGAGATATCTTACGTGATCACTGTACCTCCTGCTTTGGTCCTTTTCGTTCAGAGCAAGGCTCAACAACGTCCCAACGCACACATCTATTCTGGGTGTAGAGTGGTCCGAAGATGGAGACCTAATGGCTCTCATTTTCTTGCTCCAGAGTATCTGAATCCATCAATCTTTAGTTTCTCCGGAAACATCTGAAGCATGTCCCCTACGAATATACCATCTTTTTTGTCTTACGCTCCATTGTCAAATGTTTAGTTGAAACAGAAAACGCAACAATTTGACAAAATCATAGAGCACACGTCAACAAATTGGAGCCCAACTGCCAGGACGATCCCCAAGGTCATCATCAATATAGAGATACGAAAACTCATTTATTATTCAAACCAGTAAAAGGGTGAGATTCCAGAAGAAACCCATTCTATGACCAGTCTGCAATATGAAAGAAAAATAGGCATAGCACGAGTTGTGGTAGAGTTGGGCTTGAGGTTTCAAGGTGCAAGTTCAGAGCAACGCAACGTTTGGTTCGAGTTTTGTTCAAGCAACAAGCATGTGGCCAAAAATCAAGTGGTCTCTGTAAGTCCAAGGGTTAAATGTGAAAAAGGGGGCACCACCTCAAATTAGCATTGTTTAGCCATTTGAATGGGAAAGAACATGCAAGCAAGAATTAGTCGATGCACTGTTTAAAGACCAAAAAACCGAAGCTAGTAAGCTTTACAACTTCAACAGAATTCTTCACGAAATAGATTGCCTGCAACTAAGAAGATTAAGTTAAACCGAAACTTAGTGGAATAACAATATGAGACTAAAAGGGAAAAACCCCTTTGTTTTGACTAGCCTCTATTCATTTTGGATCGTGTCAGTTCAGTGTGTGTCTAGGGCTTGTTCGACAGGGGTAAATATACAGTGTTGCATTGTATAGTATAGTTTCTGGATCAGGGTCTCTATTCCTTGACAGCGATGTACCGAGCTCGGCTGGATCTCTGATCTAATTTAATAGTGACATTGAAAGCTTAACGACACGTGCAGCGCCTAAGGATTGAAGGTTTGTAGCCTTATCGTCTCCACCACGCTCGGCGGGTCAGAGTCATTCTAGAAAACAATGATCACCTTATCACAGTTACCACCCGTGGGACAGCCAACATCAAGGTACTCTGTACACAGTGGGCTCACGACTGCTGGCTTGTCAAAGTGAACTGACTGCAACTTTGGCCACCAGCACGTGAACGGCGCCGGTTAGAGTGGATCTGACGGACGTCTGATTTGCCCCGTGGGTGAATCTGTCCCTCATAAACCTCACAATAATTACGCGTTGCATCACAGTGCAATATCGAGGAAGAGAGAAGAACGCCGAGAGGGAGAGCGGGGGCGCCGAGGTGGACATGGAGAAAATATCCGTAGCTAGCTAAAAGCCATCCTGGGCTAGTACTAGGAGGTAGTTTATTTTGTTATATTTGACAAAGAAAGGCAGACAACAATTTTGTGTCCGATGACATGTATTTTGAAAAAGCTTTCAATAATTTAATAGGTTGTCCATAAATTGGTTGACTTTTGTGCTTCTGCCTTTGGATTTATAAGGAGTTGTTTTGTACTGCTAATAAGTAATACGTCAACCCAGTGTTTAACCGAGGCATGATAGAATTCACATGCTGGATAGTTCAACTCGTATCAAAACGATCTCTATTGTCACAAACTTTGAGCCTGACTGGATTTGACCTCATCTTTCACTTTCATTTTTGTTGTTTCTTTATTTATTTTTTCGGTAATTAGGAGAGATATGATGTGGCATTCTACCAGAGTGATAGTCGGCCACCTAACACACAGGCATGTTGCAGCGGCCCCTCATCACATGTATTAGGTAAGTCACAAAATTTACCAACCGACAGTAACCCTGACCAACTCGTCCGTATCCCTCGAAGCTTTTTACAGTCAAAATATCTTCATCTCCTCAAATTTCCTACACAGACTCTGAAGAACACGTACAGTCCACCCTTACTTGAACAGGCCCGAGAAAAAAAAAGAGGTATTAGGAACAAATAGTTTCATTACCAAACAACTCATGATGCTCGTATCTATTTCTTATGTGCGATCCTTCATATCATGAAGCTGGTAGAAATCATATTACAATTATATTGTCTGAATTCCTTTCTTCCGAAACAATCTATTCCCATTAATTTTTGTCGGAAAAATGAGGGAATCAATGACCTTAAGCCTCCCAGCTAATTAAATCGGTTGAACATATCCTTAAGCATAATAGGAGAAAACTAAAGATTATATGATTGCCTGTCGCACTGATTTTTTAACTACTCCAGATATTAATCCACTTCTGAATATATGTTTACCTTGGGAGAAGAAGCTATAATTTGGAGGAGTGTTAAAGCAATATTGCAATTATTGTTGACTCCACCATAGAAGCTGAGTATGTACGTTACTACCTCAAGTCAGTAAAAGAAGTTGCATGGCTCATGAAATCCCAAATGGACCTAGGACTTATATTGCAATTGTCGCATTCTAATTGTATTCTTCTCTCCTGTCATGATAGTGGACCCGCTACACAAAAATCACAGGATGGAAAGCACAAATATGATCTCATGAGAGAGCTATATAGTGAATTGTGGAGCCATGATATTTTTTATTTAAAAGCAACGACACTTCATTCATAGATAAAAATAAGGGCAAATTGTAATAAATCTTCACAAACTATCACTCTTACTCACTTACTTGCTAAATTATATTCCGTTGCAACTCACCTATTTAAATTATGTCTTTATTGCACTTCTATTCCCTAACTGATTTTGGAATCAATTTGAATAAAATTTGTCTACGTGCGTTACAAGTAAATAAAGCAAATCACAATAACTCCCTATGAATTATCACTATTTCTCAATTACTTTCTAAAACTATCACTCATTACAAATCACCTCCTAAATTATGTCCTTATTGTGCGTTACACGTGACCTCAACTAACTCACACGTGACCTCAACTAATTAGATTGGAAGGCTGTATTTTGGAGATGAAGGAAGGTTTCAATTGTGACGGTAGTTAATTTGGTTGAAGAAAATGTTAGAGGCGTGGTGGGAGAAGATCATGATGATGGGTGAAGAAAAGTGAAACGAATCCATAAGTGACGCACAATGATTACTCCTAACCCGCGCGAGAGATGTGAATCACCACCCCCCGGGACAATTAGTTTCTTGCATTTTTTTTCAAAGAAAGAATCAAATATTAATTTGTTTTCAGTGGCGTATTATCTGCAATTAGTTTCGGTTACGTTGAATTTTGAAGATTTAGAATATTTTAAGAATTTTTAAATAATGTTAAAATTTATTTATATGCATGTAAAAATATTGATTTATATTTATATTTAAATATATTCAATTTATGTATTTTTAAAATTCAAAAAATTCTTAAAATACAAAAAAAAAAAAAAAAAACTAACGAGACCTAATTTATGGGCATATCTCTAAAGCCAACTCATATCATGTGCTAGCAGCCTGCAGCCATCCACTCATCATGATCTTGTGACTTCAGTTTGACTCATGAACAGAATGAATGTCTAATATTCGTACGGAAATTTTTGTTGTCTATGAAGTGGTTGTACCCACTATATCAGATTAGATTCCAAAACGTGCTGCGTGACCCAGTTCAAAACCTTCGCATGAAAACTGGTCCTTAATTTCTAAATAAGTTGATATTATATGCAGCTAATTTTCTCTACAATTAGGTCGAGCCTGGCAGCTTTCACGATTAATTCAATTAGGACCGGACCGTTTGTATCCATTTTTGCCTATAACAATGAATTAGCTGCAGGTTTGAAAGTAGGCCAGCCAATCCATATTTTCCAGCCGTATCGAATGGGCTTAAGGAAAAATCTACAAACGTAAAAAGGAAAAATCAAAATGAGTACCTAACACGCCATGGTGACGGTCCAATTCGAGATTCGGGGAGTACGTGCTCTTGCCTTAAGTTGGTAACATTAATTATTAGTTCTCGACGTGTCTGTGGCGCCATTCCCATGTGAATGCATAGGCGGCGTCAAACTGAGCAGTGGTATCAGTAGCCACCAGGACAATCCAATTATGCCGCGCGCCCGAGGAAACAATCTAGAAGCTGCCCGGCCCAGACACGCACTCAAGCGGTGATCTGACACAAAATAGAGGATAGTCAAATTTTTCTGTTGGTCTCATATTTCCAACATCTATTCCAACTAAGTTGTACTTTGACGCATTTATCACAAAAGTTTGAAAAACACTAAGATTGATGGAAATTTCATTGAAATTTGTGAAGAGGTAGTAAATTTTAGGAACTAAGGTCAGAAGAAGTATGCTTGAAATTTCCACACTACTTTTTTTTATCAATTAATATCTGTTTACAAATTTTAATTATTTTTTATAAATTTCAACATATTTTTACGATCTCTAAATCAATCTCAAAAGAATTTATATTAATTTCAACACAAAATTTTTTTACCAAAAAATATTTTTGTTCATCCAAACTTGGCTGTCTTAGAACTATTAAATTTTATTAATTTGTGCTTTTAAAAAAAATCTAGCAATTAAAATCGTATCACGTGTGTGTTATAAATGAGCCAATGCACGATTTTAACAGTCGAATTTTATTTCATGACATAAATTAATTGATTTTGAAAGAATGAAATTTTGGGGCTCAATGCATTAAAAGTTTGGACTCTTATTGCTTTGATAGTTTAGGAGCTTAAAAGGTACCACTATCCTATATTTTCGTTTATTTTACCACTCAAACCTTAATATAGAGTGTAAATTTCATATTGCTCATAGGCTTTCCTGAAAATTCTTGTTAACATTAGACTGTTTAGGGAATAAGTAATTTCCCTTCCAAAATTCATTCTGTTTAGACCTCAATAGGAGGCTTATAGATAAAATAAACGACATTGTTTGCGACATGGTTTGAATACATCCAAGCATGGGCATTGCAGTCGACCATGAGCTTGGTGAGACAAGTGACAAGTCGAGGGCCCTGTTAAGGGCATCTTATTGCCTAAAGTGGGCATAGAATTACCATCAAGCAATGACTTACTGACACGGGACAATATTGGTGGTGACCGATCAAGCAAATATTGTGGCATTGATTGTGATTGACGATTACCGCCTCTGATCACTTCGGCACATGGTTGTGGTCCTTGGGGATCCTCCTTCAAGTTGCCCTTTAAATCTGTTGACGCGCTCAAGTTAGGGCGGTTCTATTACAACAAACCTTTGACAATGGAGCCCGAGCAATCAAGAAATTGATGGTAAAACAAAATCATCAGAAAATTGGACGAAAATGATTGCTTATAGGTGGGGAGAAAAGCTTCAAATTCTTCCCCGTAAAGAGGGATTCAGGTCCACTAGATGAGTAAAATGCACCACTAGGCACCCGACCCAAAAATATACTCTTTTATATGTACTTCCTAATGTCCATACGAGAATCTTCTCAATCTCGAAGAAATATAATTATTATTTGTAATTAATAATTTTTATCTAATATAACATGGCAACATATTCTTAAGCCAATAAAACTTGTATTAAAATCTCACCATTTTAAAAAAATAAAAATATGACATATTTCACAATTTTAATAGTTAAATTTTAACATGAGGTGTTAAGTGTAAACCTATTGCAATATGTCAAGCTTAATAATTTGGAGTGTGAATTATAAATTTTGCTCAATATAAATATATAAATAAGAAATTATAATATTCATTTGGCCCTCCTAAAATAAATTCCTAGCTTTGTAATAGGGCTGTTCAAAGCCACTAGTAAAATCCAGTAGCATCGGCACCGGGTTCCCGGTACCTGGCCTAACCAGTGTCGGTGGACTATTTTCAGAAAATTCCGGGGGTTTTCCCGTTTCCCAGTTTACATGGCACCGGGTACCGGTAAATTGGGTTTTAATTTTCTTTATTATTTTTTACAAACATTTATATTGCTTCAAATCTTTTCTTGGTAGCCCACTGTTTCAAATCTTGATTACACGTATATATGTTGAAGCCTCTGCATCTGGCATTGTTTCAAATTTGATATTTCGATGTTTTCTTGGGACTAATCACCTAACTGGGTATGTTTTATAGCATACAAGATCACTGCATACCAAGCAAGATGCGATTTTGCATTATGTAGTAGGTTCTTTTAGACCAAAAATCTAATTTGGTTTGTAGAAATTAAAAGAAAAGAATCCTCCCTGTTTCCATCTGATTTATATTCTGCCTTCGATAAAATTATTTGCAGACTTATTTGAAACAATATAAATATCCAATATAATTGTTTGCTGTAGAAAGGAAGGTTGAATTTCTGTACAAGTTGAGTACTGAGTAATTTAAGATTTATGCCAACAAAGGTTCATTTGTGTAACTAATAACAAAAGAAAAAAGAAAAAAAAAACATTGGACCAAGTGTATAAAATGCTAATGGCCCAATATAAATGCAAGTTAATTGGGAACCACCACCGCTAAGGGCTGATTTTTGCCCTTAACCAATATTTAAATATCCAATATTTAAAAACCGCCGGTGTTTTGGCCAAAACCGACACCTACACTGGGGTTGAACCGCCCTACTTTGCAATGACATGTATACGCAATGACTAGTTAGGCCCTGGTCTGAAGCAAGAGGGTCGAAGCAGGTCCAATGTATGCTATTTGGTGGCGGCTACTACTTTTGGAGGAGCGGGTACTAATGCTAGCCGACGTCAATTTGCTACCAATGTGAAACATATCTAATATTTTCTAAATTATTCATAACATTCTACCACGCTTTGCAGCCCCAACGCTCGCACATGCTAACTATACACTAGGTTTTTCTTAGTCCTGGGTTAATACTACAATAGCGGCATCATCCCTCGCACCGCGTGATTGCAACTGGGAGGCATAGTATAGGCTAGGGACAACTCAGATGAGTAGGCAAATGAGTCAATCGCTTAAGGTCCCCTAATTAAGAAGGTCTCATATTATAGCTTAGAAAATTGAAAACACTTTTTATAAAATCAAAGTTGAAAAAAGCCTAATATTATAGCCTCTAATAATAGAAAACACTTTTTTAAAATTAAAATTGAGAAAAAAAGTCTAAAACTTTAGGAATATAAGTTATTCCTACAAAATAGGAATATTCTAAAAATTAGTTTACAAAATTGAAATTGAAAATAAAAAAATCCAATATAGAAACTAGCACTAGCAATAATAAAGTGTAATTAACACTATTAGCTTTTATGTCTATTTTTTAAAATAATATGACCACATCCCACAAATTATTCTCCTAAAACCTAGCACCACAAATGTTTGCTAAGTAACTAAGCTCTCAAAAAATGAAATTCTCATATCAATATAGAATGGATCTCTATACCCCAAATAGTTCATAACAAATTATCTTCCCTAAGTACATAAGCGGGCCAAATAGCCAGATGCTTCTGAAAACTACCTTTAACTGCCGTTGATTTGTTATCAAATGGGAGAAAATGGCAGGCTAATAGATATAAGAAAGACCCAATTCCATTCCGGCTAATAGATATAGACGGCCGGAACCAATGTCGATGAATTTGGTAGACCTGAAAGAGAACCGATCGACTGCGAAGGAATTGAAGTCCCCCAACTTTGAGAACGCTGTTGACAATTTGCACAGAGTCGGAATTCCTCCCGGCTTCTTGTTGTGGTTGGAGAATATCATGAATTAGAATGATTGGCGATGCTAGCTTCCACCCACCACCCGATCCCTATTGAAAGATGCCTTCTTTGGGTGGCTGTCACTCTTAATTGCTCCAGTCGCACAAGATGCCGCAGAGTTTTCCAATGCTGCTTCCTAATTACTTAGAGCCAACGAGTCCTCAAAAGTTATAATCTACCGTATTTATGAAGAATTCCAAATATCCATCTCATTGAGAAAGTTCATCTTTGTGTTCTTGTGTCAAGGAATTCCGTATGGAGCAATGAAGAGTAACAAACCAAAATGATTTTCTCAATGGTTTTTTTTTTTTTTTGTTACGAGAAAAATCCCTTGTGCCCAGTCTTTATGTATTAAGTTCGAATAGATTACTTCAATTGAAAAACACATTGAGTTGAAAGTGCAACGAAAAATCTTAAATATTTGAACGGCCTAAGTATTAATTAAGTCAACAACTTACTTGCAGTCGGTATGATTCAATTATTATTGAGAATTAGTGCATGCCTAAGAGTTCGACAGGTGTTAGTGGTCCTTTGGAATTGTCCCTAACTTTGTTTGAGTTGTCATTTATGCCACGGTGTGTAAATCAAAATTTTATAAATATTTTAAAAATTGAGTTAAATTAGAGTTTTTGTTAAATTTTAAGAGATAGTAAAAAAACAAAATTTTATAGGAGTTGATAAAAAAAAAAAATAATAATAATTTCAGTGAGTTTTATATATTAATTAAAATAGAAAGAAATAATTACGCTTGTTTCAGTGCACGCATGACCATTTTCACATTCAAGGCATTTTTTTTTTTTTTCTCAACTAAGCATTTGACAATGTAGCCAAGCCATTAAGAATTGATGGTAAAACAAAATGACCAGAGAGGTTGGACGAAAATGATGGTTTATAGGTCGGCCAAAATTTCCTGATGTTTCCTAAAGATAAAAATTTTCCATTCGCTCCCTCTACTGCATTCGCAATAAAAGAAAAATGTTCCACTAGGAACTCATTTTAGGACCACACTGCGTCCACAATGCATGTGTACGTTTGTGACTCGTTAGGCTCGGTCTGAACCAAGAGGGCCAAACCAGGTCCAGTCCAGTGGTTAGATAGCAACGTCAGCATGAGAGTAAGCTATTTGAGGCTGCTAGCCTGCTGCTTTTGATAGCAACCGCTACTAAATACTAGCCACCCTCATTTTCCAGGTCTGGTTCCAGATTTTGCAGTTCTAGCAAGAGGGATCTTTTTTGTGCTCTAGAATTCTTCTTCTTTACGATTTTGGGGCAAATTTCGGACTCTGCAGTGAGATTGGGTCGACAGAGAGTTGCCGGCATGCAAGACATCCATTCTATCAAAGGTGGCGGAAGATGGGGAGCGGAACGGAGGCTCCAGCCTCATCAGCACCTCCAGGGCCATCAACAGAACCACCACCAGGCTCTCAAGTGTCCGCGTTGTGACTCTATCAACACCAAGTTCTGTTACTACAACAACTACAACCTCTCCCAGCCCCGCCACTTCTGCAAGAGCTGTCGCCGCTACTGGACCAAAGGCGGCGTCCTCCGCAACGTCCCCGTGGGTGGTGGCTGCCGGAAGGCCAAACGATCCAAGCCGAAGCCTGCGTCCTCCGACGCATCAACTCCGCCGCAGCGGCGAGAACGCAAGTCCAATTCTCATTCTAGCAGCGAGAGCTCCAGTCTCACCGCCACAAACACTACCGCCGCCACAGAGGAAGTGTCGGCGGTCACGGCGGCGCCTTCTTTAACCTCAACTTCGAATCTTTTGAACGTACAAGAGACCAAATTGCTTGCTTCAAATCCTAGTTTCGAGAAAAGGTTGCCGGAACAAGTTTCCGATTGTGGGATATTCTCGGAGATTGGGAGCTTCACGAGTCTGATAATGGCGTCGAACGACGCATTGCCATCTGGGTTTAACCTCATCCCGGAAATTACGCGGTTTAGGTTGAACCAACAAGATCACGATCGTCATCAAGTTCAACAAAATCAACAACAGCACTGGCAGCATGATCAGCAGCAGCAGAAGGTGGTGGATGGTGTCTCTGGTGACGAATTGAATCTGCGGCAAGAGCTCATGGGTGGACTGGTTGATCTATCATCCTCCGAGAACAGATCCAGCTGTGGAGGATTCGGATCGTTGGACTGGCAAGTGAGTGGGGATCAAGGTTTGTTTGATCTTTCTAACACCGTTGATCAAGCTTACTGGAGTCAGAGTCAATGGCCTGATCCAGACCACCCCAGTCTCTATCTCCCGTAAATCTCTCTCACCCTAAATTAATTGAAAAAAAGAAAAATCTCACACAAAATCAAAGATGAAATTGAGGGAGTTACTTGAGATGAAGCATATGACAGGTTTTTTTATGTTAATTTGATAATATCTATTTTTTGTTTTTGTTTTCCTTTCAGTATAATTATGGGTTTTATTTTGGTGAATTAGGAAGATATTTGGCTTTGATCTTGATGCGAATGCTCTACTAACTCCTATGTTAATTAGTTTTTTTAATTATCTGGTGGGTTTATGTTGCTAATGCATTCTGAATTAAAGTAATCAAATATAAAAGCAAGATATTAGAGTGGTTTTTTCTTTATGTCGGTCGTTTGTTTTCCTAAATCTCCCTGCTTATCTACTAATCTACTAATCTCGTCAATTAGTGGCTCAAAACACGAGCCAAGTACGTCCGCTTTGGAATGTGCCACGTCGCTGTCGTTGATGCAGAGTGAACGGGCAGCGAGTCGGTTGTGTGAAGGGGGGGGGGGGGAGGGACCCACGACAGTAGTAACCAGTTCCACGCGCGATCATAACTTCCAAGTGGCGACGGAGAGGTGGGGGGTGGAGGGGGGCATGGTTTAATGCGTAGTAGGGGCCACGTGAGGGTTACGTGCAAGGGTGACAACTGAGAGAGGGCGGTTTGTCGTGGCTCAGTCTCCATCCTACACACAGAACTGGCCGACAGCACTGGAGTGCAGAACAGGGCAGATATATCCGGCGATATTGATCGCCGTGATGGTGACGCGTGGAGATTTGGGGCGGTTTGAGGAAAGGGACCTACGTTAGGTGGGAGGTCGGTAGAGGCATGTGATTGGATTTAGGGCCGTACGGTAACGTTTTGATTAGATTGTGGGTCCTATTTGCTTTGTCATCGGAATTCGATTTCTCTACCATACGAGGAGGCCACAAAAAATAAAAATAAAAAAATAAAAAACATTCGCTGGGTTCCGAACGATAGCCTCGAGGGATAGGGTGCCTCTCGGTTTTGATGTCAAGAGTTATAACTTACGGTTTATGAGAATTTTGATCAAAGATAATTTTTTCGCAATAAAAGTATCTCATTTTTTTTGGCTGACGTGGTATTTATTTATCCGTGTGAGTGTCCTTCTCGGCCACGTCATGTTTTCAGTTTCTCGGCAGTTATGTCGTAGATATTTTTTTTTAAGGTAACAAGAGAAACTCTGCACGCCAAACTTACAAAAGCTTATATGGAAGAGACTCACCTGACTTACTTACAAACTCTAATATGTTAAGGTGTGGTCCATAGCTTTCACGTCTTTCAATTAAGTTGGTTTGGATATGATTTTCATGAAAATCAAAATTGGGATATATGCGGATTGTCCTTGTCATTGAGGCAACACGACGATGAATTGTTGTAGCGTGGACAATTTTTTATTAATACAAGGACAAAATTTTTGGAACATGTAGGATTATTTGTCTTTTTTATGAAATTATGTATATAGAATTACAGTCAGTCTCAATCTTTTGAATCTACATATTGATTCATTTCTTTCTCAAGTGATTTGTTGGTTAAAAAATAAAATACTCAAATAATTCGAATCTCTGTCTCACTCTACACATCATGTAAGTCGGAAAAATTCGAATATCGACCGATAACATGGAGAGCATACATACTTGCTAGTCAACCTGACCCTGAAAACTTTTATTCTGATTTTTTAATCATGGTTTTAAGAACAACCGAAACTAGCTCCGATCAGCCAACTTTAAACGTGGGACTCTCCTCCCTTTATGATGGTTAGACCACGCGGACCCAGATGAATTAGCGAGCCACAAATCCGACCCCCTAAATCGGCTGACAACCCAATCTCTAGGCAGGCTGCAATACTGTCCACTCATCTTGTGATTTCAATTTGAAGTAGAAGTAGGGTATTATTTGGCAGTGAAGTGAAAGAATATTTATTTGTAGAAACTGCGGGAATATGTACTGGGCAGCCCTATCCGTTCAAAACCTTCACCACAAAAACTGGTCTTCTCTGTATAAGTTTGTTATGATATGCCTTGTACTAGACTGGCCGTGATGGGTCTCTAGAAGGTGGCGCCAGGCATCCAGCTTGCACGGTTTGGGGACCATTTGAATTGGTCTTCTCCTCCGGTAGTTATCTTACCTAAACCCTCTTTAAAGCCATCAATTTTCACACTAAATTTTGTGCTGATACCAATCAACGTTTTCCAGCAGAATTGAATGAGGGGTTTGGCGAATAAAGGTAAAAAGGAAAAATATCAAACGAGTGCCAGACACGCCATGGCGAGGGTCCAATTCGGGTACTTTCAGGGCTCTTGCTTTTAAGTTGGTATAATTTAGTAGTTCCTGATGTGTGTGTGACGCCATTCTCTTGTGAAATTTGGCAGCATTACACACAGTAATGGTATCAGAACCCACCATGAAAGTTATCCCTTGGCAGTGAACACGAGGTTTTGGTAAACGCCAATCAAGAGGGAACAATCGACAGTTCCGAATTCAATACCTCGGTTGAAAAACAAAAACATCTAATCCTTTCTCTTCCGTGGAAGAGAAAGGTTGTGGACCATATACGAGGTCTAGGAACAACCTATTTGATTCACTTTCAACGAGGAACAATAAAGGAGATAGAACTGTTTGTGGAATTCTGAGAGAAAACCGAACCTTACTTTCTTCCTGTTTTTCCTTTTATAAGGGGAAATACAATTTTTCACCGAAGAATTATTATAAATTTTATGTTTTGTACTCTAAACTATTAATTTTGATACAATACATCATTTAATTATTAATTTTAAATATTTTATACTCTTTATTAAAATTTCAGATTAAAATAACGATAATGTTCTTGACTCATTTTACATATATTGAAGATATTATTGTCAATTCATTAATTTTTCAAGGGTATTATTGTCAAATGGAGGGTACAAAGTGTTTAATATTAGTAGTTGGAGAGTGTAATATGTCAAAGTGAGTAGTTTAGGGTGCAAAATGTCTAATATTGGTAGTTTGATGGTGCAATATCTTAAAGATATTAGTTTGGAGTTGTAATGTGTCACTCTCCCAGTAGTTTGTGAGTGAAAAGTTTATTTTTTTTTTATATTATTAAATAATATAAAACGTTGAGAATTTTTTTTTTTATATAACTAGAAAAATTTATTACACCTATCTTTACATTGAGCGAACTCAGACTTGGCCTAACCTAACGCACTAAAAGGACTAAACACAAACTGTGAACTTCAAGCAGGCTAAACGGCCCACATTTGAGACTTCAATTAAGTCACTGATTTTATGAGAATCAAATCCATTTTGCAAAGTATGATCTTGGACTAAGTATGCTATCTTGAATTTAATTTAATTTGATATTGCATTAATAATTTACTAGTTTACTTATATCTCTAGCATATATCGAATCTATATAAACTTTTGGAGTAGAAAGCTCGCAGTGTAATCTAGAAGTTGGTATGAGAGAACCTAACACTGATATTTTCATTTTTTTTTTGTTCTAAGCTGTTTATCTTGATATTTGATAGGGTGGGAAGGGTCAGAACTGGAGGGCACTAAAAATCAAAACAAACAGCAGATTGCAATTGATTTTGATTGCTGGAGTGAACAAGTCATTAGATGTTCACAATGCACATGGGACGGTCGTGGGTGGTGGGGCTCCATATTTAGTCTTGTAGTCCTTGTCCACATCTCTCTTTCTCTCTCTCTCCCCAAGATTTTTTCAAGCATCTATCAAATCACTAGCTATTCCTGGTTTGGGAATGGAAGCAAATGAGGCTCTCTATTGGGGTCCTGTTACAGGGCCTATATTTATCTAAAAGTTGGGAACCTTTCACAATCCCTAAGATTGGAATAGATTTGGGTGTTTCCTTTATCTACTCTTCAATGGAGGTCACTGTCCTACGGTACCAGGCTTTGGGGTCAGTCACTATGGCCCCACTTGGTTGGCGCCAAGACATCTCTTCAGTTAAAATTTGACCATTAAACTAAACGAAATTTATAGAAAGAGAAATATTTACAATATTATTTTGTCTATGTGTTTTTCTCCTTCTGGTCATTAGGGTCTGTTGATTTGAGACATTAAAATAATGCAAATTTGACAGGAGTCTATGAACTGGGTCTTCCGCAAGTTCACTTGGAGACTTAAAGTCCAACCTAGATTGAAAGAAATTGATTTGAAATTCGATTAAAATAAGGTGGGAAAAGATACTGCTCGAGCATAAGACAACAAAAATGCAAAACAAAGTGTACGATAATCTCTCTGGGTTCGTGTTCCTTAAACAATACTGGTGGGGAGTAAGGACCTGAACTAATGATGTTTAGCTTGTCTCACGGACCAAACTTTAATATTGTATTTTTTGGGGGATTATAGTGAATATCAAAAGCCAGTTGGGAATGTTTTCTGGTGCGTCGGTAGATATTTAGGTAGGAATTTGAAAGCCGTTGGACCCCATGATTTTGCTTTGGAGACTGCAGAGGCCCTTTGAGGTATCACGTACGGTGGTCGGATCCCGTTGGAAACTTTTGGACCTGAAGTAAAATAGGGCCCAGCTTATCTTTTGTTTCCCTCTATAGACTATTGGATCTCTTCATCTACAAAACGTATCTAATCCAGTTGTCGTCTAAGATTGATACTTGTTATTAAAAATAAAAAATAAATAAATAAAGCTAGTAGTGAATTTAATAAAATATGGAGATTAGAGAAATAATAAAGACATAGAAATTTAAATGATTCTATCTAAGAGACTTACGTACGCTATAAAAGCTCTCTATACATAATTATATTTTATATAGAAGTGTTATACAGTACATGATAAAAATCTCTATTTATATATAAAAAATACAAATTACGATAAGAACTAACAAGGATATTCTTTTATTTAAACTTAAATCTTTGATATTTTATAACATTAATATCGTATCAAATTTTATAGATTGATTATGATATTATCTCTAATAAATAAGAAGTTGTTTTGTAAGAACAAAGAAATTCACATTTTATTAAAAAAAAAAAATCAAAACTAATTTCAAGATTAGACATTATACACGTGGAAGTTATTTTATGTGGTGCGTTCTTAAATCTGCTGCAAAACCAAAAAAATGGTTAGAACTGGTTCTTCCTCTCCTTACTCCTCATTGATTCTCAAAAGATCAACAATGATTAGAGTTTTTAATAATATTTTGGCCCAAGTAATGAAAAAAAATTCGGGTGGAAATAGATCTCTCGATTATCAAACTTAGTTCTTTTTTTCAGAAGTAAATGTACTTAATTTTTTTTTATAATTAAAAAATATATAAACATTAAAAATTTTGTATTACCGTGTATTTGTCAGAAACTTTACACGAGCAATATTAAAGAGTGTTGGTTCACTTATTTTGTTTATATCTCTTCAAATTATACTTTGCAATTCGAAAAAAGAATTAAAACTTCCCATTATATATATTAGTAAAAAACCAATAAACTTTCTTACATGGCAAAAAAAATTCTTATGGTCAAGAGATTAAAAATTATAGCTAAAATTTAGGGTTAAGTAGGCTATTAGTTCTTGATTTTATTTTTTCCCCCATATTTCAAAGATATATCATCCTTGTGTTTTTCATACTCATCATACAAGTCCTCCGATCTTATCAAAAACTTGCGGAGTTTCTCAGAAGTGAATGTCTTAAACGACTCATTCGGGGTACTTGAGATTTATGAGCTACACTCGGGAGGAGCATTTCTATATAACTGACAGGAAAAACCTCCACAAAAAGTACTTCAAAGAAGACCCGTTTTATCTAATTATCTGATGCAAGAGAAGCGTCTATTATTTTTCTGTATATCAACATTTAAGTTATTATAGCTAATTGAATACTCTAGATCGTTTATATCCCAAACTGTTATTTTTTATTTTTTGTCACACAACACGCATCAACTGTTGATTGTAGAGACTTTGTACCTTCTGTTCAGATTTTCTTTTTTGTTCATTCTTAATGTAAAGAGTCTAAAATCAATATCGCTAATATTATTCTTAACATGTTAATCAATGATGAATTGTTGATCGATTAAAACATTTTTAAATCAAGTAGTTAATTTTGAGTTAAACAGGAGTTTCAGATTGTCGTTATGGAAATGCAGTCAAGCATTGCTAAATGTAAGTGCAGCTTTCTTTTCTCAAGTGAAGTTCTTTAAACTTCTTTTGCTACTGCCTAAAAGAAAAGGTCCTGGCAGTACTTTTAGCCGGGCTGGCTCTATTCCGTCCCACTTTCCTTGGAAGGGAAATGTGACCCCTAATTCATATGAAGGTCCACAAACTTGTTCGTAATATGGGAGCAAGAACATATGCATGTTAAGTTCTTCTGTATAGAATACCTTCAACATTTTTCTCACTCAAAAGTTCTTCTGCATGTGACACCTCAGTCGCCTCCCCAGTAGCTTGTGAAGTGAATCTCACACGCTTGTTCAAGAAGTACAAATTCCAGAATTCCCCAACAAACATTAGCATCAAATATCAAAGCAAAATCAGCCTTCAAGACCCAACTCTGAAGGAGGATGCAAAAGAGAGATCTAAATTCAAGCTGCAGAGAAGGGAGTGACGAAACTTCGAAGCTACTACCGACACAACCGTTACAAGTAAGAAAGAAAAGAGGAAGAAGGTAGAGGATAGAATGTTAATATTCTCCCAACACTTCATTTAAACATCATTCAAAGTTTTACAGGTTGTTCAAGCACTTCTGAGTAATTTAAAGTTCTAAATTCCAAAACACAAAGCAGAGATCTTGTTTGGACCTTAAGTGAGAGCTCAAAGCAAAGCAGAAGGGGTTGCTTCAACAGATGCTGAGTAGTCCTCCATACGGAACAAACTTATATAGAGTTGAAATCTGCGAAATACTAAAGAAGCAATTATGGGTAATTCACTTGCAGAAGATGGTCTTGGGTTACTGAGAATGTTGAGAAAGACCAACATCATCCAAATTCAAGAATATAAGACTTCTCATCCATATAGCTTGTCGGGACATCTATTCAGATAACACAACACCTATTGTCCATTGCTAACTTTTATAAGATGCAAGTCTTAGTTATCACCCATCAATGAACTTTTAACCGGAGTAATCTCATCCTGAAAGCACAAAGAAACACACAAAACTCTTTACTGTTTTGAGTATAGTAAGTTAATAGCATGGAGTAGAAGTAACCCTTGATCACATCAAGAGAAAGAAGGAATGTTAATCATATACCTCCAATCATATACCTCCAACCAAAATGAAAGAAAGTCAACCCATTCCTGCAATTGCAGTCAGTCTCGCTACCTCTTTTGTTGCCGCCCCCTACTTGCTCATTCGCAATTACTACCACAAGAAAGTTGCCCCTACCTCTAAGGGGCTTATGCACTCAAGACCAAAAGAGTAACCACTACTAGCACAAAGATTCTCTCTAACTCCCAAAAGTTGCTCTCCTTCAAAATGTGACCAGCAAATATCATTTGTTTAGTAGGAAAACTTAGGATTCAAGACTTATAAGGCAGGTGACACAAAGGGGCAAAATATCAGAACTAATATCCTACAGATATGAAAGTATGAACCAGGGCATCTTATCCTGTATTTATATAACTAGCAAAGAGAAAGAGGGAATGTGTTAGAAGCCCAAAAAGTTACATACAAGACCGAGACTTTTTCCTGCACAAAAGAGCCGGAACAAGCAAAATAGTAAGATTAACAGATTACTCAACTATATACCATCAAGTAAAAACATCCTCTGCTCTTAACTGTTGGATTGCAGCATATAACTTCCTTCGAGGCCCAACAGCCAAAACGCCTATCTCTTTGAGATCATCAAGGGTAAGTAGCGGCAAAGCTTGTTCGTCAATCTCATGCATTTTGAAGACACCAGCATACTTACCAAACCCTAGCTCTTGCAACCATTTCTTAACACTATTTACACCATTACCTTCAGATCTCATCTCATCCCATACACCAGCAGAACTAGTAAATGCGTTATTGCCTTCATAACAAGCGTTCTCCCTCCAAGAACCAGTGAGCTTGCCTGGCTGCCCCACGTCCTGAGGGGGTTCGCACATATCATATTCACTAGCTTCTTTGCTTGTAGCTGGCGTTTTGTGATCTGAGAAGCCCTGACAACCATTTTCAGGATAGTAATTGGTGCAGTCATTTCTTAAGAACCCAGTGAACTCTCTGCCACCAAAATCTCTCGCATCTTCACTGCTGAATCCAGTGAATTCTTTGCCACCACAATATCTTGCATCTTCACTGCTGAATTCAGGGTAAGTTTAGAGCTCCATGTGCAACCAAAGACAGAAGGGTTGGTCATTGTGCTCCGGCCTCGTCTTTTCATTACCCTACACTTCTGAGTTATATTGCCGAAATCGAGTCCACACTTGGTGCTATCAAACACTTCCGAACTTGGAAGTTCAGAAGCGATTTTGTGGAGTTTGGGTTTTTATTCTCTCTGTTATGTTGCAAATCAGCTGAAATCCTTGGAGAGAAACCCGGTTCTGAGGCCTTGAACCTCGGAGAACTTTGCTTAGAAAACCCACACATGGGTCTTTCTTCAATTTCTTCAGCACTCACAAAATCATGTTTCCATCTCTTATGAACTACCTTTCCCTTAGTTTTTTGAAGAAATCCACATGCAAAAGCTGCAGAAACATCTCCTATTTCCTCCAACCTAACATTTGGGCGTCTTTGCCTCTTTGAACTAAAGCTTAGGACCACCATCATACACAAGAGCTTAGAACAGCAAAATCTGAACAACAGCCCAAAAAAAAGAAAACGAACAAATTAAAACTTCTGCTTCCTATGAAATAATCTAACATGGTGTGATAAACAACTGAAGAAACCCAGATAAAAAAAAATTCCCATGCGCTAGGGAGAATGCACCAATGCTCAAAATAAAATACAAGCTTACCACTACAAAGCAAAAGCCATATTCAAGGCTGAAAATCCCAGCAAATATCAAAAGCAAACAAAGTGTTGAAACATGTCTCTCAGAGAGTTGCAGTTCACTACAGAATCCTTCACGAAACCAATCTCATGATTTTTATCAAGAACAACAGTCAGATAATGTGCTAAAGAGAAAAGATAACAATGTGGTGAACGTTTGTAACAAAGATGTCAAATTTCTGTAACCGATACACTGATATAATACAAGACAAGGACCGATAATTCGATGAGCCAAAAACAATTTTATCAAACACTCTTTTCTCCGTTTTCGCTTATACAAAGAAAAGGCAAAGAAACAGAACTAACCTTGTGAGACAGCAACAGTTCCAGAACGGCTTGGATTGATGGACTCTAGCATTTTACCCGAATTGGAAAATGACTAAGAAGTGGGTTTTTCCAAACTACAAATTAGGGGAAGACACACACCATCGATACTCCAGGCACTTTGCTTTATGTCTATGTGCCGGATTGATTTAGATCGGATATATTATATATAGATAGTTGGAGACATTTTTGAACCGTGTTGGAGGTCAAACGGAAAGATCTGGAAAGATCATGTGCTATTTTAGTAATTAAAAGAGGATGTGTTCCTGTGGGTTATCCGGGACACGTGGTGTGTCCTAATAGAATAATCTGTTGACGAGTTACTAGACAAGTGGCCAACAGCATTAGTATATATATAAATTACCTCGCAAGGCAAGTTGAATTCTTGGAGACAATGGGCTGGAATTTTTTATAGAAGCTTCTGCGCCTTTGTTTGTTGTAAAGAGAATAAAGAACAATAAAGATTACTTCATTACATGTACAATCTATTGAGAAAAACAAAATTACAATCAAGGAAAGAAGATTCTTCGAACGTCTGGGTTTGCGAGACGACATCAGTAGTAATACGTGTTTTTTTTGGGACCTACGAGGATAAGGATAGGAAAAAATACACTTTTCACTCACAAATTACCGGAGTAGTGACATATTGCACCCCAAACTACCATCTTTAAGACATTGCACCCTCAAACTACCAATGTTATACATTTTGCACCCTAAACTACCCACTTTGACACATTACACCCTCCAACTACTAATATTAAACACTTTGCACCCTCCATTTGACAATAATATCCTTAAGAAATTAATGAATTGACAACAATATCTAAGGGCATTATCGTCATTTTAGTTTGAAAATTTGATAAAGGGTGCAAAGTGTTAAAAATTGGTAGTTAGAGGGTGCAATGTGTCAAAATTGGTAGTTTAGGGTGCAAAGTGTAAAATATATGGTAGTTCATGGGTGAAAAGTGTATTTTCCCCATAAGGATATGTTCAAAGCTGTGCTGGCAATCCTACCAAACCTCCTTTCTTTTTTTTTTTCTAAAAATCCTACCAAACCGCACTTTCCCAAAAAAAAATCCTACCAAACCTCCCTGTGGTCTGTGGGAAAGAAACAGTTGGTCCGGTGCCAGTGTTAAGGCTGTGTTTGGATGAGTTGTTGATTTTTTTTTTTTTCAGATTTGATGAAAAAGATGTTAAAATTTGTAAAAGGTTATTAGAGTTTGTGACTTTTTCTTTTTAAAAATCATTTAGGAAATTTTTTTCTCTCTTTTTTTTTATTTCTAAATCATCAAAAACTCTTGCCATTGCATTTTGAAATATCAATATATTTATATTTTACATCATTATAAGTTGATTATTAAAAGTGTGAGATTTAAAATAAGGTGCAAAATATAATTATAATAGTAATTTTACATACAATATATCCATTTTGATAGTTTGAGGTTACGTGATAGTTAGAGCGAGGAAGTTGTATTTATTTTTCTTATTTATAAGCATGTTCAGATGATTAGTCGGTAAACCATTTTCATGTTGTGAGTACTAAAATTGGGAAATTCAATTTTTGGTCACTAAGTTTTGGCCCATTTTACGAATTGGTCACTAAGAATTTTTTTTTTTTCAATTTTCAGTCACTAACGTTAGGAGTGATGATTTGGTCTTTCTGTTAGTTGACCATCTGTTTGACTAACGAGAGTCATGTCTACATCAACAGCTCTGCTTAGTCACCCAATAATTCTCCACGTCACTCTTCAATCAGTCTAAAATGGCAGACCGTTGCTTTCTCTATTATTGAGTTCCAAACCGCACCGTTTTAAACCAATGCTCCTATGCCTGTGTGAAATGCCTTCTCTATTATTGAGTTCAAAGAAAGATCCAAGCTCTCCAGTACTGCTAATTCTTCGAGTGACCTCGGTATTGGCCCAATTAGGTTGTTTCCTGCCTTGCCCAGATGGCACAAACTCCAGCATCTATGGATCTCCGTTTTGATATTTCCAGATATCTGGTTTGCAGAAACATCCAAGAATTCATGCTGCTTCTAGTTTCCGACTTCCATGGGCAGAGAACTACTAAACAAGTTGCTTGCCAATAGCAATGCGCTCAAACTTGAAAGCCCAAAAATTTGATTCGGAATTCTTCTGGTGAGCTTGTTTCTGGTTAGATCCAGTAGAATCATGCCCATCTAAAAGGGAAGATCAAACAACTTGATAGCTAGTGACTCAAAACCAGAACTCTTGCTTTACGAAAGCTGATCAGATTTCCAATTGATGGGCCATAATATGACCGACCTGGCCCATTGAGACACACGAGCCCATCTGTAGTCTCATCCAAGGCCATGGGCGTATTCTAGGCCCTCAACCTATATAAGTGTAAGTTAATTTTTCCAAGACTCCAGGAAAGATAATAACTCAAGATGCTTCAGGACTCCAGGTATGACAAGGAGTCCTAAAACCCATACTGCTGGACTCCCTTTAGGACTCTTGCATCCCCCTCTTATAAACCATAAGGACTACAGGAAAGATAAAGATTCAATAGGCTTCAGGACTCCAGGTAAGACAATGAGTCTTGAAGCCCCTATCACTGGGCATTCTTTAGGACTCTAACACCCCCCTCTTATAAATAACAGGTACCCCAATTATATTTTTCAAAGCTTAATTCATTCTCTAGACTAAAACACTTCTTGAGATCTAATTTAGGCATCAGAGGCTCCCCTCCGACGTCACCCCAGTTCTCTTTTACAGATTCGAACATTGGATTTGGGTTAGCAGATTATTCTATTACTTGGTGATTTTTGGCGTCATCATTCCAATGACAGCTTTAGAGGCAGGATTTCCAGAACCAATAAATTCCCCGTCATGTTGATGATGAGCAGGCACATTTCACATGCCACATTTCTGAACTATAGCAAAGCTAAAAGTTCAACAACTAAAGGAATTGTAGATCTGATAGTTTCTCTTGTTACCTTCCTTCGTGATCATTTAATGCTTGGGCATGAATGTCTCTGGCCTCTTGAGAATTTGCTACATCCTTCTAATAGCTACGTTTTGCTTTCTGCAAGCGTTCAAGGCGAAGTAAAAAATTCAACACGATAAGCAGCACATGAACTATTAGAATGAATCAAACCAGTAACCACCATCATAATATGATCAGCCCGTTTAAAAGGAGGGACTATTGATGGACCATAATATGACTGGCTCAGCCCATTGAGACACACGAGCCCATTTGCAGTGACATCCAAGGCCACATGCGCATTCTAGGCCCTTAACCCACATAAGCGTAAGTTAATTTCTCCAAGACTCCAAGAAAGATAAAACTCAAGATGTTTCAGGACTCCAGGTAAGACAAGGAGTCTTGAAGCCCATACCGCTAGACTCCCTTTAGGACTCTAGCAGCCCCCTCTTATAATGATAAGGACTCCAGGAAAGATAAGGATTCAAGAGGTTTCAAGATTCCAGGTAAGACAAGGAGTCCTGAAGCCCATAGAGCTGGACTCCCTTTAAGACTCTAACACCCCCTCTTATAAATAACAGGTACCCCATTATATTTTTCCTAAGCTTAATTCATTCTCTAGACAAAAACACTTTTTGAGATCTAACTTAGGCATCAGAGGCTCCCCTCCGAGCGACCCCAGTTCTCTTTTACAGATTTGAGCTAGTTGATTATTCTATTACTTGATGATTTTTGGCATCATCATTCCAACGACAGCTTTAGAGGTACTATTTCAAAAACCAGTAAATTCCCCATCATGTTGATGATGAGTAGGGCTGTTCAGTGCTACCGAAAAATTCCGGTGGCACCGACACCGGGTTGTCGGTACCCGGCTTCACCGGTGTTGGTGCCGGTTTAAGGCTTTTTACAAAACCCGATGTCATTCCTGATTCCTGGGTTACTCGGGTATCGGGACACCTGGTTTGTTTTTTTTTTTTTTTTTGTAAAAAAAAAAAAACAAAACGACTCGTTTACCCCTCCCCCATAATTTTGTTCGCATACGGCATACCCCCCAAACAGAAGTGTCGGCAACTCGGCATAACCCCCCCCCCCCCCCGCCCCCCTGCCCTTTGCCCATCTGCGGTCTGCCTCTCTCTCTCTGCCGAGGCTGCTCTCTGTTTCACAACCGTAGCTGCAGCCTGCCGAGGTGCTCTCTGTTTCACAACAATAGCTCTCGCTTTGAGTTTTCCCAAGTCCCTGTTGATTTGAGGTATGAGTTTCATTTATTGTATCAAATCACAAACTTTTTGGATCTTTTGTTTTTTTTTGTTTTATTGTTCTTTTCACTTGCGAAGTGGTTCTTACTTTTTACTCTCGTTACGAAGAAAAGATAAACATAAATGATTTGTGAGATCGTGAAATTGCTTGTATGGATCAGCTGAAAATGCTTGCATTTGTCTATAATATTTTTTATTTATCGGCTTGCGTCTAAGCTGCATTTGCTTTGCTGGATATTGCTGGTTAGCTGGAATATAAACAGTGCTTTGCGATTTTGGATTTCATTAATTTAGATTTTAATGATATATGATTAATGGACCAAAAGAAAAAAGAAAAAAATACATTAGGCCAAATGCGTAAAATGTTAAAAAAATGGTCCAATATGAATGTAGGATAACCGGAAACCGCCACCGCTAAAACTGTCACAGCTAAGGGCCGATTTTTGCCCTTAACGGTGTAGGTGTAAGTGACAATTATTTAAAAACCGGCCTATCTGGTGTAGTGCCGTTTTGGCCAAAACCGGCACCTACACCGGAGTTGAACAGCCCTAATGATGAGCACGCACATTTCACATGCCAAATTTCTGAACTATAGCACAGCTAAAAGTTCAACAACTAAAGGAATTGCAGATCCGATACTTTCTCTTGTTACCTTCCTCTTGATCATTTAATGCTTGGGCATGAGTGTCTCTGGCCTCTTGAAAATTTGCTACATCCTTCTAATAGCTACGTTTTGCTTTCTGCAGGCATTTAGGAAGTAGTAAAAAATTCAGCACGATGAGCAGCACATGAATTATCAGAATGAATCAAACCAGTAACCACCTTCATCTGAAGGGACATAATGGTGAATATACTTTCAAGTTTTAATTGTCAATGGAATTAAAAGCTGTTCTTGATACTCACTGCTTCGATTTGCTCAAGGGCGTGGACAGCCTCCTTTTGCTGCTTTTCCTTGGCAGCACCCTCTTTTCGCAAAGCATCGAGCCTCTTGGCAACATTATCCTGTGACGTTGACCAAGTTCATGATTTCTAATGCTGGAGGGATTGTTTGATATGCAGATTTTATAAAAGTCACCATTTGTTGCCATAAGAAAAAACTCTTCAAGATTCAAAATGACACAGTAGAAAAGAAGAATTCAACGAAAACTCAGTCATAACTGTGAATCAAAGTTGCAGGACATTAGGAGAGAGTTAGAAAACAAGTAGAAGCAAACTACCCATTGAAGATTATAAAACTAGGTAGAGAGCCCAAAAAACCTAATTTAATCGTAATTTTAATGCAGAGAATTGCACTGTTAATGCCACATCAAAGAATCTCCGATCTCTGTTTCTCAGACAAACAGGGGCACAGAGCAACAAGGATATGTTGAAGCTGGTTAGCTGGCTGGGCTTCAGTTTTTGTTTTTGTTTTTTCTAGTTAATTTCATTATTGCGTCAAATACACGGGACGCTCAATGTGGGAAGATTGCCCAGTTCAGAGGAATTGTGCCGTTGATGTCGTGGTTTCCTGGATAGACATGGAGGAGGGAAACTCAGAGAGGCGCTTAGGCATGAGAAGCATTGGTTTGGTTTAAATAGGTGCGGTTTGGAACTCAATAATAGAGAAGGCAATAGTTTGCGTTTAAGACTGATTGAGGAGTGACGTGAAAAATTGTTGGGTGTCTAAGCAGAGCTGCTGACGTGGACATGGCTCATGTTAGTCAAACAGACGGTCAACTGACAGAAGGACCAAATCGTCACACGGCCTAAAGTTAGTGATTGAAAACTGAAAAAAAATTTCTCAGTGACTAATTCGTAAAATGGGCTAAAACCTAGGGCATGTTCGTGTTGTGAAAAATGGTAGGATTTTAAAAAAGTTGTGAATATTTATGTTAAATAGTGTTTTATAGGTGTTTGTGTAAAGTGGAGAGAGAAATGATTTGATGTAATTATTTAATAAAAAAGTATTGAAATTTTGTGAAAAAGTACAGAGAGAGAAGATTTGTTATAATTTTTTTAAAAAAATGTATTGAAGTTTGTGTAAAAAGTTGTTGGAGATTGTGTAAATGTATTGGTGTTTGTGTTTGAATTCTTAAGATGTTTGGTGATAATTTTATTAATGGATTCGAATCTTAGGAAAAAGTTGAACACGAACATGCCCCTAGTGACTAAAAATAGAATTTTCCTAAAATTTAAAATCACACACAAAATGATTTTAAATAGAGAATGAGGCTGTGAATTAGAACGAAGATTCATAAGGAATTTTGCGAATTATTTTCCCAAATTTTCGTTTTTGTGCGTTTTATTATAACCAGTTACTCATTTCCATTGATAAATACATGTAAAGATAAACATTTATTAATTTCAAAACAAATAAGGAATAAATTTGCGCACTCAAATTATTGGGCTCATACTTAATATTCAAATTATTATTTTTGTAATATTACACTCACTAATTATTAAGGGACCGTCTCATCTTTGTACTCGGCACCCCCGATTGCATGAAGATGCGCGCACGATAAGATAAAGGACCCTTGGGAGGAACCAATGAAAAGTTAGGGCAGAGCCTCGGAGCCGGCCCAAGCGAAGATCAGTACTCGAAGTCTTAAGGAGGAGCCCACAAAAGGGAAAGCTGTGGGGACTGCAGACTCGCCAGTCAGGCACACCGTGAGGCTGACTACAGCAGACCGGGAGGTACAATTTCTGTTTTTTTGTTTCTATTTTCTGGAGTGAATGTAGAAAGTACAGACCGCGGATCAGGTGTGAACATTCAACCAAAGGCATCTTGGGGATCGGCAATAGCTAAGTATTGTGGCCATTTTAAACATTTGACACTTTAGTCAAAAATTTCTAGTCCATAAAAAGAGGATTTCAGACAAAATCCTCTAACTCCTAAACGATAGCTTTCCCTTAAAATAAAAATTCTATTGAAGATATAAAGTATTTTAAATCAATAATGTGTGGGGGTAATATAACAAAAATAGTAGTGTATAGAGTAAAATGTCAAAACTCTAACATGGAAAGGTGTAAAATATATTCATCTCAAGAAAATAAATACTTTTTGCATATAAAAGATTATTTCCATTGATAATTTTACCTTGGAAAAGAGTGATAGCCTTTTAAATTCTTTTAACTTTAGCCTGCTTGTAATTACTTGTTAAGGTCTGTGGTGCAACAACATGAAAACAGAAGTTAATGCTGTCTAAATCAAAAAGAAAACGAAAATTGGGGTGACCCATTAATTCCCGCAAGTAGAAAAATGTTTCTCTAAATTGGTATTTAACTTGCGAAATCTTCTTTTTTCCATTTTCGCAGCAATTTCGGATTTGTTTCTTTAATGAACTAATCTTGAGGAGATTGATAGTCTTAGTTAGATAAGAGAATGATTACCTGGAATTTGTATGCAATACCTTTAGAATTGAAATGTATATGTTTTATAGAATTGTCCATGTACCCAGCGGCAGAGATGCACTTGCTTCCTCAAGAGCAGGCGTGTATTCGACATCATGTTGATGGAAATGAATGATGGCTGGAAATTGTCTTTCGTCTTTCGATAGTCAAATTATTTAGCCTTGAGATGCTTTGTTTTGCTTGTAGAAAGTTGGAGAGAAATTGAATGAATTTAACTTGTTATTCAATGAGATTTTATAAACCTCATTGCACCCATTCCAGACAGTTGCATCTTTTGGCCAACGGAAACCGTTGGTTGCATTGGTTCAGTAGTTAGTATATACCGGTTCATGGGTAATGATCACAGTATATGTTGTTGCCCATGTAGATTTATGTTCATTCAGTGATTTATCCTTCAGCTACACGAACAAATCTTTATTCCTAGCTATGTGTCTTGTAGCTCTAGAATCTATCCATCAAGAATCAGTTGTAGGTTCTGCTAACATGACCTCTGTGATAATCATCGCAATTTCTTTGTCCTTTTTATTTCCTTTATATTTAGGACAATCCATTTTGAAATGAAAAAATTTCCTGCACTTGTAACATGCTCCTTTGGTTTTCTTATTAGGTTTATACTTTTTTATCCACTTTCTTTTGAAATTTGTCTGTTTCCTTGCTTGAGACTTTATTTATGGAATTTGTGTATTTAATGCTTGTGTAACCATCAACCCACCTTCTCTCCTTTTCATTCTTTCTTCTAATATCAACAAAATAGGAAGAGAAACCATAGACATCCCTTTTCCACTATGTGTAAGAGTTGTTATAATATGTTTCCATGATAAAGGTAAACTATTAAGTATGGTTGTTACTTGCATTTTGTCAAATATTCGATGACCAGTATTTTCTAATTTTTTTTTGCAATTAATTCCATTTGGTTTACATGTTCTCACACATACTCATTTTCATTCTTTCATGAACTCTATATTTATCTAATAAAAGTTGTATGTGAATATCTGACCTTTGACCATACTTAGCATCTAAAGTCTCTATCATTTTCTTTTGCTGATTCACTACATTTGAAGAGAGGAATGGTATTATCCATCATATTGTCTAAAAGGCTAACTCTAGCCATTAAATCATCATCTATCCATTTGTCGTGCTTTTTAATGGCCACTTCATCTTTTAAGTCTATAATCTATGGTTTTTAATGACCTCTTCATCTTTTTAGTGGTCACTTCATCTAGAATATTATATATTCTCTCATGTGTAAGTAAATATGACATATGTCGTCTCTACATTCTATAATTGATGTCATTTGAATTTTCTATTTTTGAAGAATTAATACCACTGTTAAAAGTCATTTATTTATCTTTTAGAATTATGTACATAACATATACAAATATTAAATACAAACACGTATTTAATATATAAAACAACAACTATTATTGTAAAACAATACTTACAATCCACAAAATATAATGTGTACAAATAACTTAAAATATAAAATTGTCTTAAACTACTTCATTATTACACAACTATTACATTTAATAATTATTAAAAAATTTGTACGACCCTTACTTGAATTTTTTGGGAGATGCTCTTGCCATTTGTCTTGGCTAGCCATACTTCGGAGCATGCTTGAAAGAACCTCTCAAGCCACGATCTGAAATTCCCCTCCTATGGTCTCGATCAATCCAAGGATTTGTGTATTTCTTTCGAATACATGACTTTATCCAACAAATCTTGGATGAACCCTTGAGCTATAGATATAAATTTTATTTTTATCATGATTCTTAGCCTGAACAACATCTAAAAATGTTAATTTATCAAATCTGGAACTTATAGAAGTAATTTGATAGGCAAACATTGATTAACAAGCATTTTGGGCTGAAATTGGACTGAAATAGACCTTGGGCTTAGAGTTTGGGCTTTAAATTCATGTGTGTTGCCTAGTTGCACGCGTGCCATGTGTGTGTTGTCTGGAGTTGGACTCAACATGTTATTTGGGCTATAGCAGTTAGAAATTGGGCTTCTTTCCCTAGCCCGTGCAAGCCTTCAACGTCAAGTGAAAATGAATTTCTTTAAGCCACCATGTGCAACGCCTCTCCACGCTCAAGACTGGCCGTTAAGTTCTCTCTAACACTTTCAAATCTGGGGAAAGGACTTCCGGCAAACTTGGATGGCGGGATAGATGAAAAAGAAATCCTATCACTTTGCTGCAACAACAGAGAGACCGAATACCTCGTGAAATGTCTTCAAATCATAGGTGTATTTTCTTCGTTCAACCCGTGTGTCTCCTCAAAGTCCAGTTTTCATTTTGGCCACCGCGTTTGAATAAGAAGTTTGACCGATTGACATTTCTTTTTCCTCCAGCCCGTGCAACCCTTCAACGTCCAGTGAAAATAAATTTCTTTGAGCCATCATGTGCGACACCTCTCCACGCTCAAAACCGACCGGTAAGTTCTCGCAAAACCTTTCGAATCCGGACGGAAGACTTCCGGTAGACTTAGATGGCAGCAGTAGTGTATCTAGGATATAAAATGAGTGGGGTCGAATTTCTAAGGCAAAATTACCAAAAAAAAGTTTCCACGTAACGTAAAAAGTGTCTTAAAATTACAATATCGCAAATTAAGAACTAAAAATATTAAAAATAATGAAATACACTTACTGAACTATTTGCTAATACTGAGAGATGGTAATTGAATCCTACGGGCCTTCATCTTCTGAAAACGTTGTAAAATGGCTTTGTTCTCAATAGTGTCAAAAATTTTCTTCTCAATGTATACTACCATGCTATCATTCATCTATTCATCTCCTATCCTATTTCGCAAATCAGTCTTAATAATCTTCATTGCAGAAAACACTCTCTCAACGGTTGCAGTCGCAACCGGTAAGACCAATGCTAACTCAATAAGACGATAAACTAATGGAAATATAATATTCTTGCCACTCTCAACCATCTTCATAGCAAGACCTCCAATATCTTGAATCCCAGAAAAATCATCATTGCTTCTAACATCTTGAATGTAGGTCTGAAGCTAATCTCTAAGTAGTATAAGTTCAATTGTTGAGAAATCATCTGAATAAAATTGAGCAAGACGATATAACTTAGTATGATCAAATGCTTGAATGAGTTCCTTGGATCAAAACATGCTATGCAAAGAAGTAGTTCCGTATTTGCTTCATTGAAACGATTATCCATCTCCTGAGAAATCAAATCAATAACTTGGCAAAACACTTCCACACGAAAATGATGCCAATAAGTAATTGTTTGCCCTCCACACCTCGAACTACGAGTTGGTACAATGTCTAGGCACAACGATGGCATTAGTCTCAAAAAAATTTCACTTCTTCCAAAAATTCATCCCATCTCATCTCCCTCAAATCTTGCAACCGTGTCTTCACAACTCTTACCAAAGACATAGCATTAACAATGTCTTGATCCTTTCGTTGTAATGCTAGTGACAATTCACTAGTAATTCCCATTATATTCCTCAACAAATGCATAGTGAATACAAACTCAAAGGTTTCCATCTTATCCATTAAACTCATAGCCATGGATCTTTGATTTGAGAGAGTACCATCCTCTTTTATGCTTTCAAGCACTTCCAACACTGCTGACCACATACTGAAGAGACGGAGTATTGTTATGTGGTGTGAACCCCAACGAGTATCACCTACAATATTATGGGAATTAAAAACCTATAAACAAAGAAAAAAAACTAAATAGTCTAAAGTATTATAATGAGATATAGTAATCAAGGAGTATCACCTGGTCGTACGAGACTGGTTTCTTGATTTTTGCCCCTTCCATTAGATTTCTCTCCATTCTCTAACTGCTCCACTATTTTCTCATGTTGGGATTGCCGAAGAATATCTTTCCTTTTACAAGAAGCTCCAACCATAGTTACAATCATAGAAACATAGTTAAAAAAATCACCAGCTTGTAAATTATTCTTTGCAATAGCTACAACAGCCAGTTGAAGTTGGTGAGCAAAACAATGGATATAGAAAGCAGAACGATTCTAACTCAAAATAAGCGACTTCAATCCATTGAACTCGCCTCGCATGTTTGATGCCCCATCATACCTTGACCTCTCAATCTGGATATTGATAACCCGCGTCTTGCAAACAATTTGTCTATAACAGTTTTTAAAGATTGTGAGCATGTGTCAGTAACATGTTCCACACCAAGAAACCGTTCAATCACCTGTCCACTTTTGTTCAAATATCTCAAAACCACTGTCATTTGCTCCTTCACTGAACTATCTCGAGACTCATCAACCATAAGAGAAAAAAATCCATCCCCAATGTCTTTAATGATAACAAGTGTGTCAAAGCTGCACAAGCATTTACCATTTCCTTCTGAATAGTTGGACAAGTCATTTGGTTGTTTCCAAGAGCATTTAGATTAATTGTCTTAGAAACTTTTTTTTTACGTAAGCTGTACCATTTCAAAAGCTCACGAAAATTTCCCTGCCTCAATGAACTCTTGGACTCATCATGACCACGAAAACTAATCCTTGTCTCAAAAGAAAACGAATGCAATCTAAAACCGCTGTTAATCGAATGCGATAAGCATTCTCTTGCTCGTGCTCATGTGCGGATAATATGTGTGACACACTTTGTCGCTGATTCATGAGTGCTTCACATTTTTGTCTAGCTTCATTGTGAGCACTATCATGTCTGCCAACATGTTCATTAAATCTCTCCAGCGCCTTTTTCTAATTATCAAATTCCTTAGATATAAACTCATCTCTCCCGGATTGTGCTCCTTTAGGTCGCCTAAATAGATAACACCACAAACAATAAGCTGCATCCTCTGATACGCTATTTTCTAACCATGGATAATCTTTGTACCACACCTCCCTAAAACCCCTCAAATCCTTCCCAAATTTCTTCTTGGGAAAAACATGGCCACAAGGTTGAAAAGCACCTTTGGTCAAGTACTCTCTACGAACTTGATCCTGAATCCTAGCATCATACGAGTCAATAAATTTACGCAACCCTGGGTCAGAAATAATATCATCCGAACTCAACAAAGGGCGAGGTCTTTTCGAACTAGAATCCTCATTAGAAGTGGTAGCCACATTAGGAGTATTCGATGACTCCATACTTCGTGGCTTTTTTTATTAAAATCGCTCCATTATCTAAAAAAACAGAACAAAACCTAGTTACCCTATATGGCTAAATTGAAAAATTAAATTAAACTAAATAGTCTAGAGGTAATGAAAGCAACAAAAGGTACTAGCAACCTGAAAACAGTTTATCAACTAACAACCTTCTCAAAAGAGAAGGGAAACTATAACCACACCAAAATTTCTTTTCCTGAAAAAGAACCGCTAAAATTTTAAAAAAAAAGCTCATTTTAACTAAAGCATCAAAATGGTTATGTAGGCACCACAATTATTGTAGCATGGCAGAATAGATACAGAGATACCTTATGTACTAGTAACTTCAACTTGTTGGTGCTTCTTTTTTTGGATCATTAAGAGTATGGTTTTTGCACTATTTGGTGGATCAATAATAAGGATCAATAATAAAAAGATAGAAGAAATAGCATCAGTATTTCTGAAATAATAAAAAGCTTGATGCACTATGCTTTAGGAGTGCCATTTTGAAATAATAGCAAAATTCCTAAATAATAGCACTATGAAATAATAGCATCAAACTTTTTATTAAACAAATATTCCTAAATAATAGAGCATACTCCTATGCATCAGTATTTCTTCTATACTTCTCAACTTTCTCAATTCTTCTCAAACAGATATTCCTAAAGCTTGATGCTCTATTCGGCTATTCTTTAATGTTTTGAAACCCTAAATGGCTAAATTGAAAAATTAAATTAAATTAAACTAAATCCTAAATAGTCTAAAATCTAAATTATCGATTTCAATTTTCACATACCTAGAGGCTGGAGTGGAGAGGGCCGAGAGGCAGTCGGCAGATAGATGAAAAATAAATCCTGTCACTTTGCTATACAACAGAGAGACCTAATACCAGCAACACTCATCCCTCTCGTAGACCTCGTGAAGTGTCTTCAAATCTCTAGTGTAGTGAAGGCATCCACTATTATCTGAAATTGTTTACAGCTCGATTCGAATATGTTTCAAACATAGTTGTAAAACGCTAGTATCGAAGCAAGATCAAGAGTTTGTTTGTTAAATGTCCTCTCCACCTAAACCAATTGGCGTTCAGATTGAGCATCATCTTCTAATAAAGCCATGGCTCTGGTACCATTAATGGAAATGAATGATCGTCGGAAATCATCCTTTGACAGTCAAATTCTTTGGCCTTGAGATACTATATTTTGCTAGAAGGAAACTGGAGAGAAAAGAAATGAATTTAACTTGTTGTTCAATGAGATTTTATAGACCTCATTACACCCATTCTAGACAGTTGCATCTCTTGGAAGTAGTAATTTCTGTTGTTTGCATTGGTTCACACGTTGGCATATACCGGTTCATGGGTAATGATAATCTTGCAGCAATGCAATGCATGGAACACATGTTATAAAAGATAACGAGTTTTGTTGATTTTTCCAACAGAAAGGCAACCCTACGAAAGTTGAAAACATCCATTGCTAGAATCCCTCACCCTCCCCCTTCCTCCCTCCACCATTTTAGGCTAGTGCTCCTTCCGCCTCCCTCTCTCCTCCCTTTAAGAAACATCTCTTGGTTGGTATCTGCAAAAACTCATTCCCAGATATTTTATACGCACCTTTTTAGGTGAGGGTCAAGCCTAAATTTAGGATGTTTTGGAGTATTTTTTGGCCATGCATAACATGGATGACCCCATCCTTAGGCCTTCTTTTCTACTCCAAACTGGAGGTAGCTAGACGACGCATGATGGCGCACAAGTAACCACACGCAGGTGCGGGTCTTACGGGTAGACCCTTTTCCCTTCTTTTTTGGTGGCCTCTCACGGTCACACTCTGTAAGGCTCGTTTCCGGTTGCCCTTTGGCTGGCCACACTCCACCAAAGATTTACTCGACTTCTGTTTTTGTATTTTTTTAGTTTTCGATTTTTATTTCAAGGATTTATCATGGGATGGAACTAGCGTGGACCACTTCTTTTCAATGACCTCTGGCGGAAACACACTACCTTACCGATTTTAGCAGTCCTAAATTTGCAACTTTGATGGTGGCTAGACGACGCGTGATGCCGCATAAGCAACCACACGCGAGCTCAGGTCTCAAGGGTAGACCCATTTTCCCCTCTTTTTTGGTGGCCTCTCACAGTCACATTCTGTAAGGCTCGTTTTTGGTTACCCTTTGGCTGGCCACACTCCATCAGAGATTTACTTGACTTGTGTTTTTTATCGCTTTTAAAAAGGTTAATTCCAAATGCAGAATTTGTCAAATTATAATCAAGAGAAGTCCCAGGGTCATTTCTATAGGTACGAGATTTTTTTATGCCTTTTGAAACATGTAGTTTAAACTTAAAGAAATTGACAGCAAGTGATTTGATTTTTTGTTTTTGTTTTTATTTTTGAAAAGGAAAATAACTGATAGAAATTAAAATTGACCTACAAAAGATGCCTAAACTAGAGTCAAAGCAAAATGCAAGAATCACGAAATGCTAACTAACAAGCTTAAAAGTTAAAATAGAAAAGCAAACTACTACAGAAACTTGAAGAGGCAGATTATCAAACACCTGAGATGCGGTTTCCTTAGCATTGATTCTCTATTAACTCGATTTCCCCAATTGATTAACTCAGTTGCCTAGATACTCAAATCTACAACGACCGGATTATAAATCCATTCAAGCCTAATCATACTAATTAAGATAACTTCATAGCAAAAGGAGATAATAATAAACTTGAAATAGCTAATTGAATCTTGTATACATTTGGATTATATGTGCCAAATGTCAACATAAAATCCAAAGCAAGAGAATCAATCATTGCTAAAATCATGTATCCCTAAAAACCAACGAAATTGTAATTAAAATAGTAACAACCTCCATTGATTTGATTATGAATCAATGCCAAGTACTACCCACAGCTCAGATGAAAGAGATTTAACTACCCATTCTCATAAAAAAATGATCATAACATATGAAGGAAAGAAATCTCATCACCTAAACAGAAGAATTTCTTGAAAAGAAAAAGAACATAAAATTAAGTAACAGAGAACAGAGCAATTAAAATGAAAGTGAGAGAAGCAATATTACTTGATTACAATGTCCAAATCAATGTAAACTCAAAGAAAAATAGAAAATTGATTAAACATAAATCTAAATTAACTACATATTCGAACATAAAAGCAAAAGAAAATGAAGAAAGAGCAAAACATAACCAATCGCCCAGGAGAAAGGAGAAAATAAAAAAGAGAAATGCTTGGTGTCCTTCCTGGGTTCTTCTGGAAAGAATATAACGGCTCAGGATCTCTGGGTGTGTAGGGCCCACTTCTAAAATTAATTCCGAACCGTTGATTCTTCCCAGAAAAATCTGGGAAGAACCCAGGAAAAACACCAAGCATTGCTCAATAAAAAAATGCCAAAGGAGAACGAATGTCTCCGTAGAAAAGTCAAAAAGTGCCTAGAAGAATGAATCCCAAGAAAAGTAAAAATTGTGTAGAAAGAATGCCTCCTTCTTTTGCAAAACCAAGCTGTGCCCTTTTTCTCTGAGATTCCTTTTGACCTTTCCTTCCTTATCCTCTCGCGTGACACTCTTCCATAATCGTTTTTCATCCTCATTCTCTTCTCTCTTTCGTGGCCTTCCTCTCTCTTCCGTCGGCTTCAAGACTTGTGAATTTTGATTTTTTTTTTTTGTTTCCCCCTTTGCCCTCTAATCTCTCTAGCTCTTTTAATTTAAGGTGAGTACTCAAATTTTAGGACAAAAATGCCCTCCTGCAATTTCAAGTCAATGTGAGTGAATAAGCCACAAAAGTCTTGACAATTTTAAATTTCTAAAACTATAGCCCAATAGATGTATTGAGTTTCTCATTTGGCCCAAGATAAATAATGGTTACTCTACTTTTTTTAAACCCAAAATGCAGCTTACATTAATCACAAGCCCTTTTAATATTTTTCTTGTAAACTTTGGCACTTACACAAAATAATCTGTCACATCTAGGCAATCTAGCATCTTATTTAACCCATTTTTTTATCCCTTAATCACACCCCCCCAACTAACTTTTTGCTAGTCTCAAGCAAATCAAACGATGGAAAAAATGTCAACTAAAGATATCTTGATTTTCTGAATGCAAAGTAACGTGTGCATTAAATTTAAATATATCAAATTGATCAGCACCCAAATCAAATATCTTCAAATTCTAGCTTAGCAAAAGAGTTAAATAAACTATCTACGAACTCAACCTAAGGAATTATGCCAGTCAAATAGTTGTCAGGTGTACCACATGTGTGTTCAAATTACAAAAGATGAGTCCATGTTTTCTTCAAAACAATCAAATAACAAGCACAACTAAACATGAAACACCAACAGGCTTACCCTAATTCAAAACTACTGCAAAGTTGGTTTTCACGCTGTCACACTTTAAAAGGTAACTCTTTGCATTTTCCACTTTCATTTTTTTTTTCTTTAAGAGATTCCCCGATGACAAGTAGCCTTTTTCAATGTACATACTGACATCTTTTAGTGTCAACTTCTTCCTTATTTTTTATTTTTTGCACTTGAGACATAGTTCATAAGAGTTTATGCCAATTGAGTCGCTATTTGATGCCAGATAAAATAGAGTCATCTAAAGTAGTTTGAGTGTTTTTTTTTAAGTCCAACAACCAATAGACTTGAAACATGCTTCCAAAAATTGAGTAACTGAGATAATAAATCAAAACCATCATGCTAAGGCTAGATTCTATTTCCTTTGGTATTCAAGTTACTCATAAATTTAACAACCTAAATTTAAGCACATCACCTTGAAAATTGAAACCCCATAAATTTCTCGTCTTGTCTTTTCCATCACTCTCAATGCGACACGTGATTCATTGAACAACACAACATATCCAACCCACATACCCAACACTCACAACCCCCAACTAAGTATGCACAATTTTCACAATGTGAATGCAATAAGAACAAGAAAAGACAGGAGGGAAGGAATTTACCTATTAAGACATAATAGCTATAGAAAATTTGAAAAAGAGAGTAAAAAGAAACAACAAGACAAGAAAAACAACATTACAAACTAACCGACAAAGGAAATTTAAAGGGGTAAAATCATAGTTAGCCCCATAAGTATGAGCAAAAATCAAATTGGTACCCCTAATTATCAATTCGGCGATTTGAGACCCATAACTTTTGAAAATCATCAATTCTAGCCCCCCGTCTAAATTAGCGTTAAATTTGACGGAAAATCATGCAAAATGACCAAAATGCCCCTCCAAGACTAAATTTTTAAAAATAAAGAAAAATAATAAAAATTTAAGAAATAAATTAAAAATAAATATTTTATTGAAATACTATTTCAATAGTTTTATTTAAAAATATTATTTTTTAAAAAAAATCATTTTTTTTTATTTTTAATGAATTTTTTGGAAATTTTATCTTGGGGGGGCATTTTGGCCATTTTGCATGATTTTCCATCTAATTTAACGCTAATTTAGACGGGGGGCTATAATTGATGATTTTCAAAAGTTATGGGTCTCAAATCGTCGAATTGATAATTAGGGATACTGATTTGATTTTTACTCATACTTATGGGACTAACTATGACTTTACCCCAAATTTAAAATAACAATAGGTAGAAAAATATAAAATAAACGAGAACGGAAACAAGATGACTACACAACATAGGATTTAGGAGGGTCCTGCATGGGAAGAATGGAGTCCTCAGGTGAAAAGTGAGTAATGAAAGATTTAAGTTGTTAACCATTTACTTTAAAGGTATTTCCATTTTGAGGATTGATTATCTCGATAGCTCCATGAGGAAAAACATTTTTCACCACATATGGACCATTCCATCTTGACCACAATTTTCCTGGAAAAAAAATGAAGCTTAGAATTATATAAAAGAACAAACTGATTAGGCTCAAAAGTCTTCCTATGAATATTCTTATCATGCCAAGCCTTCATGCATTCTTTGGACAACTTAGAGTTGTCATAGGCATCCCTCCTAAGCTAATCTAGCTGCAATTTTCTGAAAGCACCAACTTGGTCAGTATTAAAATTGACTTGTTTGATTACCCAGTAGGCTTTTTGCTCAATCTCAATAGGCAAATGACAATATTTTTCATATACAAGCCTATAAGGGGACATGCCAAGGGAAGTTTTAAAAGTAGTCCGATAAGCCAACAAAGCATCAACCAAACGTAGAGACCAATCTTTCCTATTTGGGTTGACAGGTTTTTCTAAAATCTTCTTAATCTCTCTATTAGCCAACTCCGCCTAACCATTGGTTTAAGGATGGTATGGGATAGAAACCTTTTGGTGGATCCCATATTTATTCATCAAAGCAGTAAAATGCCTATTACAAAAGTGTGTCCCACCATCACTAATGATGACTCTGGGAATACCAAATCGGGCAAAAATATTGTCCTTCAATTTCAATACAACCTTATGGTCATTTGTTCGACATGGTATTGCTTCAATCCATTTAGACACATAATCCACAGCAACCAAGATATACAAATAACCAAAAGAAAGAGGAAATGGCCCCATGAAATCAATACCCCAACAATCAAAGAGCTCAATCACAAGAATAGGTCATAAGGGCATCATATTCTTTTCTGTGATGCCTCCTAATTTTTGACAAGGAGTACAAGCCTTATAAAAATTAAAAGCATCTTTGAACATATGAGGCCAACAAAAACCACTCTGTAAAATCTTTGCCACAGTTTTTGAGTAGAAAAATGACCTCCACAAGCTTCAGTGTGACAGAAGGAAAGAATGGAAGGGATTTCCGTATTAGAAACACATTTTCAAAAAATTTGATCAGAACAATATTTAAACAAGTAAGGTCATCATAAAAGAATGATTTAACCTCAACTTTAAATTTTCGAATGTCTTGAGTTGCTCTAATGGAATGATGTTTGTTCTGTGACTAAGAAATTTATAATATCAGCATACCAAGGCAAAGTATCAATGAATAAAAGCTGCTCATTAGGGAATGAATCAGAAATAGGAAGTAAATGAGCATTGGGAGTCATCTCCACAGTGAGTCGAGATAAGTGGTCAGCAACCACATTCTCAACTCTTTTCTTGTCCCTTATGGAAATATTAAATTCCACATAGAAAGTATTGTCAAGTCCTAAGAAAACATGCTTGAGTCCAGTTGGTTGAGCTTTGAGTTCTAGATCTGGAATTTGATCTGAAGATGGCTTTATGGCTACTATCAAAGGTGGCAACTCTTCAAACTTTGGTTGCTAGAGCAAACCATGATTGGTTGTTGCAAAAGAACATTAGAAGTGTCATAAATTATATTTAAATAACTAAGAACACTTCTAATGATGATTCTAAATCAGTGGACGGAAAATTAGTGAAAATCCTAATCGAGGATATTTTCCAGCAAGTTAACTTCCTGAACATTTTCCAAATCCCAAGGCTACTTGCAAGTATTAAAGATATTCAACTCCAATGTCATGTTTCCAAAACTCCATTTCAAGATTCAACTTCTACAATTAATCAATGCATTAGATGTAGCAAGAAATAGTCTACCAAGAATGACGGGAGCTTGAAAAGTAGATGGAGTCGATAATTGCATGTCAAGCACCACAAAATCCACATGATAGTAAAACTTATCAATTTGCACCAAAATATCCTTAACTACACCCCTAGGCATTTTTATAGATCTATCAACAAGTTACAAAATGATAGGGGTAGATTTCAACTCACCTAAGCCAAGTTGCTCATACACATTATAAGGAAACAAATTTACACTTGAACTAAGATCTAAAAAAGCATGACCTATTTTTGAATTTCTTATCGCACAAGCAATTGTAGGTGATCCAGGATCCTTGTACTTTCTTTTGCACATTTAATTTTCTCTTTACAGTACATAAGTCCTTGAGAAATTTCGCATAAGCAGGAACTTATTAAATAGCATCTAACAAAGGAATCTTAATCCTAACTTGCTTAAAAATCTCAAGAATTTCATCATGATGTTTTTCTATATGCAAATGAACTAATCGCTGAGGGAATGGAGCAAGTATAGGATAATCAACTTTTTCATTCTCAACACACATGTTCTCCATCTTTTTTAGAAGGGTTAGAATCCTTACCAGAGTTGTATGGCTCTTGTGCTAGAATATCAACCACCTTACCACTTCTTAAAGTAGTCACTACTTTGACTGACTTTAAGTTAGGATCCTCATTTACCTCTTGCACTTGATGAGATTGCCCTTGTGGATTTAATTGTGACTATACAGGGAATTTACCTTTATCTTGAATATTTAAAGATGTGGTCAGCTTTGTAAGGGAACCGCTTATGTCATTAATTGCTTGCGAATTCTGATTGTTAAGTATTGACTGATTGTGCATGAATTGTTGAAGTGTTACACTTGACTGTTGAACTATATCTTCAAGACCTTTTCTAGGTGCTTGATCTGTTTGTGCATTAAACTGGGCTAAACTATAACTAGGATGAGGAGCATAAGAGAGACTGGGATGAACTCCATATGGTGTGAAATTCATTGGTCCTACTGGAGGTGCAGTAGGAATATTATTCTGTTCCCCTTCCGACCAAAATTTGGGTGGTTTCTCCATCCGGCATTGTAAGTGTTTGAGTATGGCCCTAAAAAAGGCTTAGAAATCATGTTAACATTATGAGACTGATCTAATAAAACTTCATTAAATGTAGGAATTGTAGGACACTCATTTGTGGGGTGCCCTTGATCTTCACAAATGTTATATTTTTTTGTTCCTCTTGGAACAACTTGCACCTCATTCACTTTATTTAATTCAATAGCCTCTAATTTCTTTGAAATTGAAGCTAACCTAGCATGCAAATCATCCTCATCTCTTAAAGCATATTTCTCACCTCCACCAACATGTCTTGAAGTCTCATGTCTATCAACATTATCAACAGTGTCCCAAGATTGCGCATTTTCAGACAAATAATTAAAGTACTCAAATGCTTCTTCTGGTTCTTTATTAAAGAACTCACCATTACGAATGGTTTCGACAAATTGATGCATTTTTTGTTGTAAACTGTCATAGAAAAAACTAATCACTCGCCAATTTTCATAACCATGGTGAGGGCAAGCATTTAACAAGTCTTTAAATCTCTCCCAGGATTGGTAAAAAGTCTCAGCATCTTTCTGAGCAAAATTCATTATATGTCTCTTCAATGCATTGGTTCTATGCATGGGAAAAAATTTCTTCAAAAATTCAGTTTGCATTTCCTGTCACGTTCCTATGGTTCTAGGTCTCAAGGCATTCAACCAAGATTTAGCCTTATCTTTCAAAGAAAAGGGAAACAATTTCAGCCTAATAACTTCTTCAGTACAAGTATGATCAACAAATGTAGAACATACCTCTTCGAAATTCCTTGACATACAAATAAGGGCTGTGTTTGAGAGCTGGTTTCAAGGTTACTTTTTGTTTTCGATTTCAAAACATGTTTGAAATTGATTTTTAATGGAAATCGTAAAAATAGGTGTATAGGGTTGAAACTAGTTTGGAAGTGTTTTGCATTATTGGAGTTTGTGAAAAAACTAGTATGAAAACTGTTTTGAAGTAAATAATTATTATTGTATTTTGTAAACAGTTGCTAAATCTATATCAAATTATCATTAAACGATCTATCCTTTAGGTTAGCTAAAACGGTTAGTTTAATTTCAATTACGTAGAGCTCATGGTAATTTACAACACTTATTCATTAATTACATGATCTACACCGATCGTTTTGCATGTGTCCATATTTATCATTTTTTAGTAATGCGTCTATGCTTTGGACAAAACGACTGTAGAGAAAATAAAATGGAGTACTTAAGAGGCTCGTTGTTGATCGAACTCACATGTTGAATATTGTCAATAGATTTAGGACACTCGTTGTAGATCAAACTCACGTCTTCAACGGATTTAGGAGGCGATTTCATAGAGTATTGTACTTGTGATTATGCTGTCCTAATATTTGTCAAGCACCACAGTGCGCATTAGTGTCTGCATCAGCGTTCTTATAGTGATTATCAGGCGCAAATTTTTTTTTGAATTTTTGATATTTCGCAAAAATTTTGGCACCTTATTTCACCCACCAAAATTACAATCCGTTTTGGACAAATCTTCTCACAATTTTAAACCAAATGTAGTACCTTGAGTTGCAAGCATAGTCATAACATATTATAGATCAACAAAAAAATCACTGTCAACCTATCGCGGTGGGTGGCAGTACCTTTGTTCCCTTGTTTTGTAGATGTAGCTTTTAATTATCCCTGTTTTCATATAAATTGTATTATTATTCCTAATACCTGGTCGAATGATTAGTTATTAATGAAGATAATTAAATGAGGGTCAAAACCTATTCGAATGATTAATTATTAATAAAGATAATACGGATTAGTGAACAATAAGGAAAAATTTCATAATATAGATAGAGTATATAATTCACACAAGTATATGTATAGTAAGTTTGGGCTGCTTTAATTATAGCCTTTACAATATTGTCTATGACTTTTACATGCAAAGCAATGCTTATTCTTACGTGACCAATTCTTGTTACAGGTTTTGCCATATATTATCATCCACTAAATATAAGTCAGACACATAATGAATAATATCCATTTAATGTCAAAACGGATCTTTTTTTTTTTTTTATATCCGTTCCCTTCGAGAGTTTTCTTGGTGTCTTGGTTGGACAAAATTACTTATTCGTCCTCGTTTGCGGATAACAAATTTTACTAACTGAAGCCCTTATTTTCATATTTATCATTCCTTAACTTAATTTCTAATTTTTTTATAAGAAGAAAATCTTGAAATTTCATAACTTCCGAATTGAAACAAATATTGAAGTTGAAAAAAAATATAAATTATATATAAATTCCAGGGCCCTGTTGCACACGTGAGCTTGTTGGAATTTCCACCATGCGGCCCGCATGCAAGCCCCGCGGGTGTGGGCCATTGGAAATTCCAGCCCCGTCTAATTTGGCATAGAAATTAGACTCCTATATGTATAATGAGTATGTTAGACCAAGTCAAGATGGGGCACCTGTCTTTTGGACTAATGCACTTTTAAAGGTTCGATTAATCCCTTCACATCATACTTTGTTTTATTATATATATGCATTAATGGTCCAGCCAGCTTATGGGTACTGTACTTTAGGTTCAGCCCCATGTTGCCGACTGCTAGCTAGCTATTTCTTCCCGATTCCTTAAGATCTATAAACTTCTCAAAGCTACTTATGCTGACTTAAACTCTGACAGGACCTTGTATACACAATAAAATCGTTCCTCAATCCACAATCTCTCCCTTGTATGACAGGACCTTGTATGCACAATAAAATCATTCCTCAATCCAACTCAGGCATGTAAATCAAATGCAAGGGAACCAAGAAGAGCCAACCAACAGGAACAATAAAAACAAAAAATAAAAAATGTTTGTGCGAAGCATAGCCGCGGCACGTCTGTTTTAAAGCAGAGCCCACCGATATAAACCATAACGCATCCCCTATTACCATTTCATCCCCTTTCTTTCGAATCTAAGCATTTGACAGGAAGTAAAGAGCACAATGGCTTACCTGCAAATCAATGCAGAATCTTAGAAGAAGACCACGAGCTGGATCAAAGTCCTAGAAGAAATAGCTAGCTCTGGTGGATGAGAGAGAAAGACGGAGGGATTTGGTGGAGAAGGGCGATGGACGAGAGAGAGGAACGGAGGGCGAAATAGTGAAGAAGGGCGATGGATGAGAGAGAGGGACAGAGGGCAAAATCGTGGAAAAGGGTGATGGATGAGAGAAAGAGACTGGATTTGGCGGAGAAGGGTGAATTGTTTGAAGAGGCCTAGGCTACTTAGAAAAAAAAAAAAAAAAAAAAAAGGCCTGGGCTGACACGTGATTTTCAGACTGAGCATCGAAAATAATTTTCATAGGGCCGGACAAAATTATCTCGACTTTGAATTGTTTGGTCTTCGAAAGGAGTATCCAAGGATTGAAAACATGAAAATGAGATATAAAAGGAGTTCTCAAACATAGCCAAGGATTTTTAGATTCCATTCTATGAAAATGAGGTATCAAGAGTATCATCCCAGGTTCGAAATTGAAATTATTTGCATTCAAAGGTTGAATTATGCATGAAGGTGTACTGGTTCTAACAAGATGCAAATAATTCCTAAGTGTCATGTTTTGAACAAGTTCTCTATCGAAATTTTCAACCATGGTCTTTGGTTTTCAGGTAGTATATCGAGAGGTATGGACCCAAATTCTGAGGAACTAAATGATTCAAATCTTATCAAACAATTTGATTTATCCAGAACCCAAACAAACATTTGGAACTATCAATAAACTAAAAACTATTAACAAAAATAACAAGATTAGAAGTCACCAAAAACAGTGAGTAAATTCACAGTGCACGAATTCCTCCAATCATGTGAAATCATGAGCTAGGCACCTCTCATCCCCAACAACAACGCCAAAAACTTGATCGCTTCTAAAAAGGTTAATTCCAAGTGCAAAATTTGTCAAATTATAATCAAGGGAGTCCCAAGGTCATTTCCACAGGGATGAGATTTTTTGTGCCTTTTGAAATTTGTGGTTTAAACTTAAAGAAATTGGCAGCAAGTGATTTGATTTTTTTTGTTTTTTTGTTTTTGTAATGGAAAATAACTTATAGAAATTAAAATTGAACTACAAAGGATGCCTAAACTAGAGTCAAAGAAAAATGCAAAAGTCATGAAAAGCTAATTAACAAGCTTAAAAGTTAAAATGAAAAAACAACTACTACAGAAAACTTGAAGAGGCAATTATCAAACACCTGAGATGCGGTTTCCTTAGCATTGATTCTCTATTAACTCGATTTTCCCAATTGATTAACTCAGTTGCCTAGATACTCAAATCTACAACAACCGGATAATAAATCCATTCAAGCCCAATCAAAGTAATTAAGATAAATTCATGGCAAAAGGAGATAATAATAAACTTGAAATAGCTAATTGAAGCCTTGTATACATTCGGATTATATGTGCCACTTGAGATGTAGTTTCCTTAGCATTGATTCTCAATTAACTCGATTTCTCCTATTGATTTACTCAATTGCCTAGACACGCAAATCTACAACAACCGGATTATAAACTCATTCAAGCCCAATCAAAGTAATTAAGATAAATTCATGGCAAAAGGAGATAATAATAAACTTGAAATAGCTAATTGAAGCTTGTATACATTCAGATTATATTGTGCATTCAATTACAAACGTCAACATAAAATCCAAAACAAGAGAATCAATCTTTGCCAAAATCATATATCCTCAAAAACCAATGAAATTGCAATTAAAATAGTAACAACCTCCATTGATTTGATTACAAATCAATGCCAAGTACTACCCACAGCTCAGATAAAAGGGATTTAGCTACCCATTCTCATAAAAAACAATCATAACATATATAGGAAAGAAATATAATGACCCAAATAGAAGAATATCTTGAAACAAAAAAGAACAAAAAATTAAGTAACAGAGAACAAAGCAATTAAAATGAAAACGAGAGAAGCAATATTACTTGACTACAATGTCCAAATCAATGTAAACTCAAAGAAAAAAAAAATTGATTAAACATAAATCTAAAGTAACTACAGATTCCAACGAAAAAGCAAAAGAAAATGAAGAAAGAGCAAAACGTAACCAATCGCCCAGGAGAAAGGAGAAAATAAAATAAAAAATGCCAAAGGAGAACAAATGTCTCCATAAAAAAGTCAAAAAGTGCCTAGAAGAATGAATCCCAAGAGAAGTAAAAATTGCGTAGAAAGAATGCCTCCCTCCTTTGCAAAACCAAGCTGCGCCCATTTTCTTTGAGATTCCTTTCGACCTTTCCATCCTTATCCTCTCACGAGGAACTCTTCCATAACCGTTTTTCATCCTCATTCTCTTCTCTCTTTCATGGCCTTCCTCTCTCTTCTGTCGGCTTTAAGACTTACGAATTATGATTCTTCTTCTTCTTCTTCTTCTTTTCCTCCTTTGCCTTCTAATCTCCTGCTCTTTTAATTTAAGATGTATGCTCAAATTTTAGGACAAAAATGTCCTCCTGCAATATCAAGTCAGTGTGAGTGAATGGGCCACAAAAGTCTTGACAATTTTAAATTTCTAAAACTCTAGCCTAGTGGATGTATTGAGTTTCTCATTTGACCCAAGATAAATAATGGGTTACTCTACTCTTTTTAAATTCAAAATGCAACTTACATTAATCACAAGCCCTTTTCATAATTTTCTTTTAAACTTTAGCACTTACACAAAATAATCTGTCACATCTAGGCAATCTAGCATCTCATTTAACTCATTTTTTTATTCCTTAATCACTTTGTATTTTTTTTATTATCGATTTTTATTTCAAGGATTTATTGTGAGACAGAACCAGTGGCGACCACTTCTTTTCGATGACCTCTGGCTGAAACACACTACTTGACCGACTTCAGCAGTCAGGAATCTGCAACTTTGATTATGGCTAGAAGACGCATGATGGTGCACAAGCAACCACACACGAGTGCAGGTCCCACGGGCAGACCCTTTTTCCCCTCTTTTTTGGTGGCCTCTCACGGTCACACTCTGTAAGGCTCGTTTTCGGTCGCCCTTTGCCTGGCCACACTCCATCAGAGATTTACTCGGATTGTGTTTTTGTATTTTTTTTTTTTTGTTTTCAATTTTTATTTCAAGGATTTATTATGGGACAGAACTTGCGGCGACCACTTCTTTTCGATGACCTTTGGAGGAAACGCACTACCTGACCGACTTCAACAGTCCCAAATCTGCAACTTTGATGCTGTCCAGCCGCCCTCTGTGGTCCTTCGCCTACTCCTCTGCCACGTTTTGTAGTAAACCACCTTCGTTGGGCCCTCTTTTGCTTGTGTTATTGTAAATGCACCTTTAAGGAAGTTGAAGAAAGGTGTTTGACCACTCCCTCCTCTGGTAACTAAAATTGCCATGTGTGGTAGGTTTAAAATTCCACCCGAGTTTTTGGACTCATTTAAGAACTAAGGGGCTTTTGGCTCGTTTGTATGAGGCCTTTATGACCATTAGAAAAGCAAGCCTTTAAGGCCAATTGGTGCACAACCTTTTGGGCCCTAGATGACGTTGTAATGGGTTTTATGCCCTTGAGATTTGTAATCCACCCTAAAGGTTTTTTTTGTATTCAGTACTATTGTAACTCTCTTGTAAAATTAAATTAACGGCTACGTAGAAAAAAGAAAAATTTAATTTCTATATATAGATTGGCCGAAAAAATACTAACCGGTGAAGGACTGAGAGACAAGAGGAGCTCCTTTCACTAAGCTAGAGAAATGCGTGGATGGGAAAATCAGGCGCTAGAAGAAGAAGACTCAAGAGAGACCAAAAATTGATCCTCCTTTGAGAGCTTGATGGCATACACAAAAAAGAAAAAGAGATATTAGTAGCAGTATTATTAAGATCTTTGCAGAGAGTGATTGCAAAGATCTACTATAACACCAACATAGGTTTGAGACCACGGCAGAAAGGAACCTGGAGACAAAGCGGGACTTGTTAGAGAGAGAGGCCACATAGAACTCTATTGATAGTAGTTGAAAAGCACGTACTAGCTCTAGACATAAGAGAGAAAGAAGTAGATCTAAAAGATTTACATGTATCACGATCTTCGCTTTTTCAAACAAAAGTTTTACAAAAACCATAAATAAGCACGGAAGAAAGAATAGGGAGAGGAAGAAAGAGGGGAGGGAAAGAAGGAGGAGCTAGAGGCACTCCAGCCTCCATCCCAAGATAGATCTGAAATGGTAAGGATCAATTAGAAAGAGGGGAGTTTTTTTTTTTTTTTTTTGGCAGATTGAGAGTTTTTGTATAGTTTGAATTGACTTTCGTTTTATAGTTAGTTTTGCTTGATTGTAGGAATGTAGAAATCATTTTATTTATGTTTCCTTTCCATGTTTATAAGCCTTGGCCGACCACTTTACAAGGGCGTAGACATTTCAGTTGTAGAAAATCCTTAAAGAATGTTGTAACCTCAATGAGTATAGAAGCTTGTGCTTCAACTTGTAGTTTTGAGTGAGAATTTGAGTTGTTTTCAAATCACTCTCATTTTATCAAGTGTTATTGTGACAACCTGAGCTGTCACACTCCAGAACCTCCAGAACTGAAGGGGTCAAGTAGTGGACATTTCTTTCATAAATAAATAAATATAAAAGGATAAAGGGTCAAACAACCTAATTCTCGACACACTCCTCAAAGTTCTCTGAAAGTAAGACAATATTAACGGAATGAGTCACAACTCAGTAAGCAGAGAATAAAAATAAATAAAGAAAAAATATATTTTTTTCATGGTCAAAATTTTTTAAATAAACATAAATTCTTAACAAATAAGAATAACTTTATCAATATTACTGAAAATTCCTTTTGGCATTAACAAGAGGTCACATTTACCACTGTGGCAGGCTTGTGCCACAATTTAATCTGGGTCAACCGAGCTAAGCCAACAAAAAGTGGAGTTTATTAGGACTTGGTGAAGAGCACCAAGCGTGCCTTAAGAGAAATTCGCACAAAATAACCAATTCGTTCTGATATATGAGAGTGCTCAAAAACTGTATGTTACTACCAACACCGCAAACCAAGCAGCAACTGTAACAGTAACAATGCCTTGGGATTTTAAAATAATATAATAGTTAACAATAGGAATAGAACAAATCTAGCTGACGACAGTATCGTAGAGAAATATTAACAATTGGATATATTCTGAGAATTTAAAATAGTAAATATAGATCAATAGATAACGGAATATTTATAATGCCAAAATGAGTTTAAAATTTTATATTTGCATAGAAAATAAACGTTAATATTTGATTAACTAATTTTATAAATAATAACAACTTTATTTTCACACAGTATAGACAATTACGAAATAATAATATTCTGCAAGATTAAAAATTCTATTTTGACCGTTGGTCATTTTCTTAAAGATTATTAGTAAAGTTACTTTGCATACTTGAATCACTTTGAAATTGAATTTCCACTATACTTTTACAAACCTAATTTTAAAACAATATTTGAAAGAAATCCTTAGCCAAGAATTCAACACAATATATGAAACTATTTGACATAGTTCAAAGCTTGAATTTTTGAATTGAACGATTCAAAGATAATTTTTTGAACTCTTTAAAAATCAAACTTGTGAAAAAGAAAAAAAAATCCTACCACAACAGCAAGGAGAAAGAGAAAGCGCGCACACATCGAGAAAGGCTAGCCCCCTTGATAGCAAGCTTTGAGGAGTCACGCAACTGTGTGGAGGACATTCTTGAGATCACTTAAGTTGTCCAAGCAAGTAAAGAAAAACATCCCTTTAGTTCAAGAAAAAGGTGGTGAAAGTCATCCATAATGTAAGTCCAAGGATTAAGGCAACCAAGATGGAGAATGAATTGGGTTTCCAAACTTTTTCGCTTTTAACCCCAAAATCGTGTTTGCAAAGTAAAGATTAATTTAGCACAAGTATATAGATGCATAAGTAAATAAGTGCTAAATGTAAAGAGTAGAGTTAGAGAAGCAAACACAGATTTTTAGGTGGTTCGGCAAACCCGCCTATATCCACCCCTCAAGCTCTTTTACCGAGCCTTGAGGTTTTTCCACTATCTTCCAAATAGTGTACACACTAGCTTCGGTGCTAGAGAACTTACAAGTGCTTTCCTGGGCTCAACACTCAAACCCCAAGTGATTTTCGGGCTCACCACTCACAACCCAACCAAGCTTGAGATATACCCTCTCTAAGCTTCTTCTTTAGTGAACAACCTCACTAAAGGAATCACCTCTTTGGATAGGAAGATACAAGAATAAACTCTCTCAAAGAGTGGATAAGAAAATGGAAAGCTCTATCTCTTTGATTCACACAATGACAAGGATAAAAAGTGTAATTTGTGTGAATGATATGAGAAATATGAAATAAGAAGGTTTAAGATCTTTCTCAAGCTATGTAAATGATATGTGGTCGTTCTCTCTTATTTAGAGACAATAGGAAGGTCTTTATATAGGCCACATGAGAAAACTAGCGTTATGAATTTTACCGTTGTACTGGTCAACTGCTTCATATACCGGTCAACCGCTTCAAGGTTACTGTTACCCAACGGTCACATTGTCAGAGCTTTAAATCTATTTCAAAATATCTACCGGTCGACCGCTACACCAAGCAATCGAAGTCCAGTCGACCGCTTCACCAACTCGTCGACCTCTTCAACTTAAGCATATGATCTAGTTCATTTAAAACCACTATTTTGGCCATTTAAAACATCAATTTTAAAGACTAACTTCCCGTAAGTATATAAAAGGTTTGAGAGTTGATTGGAGATGTTTTGAAACTATTAAAAAAATTTTGATCTTTCAAACAAGAGGTAAAAGATTTATGCACGTTTGAAAAATATGCAAGTGTGATTCAAATCCTTGTCAAAAGTGAAACTAAGAGTTACAAGGTTATACCCTAAGGTCTTGAATCTTCACTTTTGAGCTCCTTGCATCTTCTTGATCTTCAATCTTCTTGTCTTTGGCTCTTTGATAAAAATGTCTTTGTCTTTGAAGATGTCCATTTTGTAAACTTAATCCATTTATTAAAATCATCAAAATATCGATTGTGAACAAAAGTCAACACATAAAAGACTGGCTCTTCAATCCAAAAGAACAATGCTCATGCAAAAGGGGATTGATCAAGAAGTCAAAGAGGAAGCATGTAAGAAAGGTTGATGAGTTAAAGAAGGAGCAACCCATTATCAAAAAGAAGGATATAGAGTTTGAGAGGAAGGAGGAAGCCAAAGTTTTCTTGAGAACACGAGCTCTTGTTAACAACAAAGAGGTAACCACTCTTGCCATTGAGAGAGAATGATTCTCTTATGTCCTTTCGAAGAGGGTTGTTCATCGAAAGAAAGTGTTTGGAAGGATTGTTCTCAAACTCGACTTAAAATTTAGAGTGGGGATATGTCAAGCTTGGTTAGGTTGTGAGTATTCATCCAGGAAAAAATACTTGTAAAGTTCTCTAGCACCCGGATGCTAAGGTGTACACTATTTGAAAGATAGTAAAGAAAACCTCAAGACTTAGAAAGAAGTTTGAATGGTAGATGTAGTAGGGATTGCCGAACCACCTAAAAAATCATTGTGTTTGTTACTCCATCTCTCTCCTTACATTTAACGTTAATAATATTTCTTGTGCTAAGCTGGCTATTGTATTAATTTCCTAGCAAACAAAAATTCGGAATTTTTTTTTTCTATAAAGATTCAAAACCCAATTCACCTACACTTCTTGGTTGCCCTAATCCTAGAACTTATATTACCGAATGACTCAAAATTTTAACTTAAAAGCTACCTAATTACTGAGTTATTTGGTGTTATAATTAGCTTCCTATTCCAAAAAAAAAAAAAAAAACTAAGACCTATGACCTATGATTGAAGGAGTCATTAATTTTTTAGTTTTTGGCAGGGATCCAAATCATAAGCTCTATAAACTCTCTAATTACAGTAATTAGTGATACTAGCATTTAGAACTACCTCATTTACTCAATTTAATTTTTTACACCTAATCTATTTAATTTATTTATTGATGCATGCACGTAACAAACTAAAATATTGGAATAAAAATTCAATCAGTCGAAGAATCTTTTAGACTTATTATATATATAGTGGATCAATTAAAAATGGGTTTGAAAAATTTACAATATATAAAAATATTGTTGGTTTTTTATTTAATTTAATAAAGCTAAAAATCTTTAGATGAGGACGTGAAAAGACATTGTCTTGTACTTCAAAACTTCTTAAAACATTAAATCATATTAATATTGATGTTTTAGATTTGTTTTCAGAATTAAAAGTATTAAAAATAGATTTTAATAATGAAACTTATAGTCTAATTGAAACTTTAAATTAGATAAAAGATGTACTTAAGGGGTATAGTAGGGGTGCCCCTTTCTTTTAGAATCTTTTCTAAATGCAAGTCTTGCGTATAAAATATTATTGACAATGCTTGTAATTGTTGCTTCTACATTAAGAAGTTTTTACAAAACTAAAATTAATAAAATCTTACTTAAAATTTACTATAATGCAAGAAAGAGCAAATGGATTAGGCATATTATCAAATGAGAATCATATATTAACAAATATTGAATACAAAATTTGATAAGTAATTTTGCATCTCAAAAAGCTAGAAGAATAATTTTTAACTACTATTTATTAATATTTTATAACTTATCACATAATGCCTCATTTTAAGGTCTTGCCTAAGGCCTCAATTAACATAGAGTCACTCCTACTTGTAGATTAAGTGAACACCACTCTGGTTGTGCCCAAAAATTTATCAGTGCCTTAAGGGGCATCACTCTTGGTGGGTTAACATACAAAGAATTTCTTCTCACCCATACCCTAAGGACCAAATTGAGAAAAAGACCAACTTGGAGGGATTTTATGAATTTGAGGAGACATCCAGTCATCAGGCTTTTGTAGCCCTTTGCTGATTGGGCACTTTGGTATCCACTTAAAAATTAAGGTTGTTAAAAAATGGGCAAAACTGACACTAGACCTTAATTTTTTTTAGAAAAAAAAAAGACAAATAAAGGGATCTGTTCGGTTCTATTTCAGCAAGTTGAACCCCCTGAACCAAAGACCGAACGATCTTATTAGTTTTTTTAAATTTTGGGCTGACTTCCAAATTAGTCATTAAGAAAATCAACCGATTTTTGCCGGTCAATTTGATAAAGGGATTTGATCGATTCGATTAGGGGTGGATACAAAAACAAATGGAACCGGAATGATCAATTCCAATTTCGTTTCGATACTCACCATAATACAATTTTTTTGTTTCATTTGGCATGTGGGCTTTTTTGGACATATTTTTTTATAGTCCTAATAAGCCAAAAATGTTTTTGGGGCCGAATTTTTGAGATACTTTTCAGTTATTCATCATAAATTAACAATAAATGTAAACATTCATCCAAAATCTAGATTCTAAAATAAACATTCAAGCAAATTCTATATGTTATACTTATATTTTGAGCCCCAATTTTTTTTTTTTTTTAAATCAAAGCCGGAAATTTCGGTATTTTTTTTATTTATTCATCACAAATTAACAATAAATGTAAAACATTCATCCAAAATTATATTCTAAAATAAACATTCAAGTAAATTTCATATATTATACTTTATTTTGAGCCCTAGTTTCACTTTATTTTATTTTTTTAAATCGGAATCTGAAATTCCAATTCCGATTCCAATTTCAGTATATGTCAGAATCGTAACCAGATTTCTAGAACCATAAGTGAAACTGAAAATTCTAATTCTTGGCAGAATTTTTGCCCACACCCCTAAGTTGGATTTAGTGAGCCTTGGTGGTGAAGACCGAGTTGACCCCATGGTTCGGTCAATTTCTGTCGTGCCGGCCAGTTTGTTAAAACCAATGGGGTCAATTCGTTCTTCACTTGAAGGGCCCACGAAATCGAGCCGATCAGATCTCTTTATCAAAAACAAATTAGGGTTGAGGGTCAGTTGCGGCCCATTTTTTAACAGCCTAGTTTTGAAGTGGATACCAAAGTCCCCGATCAGCAAAGGCCTACAAAAGATGACTGGATGTCTCCTCAGATTCATAAAACCCCGCCACGTTGACTTTCCAGTTTAGAAAGTCGTGTCTCCCTCCAATCCATCTCTCCCAAATTCCTCGAGGAGGAGAAGAAGAAGACGACGACGAACAAGACGCTGAAATAGAAAGATGGACTTCTGGCACAGAGCCCGAAGCTTGGCAGAAGAAGCGGCGAAGCGATCAAAGGAGCTCTCCATTGGACCCTCCACATTCTCCGACCTTGTCTCCGAGACGGCCAAGAGGTCCCAAGAGATTGTCGCCGAGGCGTCCAAGAGAGCTGAACAGATCAAGCGCTTAGCCGAGGAGATCTCGGCGTCCAGTGCGCTCGCCGTCATTGAATCTCCGGTGGGAGTGCAGGAGAAGGATCTAGAAGAGTTTGGCATTACCGAAGAGTTAAGAGAGTTCGTGAAGGAGATCACCGTCAGCACCTTTCAGGATTTTCCGTTGGATGGTAATTCACGAGCAACATCCGGTTTTATCCTTGTGATTGCTGGGAAAATGTAGGAGCAGTTTAGCACATTAAAACTTGAAAATTTTAATGCATGTGTGGACCTGTTGTTAGTGAACAAATGTAGGAACCAGAAAATAAATCGATTTCTGAGTTCGAATAAAATTTTTAACAGAAGTAGTATACTGTAGTTATTTGGCTTACGCGAGCTGAGATATATGGCGTTCTCGTTATTCAATATACCCTGAAACTTGTGGTTAATATATAAAGTTTCTGAGTCAGACGTAAGTCATTGAATTTCAGAATTAATTGTAGTATTTTAGATTCTCACGTCGCTTGAAATTTCAAAGAAAGTTTGATCGGAATGTTATATTTCCTTATATTTTAGGAGAATTTTCTGGTGTTCTAGATTCAAACTTGAGTAATATAGATTTTTCAACCTATTGGTGTCAAACTAGCAGAGACCTCTTTCAGTGGTTTAATATTTGTCTTAGATATTGTGTGCCAATTCACGGTCAGTTGCAGTTATTGGTGGCTAGTGTTTAGTTCTTATGTTGTAAATGCAGTGAGCTTTCGGTGGAAGTTTCCTTGTGGGAAATGAGAAATTTCTATATATGTTCTTTTTGTGAATTTTGAATGCTGCTAAACTGTGAAGACGTTTTTATTTTATTTTATTTCTATTTTTCTGTCATCTATCATCTTTCAGACTGCTAAATGGTGTTTTGCATTGTCTAGATGATACACAAATATCTGATGTTCCCACAGTCTCCAATGTGAGGCAGGATCTTACAGAGTGGCAAGAAAAACACGCCAATCTTGTTCTTTTGACTGTTAAGGTATCTCTTCTCTCAAAAGCGAAATAACACGTTAAAAAAGAAAAGCTTTATTTGGATTGGGGAATCAAATTATTGATTTGGTAACAACTGCTTAAGGTTGAGAATCATCACTAAGTGGTTGAAAGCCCAATGCAAACTTGTTGGGGAAAAAAATAATTCAAGAGGTTACGACCCCATTAGATCTACCACCTTATGCTATACATATTTTCATGATTGGGCAGTACTATCAGTCTGACAAGGCCTCATTGAAGCTATATATTTTTTGAGTACTGAGTACTGATGGGTTGTTTACAGAGCAATTATTACAAGGAGTTGAACTATGTACGGTGTTTGTTCCCATGAAGTCTGTTACGGACATGCCATAAACAAATGTTCTATATTACGTCTACTGTTTTATCTGTTATTTGGCCGCTAGTTCTCTACATGAGAATAATTTCCTCATTAGTTGCTTGTCACAAAGCTCAAACCAATTATACTTGGCGATGGCTTGGTTCTAAATGAGCCTGAGAATGAATCTTGCTTAGTATCTTAGGCATTAGGCTTGATCTCACATTCATTAATGACTAGGCAGAGACTTCCATGCTTGCATACATAAACATCTTTTTGGGCTTTGACGTTTATTATTTACCTTTTTTTTCAGGAAATCTCGAAGTTGAGATATGATTTGTGTCCACGTGTCATGAAGGAAAGGAAGTTCTGGAGGGTATATTTCATACTAGTGAATAGTCATGTGGCAGCGTAAGTAACTTGTCTGTTTGATTGAAACCTTCATTCTCATGTGTTTTTCCCTTTCTGATTCTGACTGATATGCTAATGCTTGCATCAAATATTCTTAGAGCATTATGATAATCATATGCATGATTTTAACGGAGCCAAGTATCGAAAGTTGAGGTTGCTTTGCTTAATTCTTTTCGGAGTAAAAGTTGAATTTCAGCTCATCTCCAAGCTAACTAATAGTTCATGCTTGGTTTTTTGTATTTTGAACTAGTCCTATTTGTTTTTTTGTTATGTATAATTTTTTTATTTGTAAATACCATCACTGAAATTTATACTTTTTCACATTCCCGTGTTAATTGTTTGTTGCTTAACAGTAGTTATGATTTCATTAGTCATAGTAATTAAGTATACTAATTTTTATTTGTGAACAAATACGAATTAAATTCAGACTCTCATAGATGTAAAAATTATAGATACAGATGTATATCCATATATTCTACTCACATAATGGGTTATTGTAGAAACACTCGCACACCCAGCCACACACATCGATCAAGACCATATTCAGAAGAATTCAACTTATATGTATCACATGAAGAGCTTCACTCACATCTTATAAATGTTATGTTATGTTATTACTACAAAGTGGACATATACATTGTTCAGTACACGAGGTTAGATGAGCTTATACGAGTTGATCTACACTTATACGCATTCAGCTCATCGAAATAAACAAGCTTTCGCTTAATAAATGCAGAGAACTAGAATTAAGGTTTATACTAATCAAACTCAAACTTTACATATGCAACCCGATTCATTTCCAACCCCAGTTACATACATCAAATTGTAATGCTTACTACGTATTCTAAATGGAGACTAGAGATATAGACAACTAAATGAGGTCCAATCATTGTATTTATCTGAATCCTTGGGTGACATCTTTAAAAAAATTGTCCAAAGGATGATCTCTCTCTTCGTTCAGGATGAGATTAGACAAATGCATGGCTTTCTTCATTTGTAATTTTATTTGGTTACATGATTACTCAAATAATGTCAACTATTTTATGGCTTTCAGCTTTCCAATTTTTTTTTATTGTTTTTTGCTTGTCTTGTTTAATTTTTTATTGTCTTTTTTCCTTCCAATTTCTATTTATTACTCGCTCTGTGGAAGTTTTGTCAAATTGTTCTGGCATTTTTATTTTTACAACTTCTCAACCTGCTGTTACCACACAAATAATTACAAATGCTTGAAGAAACTGGCCATCTAGCATCAGTTTGGTATTGTCCAAACTAATGTACTGAATAATTGGTTGATTGAAGCTTTTGTTACTTGAGAAAATTGGTTGATTGAGATACCCTTGCCAATTTTTCCAGCTAGGCCAAGAAACCTCCCCATTCTTTTGCAATCTCCCTATTTTTGAATCATTGTTATTGGACACTATAATATTCAATTAAGGTGCCACTGAAATATCTTTGTTAATATAACCTATGTTCTCCATTACTAGTCAGACCCCTGTTTTCTTACACCAGCAGTTGACAAAATGTAATGCCTTACCTTATTTCTGTGCTCAGTGATTTCTCATGTTTTAAAAAACTTTCTGTTTGGTTCTAGTTTTCTCTTTCTTTTTTATGTATGCTAAGCTTTCCTAACTTCTAATTACCTTTAGCTATGAAAAGCGGTACATGGAGAATCTTAAGCTAAAATCAACAGAACAATCAAACAATGGAGGGAAGGAATCTACCAAAGGTGGAATAATTTCTAAACCAGAGGCAAAGGAAGTAAATCGGCCAATTAAAACTTCAAGCTCAGCTACGGAGCAAGACTTGGACGTGTTTCTCTTGGGAGATCCTGGAGACAGTGATGAGGACCCAGGTAGATCGTAATGTTTTATTGACCTGTTAATGTGTATCCGTGGCTCTTAGCAAAACAATTCAGGCATCTTTACATCCTTTTTCCCTTGGAAATAATATCCCTACTTTATATCCACAATTTGCACAGAAGTTACATGAGGTTGACACTGTTCAGATTCCTACCGAGTTAGTGAGAATGAGCCACCTCCATATGGAAAGAGATTTGGTTGTTTATGCCATGCAGTTCGAATAGTGTTGCTTTGGCTTTTTATAGCTTGACTACCTTACTTATTTACAAGCATCCACCTAACACCATTCTGTTGTAAGATAAAGGCCTTTGTTTGATATGAGTGGGAAAATTATCCAAACCTTTTTGTTTTTTACTTCTCTGTTTGGGAGTTTTGTGCAAAACCGAAAACTATAAGATGCTTAACCTCAAGGGGCTACGAAGAGTGGTGTTATCTGACTCCCATTGAGGCACCTTAAAAATCACTACCAAAGTTTAAATCCTACAACTATTGTCATCCCTGCCCTCTACCCCTTCAGAGTAATCCCCCAAGGGCATGTGGGATGGCAGGACTGCATGTGCCCTCGATAAGTTAGGCACACAAGGGGCCCATGCACATTGCCAGCCAGAAAGCAGAAAAAGATGTGATGATGCCACTGTGGGTGATTGTTTTCTTCTTTTGTGACTTCTACTGTTGGAAAATATGTTTGGGACGAATCATTTATCAAAAGACATGATATCAAGTGTCTAGTGTGGCTATGCCAGCGCATGGGAGCAACTTATGCTTTGATGAATTCTTTATTGTGTTGAATCACTTGAGTACTGATCATCGCTCTGTCTTTAGATGATGCTGATGGGAGCTTTGATGATGATTTTGCCAAAATGGTGGATAGTTCGGTAAGCACAAGTTGTTTCCTCTTTCTTCTAGTTGTGGTACGCATCCATAATTTTCATACCAGTTGTGTGATTCCTACAAATATATGAGGTTAGCGTAGGTTTTTCAGGGCACTGGCAATGAATCTATTCTTGCAGCAAAAGTATTAGGTGATTTCCCTGCAGCATTCCCGCAATTTCTTGCATCTTATAATTCTTGAAATGAATTTAAAAATGAAAAAACAAAGCGGCGGCGAGAAGCAAATGCAATAGTAGCTGAATTTGCTTATCAAACAACTCAATTTAATGAGGTTCTGTGCAAGAAATCGTTTCAACAGAGTCTGAAATGGGTAAATATATTTTAAATCTAGGGCTTCTTCCAACCTAACCTTGCATGTCAGTTCACAGAAATAAGGGTTCAAGCATAGAAGAGTTACTGAATCCTGCTTAAGTTTTGAACCACATCGTTTAATCTTTATGTGCTAAGATTTTGGCTGGCTTTGATGCTATTGATGTTTTCGGTTTCTGAAATTTGCTTGAACATACAGGATGACGAGAAAGAAAAATCATAGGAGATCACACAAAATGGTTGTAACATGGAGGATTACTGTTGCATAGATTTCAGTGGAAATATTATTGGGTTTTCTTCCTCCTTTCATTTCTTGGTTTTTTTGTTTCTTTTGGAAGGGACTTGTTCTTGCTGTATAGATTTTGTTATTTATATCAGTCAGCTATCTACGAAGCGATGTGTGGTCTTGTGTATTAGGTACGCATTAGTTACTCATCGTGGGGAAATAATTTAAATGTTGGGGAAGCGACTCTTTTTCTTTAATACCTGTATGTGTAATACATATGTACATATTCGCAACTCTAAAAATTACAAGAACTCGATGCAAATTATTTTTCTTATCCATTTTCATACAATCCTAAAACCAATCAAAGTTGGGGAAATTTTTGTGAAATCAGAAAAAGGGGAAACAACTTAGAAAATCTCAGTAAAACCAACATCTATTAGCATCTTTATAATGTTCTTGTGGGTCAATAATTGTTTTTCGTAGAGATGGAAAGCAAGAACTATTAGCCCCATCCCAAGTTTGTAAGTGATTATCTAATAAAGAGGAATGAATCGTCTATCTACTAAATAGGATGTATTATTGCTATTTGGATCGTAATTCTTCTGAGTGTGGCTTTTCTATTTCTATTGGCTGGTGTAAGATTAGGAGAAGGCCTTTTTCTTTTAGCAATGGTTGATGTGAGATTATGGCTCTCCTTACAATGAAGTGTTTTTTCAACTGACTGAATAATGTCACCACACTTGATCATGAAGACTAGGATAACTTTCATTTCTTTGGCCACATTAGAGCCACAGTGCCAATTTTGAGCTATCTTTTTCTGTTGAACTGGGTGAATTAGAGAAATTTGGGGGAAGATAAGCGGGATGAAGTGAAGGGGTGACTTGGAGTTTGTATTGCCATGGCATGGTGCCTTTGCTTTTCTAATTTGAATTTTTTTTTTAACATGTGTCAAGGCTTGAAGGGTCGTGATGTGCCAGGAGCTGGCCACGTGAGCACTGTCTCATTAGTTGGGTAACGACAGCTAGAAAGAGGGATCCCATTCGTTGAAAAAATATTTACCAGATGACTCTTTGGTTAACATAGCGTTTAATAATTTAAAATTTTAACAAAATTTTATTTTTATCAAATATATTTTAAATTTTATTTTTATTTTTATTTTTATTTTTTATTTATTTTATTTTATTTTTACTTTTATCATTTATTTATTAATTTTAATATCACGCTAATTTTTAATAATAACACAAAATTTTAATAAAATTTTGAAATCAAATAGGCTGTAAAAGTAATACCTCAGGAGTCAAATAACAGAAGCATCTGCAGTAATTAAGCATAAATTTAAAAATAGGTCAAAAGGACTTGTCAGTTGTCACTCTATCGTATCTTTTCTTTCACAGTTTTCAAAAGCTTAAACAATCATGACCGGTCGATCCAAATAGCCCTGTGCATCATGTTTTTTTGATTGATTTCCAACGCGTGGTATGGGAGCCTCCCTCTTGCTGGATTTACAAATGTGTAGCATGAATCATATGTATTGTTAGCTGAAGTGATTGTTTATTGTTACGCACGTGATTTCTGTATCAACTTTAAGTTTTGGTAAGTTTTGGTTTTATGTGAAGAGAATCTTGCTTTTTGACTTTCAGATTCACATGTGACAAAACCTTTGTTGTTTATTGTTTTTGTTTCTCTTGTCTTTTCTGTCTGTTTTATTGATGTCCACATGCGGCAACCGCAGCACGATGAAATCTTTCATCTGTGAAACCTCTTACCCCTTGTCTTGTTCGGCCCTTCAAAAGTTTTTGCATATCCAGCCACACACAGAATTGGAGAGGCTGCGGCCACGCCTTGCCTGGACCATATATTGCCCGCTCAAACTTTTGGGGGCTGTATATTGTCATTTGTACAATCTTCCTGGGATCTTCATAATAAATCTGGTTTGGCATAAAGAATAACAATTAATTGAGCCTGTTTTTTTTTTTTAAAAAAAACCATTGGGCTTACGGTTTAAAGTCTCAGTATTGGGCGAAACATTTGTACGGTTTGTTAGGTCTATTTGCTATTAATGACTATTGTACACATTTTGTTAAGCCATTCGGATGAGACTTCAGAGGCTCGTGCATGAGGACCTTTTATTTTATTTTGGTCCGGTCAGGAATCAAGGCTAACCCATTCTGGTCTAGATCTCACTGATTGTTGGGGTACGCAGGTTTGAACCACCCTGGGTCAATAACTAACGCATTTGAGTCCTGCTCTCGCTGCTCGTCGGGGCACGTGGGTTCGCTTCGGTCTGAGTAGGATTGTTCAAACTTGATGACGATGTCAGTTATGGCCAGGCCGGTTTTCAAATATTATCCATTGTCACTACCACCGTTAAGGATAATAACCGGCCTTGGTGGTGGTTTTAGCGGTAGCAATTCCCTGTTAACTGATATTTATATTGAGTCATTTTTTTTTTAGCATTTTATGTACTTGGCCCAATGTATTTTTTTTTTTTTTTCTTTTGGTCCATTGAGCACATATCAATAAAATTCTAAACTAATGAAATCCAAAATCAATAAAATTAGAGAACATTTTAAAAGATAAGATGAAAATCTAAAATCCAAACTAATAAATCCAAAATCAATAAACTTAGAGAACATCAGAATAAGATGATAATCTAAAGTCTAAACCAGTAAAATATAAAATCAATAAACTTAGAAAAGTAAGAACATCTTAACCGTAGTAGGATAAAAAGACATGAACAACATTAAAATTAGTTTGTCGCCAAGATGAGTAACTCTACATGATACATTTAGAGACACCAAGTTATAATTTATAAAAATAAAAATAATATTCAAACTAATAAATAACTTGTGATTTGGCGTCATGAAGAAAACATAGCCCTCTAGCTGCACCAATGGCCACTTTGATCCTCATTGCCCAAGAAAGTGGCTGTGGCCCTCCTGTGAAACAAACCACGGCATCAAATTGACAAATACCCCATCTATTCTTGTAGCCACACCATAAACTTCTATAATATCACCACCGTACATTTCTGAGCCTACTAGCATTGGCAGATCTAGGGGAGCCAACGGGGGCCTTGGCCATGGTTGGCCAATGTAAAACATTTTAATTTTTTTTTAATTAATATGTCAGGCCGGCCCCCTTAAAGTCCAGCCTAAAGTACTGTAAGAGTAGAGGGGGGAGTTTAGGCGGTTTTGTTTTATGTAAAAGGGAGGGAAAATATTTTTTTAAAAGGAAAATGTTTACGGGTTTGCAAATGAAATCGCTACTACTTATGGTTCTTTTATTTCTAAGTGAAAATTTGCTCGCTATATTTATGATGTCAAGTATTTATCAACTTCTCTATTCTCTTCAAGTTTATTTTATTTTTTTCATCAAATTTTCATTAATTGTATACAATTTGTGCATATTCTCCACCTATTTTTGACTTTCACATCTAAATAAGATATTTAGGTGGTGTTTGAGTGTCAAAATTATCTATCAACTTCTCTATTCACTTTAAGTTTTATTTTACTTCATTTTTGCATCAATTTTTTTTCTTGGTTTTTAAATTAAAACAAGAACTCTTTATTGATAAACCAAAACAGTTATTTCTGAATAGCACAAAAAATATCATGAATTTTCCACTCCATATGTCTTGGGAACAAGTTAATCGCTTGTATCATTACAGACGAGTCTCCCTCCAAAAGGATATTAGAAAACCCTTTCTTATGAGCCTCCGAGATACCAAACAATGATGTCTCAACCTCAGCTACAACTGGATCTAATTGGTCCAGCTTAATCGTTGCAGCACCACAAAAAAGCCCCTAATGGTCACAAAACATAGATGCCACAATGGAAAATGAATCTCGAATTGCAACGTCTATATTGACTTTAATAGATGGGAAAGGAGGAAACTCTTGAGAACGAAGTTATTTTGCAACGTTTCCAAAAGATGCAGACCCGTAGGATCCAATTGCCACCTCTCAATTTCAACAATTAGTACGTTATGTGTATTTCAATATTTTTAATGTTTTTAGTCCTTAGTTTTTAATATTTTAACTCTAAGACACTTTTTTGCATTACGTATGAAGGAATTTTTTTTTGTCATTTCACCTTAAGAGTTGGCCTCCCTTCAAATTCAATCCCGGTTCCGCCATTGCCTACTAGGAGTCATAAATATATACATGTAGGCAGGAAAAGGTAATCGAACATATTTAAAGAGCCAGGTATTTGAACTTATAATTTCGTAATGAAACAATTGAAATAACAGCTTTCAGCAAAGAAATTATAGACAACCCATGCAGCCTGGAATCGAACAAGAATTGAGAGGGGAGGGGGGGGGGAACGGAAAAAACTACGTCGTTTAGTTTAAAAAAACAAAAAACAGTCTGACACAGTTTTTTTTTTTTTTTTGGTGGGGGGGTGATCGAAGGGGTCAGGTCACATAAGGAGGGAGGTGGTTGGGAGAAAAAACCTTGCTATTTAAAAAGAAAAATTCCAGTTTTACTGGTACTTGGGAACCTGGTGCCAGGTAACCCGAGAACCGGTAAAACCACCGGGTTTCTGCAAATAGGGGCCATCGGAACCGGAACCAATTAGGCCGGGTATTGGAAACCTAGTGTCGGTAGAACTAGAATTTTTCGGTATGATTGAACACCCCTAGGTCTGAGTCAAATATTTTTATTTTATATATTTGTTTTTAAAAAAAATTAAAATATTTTTTTAGAAAAACTTATTTTCTCAGAATTGTTCATTTGTTTTATGACATGGTTCTGGATTATAATAAAGTCATTTTAGATGCTAAGAAGTTGTAATTATCAAATTTTTCTTAAGAGTAGCCACAACATCCTAAATCAAGCAACTAATAAGATAAGTTATTAACTTCATTAAGTTTATTGACATCTGAGTTGTGATTAAATTATAAAGTTTAGTGACCCGGTCCTACAGGGAAGTTGCTAATTTTGATGGTTTGATTAGAAGAAAATGGTAATTTTTGACACTAGAAATAATTTTTCCTATACCCACAAGTACAAAAATTCTTGTTTATTGTTGTTTTAATTTACTAGTTTTAGTACAAAGTTACTATGAATTTATGCATATTGCAACCTCTACCAATAGAAAGGTTGATATGAAAATAAAGTTTATGTTTCATAGAACAAAATTTAATTTCTTAGTTTATGCAGCTATTGCTACTACTTTTATTGATTATATTTCTTATATTCCAATCTTCAATGATGATAATTTTACTGACTAGAAAGAAAATGTTTTGTTTGTTTTCGGGACCATGGATTTTGACCTGACACTCCGTTAGAATGAACCACATGCTCTCATGGACTCAAGTACGTTGCAGGAGGTCACTAAGTATGACCGTAGGGGAGCGATTTAATCGCCTATGTATCATGTTCATGCAATCTCATATTAATAAGAGCATCAAGAGTTCTATCCATCAATAAAATAAGAGCATTAAGAGTTCTATCCATAAATAAACTAAGGCAAAGGAATTCATTAAAGTTGTTTGAAGAAAAATTTGAGGGTTCGGATAAAGCTTTGGCCAAAACTCCGGTGAGGAGGATTTCGAGTAAAACTTTTGATAATTATAAAGGTGTGAGCATATAATCAAGATGAGGGACACGGAGGCTCACTTCAAGTCATTGGAGGTGGGCTAAAGTAAACCTCCCATAAGTGGTTTATGATATTTCACATTGTTGATAAGTGCATACACCTTAAAGTCTGTAAGATCTAGATTTTTCTTCTTCGGTATACATGTAGATGATATTTTAGTTGCAGTGACTCGGGTTTGCTACAAGAAAATAAGCAATTCCTTTCTCAAAACTTTGAAATGAATGATTTTGGTGAAGCCTCTTATGTCATTAGACAGATAGCAAAGAACTTTAGAACTGTCTCAAAAGGCCTAAATTGAAAAGGTTTCAAAGAGATTTAGAATGAAGGATTGCACTCCTATAGTATCACCTATTGGCAAAGTGAAAAAGATTAATAAAAGGTCAGTTTCCCTAGAATGCATGGGAAGAGGATCAAAGTAATCCTAGTTTGGAAAATTGGAAAGTTATAAGAAAGTCATGTGTTACGTGCAACAAAACAATAATAACAGATTGACTTACAAGCATACTGACAATTTAAAGCTGGTTGATTATTCAAATTCAGATTATGCTGCATGAGTAGACCACAGGTGTAGCGTCTTGTGCCCATATTTATCTCTAAGCTCTCTTTATAGTAATAAAAATGGTAACGAAACGAGATTACGGCACGTAAGTTTTTCCGTGTGCTGAAATGACTAAAATGCCCTCATTCAAATAAAGTGGAATTCTCGAAGTAGAGCAGCTTAGCCTCTTATCTAGTAATATCGAAAGAGATGAAAAATATAAACAGTTTTGAATAGAGAAATTAATAATTTGGAATCTCTTTATCACCGGCATATTATCGATAAGTCAATTACTTAAGCTTTATAACATAGTAAAAACAATTTGGAGAATAAACTCCAAATTTTAAAGATGTTAACAATACGATAGAAGGGAAGAAAAACATTTCATAAATCTTTTGGAAACCGCTTTCAAATTCTTTATAAGAGGATTTGTACAAAAGGTTGGTAGCTCTTTTACAAAAATTTGAGCTTGTATTCAATTTCTTTACAAATATTTGAGCATGCATCCAATCTCATTTAACTTCTAGCAAAAGTATTTCCAAAATACTTACAAAATCTAGAAAATTAACAACAAAATAAAACTTGTCCTTAAGATAGAAATAAAAATAGAATAGCAATAACTACTGGTAATCATCAGTGCCTATGAGATCAACTATATTATCGGGCTTTGGATCTAGGTTCACCAGCTCCATTGGTGCATCAAACAACCACGGTGCTAGTGGAGCAGGCGGGCGCAGATCGTTAGGCCTCCAGTAAGGATAGTGTTCCATGTGCACTTCAAGCGAATCCGATACCCAAACCCGGAGTCGCACTGTCGGCATATGCTTAACAAAGTCATATATATGGAGAATCTCATAAACCCTCATGGTCTACTAACGAATTATACATATACAATATAGAGAAATTAAAATGGTGAGTCTTAAGGACTCAATAAGGTTAGGAATTAGGAAACATAGTATCGAAAAGCAGTAAAGCAATTGAAAGCAATACATGCATATATCAATCAAAGTATAAATACAATCACAATGAAAGATTCTGAATGATGAATAGTATGCATTCTAATTACCGATCTTATTATCAGTTCTAGGTGATAGTTTATTATTACAGTTCTCCACATCTCCACGCTCTGTTTACTCTTAGAGTTTGGATTATGCATCCCTCTCCCCTTCGTGCAGGACTATTCCGTGATTTTCGTCTTCCTTGAAACAAAACAAGGAATGGGATTCTACTCCATGTTTCCCAAAGACCACCCTTTGACCCAATCAAGTCAAAGGTTGAACATCATCTAGTGATCGGTATCGTCACACTTCACTTGTCCTCTAAACAGTTACTCTCATAGATGGGCTTTCAACATTTACTATGTTTATGGAAATTTAGTTTTTCAAATCATTTGATTTAGGGTTAATTAAAATTTCCCTCCTCAAACTACCACCCGTTTCTCGAATGCCCCCATAAACTTTAACTCGTTGCAACTCACTCCCATAAACTATATTTCTCATTGCGATTTCATCCCTCAACCAACTGATGTTGATTTTATTTTTGTTTCTATCCTATGTAACAGACAGGTGACCTTCTCCTTACGTGAGAAGACATTTTTACCCTTGTTTGAGTCCTCCTAATCTTCTACAGTGCTTCTAGCAATTCGTAGAGCCAAAAAATAATATTGTAGTTAGCTGATTTTTTTTTATTAAAAAAAAATATGACTCACTTAGAATTGAGCTGGTCAAATTTGTCTTTTCAAGTAAGGAGAATGTCACGTATCGTTTAAGTGGGATGGAAATCATTCGATATAATAACTTCAGCAGGTTGGGGATGAAATATGAAATCGCCCCCTCACCCCCTCCCCTTCAAATTTTTTTTTTTTAAAAATACCTATTTTAAAGTATTTTTGAAAAAATTAACCCCTTGCTGGTGATCTTGCACCCCCCCCCCCCCCAAAATTTTTTTGGAAAATTCGTTAATATCTACAAAAATTTTAAGGATTTTAGTTAATATTAAAAAATATTCTATAATTAAGGAATTTTGAAAAATTCTCCCAAGTGGTCATCAATGTTACACAAATATTGAAATTTGAAATTTTAGTTGAATTACTAAAGAAGATTTTTCTTTGCAAATAGATTACCTTGGAGTTTTGGAAATACAAAAAAGCTCAGACTTCTTTTGAAAGATGATTTTTGAAGTTGAAATTTTCTTTTCAAAGCAAATATTGTCACGTTTTCTTAGACTACTCGTCTCTCATCAAAATCAAAACTTTTGAACTTTTGAAAGACTTCTTTTCTTTTTGCGACAAACTGCTTTTCTTTTACTCTCAATCTTTTATCTCTTTTAAGGCAAACCGCAGATGTTATCTTGACAAGCTCCAAAATTTGAGAAAGAAATTGCTGCAACTTTTAGTATAGAACTGTTGATAGATGACTTTTATTCTTTAATCCATCATCGAGCTTAGTTATGATAAGAAAATCTATGTGTTTGATTTTTTTACATATCCAAATTGAAGTTGCAATAAAATATTATGCGTACTTTTCTTTTGTTATAAGTTACAATTCATATAAGAAACTATATTTTTTTATTTTATTTAAATAATAATAATAAGGGTTAAATACATTTTTCGCCCTCCAACTATTGGAGTTCTGACACTTTGCACTCCAACTATTAATTTCGTTACATTTTGCCCCTCAACTACCAACTATTTACACTTTGCACCCCTACCATTAATTTGGAGGGAAATTACTATTTTGGTTAAGTGAAATGATCCGACTTTACCCTTATAATTTTTTATAACTATATTTTGTATAGGGATAAATTTATCTTTTCACTGAACAAAAATTAGCAATTTCCATCCAAATTAATGGTACGAGGTGCAAAGTGTAAATGGTTGGTAGTTAAGGGGCGAAATATAACGAAATTGATAGTTTGGAGTGCAAAGTGTCAGAATCCTAATAGTTGGGGGCGAAAAATGTATTTTTCCTTAATAATAAATTAATTCGCCCCCCTCCTAAAGAAATATCATGGCTCCGCCACTGAAGCTACTCCTTGATTTTTGATGAACTCGAATTGGCTCCTAAAGAATAAGAAGAGAAAAATTCAACAACTATTCACGATCAAATGAAAAGAATGAGAGGAAGATACAATCTGCCTTAACCTTTCTTCCTTTCTTTCCTTTTCTTCTTCTTCTTCTACTTCTACTTCTCTTCTTCCTCTTCCCTTCTTCTTCTTCTCGGCAATCTATCTCTTTTCTCTCTCAACCGAAGCTCTCTCTCTTTCTCTCACACGGTTTAGGCAAAGGGTGGAAAATGGAACCCTTACTCCTTAGCTCCTCTCTCTCTTAAATAGCTCTCTTAACTTGAGTTAATCCTTAGAGTTAAACTTAAAATAGGTAGAGCTAATCATTTTGTACAAGTTAACTCATAGAAGCAAGTCCATAGAGTGTCCGGTTGAATTGGCAGGGGCAGCTCATGCCATGTGTCAAATTATTCCTTAGCAAAGCTTTGATTAAAATCTTCCAAATCTCCTAAAATCTCCCTCCAAATCTGCCGATTGTCTCTAGTGTTAATGGGCTGGCTTTCCAAGCCCAATCGAACCTATTTATAGTCCATTACAAGGCCCAAATGTCCAGCCCATTACTCATGCTTCTCCAATATTGTCCATTAAACCCAAAAAATTCAAGATTCAAGCCTCAAACAATTAGTGAAAATTATCTTACTAAAATCAATAATTTAATCAAACTCTAAACTTATTATATCTACTAATCAAGGCTAGAAAAACAAATCATATAAGTAATTAAAAATTTTGGAATTTAATCCTACTAAAATACAAGTCTAAAGTTCTAGGAAAAAGTTTCTTTTAATAAATTAATTTAATCACTATCACTAAGATGCTATAAATCGATTATTTCATACTCATCTAATGTTATCTACTAAATTAAAAATCCATATAATATATATTGATTTAATTAATAAGAGAAGATATTAATAGAAAATTTATATGATTATTGTTACGTTAAAATATTCTAATTTAATACAAAATCAAGATCAGTGACCTACAAATTAATCTGGATCCACGCGTCAATGACGACTCAGGATACATGCGATTGGATGGGCGTGGGGTTTCGGGAGATGGCCGGCTGCCCAACTTTTGATTTGAATAGTTTTCTTATAATTGCTGACATGCCAAAATTTTAATGATGTGTCCTTGCTTGTCCTACGTGGCTACAATGACGTGCAAATGTGACGGGTGTCATTGTTTAGTTGATTATTGTTTGACCTATTTACGCCAGCTCAACATTTATCATTAGATCATTAATAACGTCAGGCTGACTAAGGAACTAAATTTTTGAACAGCAGAAACTGACCTCAGGGACCTATTTATCAATTTCAGTATCCCAGAAGGATTAATTTGTGACAAAGTCAATATCACTAGAACCCTATGATGCAATTAAGTGGAAAAAGTACGAGGGTAGGTGAAGCGAATGTTTCCACGAACAAGACCACGAGAAATTTTTGTTTCGGTAAAGTCTTCCATTAGTTTAGAATATTTAAGAGCTTCTTCCTTACGTACATCCACCCAAAGGATCGTATCCATAAAGATATAATTGCGCCTGAATTATTCGGTGGAGGCTTCCAATGGCAGCAAGTCATGAACTTGAAGAAATGAAGAAACGGTCGTCTTATCCATAGACGTTGACTAATTTGACCAATACCATTGATTTCATAATTTGATCCCAGTTGGTGTCATTTAGTATTTCGGATTCTTTTAATCAAAAGAAACATTAAAAAAAAAAGGTGTTCTCACAGATAATAAATGAGTGTAGAAACTTAATTAATATCAATGTTTACTTTTCTTTCGAGTTTTGACTCTTGAACATAAACAATTGAAGACGATGAACGAGTCATGTATAAATCTGGTGAATCAACTCTTAGACGTTTTCTTTTAATTGGCTTTTTAAACTGCTCATAGTATTATTACTGTGATAGATAGAACCTACAATATTTTGGTAGCTAGCGGACTGGGTCGAAATCCCTTAGAAACTAATAGATCATCAGGCCGTAAACAAATAAGCACGCCGTTCCATTAGTCAATGCGAGGCAGGTGCATGCTCGATTCAGTTAGGTAGAGAGGATATACTTTGCATAATGCATCATATATTACGTAAATATATGAAATAATTGGAATTCATGCATGAATTTGACTACAACCCTTGATTCTATAATTTGATCCCACTTAATATAATAAAGGAATTAATATATTTCAGAATATTTTAATCAAGAGAAAGGTAACAAATGAGTGAGTAAATTGAATGGGTCAATATTCTCCTTGTAGGTTTCAGTTCTACTTCTTATTGTTAATTATAGATAATATGATAAATAGAACCTGCATTAATATGGTTGGTTCATGAATTCTTAACCGACATACGTACCATCGCTTTTGAATTACTGATGAAAAAAGCCAAAACTTTTTTCCATTCTCAAGATTGGTATAATTAATGGTACTATATTCATGCCGTACATCATGAGTTGAAACGCATCTCTCTTTTCTCTTCCAATTTCTGCGTAGATTGCGGGTTGGCCAGAATTTTGATCTTGCTTGTTCTCCACGTTGCACTTTCCCTAAAAAAGACTAGACCCAGCTCATCATCTCAGACATGGCTATGTTTGGATGGTAGTGAATTTTTTTTTTTTGGTTAATACAGTGTAGATTTTTTGAAATTAGTGACGAAATTGTTGGATTATCTAAAAATTTGTTGGAATTTATGAAAAATTTGTTTTTTTTTAAAGAAGTAATTGTTTAAAAAAAAAAAAGTTAAATTCACTTTGCACCCTTCGAATAAGAGAGTCTTGACACTTTACACCCCCAAATGATTTTTTAGTATGTGAAATGAAATTTTATCATATTATCATTTTATGAGAGTAAAATTTAATTTTTCAATTTAAAAAAATAAATTTCCGTCTAGTGACAGAATGAAAGTGTCTAACCCAAATGTCATAATTAAATGAAATTTTAATCATATTTTTTTAGTTGTGACCATTTATCTACATGACAATTTAGAAGGGGTGTCCAAAAAAAAGTCAGAAGGTAAAAGATGTGTTTGTGTATAAAAATGCAGAAAACTAAAATTCAGACATTGCCCTAATTCAAAATTCTAGCGAATCACAGCCACGACCTCTTTCGGATCCCTCGGATTACAAAATGTCAAGAGTCTCAAAATTAGAGGCCGTAGAGTCATGTATTTATCCCAAAAAAATTTGTGCCATCTAAACAGCAGTTTGCGGCATATTCCAATCTTTCGTCTGCCCTAATTTCTTCTGCTATATGCGAAGCACGTTCCTTTGAAGTGTATTATCTATGTTGCTACCCTCTTCAGCCTCTGATGTAACTCTCTCTCTCTCCAGAACAATATCCTAAAATTCGTAACTGTGAGCGGGATTCCAAATGGTTGTTCATGCACTGGTTTTACATTTCTTAGTGGATGCATCTCGGACTTGTGTATTAATGCACATCTATGATTTCAAACATTGTAACGGGTTGGGGGACCGAGCTCTCAAAAACTTATCTATATTATTTCCAGCTGTACTAAATTTTAAATATTAATGACTGTTTACTGGGTCTATTTTGCTGGGTAATTGGGTATTATTATAATTTCGTAGACTTGTTATTCACGGCTGCATGCCGGGCTGGCTTGGTTGTGTATTATTATTTTGTTATTTAATATATTTTATTTTAGTGAAAAGAAAATTGCATCGGAATCCTCCCAGGTACTGCAAAAATATATGCTAATTAATTAATATTTTTTTACCATTATTCAGTTTAACTTGGTAGAATTTGACCATTAAATTTTATTTGTGAGTCTTTCTGAGGAATTGCGCGTGCATAAGCTGGCTGACAAAATAAAGGTAGAAATTGCGTGTATAACAAATTTGAAGAAGAAAATTGAAGAAAGATAGATCTGAACCAGTATTCATTAATGCTACTGGTGTTGTGGATGTCACGTATTCTGAAGGTCTGATCTGGACCAGATGCAGGCTGTCTTTTTAATTATTTCATCCAAGCGTATTTTTAACTTTAAATTCATTTTTAATTCCCAATAAAACATGTTATCTCATTATCAACCTTGTCAACAGTCGAATATATATGAAAATGCCCATCGTCATAATTGCTGCTGTTAATTAAATATCTGATTTTAAAAAACAAAAGTCCCATCTGTTTCTGTTCGGGATACCGATAGACTGACTTCTCTATCTATATATATCCCTCTCTCTATTTTCCTTATATTTTCATCAAGTCTAATAAGAAAGAGTCAAGGTTTTTGTTTTTCTGGAGCAAATCGAATAAAGATTCAAGTTAATCCCCTCACCCGAACCAGGTGCATGCATGCTTTAAGGAAATTAGGTTGGATTCTAATATTTGCATGTAACAGATGGCGCATGCAAAACTTAGCAAGCCTGGAATTCATAGAGGTGATATATGCTCTATAGTTGTGCATGGTGTTAGTGTATGTTAATTAGATGCGTAAATATCTCATTGTTGCTGTCAAAGAAGCTAAGGGTGGAACTTAAATGATCGGGCTTGTAGTAAAAGAAAATGGGAAACCAAATATCATGTAGGTCACGACTTGATAGTGCAGCAACAGAAATTATCAAATTGCAAGAACAGAGTATCAGAGTTGTTTTCCTGTAGTCACTGTAATTATTCATTATTGCAAAGAAAGCTTTCTGTTGGTGTTATTGTTGTTGTTGTTGACACAATAGAGAGGGAAAATGTTGTCTGTTATAAATTGCAATTGGGAGAGCTGCAAATGGATGAAAAATTATGGCTAGAACAGTTGCATGTTGCTGGAAAAATAAACTGGAACAAGAGAGTATCTAAAAGCTTCAGAATTTCCTCCGTTAGCTTTTCTCTTTGTGGAATGTGCTGCTGATTGTTAATTTACTGGATTGTAGATGAAATATAGGAGGTTGTGATGAACCAATAATGTACAAATGAGACTTGGGAAAGCTATTATAAAGATAACAAAAGTAATTAAATTAGTTGGTAGAACTTAATTTGTCAGTGCAAAACACTAAAAAGACCCTCCAAGGGGCTAGTCAGACCCTCCGATCGAAGAGACAAAGGCCAACGAGCTAAAGGGTCGAGCGGCCATACAGACATAAAGGGTAGAAAATTAGAATTGGAATGATCCATGATGAGCAGCAGGCTGAAAAATCCAGTAGAAGCGGGAACTGATTGTCGGAGGGATGCAATAGGTGGTTGAGCGGAGTCGGCCCAAGGAAAAAATGGTCGTTCACGTGAGTTGCACGCACGGGCATGGACCGCCACGCGTCGGCCAGCTTTCCGGACTAATGTACATCAAGTAATTGTGTTTTAACTTCCTTCGTTCCATTGAAGCTTTTGGACATCGAAATAAATTAATTACCTAATTAATGCTTTTCCCAATGGGGAGCGGTTCCCCAACAAGTACCACACAACTCAATTCTGTAGTCTAAGACTCTTTTCGGAAATGTGCAGTGATCACCGAATCGGTATCTGCATATGTCTATTGAGGTCTGAGACCAAAGTTTGGGCTACCGAATTAGCTGCAGCCACTAGAAACCTAGCTGCGCTAGCGGCGCCCCTTTCTGAAGTTGTTTGTACCTCTTTGATCAGACATCGCAATTACTTAGGCCTACCTAAATCCTCTCTTATGAAAACTATTATGATCTCTCGATCTTCCAAATGACGGCTAAAGTTCCATCTTCCAAGATTTCTCAACCTTATTAAAGAGCCACAGCCTCCGTATATAATTCTCTTCAGAAAGTTTAGTCGTGGGGACGCAGGATTGTTTTAGCGCGTCGTAGTGCCCCTCTGTATAGGCCTTTACCAAGCCTTGGCACATGAAGTTAGCTCAACTGACAAGAAGTTCCCTACGACAATAAGGATGGTCCCCCGTACGTTTTAAACACTATAGAAAGCTTCGTTCATTCTAGATGATCCAACAGATCAAACATGCCTGTACTAGATATGATGCTGAAGTCTCATTACATGTATGTGAACTCCCTAACGCACACAAAAGCCAGCGGATACAATTCTCGTGACCATCTACTTCCATTCCTTAATGATAGGGGTCCCCCTCTTTGCGACGACACTTCACTTCTAGCCCATGGATGAAATTGCAAGGTTAGGATTTTATCTTAATTAACCCACGTCATTTAATGAGTTAAGATTAGTATATTTGTACAAGTCATATTATTCATTAAATTACGTGGGTTAATTAAGATTGTTAGATTTTTTTAATTGAAATGCAATTCATCCCTTAAGACATTTTTGAAAATCTCTCCTTAAGATAGAATCCGTTCCTGAAGTTGCATCCATCACGCTCAACACTAATTGGTGCTTCTTGTTGCACGATTGGCATAGAGGGGATCTACCCCGTTCATGCTTTCTGCTGTAGAGAATATTCCCGGTCGACGACACGACTAGTATTGTGGCGAATGGACAGGAGCATTTATCTTTATGGTGCCTTCTAACTCCTGCATGGGTCTCCTCTCTTGTGATTTACCTTACATCTTGCTCATCTTGACACAAATTATCCCTTTTAGAGGCGACGTTAAGTATATGCAGAAAGTCCCATCTCACTTGAAGGAAACGTAGAAAGAGGATTATTAACTTCAAATCAGCTCGCCTGACTGGATCAACCACTATGATAATGATAAATCAACCACTCATGAAATTTCCCAGAGGCCCTAATTGGATGTTGATGGCCTTATTCATCTAATTAAGTTCATGCGTGTTTCATTTTACCCATAATTAATTAATATTCTCTCTAGATACCATTTCAGCCAACGACAACACGTGAGTCTCCCACGTGTGTATGTATATATATATTTACAAACATACATGATCGATCTTCCAGTTCTCCCTAGTTTTCCTTTCTTCTTGTGTTGATTTAGCGATCAGTAGGAATTCAATTTACAAACTACTGGAGGGAGGCTTTTCCCTCTCATTGATGGAAACAGCCACACTCCATTGCTGAAACCGGCCGCCGGAGACAATCTGGGGATCGATTTCTACAGCTAGTAAAGCTCTTCACTTCAACTGTACCCCACGTTTCCTTATTTCAATAGTGGTTATTCTAATTTTTTTCCCTCTCCTCTTTTTGTTTCCCTACACATGATTCGGTGGGGGATTCTATCAGAATAAATTAATTAATATATCAGTCATTTTCAAGCGCGCCAAAGCCCACAAACAAAAAATTCGACACTATCAAACTAAATCCACTGTTCCATTAAAATTAGGGATGTTTGGTCTTTTCTAATATTGGACCCATTCAAAAACATCTCTCTTCTGTTACAAATCGGCTGCTTCTGACCTTATATTCTTTCGTGCAGAACTAGAAACCTACTTTGCTTTACAAACAGGAGTCTTGAATGAAACCACTCAACTACAAGTCTTCTTAACTTGCAGAGTTCGTCAATTGTAAGAGATTGATCCAAATTATTAGAATATATATCCAAGTTTCTAAGCGACGATGAAAGTGAAACTAGAGAGAGAAAAAAAATTGATATATTTGCCTGAATTCATAACTCTACTTCATCTTTAGGTTACAACCAATGGGCATGCTTCATATCAGATTTATGAATGCTTAATTTAATTCTTCAACCCCACAAGATTCTCACTGCTAAAGCATGTCTAATTAACTCCATACAACCCTATTCTTAAACATTATAATTAAGTGCATATATAGCCACCCACCCCCACTAGTCGACAATGGGTTAGTGATATGATATTCCACCGAACTCCCGTGTATGCCATGGCTTGTGATCAGGTTAAGGACTAACATCTTTTTAATATGCTTCAAGCCTTTGGTTCATAAACTCCCACGGAAATTATCACGAAAACCACAATGTTGGTGAAAAGAACTGAGTAGCAGTTCGTGTACTTAGTCAATTAGACTTATACACCCTGACCCGGCCTCCACCACCTAACTCGTTTTCTGTTCTATTAGCCGAGAGGTGCGTCATAGTTTTTAGTTTAAAATATGTGCTAATTGAACCACCTCAATATTTGAATTTTAATTCACTTCATATTATTACATGTTAGGAAAAATTTAAAGCTTGGAGAACATTACATTTTGCAAGCTTAAATAATTATCACACCTTTTGCAGTTTGCATCCTAAACTATCATCTAGTTATTTTGTCAACATCGATAAGAAAATCATCTCAAACTACTTACCAAACTTAATATATTTTACTCTCAAACTATCAATTGGTTTACACTTAATGATCCATTTTTTATTAATTTTGATGTTCATGATAGGGTACACTTAGTGATCCATTATTTATTAATTTTGACGTTCATGATAGGGTACAAAGTATAAATTAATTGATAATTTGGAAGTGTAAATGTGCCAAGTTTAGCGGTTTAAGAGTTGTGTTTTTCTGAAATCTTATCTTGGATTACAAATAGTATGAGATAAGCCCTTAATTTGAAGCTTTTAGATGGACCACAAAAATATGCATTTATTGAAGTTGATTCCCCAAATCATAATGACGAGAAATAGACGGAAAAACCATTATTGAGGCGCATAAACTCTCTGCATTTGCCTGAAGGGACACCTTATCAATGAAACTGCCGTACCCATCCACTTCCATAGTTTTATATTACTAGGTACAACTCCAAATCTTCCTCGTAGGACACCTAAGTTCAAACTACGACAAACCCAAAATCCTTCTCATAGGATCTATGGTGAAAATTCCTTCCCCAATGGTTAAATTGGGAATATCCGTAATTGTAACCATTATATCATGTGGAATGACATAAATAACCACTCTTTTCTACCCAAAATTCTGTTAATAGTTTTTTTTTTTTTTATCAGTTTGTGAATTCTGTCGTTCAAAAAAAAATTATTAAATTCTTAACTTCGTTCTGCTTTTATCTGAGGAATTGGCTATGAGTTTTATGCAAAAGAATTTTCATTTACAAGCTTTTGAGATTTGAATAAAACCCTTTTTTCATATATTTTGAAATTATGGGGGAGTGAGGGGGTAAATTTGTAACCAGGCATCCTGGTTGAAGAGGACCGACCAAAACTTATGGGGCATTCGCTCTCGGAGGACCGGATCTAGTGGTATCCATGACCATTTGCATCCCAAAAGCAATGGATCCTGCTCCGAACTTAGCCGCCACGTTCCCCTTTAGATCGTGCATCACAAACTCTACCGATAGTGACTCCTTGCCAATACGCACGCTGTGAGGTCCTGGTCCAGATCGTGGTCGGCGCGTGCTGAATGACAACCCACTCTGGCAGTGTACGGCCATATCGGAAATCCTTTAGGGACCCCGTCTTCAGACGCGAAGCGAGTGGGGGAACTTGAAAGCGGCAAGATTCTGACACCTGTCCCGACACACAATCAAAAGCTTGGAAGCATCGTATCTTCGTTTAAGTTAACGGTTCTGCACGGTCACAGTTTAGCTTCCGCTTTAACGGCGCAACCGACACTCGGACGGAGAGTCCACACTGGCTGCAGCACTGCTAGAGGGCTGGGCCGTAGCGGCGTAGTCCATACCGTAGCATACGATAAGCCAGTTGTCGCTTTTAGTTATCGTCAAAATACCGTAACTTTCCACGGGAAATTGGTGCAATCTGGCAACGAGACCAATCGAGAAGGCACGTCCACTTTTATTTCTAAAAACAATTAAGCAAATATGCATAAAACAGTTGTCCCAAAAGAAGGAGATCTGTCGAGAATGGAACAGTTCATGGAGAGCCAACTGGGAAGTTCTAGGTATGAGTATCACGACAGTATATTGTCCCTTTCGACTTGAAATTTGGCAGCTAAATTACAAAGACAACGGGAAAACGAGTTCATTTGTGGCTTGTATCTCAAAATTGGTTGAATTCAGTTTTTGCATTCCACATTTAAATTGCAGCACTCCTAAGCTATTGGCTAGATGTTTTTTTAGAGGTACAAATTTTCAATTTCATCATATTGAGCACTTAGACTATAAATATTTATTAATGTTGACCTTTAGTAAGATTTTGCACTTGAAATGAGGAAAAAAAAAATGTTTGCCACAATATTATATATTGAATTCTTTGAGAGGGAGAACAATAATAAATTTAGTTAGTTTGAAAGTTTAATATCACTAACTGTTTACTCTGTACAATCTAAACAAGATGCACAACTTGTGTGAAGATTTGCAATTGGTTTGTTTTTATTGGAAACTGTCTTATTACTATAAAAATTGGCAAGAGTTTACAAGATTGAATATGATTTATTGTATAAAAAAGAAATACAATATTTCAAAAAGTTGATTGAAGGAAAATATATTCAGAAAAACAAAAAGATTGAAGGAGAATATATATATATATATATATATATATATATATATATATATATATATATATATATATATATGACTCTCTGTTAATACGAGTATAGTCTTTGTAATGAACGGTAGCCTGTTACGTGTTGTTGTTATTTTTAATGGTGTTAAAAATAATGTTTTGTTGTTTTTTGGAGATTCAAAAGAATTCTGATTTTTTTTTTTACTGAACAATCTTCGTAGATATTTCTTTATAAATAATAATAAGAGAGAGAGTTTTTGAGATTGACACTATCTTTTGAGCCGTTGCCAAGTTAAAAGATAAGAGAATAAAAAATCGTCATTTTTTGTAGCAAACAATAAGATAATGATTAACAAAATTTTCTTACCAATTTCAGATTTTTGTGGATCTTTGAAAGACGCAGACGGCAATTTTTCTCTTGTCACCTAAATATGTTTGCTCCTAATATTTGACGAGGAATTCAAATTTTCACCAATTGCATTTTACAATTATTATCTATTTTCTAAAATACAACCAAATATTTTTTTTAGATAATTAGGAAAATCCGTGAAACTCAATTTGTATACTTGATAGGGCTTAGAGTGCAACTGGAAATCTTGAAGAGCTAGCGCAAGCCTATTATCCTCATGACTCCCATTTGAGTAGACTCTAGAATGATGTGCATTTTATCCACACAATTCGAAGTTTGTCCTACCTATTAAGGCAATCTGTGTGATAGAGTATTTTTTTTTTTTTTTTTTACTTTTCTTAAATTTCCACTAATGGGACCTCATCTTATGTATACACTTTTAAAAGCATATATATATATATATATATATACGCACATGAGGTAACATTATAATTGTTCAATTTTTTATATTTTTGTACTACCGAGTAGTCTTCATGCATCATTTGCAATGCTTATTTTTTCTTGTTAGCCTGTTACATGTACTTCACAGCTTCACTCCCCGATTCGCAGTATCAACGTCGATATAAAAAAGAAAAAAGAAAAGATAATATTGAGAATAAAAATATCATAAAAGATAATATTAGCTTGCCCACATTATATAAAATCGATTATGCTCCTTTAGATACCTATAAAGGAGCATTGGAACAAAGCTCCACAACTTTAAATTATGATCAATTTACCCAAAAGAAAATAGTAAATGCAAACCATAATGGTTGATATCTATACCATCAAAAATTATTAAAGCAAAATAATCATAACGAGAGGCTGGCTCTCTATAAAATCAAGAAACAAAAATGCTCAATTTAAATAATATTTTACTAAATAATTAATCAAGAGGGTCCAAATTATAATTGTGAATATGCTTATCAACTACCCATAAAATTTTTTTTAAAAAAAAACTTAATTACTACTACAATTTTATAATATTCACTTTGAACAGACAACACCTATGGTTCATTTTTCAGGCATATAATTTTTTTTTATCCACCTAAAATTGGCCAATTAAATAAAAAATAATATGAGTTAGACTGAACATCAATTTTTCAAGATCTGATATCTAAGAGATAGACTATAGGAATATCAGACTTATTAAAAATGAATACTATTGGTATTAATAATTTTAAAAAACACACGATAATAAGGGAAAATATCACGATAAATTGTCGGCGTATCAACGGCACTATTGAATGCCCTCGAATGGAACGGGGGAGAGTACAGAAACCACCAACCTCTTCTACGGACAGGCATAAACCCCACAGATTTCACCGCCACGTAGAGGGACATCTACGGCCAGATTGCTGACACGTCTGAGAGACTTAATTCCCTTGGACCCACCAGTTTCCGGTTCTAGCTGGCTCGCATTTATTGGCTAATACACCGCAAGGTTGAGACCCAAACCGCGGGTCAGCCACAAAAGTGACCTAGCCGTTTACGGCGCGTTCTCTCCCTATCCCTATCTCTATCTCTATATCTCCCTCTCTCGCGCTCTCTTTTTGTTCGCGTGCGTCCACGCTTGGCGAACACCGCGTCGTAAATAATTTTCATAATAATTCAGCAAATCAAACCAGCCCGTGTCTCTCTCTCTGCCCACCCTCTCTATTTGTGCTCGCTCTTGTTTAGTCGCCGGGTGGGGCTCTCCGGCGACTCGTACAGATCTCTCAACGGAAAATCCACAGGATCCCCGAAGAGATTTTAACTCCAAAATCTGTTGTTTCCATTTCGCTCCCAATTCGTTAATGAATTCGAAGATCTTGTCGTTTTCATTGTTTGTTCCTTCCGAGTTGGAAATTCGTGAAGATCGAAGCTTTTTTGGGTAATGCCCGTATAAATCTGGTAACTGAATCTTTGCATTTGAAGGGATTTTGGAGAGGAATGAGCGTGGGGGGAACTGGTTCTAATTTTGGTAAGATTGGTTGAGCTTTAGGTGGGATTTTTTTATCTTCATCTATTTGGACATTCTCCGGGTTACAGAACCAGAAAAGGAAATTCAATTTTTCAATCGTGAATTTAGGGTTTCGTTCTTCTGTTTCCGATTCGTGATCCTACATTGGCAGAATCGAGTAAGAACAAATCGTCTTGCATGGGGGGAGGAGAAGCGAGATGTGCAGGATAGAGAGGAAGAGCTGTGAGCATAAGGAGGAGGAGGAGCAAGAGAAGCGAGAGAGAAAGATAGAGATGGGATTGAAGGCAATGGGTGGTGTAGGAGAAAGTAGGGCTGAGAAACTAAAGAACTCGATGTCGAGATCAAGGATGAAGCTCTGGCTGATACGCGCCACGACGTCGGTTTTGCTTTGGACCTGCGTGGTGCAGTTGACGGCGTTGGGCGACATGTGGGGGCCTAGGGTTTTGAAGGGCTGGCCATCTTGTTTCTCCCAGGAGTCCTCCGTCCACAACGCTGTCAGCGTGCCTTTTGTTCCGCCGCGTATTCTTCCCCCGAAAAGTGAGCATTTTTGTGACATTTGTTTCTGATTTGATTGAATTTATTTGCGATTTTCAATATAATCTAACCTTCTGGTTGGAGGTTCTTGAAGAAGAGGTGTCCTCTTATTTGGAATTATGTCGCTGTTAGGGTGATCGTCTTTTTTCTTTTTTCAGATATGAATAAGTTTGAATTGATTTTCGAGATCAGCGTGGCTTGTAATAATAATTATTAAACGTTTAACCTTTGAGAGCTTATCTAATAGCAAGCCGATTTTCCTCTAAAGTCACCATGTAGTTTTCTGCGTTTTCATTTTCATTTCTTAATGATTGGAATGGAATAACAGTGAGGCTGAGAGTTGAGTTATTTAAAGCTTCTGTCGTTTCATTTCTATGTATTTGGGATCTCGGGAAATTATCGTCTTGAAGAGAATATTGTTTTTCTCATTACTTTCATTTGACAGAACTCTGTTGACACACGTGGCTGCTAAATAGAGTATGAATTGCGCCGTTTTGAGTCTGCATAGTAAAATTTGGTGTTAGGAACTGATCTTCCATGGAGTTATCGAATTTGGTGTTAGGAACTGATCTTCCATGGAGTTATCGTATCCCATGGCACACCTTTTGTATCCCATGGCACATCGTTAGCTTCTATGTATTGATCTTGACAGATGATGTTCCAAGTTATCGTCTTCATAAGTTGTGATGACGTCTGATATTTGGAATCTAAGATCGCAACTCAAGGAGTTTTTGTAGATATGTTGATGTCGTTGTAGGATCTGTCCTCATCTTGCACTAACTCTCTTAGGTCCCTTCTGCTTCTTTTAATTTATTTATTCTTCCCATTAGCGATCATCAAGATCACATTCATTCTGAATTTCAAACGTGTTATATTCAGGGGTTTATAAGAACAACGGATACCTGATGGTCTCATGCAATGGAGGACTCAATCAAATGAGAGCAGCGGTAAGTGGTTTGTGAGCATGCCTCCATTTGCATTTGACCTTTTCTTGGGGTTATCTGACTACCTAATGCGGTAAACATGGAAACGTGTAAATTTGATTATCAGTCTCATATTTCTATGATTTCAGATTTGTGACATGGTTGCTATTGCAAGATATTTAAATGTCACACTTATAGTGCCTGAGCTTGATAAAACCTCCTTTTGGGCTGATCCAAGGTGAGTCAAATTTTCTCTCCTCACATATCTGAAACTACTGAATGTCTTCAAGTTCATAAAGGGTCGATAACTTTCCTCCATAATTTATGACAGAATTTTACTTCTTACATCTCAAATGATATTTATGACTGAATGTTGCAGTGAATTCCAAGACATATTTGATGTTGATCATTTCATTACTTCCTTAAGAGATGAGGTTCGAATATTGAAAGAATTGCCTCCTAGGCTCAAGAGGAGAGTGGAACTTGGAAGGATTTATTCCATGCCTCCAATCAGTTGGTCTGATATATCCTACTATCATGATCAGGTTAGTTTTTCAATTTTGTTTCATCAGCCCCTTCTGTCAGGTAAGAGCATCAGAGCATTGCAAGTCACAAAACTTAAACATTCTTGAAAAAGGTCCTACTGTAGCTGGCTTGGATTTCCAATCTTTTAACTTGCATATCTTCTTGGGAACTTCTGTGGATCTTTTCTTCCCTTAGTGTGGTATGATTTGAACCACGCATCTAACCCAACTACTAGCAATGATTCATCAGTTTAGATCCTTATATTTGCCTGCTTAGGATACTTTTCATTTTCTGAGATTTCTATGCCCCAGGTAATGGTCTTTTTGTTTGTATTTTGTGATACAGATTCTTCCACTGATACAGAAGTACAAAGTTGTACATCTAAATAGAACTGACTCTCGACTAGCCAATAATGGTCAACCTTTGGAGATTCAGAAGCTGCGGTGCCGAGTAAATTTTAGTGCTCTGAGATTCACTTCTCAGATAGAGGAGCTGGGTAGAAGGGTTATCAAGCTTTTAAGGCAAAATGGTCCTTTCGTAGTACTTCATCTTAGATATGAAATGGACATGTTGGCATTTTCTGGATGCACTCAAGGTTGCAACAATGAGGAGGTGGAAGAGTTGACGAGAATGAGGTGAGCTGTACTTATTTCTTTAACTAGCTATTGCACCAGGTGGTCTGAACTGTTATAATTGAATTTCGTCTGGATTCCATCTCAAATTTTGGATATTGTTACAGGTATGCTTATCCCTGGTGGAAGGAGAAAATTATAAACTCTGACTTGAAAAGGAAAGATGGTTTGTGCCCTTTCACACCTGAGGAAACTGCTCTGACACTGAGAGCACTAGACATTGATCCTAGTTTCCAGATTTATATCGCAGCTGGTGAAATATATGGTGGAGAAAGAAGAATGGCAAGCCTTGCAAAGGCTTATCCAAAATTGGTGAGTACTGAATAGACAAAGCTGAGGCGAACTCCTTTACTTTGGTACTTTGTTATTGTTTTTCTTCCTGTCTTTACAGATTGTCCCTTGGGATTCTTAATACAGGTCAGAAAGGAGACACTGTTGCAACCGTCTGACCTCAGGTTTTTCCAAAATCACTCATCTCAGATGGCTGCATTGGATTATCTTGTGTCACTGGAGAGCGATATTTTTGTTCCTACATATGACGGAAACATGGCTAAAGTTGTTGAAGGCCACCGCAGGTACTTTTCAACTTGTGAGTTCTGTTTTCTTTTGTTTGTGTAGTAGCTTGACCAGTTTAGTGGTTTCATTGGCGTACAACCAAATGCTTTTGGAATTAAACCACCACAGATGACATCCCAATTTCCTGTACTTTCTTAAAGACATGGCATGTTCGTTTTGGTGAAATTTTTAAAATTTGAATCCAACCCTCTAAAATTACAATCCCAACATTACTTCTACACAAATATCAATACAACTCAACATTACTTTTTTTACAAACATCAATACTACTCAACAACTTCTACACAAATACCAATAAAATTCCAACATCACCTAAATATTCACACCATACTTAAAATTTTACCAAAACGAACATGCCCTATGTTGCAAGTGCCCTAAAAGCCATATATCTGGACAGTGAAAAGATCACTGATTTTGGGCCTTTTAGTTTTCAATAGATAAGGATTGTACACTGTTTATGTCTATATGGGTGATTGTTACATCAATAATGGGATGCTTTTGATATGGTGTCTCTAGGCTTCTGTGTCCTAATCCATTGTACCTGTTCCAAGACATATTCATCCCAATTGAGATTTCTGTTGTCTTTCTTGCTTCAGATTTCTTGGTTTCAAGAAGACAATTTTATTGGACAGAAAACGGCTGGTAAATTTGATAGACCAGTATGATAATGGATCGCAGAGTTGGGATGAGTTTTCATCAGCAGTTAAGGAAACCCATGCATATCGCATGGGTAGACCAACTAGAAGGTTGGTTATCCCAGACAGACCTAAAGAGGAGGATTATTTCTACGCCAACCCAGAAGAGTGTTTGCTACCATCAGATGAATCATTGAGTAGTACTTGACGCTTGTGTTTGGAGATTATGGACATCCATTAGTGCTCTCATACAGTGATAGCTTTTTGGGCGTATAGATCTTACAATATCTTCACAGGGGGTACAAAGAGAATTCAGGATTTTGTTCTGAAGCGGGCAATTATGAAGATTATAGGGAGTGTAGAACTTTCAAGAAATCCTGAGGGGATCCATGGGAACAGCTTGGCAGCGTCATTATCTTTACTGTAGGTCAATAATCCATCCAATTCATGTATAGGAGCTACCCTGCCATTACAGGGTGAGAGCAGATTGATCTGCATTGTACACTTGGGGGGAGAAAAGGGAGAGGAGCGGGGGGTGTGTGCAAATACAGATTTCATTTACGCAGACTCTGGATTCATGGAAGGTTAATCCCTTGCCCTGCCGTTTTGTACTTTTTGTGTCTCTTGATCCGGCACAATCTTCTGATTTTCTCTGGAATATATCACAATTTAATCTTACCTTTCCTACTTACTTTCCTGTTGTTTTGTAGTACTACTATTCGCCACCTACTTCATTAATTGAGACATCTACGTAGTGTTTGTTAAATAAAAATTTTAATAAAATTTTACTTTTACAAATACAATTTAAAATTGTATTTTTATAAATATAATTTAAAATTATATTTTTACATTTATCACTCATTCACTAATTTTAATATTATCTTTTTTTTAATACCAACACAAAATTTTAAAAACATACGCACTAGTAATGTTCAACTCACTTTCTTGCCTTTATGGGGTTTTTTAAAGGGCTGGCCTTTCAGTTAACTTTTATCGTTTAGTTGGTTGTAGTTTTCCTTATTTGTAAAATTATCTGTGTGTTCACGAAACTCTATTAGCTTGCAGACGAACCATGTTTTGGTATTTTTTTTCAGACAGGTAAGGAATTTCCTTTCTAAACGACAGAGACAGAAAGAGGAGAATAAATGTCCGGCCTGCAGGGGAACTTGGTAATGGATGGCATATATATAATGAAGGTCATATGATTGCTTGCGGTCCTCTACTCCATTAGCTGGCGTGTATTTTGTCAATGACGCGCATGAGACATGCGCCTTTGTGTTGTTGAATCGATGATAAAGATTTACCTTAACTTTATTCCGCTGATTGTGATAACGACAGAAAAAGACCAATTCCAACTGGCCCATGAATCAAGTTAATTGATTCGGTCGATGCTTTGGCATGGATGATGATTGGACTGAGTGCAATTGTCCACTATAAAAGTTTTCTTATCCCATGTATAGTTACCTATTTTTATTATCACTTCCAATTTTTGAGTTAATTAGATTAGGATCGTTCGTGTGTAATTTTGAGATATATAGATATAATGAATGAACTTTAAATTATTTTATATTATTTGTGTAAAGTTTGAGACAATATGAGCCTACAATAGAATCAATTTATTGTGTCTCTTTCTTCAAATTACATGATGCACTTCAAATCATACTCTTGTAAAGTTTAGGTTTAGAATTTTAAATTTTAGTTCTTGAATTTGTAGTTCAAAAACAAAAGAAAGCAAAATTTTTAAAAAATTTACAATTAAATGGTTCAATCTTAATTAATATTCTGCCTTACAGTTTTTTTAAATCTTTCAGATGTAATATATTTTGCAACATTAAATATTTAAGGGTACAAAAGTGTGTTTTCCACCACCAAAATCACGTGATTGAGCTTTTATAACATACCGGTTTAGTTACCCTTCACCGTCTCTTTCGTTGTCCTACCTCCACGCAACCCAACCACCGCCCACCACATCTGCAATCCAGGCACCATCCCAACATCCGTAGCTCACACACATTACCTCCTTCCTTTTTCCCCTTTCGTTTTCACGCTCTTCCCTTTCTCCTTTTTCCCCTTTAGTGTTCTATTTCTTTTTTCTTTTTTCTTTCCTGAAACTTTTTGTCCTGGAAGCCAAATATGTTGTTCCCATCTCTCCACCTCTATCCATTCACCCCATCACCATCTCTTCCTTAATGCTCTATCTATCCCCTCCACCCGCAAATGTGGAGCACATAGGACTCATGTGCTGTTTCGGCCAGCTTGGATCCTACATGCTACCCCCTTCGAATCCCTCGTATTCGGGACCTCAGGTGATGCTTTAGCTTGTCAACCATCGAACACTTCTCATTATGGACCATTTGAAGGTATGGGATTCATCATAGATTAGTAGTATAAGTTGTCAATATGAGATTTAGATGGCTTGAGCTCCCTCCCCCAGTAAGCAAGCTTTTGAGGTCGAGTTCTCTTAAGGCATATAACAAATAGTATCAACGCTTATACCGTGTCTCCTAGTTACAATTGTGTGTGCGAGCAGAGGCGGAACCACATGGGGGGCACCCTGGGCGGCTGCCCCACCTTAGTTTTGAAAAAATTAAAGTTTTTTTTTTTTTTTTTGTAATGCATTTTTTTTTTATAATGCATTTGTAATTATTTACCTTATATTAATATTGTAGGTTTATACAGTGGTTTTGGCTAGTTAGCTTTGGTGAGAACTTTGGGTGTTGGAGCTTGCTTTAGGATCTCTGAAATCTTGAAAGCTTTTTGTTAAGATATTTTGCAGCATTTTCACCATTTTTTTAAGGTCCTTATCTGAAATAATGTTTATCAATGGCGTGGAGGTGTAAGTGTCGTTGCTATATTGTTTTTTCAGGTTAAATTTGGAGCTCAAATTTTGCTTGGTGGTGGGCTTATTCAGGTAATTTGTATCCTAAACCCTTATTAGAAATTTAAAAAATGATTTAGTGGATTATTGGAAGATGCTTTTTGTGAATTGTTGGAGATTGGAGGTCAGAGCTTATGTTGGTTTCTGTGAATTGTTGGAGATTGGAGGTCAGCGCTTATGTTGGTTCTGTTGGTTTTTATGAATTGTTGGATATTGGAGGTTAGGGCTTATTTATGCTGGTTTTGTTGGTTGTTTAAAAGTTGTTAAAATTGTAATTCAATTTGTGAATTGTTCATTTATATTTTGATTATTTGATATGCTGAACATGATGGTAACCTAGTAGGCATGTAAATGTTGTGTATTTGAAGAGATTATAGCGTTGGTGTCTAAAGTTTATTTTTCGTTTCGTTTTTGTTTTGTTTAGATAATGGATAAGTTTTTGATAAAAAAAAAAAAAAGTCAGCCAGCGTGTCTAATCTCTTAGTTCTACTACTTCAAATGAATATTAGTTTGAAAAGACCTCGTATTTTGTTTAGTCCAGATGATATTATTGCTGACCAGGGTTACGTAAACCCATTGAAAATATGATATTGGGATTAGGGATCAAATTCATAGAGAATACTTGATCAAAGGTCCTTGTCAACCGCTTGGCTATAATTTTCCCAAGAAGTAATATGGGAAAATAATGAGGGGTTTTAGGGAGTTATGGTTCAAAAATAATGAGTAGTTGGAATATAGTGTGTCAAAGGATGCAGCTTATCGCTTGTGGTGTTATATGTTTAGGCAAACTAAAGGAGTAAGATTCGGGGGGGGGGGGGGGGGGGTGTTTACATCTACGGGGTTTAGCAATTGAAAAAAAGCAACAGAGGTTTTTGCTGAACATGTTGGTGCATGTAATAGTGCTCACAATTATGCTAGAAGGACAATGTGATACACTAAAAAATCAGCGTCAAAGTTTGCCTTACATGTTATCCGCACACGGGAAGGAGTTAGAGGAGTCTTATCGCATTCGTTTAACAGCAGTTTAGATTGCATTCGTTTTCTTTTGGGGCAAGGATTAGCTTTTCATGGCCATGATGAGTCCAAGAGTTCAATAAGGAAGGGAAATTTTCTTGAGTTGTTGGAATAGTATAGCTTACGTAAGAAAAAGGTTCGTAAGACAACTCATCTTAATGCTCCTAAAAAAAACCAAATGACTTCTCCAAAAACTCAGAAGGAATTGGTGAATGCTGCTGCAGCGGAGACCACATTTGCCATCATTAAAGATATTGGGGATGGATTTTTTTTCTCTTATGGTTGATAAGTCTCGAGATAGCTAAGTGAAGGAGCAAAATGGCAGTGGTTTTGAGATATGTAAACAAATGTGGACAGGTGATAGAAGGTTTTTTGGTGTAGAACATGTTACCGACACTTGCTCCAATCTTTGAAAAATGCTATAAAAAAATTGTTTGCAAGACATGGGTTATCAATATCCAGATTGAGAGGTCAAGGGTATGATGGGGCATCAAACATGCAAGGTGAGTTTAATGGGTTGAAGGAGCTTATTTTGAGCGACAATCATTCTGCTACATATATCCATTGTTTTGCTCACCAACTTCAATTGACTATTGTGTCTATTGCAAAGGATAACATGGAATTTGTGATTTTTTTCATTACACTACTATTATTGTGAATATAGTTGGAGCTTCTTGTAAAAGGAAAGATGCACTTCGTCAAAGTCAACATGAAAAGATAGTAGAGCAGTTGAACAATGGAGAGATTTCTAGTGGAAGGGGCAGAAATCAAGAAACTAGTCTCACACGACCAGGGGATACTCTTTGGGGTTCACATCACGCTACAATTGTCACACCCCAGACCCAGTAGGGTCCCATAGTGAACTTTTCTCTTGACAACAGTAAAAAGATATAATAAAAATAATTCTTTCGTTTATTCAGAAACCAAACACTTGTAAAGTTCTCACTTTTAAACCATCATTAAAATTAAAACCTCTCAATAAAACATAAATCTAAAAACAAAACTCCTTCCTCATCTATCCCAGCCCGTATGCCATCTAAGCTTGATCCTCAGCATGCTCTTCCTTATACTCTGAAGATAGAAATATATTAACGGAGTGAGTTCGACAACTCAGTAAGCGGAGAATAAAAAGAATATTAATAATAAAATTTCCAAATGATTCTTTTTCAGTAGTTTGGAACTTTTCCCTTAGGCAATATCAGTAAGCCATGTTTACCCTATGGCAGGGTTGTGCAATCATTCCAAAGAATAGATGCACCAGTAATCAGTAATCAGTGAGTTGGTATCAACAGAGACAGTAATAACAGTAATCAGTAATACACATTGCCACCGAGATTTCAGAACATAAAACAGTAATAAAAAAAAACATAAAATTATATTTCAGTATAAACAGTAATTGGATAACAGTGAAACCAAGAATTCAAAACAGACTTCGGTATAATTTTTCCCAAAACCGTCATTTCATTTATCGAGAAAAATTTATCGTTACCCCGCTTACCTGACTCGCTTGAATAATCGATATCCCCGCTATTAGCACAACCTAACAGTAATCCGGAAAATAATTAGGGATCAAAACGATATTTGAAACTTGAATTTCACAATGTATAATTTGTTTAACTATTTGAAACGAATTACACACGTGATCGAAGTAGAGAAGGAACAGAGCGTACCGGCACCGAAAAAACTTCAAGAATTCGCAATAATGAGAGAGACAAAGAAAGAGAGATATAGAGATCTCAAAAAAAATGACCGAGGTCGAAATTGAGAGGTGTGCTTGACCTCTGAACGAGCTCCCCCTTTTATAGTTGAGGAGAACCCAAGATTTGGCCGAAAAATTCATTACAAAATCTTGAAACTGATGTCCTTTCGAAATCCCCCATAAAACATGATAAATCATATTATTTATGAAGAATCTTCGAGATATTTGCAAAGGAGTCGAATAGGCTTCGAAATCTAGGCCAAAAGAGGTGTAACGGGTGAGAAAATGAAGAGAGAGAGAGTGATTTATGAGAGAGAGAACTGGTCGGCGAAAATCCATGTAACTGCTGCAAAACTCGAGAATTAGGGCTGAGGAAGAAGAAGAGTCGAAACGCAACGTTTTACAAAAAAAATCAAACCGGGCGAAAAGAAGTTTAAGTATTAACTACTCCCACCATTTTAACCACGCGAGCGCATGGCTCCAGTGGCTTGCTCGCCCTTTACCTCTCACGGCACCGAGGTTCGAATCCTCACGCTGCCCTTTTTTTTTTTTTTTTTTAAACTGGGTTATCACAACAATAATCCGCCTCTTCACTATGTGGTCAGCAGTGTTGGATGTGCTTGAAAACGTAAAGGATGGCACTTATAGGAAACAAAAATCCATTGCTAAGAGTATGATGAATAAGATGCAAAGCTTTGAGTTTGTATTCAATATGCATTTGTTGAATAATATAATGGGAATTATAATGAATTGTCACAGGTCTTACAGCGAAAGGATCGAGACATTGTTAATGCTATGAGTTTAGTAGGAGTTGTGAAGCGTCGGTTGCAAGCTTAGAGGGAAATGGAATGGGATGCTTTTTTGGAAGAAGTTAAAACTTTTTGTGTGAATAATTATATCACTGTGCCCAATATGGAAGAGATTATACCAACTCGCGGTCGTCCAAGTCGTGGAGGGCAAACAATTACTCATATACATCATTTTCTTGTGGTAGTGTTTTGCCATATTATTGATTTGATCGTCCAGGAGATGGATCGTCGTTTCACAGAAGTAAGTACAGAGTTACTTCTTTACATAGCATGCTTTGATCCAATAAACTCATTCTCAGCGTTTAATCATGCTAAGTTACTTTGTCTTGCTGAGCTTTATCCAGAAGATTTTTTAGCAGCTGATTGTATGATTCTTAGAAATCAACTTCACACCTACATTGATGATGTGAGAAATAATGATGTCTTTTCTGGATTTGATGATATTGAAGGTCTTGCTATGAAGATAGTTGAGACAAGAAAGCATATTTTATGTCCATTTGTTTATCTCCTTATTGAGTTGGCATTGGTCTTACCAGTTGCGACTGCAACTGTTGAGAGAGTGTTCTCTGCGATGAAGATTATCAAGACTGACTTGCGTAATAAGATGGGAGATGACTAGATGAATGATAACATGGTCGTATACATTGAGAGGGAAATTTTTGAAACTATAGAGAACGAAGTAATTTTGCAACGTTTTTCAGAATATGCAGTCCGTAGGATTCAATTACCACCTCTCAGTCTCAGCAAATAATACGATACGTGTATTTTAATATTTTTAAATACTTTTAGTCCTTAATTTTCGATATTGTTACTTTAAGACACTTTTGCATTACGTAAGAAAAAAATTTTAGATGTCATTTCGCCTTAGGAATTTGCCCCCCGTTAACTAAAACTCTGGTTTCACCACTGTGTGCGAGTAGTGAGGCTGGCACAACCACTCACCCTGAAACCTTTGAACTGCTTTAGAAAACATCATTTGTAGGGTTTCTCTCTCAACTTATTGTTAAGAATCACTAGATTTGACCAAATAATTTGTCATTTTTAATTTTTGTTTAGTTTTATTCGACATAATTTGCAATGTAATCAACTCGTCACAATTTATTTATTTTTATCTATCTGGCGTACTTAAATCCTTATTATTGATGAAATATCAGTTGGGTTAGAAAAAAAAAAAAACTCCTGCATTCATAATTCTAGACGGTTGCATGGACAGGATAGGCAAACTAAATGCAAAAAGGCACTACATGGTTTTTTTTATTTCATCCACCTCAACAGTAAAATTATGTTATAAAGCGATCAATAAATTTTGATAATTAAAGAGCTCAATTATCTGCTTAATATGAAAGATTTTTTTTAATTATTATCATTATTAGTTCCTCCTTAACTAGCAAGAATCAGCGTGTAAAGACCACGCGCGTGAAAACAAAGTGTTATTAACTTGCTTAGGCTGCTTCCTAGAATTAAAAGAATTTTATAATATACAGATTCGCATTAGAAGCAATTTGGGGACCGTAAATGGACTTTTTGTGCTTTCATTGAAACCCATACGTCGTCTCCCAACATTGTTTTTGATAGAGAATTCCAAAGCTTTGAAATTGGAGAAACATTAAGAGATTGGTAGTCTCATAAAGAACATTTAAAGTTCGTGTATATACTCAAAAAATTGCGGTAATAATTTTCCTAGTATTTTATTATGGTTACAGATCCAAGAACCACGTAGGGGCTTGGAGGTAGGAGAGAAGCTCCTTGGCTCACTACTTAGTGATGTTTGGCGATAGGAAAGACTTGATGGTAACCCGACTCTGATGAGACTGATAGTGGTCTTAGGCTTTCTCAATCTCAAGAAGTAACTGAACATGTAAGGTTTTTTTTTCATACTTATATACTAACCACCAACACTTTATACAACCAATGTGGGACAATCCCAAGATATATTAAAATAATGAACTCTATATGAAGGGACTTGAAGAAGAGAGAGAAAAAAAAAAGAAGCAATTTGTAAAGACAAATAGATGAAAAAAATAGGATATAATCCTTTCTAATTTGTTGCTTGAATTGATGATCCAATTAGAAAAAAGATAAATTAGATAATCATTTAATGGACAATATTTCTATCTCTCTATGAATTAGATCATCCATTTAGGATAACAAATTATAAAACATATATATCTTTTTTGGGTAAGGAGAGAAATCTGGGCACCCATTAATGTGTACCAGATTCGGACAAACTTAGTTCAGTATTCACACGAGTTGGATTCAATCTCATGGTAAACTTTGAAAAGACTAATCGATCCACTGATCAACTCTTTATTTAAATTTTAAATTTTTTTCACAAATGATGGTTTGAACCCTTGATTGATTTACCTAAACCACACTCTCAAAGTCCCCTTGCTTCCACTTGAGCCACCCTAATAGGTTAAGCTCTATTATCTCAAAATGTAGCAAAATTTACAAGCCCCTTTTGAGTTCTAGCCCATTAGTATTTATCAACATGTTGAAATAATAGTCTACCAATTACCTCATCGAGGTGGCATGAGCTATAGAGATGGAGATGGGTGGTGATGCTAAGCAAAATTATATAGCTCGGTTTTTTTTATGGGCATCCCATTTTTCCTGGATCTCGGAATACTGTAGCGGTACTGGAGTCTATTAACATTAGCAACATTGTGTTTTGTGCCAAAAATGGATGAAGATAATATCAAAATCTACGCTTGATCCAACGTTTTCTATCTTTTTCGAGGTAACGCATGATCCAATGCAATCAGTAATTAGGCTCATCGATCTGTGTGCTACCAAATGAGTTCATTGGTGAGTCCGCTAATTGCAGAAATCTCCCACAAAATTTTAGATTTTCTAGGTTTTCTCCAAACACTGATCCCTACGACCGGATATATCTTTTTTTTTTTTGTCAAAAAAATTGAGCCCTAATAAAAAAAATAACTTTGTATGAGCAACAATTTATTTATTTTCTTAATAATTATCACGGAACAAAATTACATATACTTCGGATGAATATTTATTTTAATCTTTTTATTTTACATAAAAAAAATTAAATAATGTTATATCAGATAAAAAATTTATTGTAAATAGAATCCACTCAAAAGGAAAGGGGTTAAATTGTAATTCATCTGCCCAATTTGATTAAAAAAAAAAAAGAGAGTACATTCAGCCGGATTGAAAATGGTTTTGACTCTTTACTGTTTATATAGAATTTGACAATAAAAGGTCGAATTATTAGAATAAAAAATTTCGCTTTACAGTTCTATTCCAATATATTTTGAAAAGAAATTTCAAAATTCCATAGTTTCAATACTCACCTAGTTGAAGCTCAGCGTCGCTAAAATGTTTTCTTCTCCCTCACTCTTTAGTTCCCATATCTGGGCCAGAATCCAGGAGACGCCAGCCCGATAACGTGAATCTCAGACCAATTACAAGAGCCCGGACTTCAAGAGAAGGCAACTCTCAAAGAAATTACGAGCCCAAATTTCAAGAACCCGCTGCCTTCATCCATTTGAGCAATTGAAAACTATATGCATTTTGCATCCATCAGCAACCCAGGAGACTTTTGTGCACCTTTTCTCCTATTCAACTTGTATAAACGAGTATGTGCTGAGAGTACAAGGATCGGCATTGTTTGGACAATATTTTTTTTTTCCTCGGTCACTTTTAAGGAAAAAAAAATGGTAAGATTTTATGGAGGTATGTAAAACTTGGTAGTGGAGGAACTGTGAGCATAAATTGTTTCAGGAACATTTTAGAGGCTCTATGATAGAGCCAAGAAGCTCTGCCTCTCTATCCATCAACATTTTTCTTCTTCTTCAAAAGCTTAAAGCTAATTTTCAAAAAATAAAATAGGTAACTCAACAGTGGAGGCTGGATCATCAATTCCGGAACGTGAGGAGAAATAAAGTGTATCGGTTTTTTTTTTTTTTTTTTGGTTCAGGTCTCTTTATGTTTGGGTAAAGAAATAATTGGAACCGAGGGTAATAAGTTACTTTAATATTTGAAAAAGAACCAACAAATAATAAAAGGGAAAATTGTAAACAACATATCTGTACTTTATGCTATTTTAGAATCAAGATATGCGCTTTTAAAATTTTTGATTTTAGGACCTATAGTCTCTGCATTAATGAATTTAAAATCTCACTTGATTTGCCATTCATTTGGGACGGAAAATTCATACGTGACAATTTTAAGGATACATAGATGCAAACGTGGCATATTTTAATAATAAAAAAAATCTGTTTGAGAACTTTGCACATGGAAAAAAAAAAAAGAATATACAAAATATAAAACCAAATACATTATAAAATGCAAGGAGGCTGTTGGAGTAGGGATATCCCCTCACGGTGATGGAGGGGACCAAGATCTTACCCTTCGACGCAAAAGGAGTTGCCTCCTTGTGCGGCAGAGTGACGTCCCAAGTGGCCACACTAGGTTAGGCTGCATTCTAGAGCCAAAAAAAATGCATAGATTCCAAATGAACCTGGATGACAATAATACCCATGAATGCCTTTCTTTTCCTAGAAGAAAGGGACGCCCTTAAAAAATGTCAATTGTTCTGTAACAACAGGTCTCACGCCATGAGCTGAGACAAGAAGACACCGCCAACAAACTCTTTTTTTTTTTTCCTTTTTTTTTTTAATAAAAAAAATTGACATGAATCCACTTTCTCTTCCACATTTTTCCTCTAGGCCGGCCACTTCCCCCCCTCCCCCTCTTCTGTCTGGATTGAATGGACTTGGGCTCACTTATTAAAATATTTATGACCAAGCCCATTTTAAAGGGACCAATATCTATTTGAACAAATTAATTAGGACGAATTAGTTCTTAGTATTGTTGGCCCATCTTAGTACCCCATTCGTGCTGCAAATAAAACCTTAGGCAGTTAGGCTTGCCATATGAGTTTCTGACACAAAAATATCTAGCGTCGCGTGTTTGCAACTAATCCTCTCTCTCGTTCGGTGGAAGAGGGAGGGGCCGAGGGGCCTCAAAAAAACTGCATTTTTAGCTTTTATTATTACAATTTTATCTTCATTAAATGGTCATTTTTAAAAAAAATTATGAGATCATTGCATACACTAAGAAGTCAGTTTCCGTTCAAATTTATGAGAAATTTTAATGTTAGTTAGTGGGTGCAATATGATAAAATATAAAAGATCGCAGTATAAAATGTCAAGACGCTCATAGTTTGATGGTGCACAATGTATTTATCTAAATTTTATATTACATATATAGCAAAGCAAAAAATATAAAAAGGAAACTACATTTTGCACCATCTAACAACTGCATATTATACCACTTACACCTTAAACTACTAACTTTTACAGATTGCACTCCAAATTATCAATTACATTACATTTTGCATCCCATGTTAAGATCTCACCATTCAAATAAATAAAAATATGACAAGTTACAATTCTAACAGTTAAATTTTGTAATGTGAGTGGCAAAATGTAGAGCTAGTGATAGTTTGGGGTGCAATGTGTCAAACTCAATAATTTAGAGTAAAAATTGCAACATGTGTGATAGTTAGAAGGTGCGATATGTAAATTTTTCTTGATACAATATATATATAACTTTTACAGATTGCACTCCAAATTATCAATTACCTTACATTTTGCATCCCATGTTAAGATCTCACCATTCAAATAAATAAAAATATGACATGTTACAATTCTAACAGTTAAATTTTGTAATGTGAGTGGCAAAATGTAGAGCTAGTGATAGTTTGGGGTGCAATGTGTCAAACTCAATAATTTAGAGTAAAAATTGCAACATGTGTGATAGTTAGAAGGTGCGATATGTAAATTTTTCTTGATACAATATATATATATAATATGCAATTACCTCTAAAGATAAATTCCTAGCTCTGTCACTGCACTCCTTTATATTTAGAGCAAACCAATACTTAAGTTAAAATCACAAGTCAGGTGAAGAATGTTTACAAAGTTTATATTATAAACAAATGCTTGTTTGCTTTCAAATGAAGAGAGAAATTCAATTGCGCAAAGGCGTGTATAACCGGACTTAACACAAGTAACCTCAGACACATATATACAATGTAAGCCAGAACATCTAAACCTTAACCAACAACATGGAGAGCATATCTACTTTTCCATTGAAGCAGCCCCTAAAGACTAAACAAATTCATTTTGCCAAGTTCGTAATGCGAAAAATAGGAAGAATGTGATTTACAGTGAATACAAATCTTGAATCCGCAACATCATCCTAAATAAATAAATTAGAGGTTCTAGACATACTGCGGGAATATAAAGCAATAAAAATGGTAAAGCCCCTCAATAAAATATAATTCTTCTACATCTCTGTGTCGAGAAAGTAATTCTGAAAGAAACTTTACATAAATGGAAGCCTTAAACGAGAAAAAAACAGCATCTCAATATAATATGGAAGCCTCTGTGATTACACAAAAAGAAAACAAATAATACATCTTATTTTTCTGGGGAAATATGTGGATCCTGACGATCTAACTGAACGACACTACATGTACAATCAATCCTGGTCTTAAGTTGGTAGTTTATAAACCAGCCAGAAGACACGAATAAACCCACCAAGATTATATAGGCTAGCCCAAAAAATCAATCAATAGAATAAATAAAAGAAAAGTGAAATTGTCAAGTTAGCTCTTGCCTGTCTTGAGCTTCTTTAGGACTTGGTCCGTGTCTCCAGCACTCGCAACTCTAAAGCGTGTTATTCCTTGATTGCCAGAGGGGACATTATTATCCTAAGGAGATAATGGTGGACAGAATTTAGGTACATTTACATGGTTCTACAAAGAAGGAATAGATTTTGTGCATTAAACTTGTATAAAAGCTTCACTTGAAATGAAACCTAGAATACCACAATTGTGGCATTCATATATATACCTGAACAATGGATGGCAGTCCAGGAGCTCTACTGTTAGATCGCTTCCCAAGCTCAATTTGCACTGAGATACTGGCCTGTGACAGATCCACTCCAGAACTCTGCAGTGCCTGGGTCAGAGTACTCAACAACCTGTTCAATAAAAAATATCTCATCATGTTATTCCTTCATAGTCAATGTATGCTACAAAGAGAGCTCTAAAAGTAACGTTAACATAATATTTGTTACACCTAACAAACTACAGCATCCATCTTAACAAGACTGTAACAAGTCCTCAATACAGGTGCTAATCAACACTGTTCCAGCTTGAGTTGATTCATCCTGGTATACCAAGGGGAACCCTTCAGTAAGCTAAAGGCAAGAGAGCCTAAGGATGAGATCAAAGGAGATGATCCAGTGCAAACACTGTCACTAACTTCTGAATTCAAATTATTGGTGTACGGTTGCTTGCTAATAGAATAATGAAGCCTCAGAAATCATGCCACAAGAAGTGCTGACTTTAGCATTACCGACTGCCCAAATTGGCTTCAGTTGGAGGGAGATAGAATGTACATTAATGTGCACTACACATTAATTCACAATGTTAAGAGCCAAAGCAAGATTCAGAGTTCTTCTAAGAAAATGAGCAGACAAAATAGACTTAAAAAAAGGTGCAATCAATCCATCAATCCTGGGATTGTATAAATAACCTGTACACTCACCCTTGAGAGTACACACTTGAGATGCTAATAGTACCACCTTCAACAGTCAAGTCCTGTTCTTTCATCCTATCACTGCTAGCAATGCCATCAGTAGTGCATGATCGCCTCTGAGATAACTGTCGTTGAGGCTGAGATGGAATGTTTTCTGCATCAGATGCCAATACAGGAGGAATTTCATGTACTGCACCACTAGTCCTGACAGGTGTGAAGAAGTTTGGCTGCAGTGACACAGGAAAGGGTATTGCCTTATTGGGGATTCCAGGGTGGTGATCCATCTGTTTAGAATCAGTGGCCGTACTAATGTCAGATTCTACTTGGTTCTGTACACTCCCAACAATGGTTGGGGAGCTGCAGACATTTTTCTCATCAAACTTCCCTGCAAATACTAATGCAGGAGCAGACCCATTGTTTATGCCTCGAGATTGATCCACATAACTTTCTGCAGACCTGTGATTGTTTCTCTATTTCAAGCAAGGGAGATATTGTCAACTATTAGTCGCAACAATGATATGGTATTATAATAATTAGGCTTAGATTCTTCTATCTTCCCCGAATATAGATCACTGTCTAAATAGGTGTGTGCAGCACAGGTATGCTTAATATTTGGGATGCGATTCACTTCGAAGGTACCAAAATTCACCCCACCAGATCCATTTGGACCACACACAGACACACGACAAGTAGTTAAATATATAAGTAAGAAGTAAGAAATCTTATGAGTGCTGATGTCTCCAAATTACACAAAGAACGTAGAAGCAAAAATGAAATTACCCATGGCATCAATTTTTCCGGTTCATGGTTCCATCCTTGGTATGACCCCTCATACTTCTGTACTTTCTCCTGTAAAAATTGAATGTACTCAATAACCTGCACAACGGTTCAGAAACCCATCATTCAACAGTTAGAACAGCATAGGGTAAAGAAAAGATGTCAAAGAACAGATTAAGAGAGACATTGAAGAAAAGAATGTCAAAGAAACAGATCACCATAAGTCATAGGAGTACCTCTAATAGAAAAGATGCCTTATCTCTCTTTTGGTCACTATGAGGAATGAGTTCACGCAACATCTGAAATCTGCACGGTTACTTTTATTAGTTTACTATAATATGTTGGCAAAGTATGACACAACAATGAGACAAAGGCAACTCATAAAGCGGATGGCTTTTACAATCTAGAATAAGGAGAAAGATCAATTCAACCATTTCTTGCATCAGAGAAGGTGTAAACAAATTTCTTTTTAAGACAAAAACATACAGATGCTGGGTTTCGTAATGGAAAGAAAGGGAAAAAGTTAGAGAGGTGCAGGGGATGGTCTTCATGCCCTTAGTTGTTTGAAGTTGGATCTCACAGTTGCTGTCACACACTCCAGTGAAGAAATGACTCCATCACTAGGGGTTGCAAATGACAAACTTATAATTACAACTTGCAAAAAAAATAAAAAAGATAAAGCTGAGGCCGACATGTATCGCACTGCCACTTAACGCACATCAATGAGTTCATAAGAAAAAATGGCACAATATTTAGTAGGGATCGGGAATGTCTTAGTCTTTATTTGGTTTCAAAAAATAAAACCAAACAAAACCCTTCCAAGTACAACACTTTCAGACACACGCATCAGATACAGAGATAGAGCTCAAGATAAGAAGGAAACTTCCTATGTGAGGAGAAACACTTGCCTATCATTGATTTTGCTCCTTCTACGCTGCTCTGTGGCAGAATGCTTTGAGCGCGGTGTGTTAGCCTTCTGATCAGAGCTCTTTCCGTCCACTTTTACCCTCAATTCACCTGTATGAACTCATAGTTGTATAAATCAATGATGTGTGAAAAACCGATAACACCTAACAAGGAGGAAACCTGAGAAGCAATCTTTTCTATCGCATTTTAGATAATAAACTGACTATGGCACCGGTTGCTTCAGGACCAAATACAGGGGAAATAATACCAGCATAAGCTTGATAATTTAGTGAAGCCTAGCAGGTTTACAGACCATACATTCGTGGGTAATGGTAACAGCAGGAGAGGGCTCTTTCTTAAGGACAAACTCTTCTTCCTCGTCTAAGTCGTCATCCTGAGAAATACCCCCGTTGGCGGATTTTATCATTTCCATGAAGCTCTTGCTCTTCTTCCCCGTTGCCCTGTTTACATTACCATAAATGTGCACAACCCCTTTTAGTTCATGAAACCAAAAAGGAAAAGGAAAACAAACGAGGAACTCCAAAAACGGAGAAATGAAGGAAAAGAAAATGACTAACTGAGAAGAAGAGAGGGAGCTGAAGCTGTTGCGATGGTTGCTGTGGCTTTTGTTGTTTGTAGACGAGTGTGACGGCCTCTCCGACGTCGTCCATTGGCCCGTGCTCGCCCCCGCCTCTGTGACTGTCAATGCCAAAGTAGACGCCAACTGTTTCAGCTAGGCTTTTCTCCCTCTTTTTCTGTCTTTTTTTTTTTTTTTTGGCCCTTTTCTTATACTTTACTGTAATTTGGATGTTGTTAGTTTCACTCTTGCATCAGTTTGGACTGGACCTCCAAAGCCCAGCCCCCAAGATCAAGCGTTTCGTGCGTTAAATTTTTTCTTTCGTTTTCGGTAAATAAGTGAAATGAAATCGGTTGCGCACCGGATTAGACGAAATTAGCCACTGAAAGATACACTAACAGTCTAGAGTGCAACGGTCAACCTCAAACATTCAAACCGGTCACCATTCGATTATCAATTAAGTAAAAAACTTGTTTGAAGGTAATAGAATTCGTTATGATGACCTTTTTTCCTAGATACTTAACCTAAATTCTTAATAATAACCAAAATCTTTAATGTCCACTCATTGAATACAATTCTTTTAAGAGTGAAATTCCGTTATTCCAACTATTGAACTATCCAGAAGCATGAATTATTGTTTGTCACATTGTATAGAACCTAAGATTATGACCCATCATAACTGTTCAGTCTTACCTTAGATTCGCCGGAGGTTGGACTGACCCGACTCAAATATATATGGACTGTGGCATTAATGGTTGCTTCTAAAAGGTAAGAGAGGCCAAGGCTGCACATTAATAGCCATGTGCAAGGAAAGGACTATCCTAACGTGTAGTAACCCACCAACGGCCCAATGGTGGCAGGTATAGACAACTTCAGTAACCGAATTTTCTTCAAGAACAATAATGTTTGCAGCCAGATGGCCCCACATTTTTAATGTAATGTATTTTAGCTAGCAAATAGTTAACAAGTTATAATTCGTAGCTGGTGTGCTTGGAGTGAAAACCTAAAACCTATTCTGAATCAGTTATAACCTTGGCACTGAAAATCAATGCAGCCCTGCAGTGAGAATTTCCTTGTCTCCCTTATCCATACATCTTATAGAACTCTTTAAAATGACCAATCTTAGAAGACCAAAACATTCCACTATCCCAATCTATTACACACGTGTAATGCCTCACACGGTCACAACTCACAAGGTCCCTTATCATCACACTGCATGGATCTAAAAAGAAGGTTCTTCAGGGAACGGTCATAGAGCCATGCAGCAAGAAGAATGAAACAAAACCAAGAGTTCATTGTTCAGACACAGCAAGACCCTGACGTAGGTTTCTCCTTTGCAAATTAATGTCTGCCTTTTTAATTATTATTGAAATTGTAATAATGTTATGATACGGTATTACAGACATACGTGGTTCATTCCTAACGTGTTATGGGTTATGGGTTCTCAAATGAGATTATTTCCAGTATCTAGAGCTGATGTTCCTAGTACAGGTCCACTACTTGAAACTGCTCAAATGTAACTGGTTGTGCATGGACATGCAAACACCTCGGATAACAACGGAAAGAACGGCTAACTAGAACTTTGGCTGCTTTTTGAGTTGCATGCATGAATGATCAATACGGAAACTTAGGGCGTGTAAATAATTGGCACGACCTTACCTCTTACAACGGGGTTTTCTCCCGCATTCTCCTTCCCTGTCCTTCCCCTTTTCATCGCAGATTCTTCCCACAAGGTGAAACCACTTCCTGTGTAAGAGCTGCAGTTGGAATTCTCGTCATTCCTGTCCGTACTACTTGCTTGAGCTACCGTAAATATTGTCCCCTCAGGCTTCGTAGTTCTTTGATTGAAATAGGAAATGTGACTTATGCTGTAAGTCCCAATCCCTCCAGGGAGAGTGTGCTCTACCGAAGGTATTGCTGGAGGCGTTTGCTTTTCCACCGCAGTTGAGACAACTGCGATTTCTTCCTTTGCATTGGTCTTTCCTATCCGCTCCAGTGGTTGCAGGAAATCATGAGTTTGGAGGTAACCTCCTGTTCATGCACGAAGAAAGAAAGAGCTCCTACTCAGATATCCAGGAGGTGACAATAACCATAAAAATGTTGTTTGGGGGCCACAACAGGAGAGCTACACTAACACGTTATGGACAATTTCTAACAACTTGTATACAATTCGTGGAGTTCATATCTGACCAAATCTGAGCGGGAAAGTTTTGCTTCCAGGGAAGGTGGTATAAATTGGCTTTGTAATGGATTCTTGTCGAGGAAAACCTGACTATTCCAATTTCCCAACCTCAAAAAGATCCAAAACGGGTAGCAGAGTGGGCTGTGTATATGTATTTATTCAGCAAATTCCGACTTTGACTCAATGAAAGAATACAAGAAAAAAATAAATCCAATCCCATTCAAATCTCGATGAAAAAGTCTGCACGCGTTTTACTAAGGCACACGCTGTTAGACCTGGAGAAATGCATGCGGAAATGTTTGACTCTACCAACATTATAGATACAAGAAAATAATTATGAAACCAATTTTATTACACAGACGAGACGCCACGCTTGATCACATTTTTCACGATGGATTAGATGAGGCCTTTATCAAGGGCCAGGGCGTGACTCACATTTATGCATTCTGGGTTAGCATGCAAACTGCATCGGGCCTGACGTGACACGTCACTTCATAAGTCGAAATCCTCGCGGGTCCCATCAGGACCCAAAATGAAAATCTGATGGTTCTAATTTCCAACTGCTAAGCCTTTCGTTGTCAGATTCGGCAGCCTAGTTAAGACTGGCCCACTTCATTAATGGCCCAGATCCATGATTCAATTGCCGTCACGTGCACACACAATTGTGATGTTTATTAAAGTCCAAGATGAGGTAATGAAATTTTCATTTTATTTTCTATTTTTTGAGTAAGTGAAAGTCTATTTTATTTCTCTCTATCCAAAACGTTAAAGTCTGAGCTCAGAAGGAAAAGAAATGGAAATCTGAGTTATCCACTTTGAAAATAAAAACATTGGAAGATTAAAAAAAAAAAAATTCTCGTTATTTTACAAGAGAAAAGAAAAAGGAAAAGACGAATACCTTGGGAGGGCGGCCTTGGATCTTGTTGGGCAGTTGAATGACTGTACAGTGACAGAAAGTCATGTGTTGCTTTTCGTCCTGTACCGGAGAAAAATTACACAAAATACACAAGCAGAATATATTCCAGTTAAAATATTTTCATTGCTATCTCAATGGAACAAAATTTGAAAACAAGTCAATTCTCAAAATACCCTCGGTTCCAAAGGGACGTGGTTGAGGAAGCTCCATCCGCAGCGTTGAGATTTTTCTGATGAGGTTTTCCTGCTATTCGCTAATTCAATCGATTTTGAAAATAAATGACCAGGCCAGCAGAGACGAAATTCTCGCTGGAAATTAGTGAATTGTCCGAACACGAGCTAAATTCTTGGGAATTTCGGAACTTAAAAGCGGAATACCGGACCTTCGAGACAAAAATGCTTTCCGGTGCCGGTGTTTCTCAGATCCCTGTTCCACAAAAACAGAATCTTCTTTGAGAATTTATGTCTCAGCTAAAAGATCGGGGGCGCATTCGCTTCTTCCAAACAATTCGGATTCTGATTTGAAAGCTGTAAACGTGAAAACTGTTCAGAAACACGCCGAGAGTTTTGCTTCAACACTCGGACAATTTTCTGTATGTTTCCCCGGGAACAAAAAAAAAAAAAAAGTTTAGTCGGCCCAAGTCTCAGTTTGGAAATCTTCCGCGCATGTAAAACAGTAAACAGAGAAACTGAATCACGGAGTTTAGCGAATCTGCCATCAGAATTTCCATTAAGAAAAGGTGCTATAAACAAATCATGCCTATATCAGAAATGACATTAAAATCTTCACGGCCTGAATAATAAAAGAAGACTCAAATAAACACGAGCAATTAAGACACGGAAGGTCAGGAAAGAGAAGATCTATTTAGATAACAGGAAAAGATAATTGCGTACTTCGATCTGAATGGCGAAAAAAATTCACGTGCATTTTCAGCTCCGAAGTGCTTGTAGCAAAAAATGAATTCCGCGGTTCACTCACGGAATCCTGAGGACCTGAGCTATCACGGACAGTCGTCGTCTCCGGCGAAACCAAAGCTTCTCAAGAATCTCCTTCGAATTTAGAATTTCGACCAGAATATCTCCCTCTTTATCTCTTGCTTTCTTATCCTTTACTCTCTCTCTCTCTCTCTCTCTCTCTCTCTCTCTTTATTTGCAAATTCTTCGCTCAGAAAACGAGCAGTGCGGCGAAAGTCTGGGCCTGAGGTTGGAGACTTTACTCCCTCTCTCTCTCTCTCTCTCTCTCTATCTATCAGTCTGTCTCTGCTCGGTTGAAGATCTTTTATACAGTTTTTTCGCATTTAGTTTTCCTTTTGGCTGTGCTCCGTTAGGCGAGAACGCCGTCCGAGTAACGTCGTTGCGGCGCGGGGATGACGGCGTCAGTGCCATGACGGACTGTTTTGTTCTACGAGTACGGATGGTGTTTCTCGCTTTTTTACTCTTTTAACTTCTACAGAGCATTTGTGTTCACGGAACTCAATGATTTGTCAGTCGTACATTTCTTTAATGTCTTTGGCAATCCCGATTTTGTTTTTTTAATATTTCGGCGATCCCGATAACTATTTCCTCTACCGCATTTGTTCACTTTTTTTTTCTAAGCAGCATTTGTTTCATTTGTGCACAACAGATATTAATTCTTTTTTTATTATCTTTCGAGAATTGAGCCGAACTTCTGTCTATCTCGGGGGACAACAGTTTTTTCTGTTTCTAAGAAATTGAAAGAGATTTTTTTTTTTTTAAGAAAATTGAAATGAAGAATTAAATGTGGGAAAAGGGTTAGTTGCTTGAAACAAGACCTAAGGTGAGAGTTTAAAATAAGACCTTTTTAAATTTATTATAAAAGTGTCATAAATTTTGTTTACTAAATAAATCTCATAATAATATCACTCAAATATGATAACTTTATAAGATGCCAAATATTATAAAAAAGACTTATTATGAATAACTAATTGAAAAATAGAATAATAGAAGCTGGAAGGATGATAATTCTTATAACAATGGCAATAAGAATAAACCCTACTAAATGACAGGTAATGGAATAAAACTATCATAATTATTTATAAAAACAAAATCCAGACTTGTAAAAGATAAAAAAAAAAAAGATAAAAACAAAAAAACAAAAGAGTAATTTCTTTTAAAGAGGTTGATACTTAAGGATAAAATAATTTGCTATCAATTGTCTAATATATGTAACTTCATAATTTAGGTAAAAAGTCACTTTACAACTACAAACTATTCTCAATGACTACTTTTTGATATCTAAAACTTCCAAATTTCATCAATTTGTACCCATAAAAAGAATCAAATCATAAAAAATGTACAAAGTATATTATAAATGAGCCATGTGGCACGGTTTTGACAGTTACATTTTATTTCAAGGCGCAAATTGATTGATTTTTAAATTTGGATTTTAATGTGTTAAAGTTTGTAGTTGAGACATCTGTTTGAGATTATTTCGATAATTTGGAGGTAAAAGTTACTTCTTTTCTAGAATTTATAAAAACCTTTTATTCTCTGACATTACCTTTTTTTCAAGTCAACAAACTTACAATGGGAGAACTACATAAATAAAAGTTGCACTTATTAACAGGGAGAGGATGTGAAATAGCATGGATTTTCTTGAGAATACTTATCAGACTATTCAAATAAAATATATGAAAGTTTTTATTATTCTTGTAATAAATATTTTTTTTCCAAAGTAGTGAGGATAACTCTCTCATGCTATGCTTGAACGAACTTGAACCAATTTTAATAGTGGATAAGTTTTGAAGAGCTAGCGTGAGACTCATTGTCCTCACGACTCTTACTTAAGTTAATTATGGTACAATCTTCACGAAGAATCTAACCTAATACCATGTATTTTATTCCAACAAATTGAGATTAGCCCTAACCACAGAGTCCGAAACAAATTGAAGACACAATAACAAACACTATAAGAATTCTGAAATTCACAATTTAAGTAGACAATACATATACACCTTACTAGCTAGTTAACATCACTACAGTACAGGCAGAGAGGCCTGCTCCATGTTGCTGTGGGCCACCCTCGCCCATGCGCCCTTCCATATCATTAAGCATTTACCGCGATACCAGTATGATGTCTCCATGTTCGTCATTTTATAAGTTTTTTTTTTTTTGTCAAATTCCTTCGTTTCTTCATTCGCCGAGCACCTGATGACATGGGAATTGGAGTAAAAACGTACTTCGTAAAGAGTTGAACGGTCACGTGAAGATGCAGTGTGGGGGTTGACCTGAGAACAAAAACCGGAGCCGTTGACTCGCTCTCTCTAGAAAAAAAAAAATCGACAGAGGTAAACAATTAGAGGTGATGATTAGTGCACAGATCCCGATTTTCTAACTTTCAATGAGCTTGAATTTTTGATCAGGGGAGAGAAAAAGTAAGGAGAGTGTTCGCCAGAGGATGTTGGTGGTAAAGGACGAAACGTCACGTGCTGTGCGATTGTCTCCGCTCTGTCTTTGTTGTCCGGGTTTTCTCTTGAGTCGCGAAACCCGGGACTTTTTATCCATGCCTACAGCCTGCACCTCCCCCCATGTGCCGCTCCACATACGACGCAATTAACTTATATATCACCAATTTTTGTCTAGTCCCGTCCCAGATTTCACTATTTTTTTTTTAAAAAAAAAACTTAACATATTCTATAATTTCTATAAGTATTACACGGTGTCTTAAATATTTTTTTTTTGGATAACGAAAGAAATTTGAGTACTTATTCATGAGCACCAAATTTTGACAAATCTAACTTAATATCGAAATCTAGGAACCCATTCATGTATATCGAGCTTAGACGGACCTAATCCAATATCCACATGAGTTGGGTTTAACGTCATAACAAACTCCGAATTGTGCAATCCTTTCAGCCACACATGTCAAGTAAGTCCAGTTTTACTATTGAATGACCCTAAAGAATTATTTGCACGTGAAGAAATTGAACATGAAACTTTCTGCAAAAACATCCTTAAGCTCTAGGTCTGGAATGCACACCCCTAAACTTTAGGTCTTGAACCTAACTCCTTGAGATTATGCACTAATTCAATTAGCATGTGGAAGCGCAAGAAACCATAGAGATTCTTTCCTGTAAGCAAAGCAACCATAGTAGTACTCTTTCTCAAGACTTGCAAACCTCGTGAAAGGAGTGTCGTAATTTTCATGTAGGCCACTGCGAAGTAGTACCAGACAGCTAAAGAAAGACACATATTGTATACTTGCTATAATCTTTATTCGGAGCAATATCGATATTCGATATCCTCATGGAGTCATGTAGCGTGTGCCAACCAGCTTCCATTTCATCACGGATTCTAAAAGCTTTCCTGTTCGTTCTGATCAGAGAATCTGAACCCTAATAAAAGTAGTTTAATCCTTAATTGAGCTCCGACAATCATGGGCGGCATTCACATACAGTGGTACCCAAGACCGGACAAGAAGCAACAGCTTGGCGTGACCAATATTCGTTTTTCTCCAGCGGCTTCCTCTCAATTTCTTATTGTAGTGTGTATATATATATTATATTAAAATTGCCAGAACATGCATATGGCTCTCTCCCTTCATAAGTTGTACGCCTTATTTCTCTGCCTTACGCTGCAAAAGCCAATCCAATTACCTTACCCAATTCTAACAAGTCTTGAGCGGTGTCTAGTTTTTAATTAACTTAAATTACTTCCTGTATTAGATATGATACAAAGCTGGGGGACAAGAAATAGTACTCATTAGCCCTACCCATATGCATTTTATTTATTTAATGACTGGTTTGGACGAAGGAGAGAAAAATAATTTTGAAATTACTTCAAAATAAGGTCTAATTTGACAAAATCAAGTTTATGGACGTAAATCATGAGAAATGAGTACTTAAAACTCTTATTTTCCTGGTTTATATATATGGTTCTTGCATTCACTGTATTTTTATTTCTAAATATTTAGGCACGTGAAGAGTTCTTCTTTATTTATTTATTTTTGAGTGTCTATAATTATTCGTGTATAAAGTTATTCAATAAATTTGAAACCGCGTGGCGTGGACATTATTTTTCTCTTTCCTTTCCATTCGTTTTTTTTCTTGAAATAATATTAAAATTATGAGAACGTGGCTTTCCATTCATAATTCGTGCCTTAAATTTCAATATTATTATTTCATTGACTCCAACTTAGGAGAATAGCACGGCTACTAATTCGGTGCCTCTCCATTTCATAATTAAACAAAGTAATAAGAAAAACTTGATCCTTGTCTGGTTTTTTAACATTTTTTAAATCTGGTATTTGTGATATTTTATATGTGAAACGATGTCGGGGGACATGCAGTAGTGATTAGGTCTAATTAATTTAATTTGTTCAATAGAATAACCCAATAATTCTCGGTCATGCCTAAGTTGAGAAAAAAGATGGTGTGAGATACACATGAATTAATCCTTTTAATGTCAAAAAATAAGGAAGTAATCCACTGAAAATCAGAGCTGTTGGACGAAGAAGAGGTGCCTCTGTTTGTGTGTGCGTGCGAGGAGAGAGAGAAGGTGAAAAGTGAGGTGCGGTCATTTTCATGCTTGTTGTCACAGACTCAAAAGGTTGGGCCACGTGAGTTGACCACCCAACTCACGTGCAAGAGAACAAAACTACGTGCGTGAACATATACTACTGCTACTGATGGGCCAGCCGACCAACCAGAATTCTACCAGCCTCTGGCCAGGTCCCTGTCTTGTTAAGAAAGCCTAACAACCTGGGTAAAAATACAAATAAAGCAAGAGTGAAATGGACATCAAATCCAGGTAAAATCACCAAACTCTTTATCCTCGTAAAACATGTGAAGCGCTGAAGGTCAAGTAAGAGTCACATCAATAATTTGTACCTTTGTAGGCTTATAGCCGAGCATGGACAGTAAATTTTTTTCATCTTTTCAATTTTTAGGAGAAATTTTGAAAGATTTTATGGAAGTTAGATGACTATTTTAAGGATATTTATAGTTTTATTAAAATTTATGAAAAAAAAAAACAGATTTGATGTATTTTTTATAAAAAAAAAAATGAAAATTTTAATATATATATATATATATATATTTTTAAAAAAAAACTTTCACCTTACCAAACATCATCTTTTTCCATGTAGGTTACAAAACTGCTTTGCATACAACCCTTACGTTTTCCTCACCCGGCCAAGAGAATTAATAGATAATTGCTCGATTCATTTGTCCGTTATCCGATGGCGCATCTGTTATAAAATAACCTATCTGTAGACAAAATAATGGCAGCAACATAGAACTTCGTTATTAAAACTCCATAGCTTGTGAGAATGTCAAAACAAGTCGATATTTTATACCCCTCCACACAAATAAAAAAATAAAACATACAATAAAATAACAAAAGATTCTAGTACATATATGGAGACAGCACAATAGGTTCATGTACACAGGTGCCGTTGCTTTCCAATTCAAATTTTCTTTTATAAGTAATAACCTAAATAGAATAGACAATTCCCAAAAGTTGTTCGTGTCCGATTGCGGATATCCTTTTCAACCTATAAAATAAGAACCCTATGTCTTTTAAAACAAGCAAGCTTAGTGCGGCACCGCGGTTTATGGCTTCCCTCAGCTCATTCAAATAATTCAGATTTAGCTTCAATAAATTAACAAAAAAAAGTGTTAATGAATTAATTTCCTCTAGTTTTTTTTTGAGTTATTATATCAAAGGTGTCTATATTAGAAAATATTTAGATTTTTTATATAATTATAAGATCAGTTTTGAAAAGAAAGATATAGACAGTGTGACTTCTACAATAATTAATATTTTGATTTTTTTTTTGGTATATAATACTTTATAATTTAAACAGAGAAAAGTGAGGAAGATTTCTATCCCTTCTGGAGATATGATTTTAACAGGTTGCGCAAGTTTTACGTCTCAAGTGGGACAGCTTGATGAAGGCCAACTCATGCTTGGATTAAAAACATTCCAAGAAAAAGTCTTTAGCTTTTCCGGGAAAATTGCTCTTAGTACTGTTTCGTGGGTTTGGGTTTGGATTGAAGACCTCCTGTTTATACAATATAGGACAAAAGCACCAAACAATCATGGATCACCACGTGTTAAGTCAGTCAAGACCTCATTAAGTCCAGGGCCGGCTCAAGTCAAATTGAGGCATAAGGCCGTATAAATTAGTAGGCATTTATATAAATTTTAATATAAAATATTTAAAATTATCTACAAATTATTAAATTTAATTTAAAATATTCAAAAGCCCCATTAGTTGTGTTTTGTAGGGCTCTTATTAATGACATTAAAATCTCATAACTTGTACAATTAACAAATTTATGGAGTATTTTTTTTTTTCTCTTTGAGCAAAGTTTAGAGTTTTGAAAAATGATAAGCAGACCTAAGAGAAACATATCATTTGAGCAAAAAGACAATCTATTCATGATAAAAAAAAATATATGAAAAGATTGTATATCAACATTCTTTTTTTTTTTCTTAATCAGTTGACTTTTTATTTCTTAGATAATTTATAACAATTTTTTTTTACTTTTTATGAGATCTTGTTCAGGATGAAGTCTTAGATTATCACTAAATTACTTTACCTTTGAGCCGACCCTAGTTAAGTCTTAAGATATTTGCTCCGGTGCTCCCAAATCCACGTAACAAAGCAAAGCTCCTACCTTTCCCTGATGTTGTCGTGGTTTTTTTGTAAAACTTTTTTTTATTAAAAAAAAAAAGAAAAAAAAAGAAAGAGAGACAGACCAGACCGGCAGACCGCCTACTTGGGTCATGTTCGTGTTCTGAAAATTTTTAGGATTTGAAGTGTTTTGAGAATTTTTAGGTGATGTTAGAGTTGTATTGGTGTTGTGTAGAATTGTTGAGATGTAAAAAAAGTAATGATGATTTTTAAGGTTGATGTTTGTAGATTATTTTTATTAGGAGAGTGAAAAAGGTAAAATATAAAATAATATTTTATTTTTTATAATATTTATATAATTTCGAATTTCGTTTTATTTTTTATTTTATAATATAAATATTTTAAAGTATTAAAAAAAAAAGAAGAAAAGACAAATATTAATGCAGTTAAAAAATTAAAAAAAAAAAAAAAAAGAAGAAGAGGAGGAGGAGAAGAAGCGTGATTCACTTCACGCTGTTGACAAGCAAAAAAAAATAAAAATAAAAGAAGAAGAAGAGAAGACGCACGCAGGGACAGGCGCAGGTCTGGCAGGGACAGGCGCAGGTCTGGTAGGGGGGAAAATTGCGGCAGGGACAAAATGACTATATCGCCCTCAACTAAATCATCAACATGCGTAAATCAGTTGGGGTATTTTGTCCATTCACTGTCTGAGTATTTAATGAGCTGACGTGTGGGGGTCACATGTTTTTCATAACTCCATTTTACCCTTTTATTTTTCTGCTCTTCACGTTTTACTGGAGGATAATTTGGTCATTTAATTGATTTTTATCCGGGGCAAAATTGACCATTTTTTAGGCTGAATTCTTTGTTTGCCTAACATGATCAATTGCAAGATTCAAATTCAGGCATTTTCAAGGACACGAACATGCCCTTAGAAAATAGCTGAAAATAAGTTTGGTTAGACAAGACAACACGAGAGTTACCTTTAGATAAGCAAAAAGAGAGCGCGGAAATAGCGGAACCCCAACTGTACCTAAACTCAAAAAATGTCTTTTAAACTGGTTGAGGGTCCGTTTGTTTTATTGTAACAGGGTTTTTCAACCCCGTAACAGGGACATTCTCTTCCTAATGAATCCGTTTAGGGATCAGTTAACTATTCCTATTTTTGCGTGTCTCTGGATAATAAAGATTTACTCGGACGGGTTTTTTTTAATTAAAGAGATGCACTAATCATTAATTTATTCGTGTGTTCTTTTTGTTAAAGAGACCCCACGTCAGAGTTTCCGTGGAATCCGCATCGCATCACGTGATTAAAAATGTCTGCCTACCACCACATCCTCAGTCCTCCCGAATCACGTGGCCAACTCACGCTGTGATGTTGGTGGCCCCCGCCAATACTACGCCATCTCCTTTCTTTAGGCTGATCGTGTTTTTTTTCTTTTCTATTTTCTGTTGGGTTGGTATCTTTCTAGAATTTAGAAATTATAAATTTCATCAACACGACCGTCCTTAGGAATTAGGATGGATGGTGTCACGGTGATTTAACATACGAATATCGATGTTTTATTTAATTTCCAATAATATTTGGGTCGTCAGTTTTATATTTTTGCAATTTTACTCTTATCTGAAAATTATCTTAGAGTTATTAAACCTATAATAACTAAGATATTTCTATGCAGGGCAACTTTTTACCGCCACAATAACTATTGTTTCGTTGCGGCGAAAACTAGAAAAAATAAAAAAGCGAACTGGTTTTATGCGAGTGGTAAAATCGCACACGGCATGTTTATCGAAAAAGAAAAATTGTTCATGGGAGGAGGAGGTGGCCATGTGATATGCATACGTCTCTGCTATAATGACATGACGGGACCCCGTTCCGTGAATGCTACAGTGAGAGAGAGAGAGGGGGGTTGAGATGATAAGTCTTTAAATACGTGGGCGGAGTACGCAGCGCACGTGAGGAGCAGCACTCACGTGCGCCCATCACTTACCGTTCATCTGCCACGCTGCCTGCCGGCTCGCGTGCGGTGGGGACCGCTCTCAAGGCTCTCACTCCCTCTCCACGCTTTCACCTCCTCTTCCTTCCCCCTCTGTTTTCTCTGTTCCCCGTTTGTTGCTAACGTCGTCAGTGTTCGTTAACGGCTTTCCACGTTTGCGGGTGTTCGAGTCCGTTGAATAATTCTCCCAGTACCAAGAAAAAATAATTCTCCAGGTGAAATGCCTAAACTCTCCTTTGTCATTCTTTTGGGCACAATATCAGTTGCGTCTTTTTCAGTTCACCAGGAGGTGCCGTTCTGCGGGTGTTGAATAATGCGCTTTGCAAAAGTTCACAAGCGAAGTCAGTAAAAACGCACTCAGAGAAAGGTTATGCCAGAAAGCAATTAATATAAAATACAAATATATATATGCTCATAACAAAAAAAAAAAAAAAGATAAAAAAAGGAAAACGAGATGAACCATAGATATAAAAGGTGACAATACTATCCACGATGAAGCCAGGGGGGGGTGGGTTTGCATTGTGGATAGGATAAAATATCTCCAGGGATAAGTGGACATCCAGGCTTGTGCGAGTCAACCCAGGAGCTTGAAACCCCTTCTTCTAGAGATAAAAATGTAAAAATCCGGAAAGTAAAAAAATTATACATGGTTTCTCTTTGATGAATAAAATATGATCAAATTTAATATTTTAAAAATACTTGACTCAATAGTTAATATAAATATTCATCAATCTGGAGAATGTCAGCAAAGTTAATGGCCTCCAAGATTCAAATCTACCCCCAGATGGGTAGATTTCCACTTCCTTATACAAGAAAAAGACAACTATTAATTTATTGTTTACCCTAATTAAATATAAATTTTTTAGAAAAATAAACTTTAAATGGATTTGATCCATGTCCTCACTGGCCCTAGTGGGCAGTTATATTGATTCTTTTTTTTTTTTAAAAGAAACTTTAATTTTCTTTATCTTAATCTGAACAAGCTATCCTGATTCCCTGACTACCTACCATATAGCCTCTACAATTTTTTTGGGTGTTCATCTGCAGTATTTACGTGGTTGGGGGCAGTTCTGGAAGACAAAAAGGGAAGGAGTATGGGCCAGGATTGGTGTTTCATAAGACCAACAGTACGTGAGAGCACGTGCTGGAAGTCTAGGCGGTGCGGCCTCTCGCTTTCTCGTGACGGTGTCACGTGGGGGTGGGAGTGAGACCCACAGCATACCCGTCAAAAAAGAAAAGGCAAAAAAGGGCGAACAGTTAGTGGGGGCATGTGCTCTCCTTTCCTAAGTGACCTGTCGCTTAGGGGTCATTTAATCTGAAAGCGAGAGAGAGGGGGGGAGGTGTGTGTGGAGTGGGGTGTTGGGTTCTTAGTTCTTTCCGCTGATGTGGTAAGACTCACGTGCTGTCATGGGGTGCGCTTTTTGCTGGTCCTAGCAGTTGAGACGTGGCCCCACACGATGCACGACAGGTGTCCCCCCATCTACTGTGGCAGCCCATATTCGGAAACAAGCTCCCCCAGTCCCCACCCCCCCCCCCCCCCCCCCAGATTGATGATGAAGGCTTCAATACCCTCAGAGCCCTTCCAAAGCACACCGTGGGTCCCCATGGCTTGTAAATGTACCCACCTGGTCCATTGGCATATGTTCCTAGTTTTCACTTTTTAATGCCTTGATGCACTTTTGGGCTGCGAGTTGGGCTCGAAGTTGGGCAGGAGCTACTCCAGTTTCGGCCGTCATTAATGGTTTAGGCATTCGTGAGAAGTAGTTGTGGCTTGTAGGCTGAAAGGCCAACTGGCTTGGGAGTTTTTTTGGTGTGCTAGATTGCTTCGTTTGCAGGAAGGTCGAAGAAAAGTAGGGAGAGAATGGAAGACTTTTTGCTTGCTTCTTTGACATGAATATCTCTGTCGGCCGGTGCTTAGTCTTTGATATTGTTATTAACTCTTATGACTGACCCTTGGGAAATATAATCCATAGCCACTACCGACAGTGTCGTAGCATCCCAGGCGTTTCCCAAGTAAAAAGTTGGCCACGTATATTAATCACGTTCAACTTATGGTTGGACAGGGCATTATGTTCTTTGACAAAGTGTGTTTACTGATGAGGAAAAAGATTAAAGAAGGTCCCAGATTCTGCATTAACCATTCCAATACCAACATGATGTCAAATTAGTGGTTTCTTTCTTTCGGTACATCATTCCCTTGGCAACCAAATGCTGTCAGACACTAAAACAAGCACATTTAGGTAGAGTAGATATTCCACTCTGGTAATCAGCATTAGGGTTTAAAAACTTTGCATCCTGAACTACCATTTTAACAGATTTTATTATTTCTTAATCGCTTGCTTGCGGACGCTATGCATCATCCAGTTAACTATTAAGTCAATTTGATCAAAAGAGCGTACTTAATGACATGTGATTTTTTTGACAAATGAAATGACTATTAATTCAATGGTAAAGATTTGGCCATATTAGCAACGTCTATCACTCACATATTCCAATATCAGGTTTTAAAAATGGTAAATACAATGGTGCTCAATAATTGAATATGAAGGCGATAAGTGATCAGCATATGTCAAAATTTTCACTGGAATCAATAGTTAAAGGGTATAGTCATATAATTAAGAATACTTAATTTTAAGATTAAATTACTCAAATAATATTGCAATCTTGAAAGAACCTTCTGCATTTCAAGAAACTCTTCCAACTCAAATGTCAGCAATCTCAAATTTATTTTGTCTTGGACTTGCCACATCTTCATTTCTTATGCCAAAAACTTGGAGGACAGGTAATTAAGCCGGCTACATGTTTTCAAGCTTCCCCCAACCCTCCGATTTCTGTCCTCTCTACAACTCAAATTTGGAGACTGTCCACCATCTGTTCCTTGAATGCAGCATTGCAAGAATCATATGGAGATTGAGCCCATGGCCTGTAAATATCCAGACACTTACAAATGGGTCCATTGTGAACTGGATTAAAATTTAAAATGCTTATTCAAATGAAGCATCTGAACCCGATTCCCCCAAAAGAACGACACCATTTTGTTCTGTTTGTAGCAATAACAATGGACATTATATGGACGTACCCGTGTAAGGTAATCCATGGTTGACATGCTCCCAAGCCCAGAATTTATTGCCAACCAAGTACATACATTAGCTGAAGAACACCTCCAGGTTTGGGAGAAATCTCACCAGTCACTTATGGTCACATGGTAGCCCATGAAGAGGGATTCCTAAAGTGGAATTTTGACGCAGCATTAGGCCTACATTCGCTGTTGCAGCTGCAAGTTGCCATACTGACAAAGGGAATCTAATCTATGAATGCTGGGTAATCTTCTCCTGTTGTTTCTCCAATTGAAAGGCGAAGCCTTTGCAGCCCTGCTGACCCGATCCAAGGCTACATCCCTCAAGCAGGAGAATATATATCATCCTAGAAGGAGATTCTATGTTGGTTAAAACTGCTCTAAAAACCGCTAATCTCATAGTGGACTGGAGAATCACTAGCACCATCCAGTAAGCCAGGAAGCTCCTCTCCACTTTTACTCATCGGGAGATAAGTAAAACACATGGTAGTGTGAATCATCTTCCGCATGAACTTGCAAGGAAGATTGATTAACTGCGGCATCCCTTGTAAAGAAGACTTGTGTCCCTCCCATTCGCCAAGAGGACCCCACCATAAATTTGGTGGGCCTCTACAAACAGTGGTGTTTGATAAATCAAAATTTTAACTCCAAAAATTTTATCATTATTGCAAAAATTTTTCTCTCCTCACTTTTTTATTAACTCCCATAAACTTTTTCACTTCTTCGCACATTTTTTTACCAACTCTCGTATCTCATAATTCAAATTACTATAGTTTATTAGGAGCAGATATTGATGTATTTTAATAGTTTAAAAGTTAAATGTGATAAAATTCAAAATTCAAATAATTCGGAAATCAAAAGTGAATAGTTTTCTTATGAAGAGTATCCAAGAAAACAACTTCAAAAGTGATGAGACTATAGTCTCATCATTTCTTTTTAGATTTTTTGTTCGAAAATATAAAATCAAATTACAAGGATGAAAATTTTTCTTATGAGAAAAAGAAATATCTGATCCAAAATCTCAATTTCCATATAAATGCAAGAAATTAGCAATAAAATGTAAAATAAACATTCATCTAAAATCTAAATTAAACATTCATCCTCATTCAAAAATCTAAAATAAAATTACAAGATACTAAAACAACCAATAACTCCAATGCACTCTTCAAATTCCAATAACTTTTTCACAAACTCTAACAAGTTTTTATAAAATTAAGCATCTTTTTACAAATTCTAACAATTTCTACAGAATTTACACTATTTGGAAAAACAAAAATTTCACTAGAACTTTTTTTTGCGGATCCAAACTCTGGAGAAAAAAAAAATTATGAGAGAAATACACTCTTTGATTCAAAAACCAATTGACATTTTAACTATTCTCATTTCAAAAATAAAATAACGTGATCACAAGTGAAAAATCATTTATATATACTCCCTTTTTCACTATAATTTTTTTTTTTTGCCCATCAAAACTTTTAGGTGAAAAAAATTATGAGAGAAATACACTATTTAATTCAAAACCTTTTGACCCCCACATGAATATTAACTATATACTCTCTTTTCAAGTTAGAACGGTCCAACAACAAGTAAGACTACTTTTTATCTTTTTCCATCCATTTATATGAAGACTTTGAAAATGAACTCTCCAATACTTATTAACATCACATAGGTCGCCTATTTCTCACAATTTAGGATGGAAAATAACATCCAAACTATAGTCATATTGTCATATTTTTTAAAAGTGCACGCATTAAGGAGACTTCATATAAAGCATACAAGGAAAAAACAAGTGTAATCATATCAAAAAAGATTTTCTTAAAAAAAGTTTAGGATGCAGATGATGCCAAGCTTAGGACCCTATTGAGAACTCGTATTATTTCTTGCGGGACATCTAGTTGCCTAAACTGTTGCTCTATTCCTTGTTTCACTAACTTAGGGTTGATTTATATCTATTTCAAAGTTGATTTATATTCATTTCAGGGTTGATTTAAATTGGAAAAACAAACACATTAAAAACTAAAAAATAAAATAGTTAAGTCAGGTTAGGTTTCACACTATAACATATTGGACACTTTATTCCACATGTGGGGAGAAGAATATAACATATTCAGAGTTTGATTTAATTCAATCACATTTTATCTGTCGTTTATACTCGTGAAGTGAATTCAAATAATTTGATACTTTAAAGCAATTTTGGTTCCATCACTACAATTGATAACTGAATAGTTATTTCTCTTAATTATATATACATTTTTTCTATCAAGATCCAAGGTTCTAGCAAGCATTGTCAAGCACCTACCAGTCTATGAAATATAACTTGGATTGCACCCATGAAATGTGCAGTGTGTCTACAAGAGACAGTATGCTGAGATGAGTACTACCAGAGGTGTTCTTGGTGAAGATCTAATGTTCTTTGGCAATTTGTGTATTGTTGACCAACTTTTTGAAAAATGTGTGATTGATGATTCATTCTCCTTATGCTATTGTGGGATGGATGTTAGAGGTGGTTGGTCATATTTCTCCTCCAACAAACATGGTGTTTACCCACTACGACGCTGCACGAAGATATGTGTCATACAAATAGTTTGCCCAAGATCTAAAACACATCGTGCATTGTTTTTTTTCCCTAACAAATACATTTGGTACATCTCAAGCATTTACTCTAGTTTTGAGATTGAAACGGTCTTACAATATTGATTTGAAGAATATACTTGTTGCCGGGAAGCCATTGCCCTTAAACCCAAGAGTATTTGACTGAAATATGAAACTGTTTTGGATTTAATCTTATAGCATTTGTAGCAATTAAGGATGCTGTCTCATCATTCTTTTTGTAGCAATTAGCGATGCTGTAAAATCTGTTTCTTATAGTCTCATCATTCTTTTTGGATTTTTTTGTTTGTAAATCTAAAATAAAATTACAAGGTTCTAAAATTATTTTTCTCAATCACCAACTTCAATATTTTTCTCAAACTCCAACAACTTTTTCACAAACTTCAACAACTTTTTACAAAATTCAATATCTTTTTATAAATTCCAACAAATTTTTTTTTTTTTTTAAGTAAGAAATTTATATTACCTCCAACATAAAACTTTTATTGCCCATCCAAACTCATAGCAGAAAAAAATATGCTGAGTGTTAGTGTGCCCTCAAAACCAATCCAACTCTCTCTCAAAACTGTGTGCGTGGATCTGAAGGAGGCAAAACGCTTGGGTTGCTTTGATTCAACGATCATTTCTACTACGATCTTGTGCTCTATCAATGAGAACAATAAATATTTTATCCAAAATCTTGATTTCCATCGAAATGAAAGAAATTAGCAACAAATAAAATAAACATTCATCTGAATTCCAAGTTCCAAGGTTCAAACCATAATTGTCAAGCACCTACTAGCCTATGAAACGCAATTTGGATTGCACCTACAAAATGTGTTGTGTGTCTACTAGGTAGTATGTTGAGATGAGTACTAGTAGAGGTGTTCTTGGTGAGGATCATGTTTTTTGGCACTTTGAGTGGGCTTGCACCACAACGTATTGTTTTCGGTTATGAGAATGAGAAATCTGGTGACCTTTATAGTCAACACGTGACGTAATCATGGGTTTGGGCTGTGGCCATTTTAGTATTGTGGACCAATTTTTTGAAAATGTGTGATTGTTGATTCCTTCTCCTTATGGATGTTGGAGGTGGTTGGTCACATTTCTCCTCCAATAGACATGGGGTTTACCCACTCTAATGCTGCACACAAAAAATTTGTCTAAGAGCTAAAATACGTCTTGCATTGTTTTTTTTCCCTAACAAATACCGTTGGTAGTTCTCAAGCCTTTACTCTAGTTTTGGAATTGAAATGGTCCATACTATAATATTGATTTGAAGAATATACTCGTTGCAGGGAAGCCATTGCCCTTAAACCGAAGAGTATTTAACGAAGATATGAAACTGTTATCGATTTTATCTTATAGCATTTGTAGCAATTAAAAATGTTGTCTCATCATTCTTTTTGTAGTAATTATTAATGCTGTAAGATGTGTTTCTTTTAGTTTTATTCTTTTTTTTTTTTTGGATCTTTTCTTTAAAAATTTAAAATCAAATAACAATGTTCTAAAATTATTTTTCTAAATCACCAACTCCAATACTTTTCTCAAACTTTAATAACTTTTTCAAAAACTCCAACTTTTTACAAAATTCCAACATCTTTTTATAAATTTTAACAATTTTTTTTTTACCAATTGCAACAGAATCTACATTACCTCCAATAACAAAAATTTTAATAGAACTTTTATTGCCCATCCAAACTCATAGGATAAAAAAAATTATCAAAAAACAAATTTTCAGAAAAATTTTATTATGAGAAAAAGATTATGAGAACAATAAATATTTGATTCAAAATCTTAATTCCCATCGAAATGCAAGAAATTAACAACAAATATAATAAAAATTCATCCAAATTCCAAGCTCCAAGGTTCTAGCCAGAATTGTCAAGCATCTATCAACCTATGAAATACAATTTGGATTGCACCTACGAAATGTGCAGTGTGTCTACGAGAGGCAGTATGCTGAGATGAGTACAAGCACATGTGCTCTTGGTGAGGATCATGTTCTTTGGCACTTTGAATGGGCTTGCGCCATAATGTGTTGTTTTCAATTGCGAGAATGAGAAATCTGGTGACTTTTATAGTCAACACGCTGATGGAATTATGGGTTTGGGCAGTGGCCATTTTAGTACTGTGGACCATTTTTTGAAAAAAGTGTGATTGATTATTCCTTCTCCTTATGCTTTGGCAAGGTGAATGTTGGAGGTAGTTAGTCATAGTTCTCCTCCAACAGACATTGTGTTTACCCACTCCGATGTTGCACAAAAACAGTTTGTCTAAGAGCTAAAACATGTCGTGCATTATTTTTACCCTAACAAATACCTTCGGTACATCTCAAGCCTTTACTCTAGTTTTGGAATTGAAATGATTCGTACTACAAAATTAATTTGAAGAATATACTCGTTGCTGGGAAGCTACTGCCCTTAAACCCAAGAGTATTTGACCGATCGCTTCTGAAAAGGTCAATTCCAAGTGCAGCATTTGTCAAATTATAATCAAGGGGAGTCCCAAGGTCATTTCCACAGGGAAGATATTTTTGTGCCTTTTGAAATCTATTGTTTAAACTTAAAGAAATTGATAGCATGTAATTTGATTTTTTGTTTTTGAAATGGAAAGTAAGAAATTAAAATTGAACTACAAAAGATGTCTAAACTAGAATCAAATCTAAATGCAAGAATCAGGAAAAGCTAACTAACATGTTTAAAAGTTAAAACAGAAAACAAACTACTACAGAGACTTGGAGAAGCAGATTATCAAACACTTGAGATGCGGTTTCTTTAGTATTGGTTCTTTATTAACTCAATTTTCCCAATTGATTAACTTAGTTGACTAGATACTTAAATCTACAACAACCGGATAATAAATCCATTCAAGCCCAATCAAAGTAAATTGAGATAAATTCATGGCCAGAGGAGATAATAATAAACTTGAAATAGCTAACTGAAGCCTTGTATATGTTCGGATTGTATTTGCCAAATGTTGACATAAAATCCAAATCAAGAGAATCAATCACTGCAAAAATCATATATCCCCAAAAATCAACGAAATTGTAATTAAAAAAGTAACAACTTCCATTGATTTGATTATGAATCAATGCCAAGTACTACCTATATTACAGATGAAAGAGATTTAGCTACACATTCTCATAAAAATGACATAATAAAGGAAATAAATCTCATCATACATGTAGAAGAACGTAAAATATAAATGTGAAATGAAAATTGAAAGAAGAAAAAGAAAGAAAGAAAAGCAAGCTGACGCAACAAAACTGCAAAAAAGGAAATGGAAGAAAGACAAAACAAAATAAATACATGTAGAAGAACGTAAAATATAAATGTGAAATGAAAATTGAAAGAAGAAAAAGAAAGAAAGAAAAGCAAGCTGACGCAACAAAACTGCAAAAAAGGAAATGGAAGAAAGACAAAACAAAATAAAGCAACAGAACTTAAACGAATGTTGAAAGAAAAGAAAATAAAAATTTAAAATGGAAATTGAAAGAAAAGCAACAACGCAACAGAGAACACAAATGAAATGCAAAATAAAAACTAACGCAACAGATAACTCAAAATAAAATACTAAACCCAACAACACAGCAAAAAAAAATGGAGTGCTTTTAATTCATAAATGAAAATGAGAACTAAATTCTAACAGAACATTAAAAAAAAAAAACCGAAACAAATTGCTACAGAATGTCAAAACAAAATAAAACGAGAATGCAAGAGTTGAAAAGGAAAAGAACGAACATGAAGAAAAACAAAAAATAAATTATCCAACCTCCTCAATACACTAATTGACCAATTGACATTTTAATTATTCTCATTTCATAACTAAAATACTTTGATGACAAGTGAAAAATCATTTATATATACACTCTTTTTCACTATAACCTTTTTTTGCCCATCAAAACTTATAGGTGCAAAAAATTATGAGAGAAAAACACTTTTTAATTCAAAACCTTTTCACCCCTTACTTGCATATTAATTATAATCTCACTTTTCAAATTAGAAAGGTCCGACAACAAGTAAGACCACTTTTTATATTTTTCCATCAATTTATATGAAAATTCTGAAAATGCACTCTCCAATACTTCTTAACATCACCTAGGTTGCCTATTTCTTACAATTTAAGATGGAAAATGTCTAAACTATAGTCCTATCATCAAATTTTTCAACGGGTGTATGCATTAAGGAGACTTCATTTAAAGCATAAAAGGAAAAAATAAGTGTAATCATATCAAAAAAGATTTTTTTTTTTTTTTAAAGTTTACTCTACATATGATGCCAATCTTAGGACTCTATTAAACTTGTATTATTTCTTGCAAGACATCTAGTTGCCTAAATTGTTGCTCTATTCCTTGTTTCTCTAACTTAGGGTTGATTTATATCATTTTCAGAGTTGATTTATATCCATTTCAGAGTTGATTCAATTTGAAAAAACAAACACATTAAAAACTAGAAAATAAAATAGTTAAGTGTCTTAGTCGTGAGGTCAGGTTTCGCACTATAATATTTTGGGACACTTTATTCCACTTGTGGAGAGAAGAATATGACATATTCAGAGATTGATTTGATTCTATCACATTTTGTCTGTGGTTTATACTCTTGAGGTGAACTCAAATAATTTGATACTTTAAAAAGTAATTTTGGTTTCATAACGACAATTGATAACTGAATGGTTATTTCTTTAAATTATATATATATATATTTTCATCAAGATTCAAGGTTCCAGCCAAAATTTTCAAGCACATATCATCTTGTCAATTGCAATTTGGATTGCACCTACGAAATGTGTAGTGTGTCTACGAGTGATCGTATGCTTAGATAAGTACAAGCACAGGTGTTCTTGGTGAAGATCTAATATTCTTTTGCACTTTGAGCGAGCTTGGGGCACAACGTGTTGTTTTCAGTTGCAAGAATGAGAAATAAGTTGACCTTTATAGTCAACAGACTTATGGAATCATGAGTTTAGGCAGTGGGCATTTTAGTATTGTGGACCAACTTTTTGATAAAAGGTGTAATTGATAATTACTTCTCCTTATGTTATGGTGGGATGGATGTTGGATATGGTTGATCATATTTCTCCTCCAACAGACATATAGTCAACAAGCTTATGGAATCATGAGTTTAGGCAGTGGATATTTTAGTATTATGGACCAACTTTTTGATAAAGTGATTGGTGATTACTTCTCCTTATGTTATGGTGGGATGGATGTTGGATATGGTTGATCATATTTCTCCTCCAACAGACATAGTGTTTACCCAATTTGACGGTGCACGAAGTGTGTGTCTCACACAAACAATTTGTCCAAGATCTAAAACATGTGCATTATTTTTTTCCATAACAAATACCTTTGTTACATCTCAAGCATTTACTCTAGTTTTGAGATTTAAATGGTCCATAACACAAAATTGATTTGAAGAATATACTCGTTGCGGGAAGCCATTGCCCTTAAACAAAAGTGTATTTGATGGAAGACATGAAACTGTTTTGGATTTGATCTTATAGTATTTGTAGCAATTAAGGATGCTGTCTCATCATTCTTTTTGTAGCAATTAGTGATGCTATAAGATCTGTTTCCTACTGTCTCATTATTTTATTTGGATTTGTTGTTTGAAAATCTAAAATCAAATTACAAGGTTCTAAAATAATTTTTTGTCAATCACCAACTCTAATACTTTTCTCTAGCTCTAACAACTTTTTCACAAACTCCAACAATGTTTTACAAAATCCAATATCTTTTTCTAAATTCCAACAAGTTTTTTTACTAATCCCAAGAGAATCTACATTACCTCTAACAATGAAAATTTTACCAAAAATTTATTGGCCATCCAAACTCATAGGAGAAAAAAATTACTAAAAAAATTTTATTATGAGAAAAAATTATAAGAACAATAAATATTTGATCATAAATCTCAATTCCTATCGAAATGCAAGAAATTAACAATAAATAAAATGTAAACATTCATCAAAATTATAAAATCTAAAATAAAATTACAAGGTTCTAAAACAACCAATCACTCCAATAATCTTTTCAAACTACAATAATTTTTTCACAAACTCCAACAAGTCTTTATAAAAGTCAATATTTTTTTTTTACAAATTCTAACAAATATTTATTTATTTTTTAATCAATCACAACATAATCTACACTATCTTTAATAACAAAAATTTCACCTAAACGTTTTTTTGCCTGTCCAAAAGGAGAAAAAAAAATTATGAGAGAAATACACTATTTGATTCAAAAAACAATTGACATTAAAAACTTTGATCACAAGTGAAAAATCATTTAATATACTCTCTTTGTCCTAACTTTTTTTTGCCCATCAAAACATATAGGTGAAAAAAATTATGAGAGAAATACACTATTTAATTCAAAAGCTTTTCACCCCCTACAAGCATATTAACTATATACTCTTTTTTCAAGTTAGAGAGGTCTGACAACAAGTAGACCACTTTTTATTTTTTTTCTATCCATTTATATGAAGACTATGAAATAAACTCTGTAATACTTATTAACATCACCTAGATCACTTTTTTCTCACAATTTACGATAGAAAACAAAATCCAAACTATAGTCCTATCATAAGTTTCTCAACAAGTGCACACATTAAGGAGATTTCATATAAAGCAAACATGGAAAAAACATGTATTATCATGTCAAAAAAGATTTTAAAAAATATGTTTACTCTGCAGATAATGCCAATCTTAGGACCCTATTGAGAACTCATATTATTTCTTGCGGGACATCTAGCTGCCTAAACTGTTGCTCTATCCTTTGTTTCTCTAACTAGTTTATACTTGTGAGGCGAATACAAATAATTTGACAATATAAAGCAATTTTGGTTCCATAACAATAGTAGATAATTGAGTGGTTATTTTTTTAATTATATATGTATTTTTATCGAGATTCAAGGTTCTGGTCAGAATTGTCAAGCACCTACCAGCCTCTATGAAATGTGTAGTGTGTCTACGAGTGGCAGTATACTGAGATGAGTATTAGCGGAGTTGTTCTTGGTGAGGATCTAATGTTCTTTGGTGATTTTAGTGGGCTTGCGCTACAACGTGCTGTTTTTCATTGCGAGAATGAGAAATCTAATGACCTTTATCCAAATTAAAAATCTAAAATAAAATCACACTGTTCTAATTTTTTAAAAAAAAATTATGAGAAAAAAAATTATCAGAGAAAAACTATCAAAGAAATTTTTGAATTTTTTTTTTATTAAGGGAAAAATATTATGAGAGAAATACACTATTTGGTTCAAAAACCAATTGACAATTTAACAATTCTCTGAAGAGTCCGGGAGTCAGATGTGAAGGTGAATCAATTCGTGGACAAGCTAATTATTTTTTGATGGCGTAAGCGGTGTACCACGATCTCCTTCACTACTGTGTGAGTAACGCAAGCTCCCCGACCATTTGACCTATTTATTGGCCTAGACACCCCACGAATATGTCGTTATTTCCACAACCATGATGTTGTTTTATGTGGCTGTTAAATTACTTAATGAAGCAAAAGTTGCAGCTTAAAAATCTAAAGTTTAACTAACCATTGAAATGGTTAGCCCAAGGTTGCTTCTTGAGCAATCTAATTTGATTTTGATGATAACAAACGTTTATATGCTTTGGAGAATTTTAGAACATGCGATTGTCAATCCACAATCTCGTTAAATCATTTCAAAAGGATTAAGTCTCTCTCCCTTTTGTATTGCGCTAAATTTGAATCAAACACCAATGTTTGCACTAAAATCTTCACATTATCTATTGCAGGAGTTTCAAGAAAAAGTGGAATGGACATTACATTATCAAAGCTTTGAAAAACTCTTCTAACAAAGATAATGTCGACATATAGTCAATATAGTGTCGACATATTGAACTGACACTGAAGAGCCACTTCGATGGTGTCGACACATCGCACTGCATCCCAAAAGCTATTTTGATGATGTCGAAATATTAGAAGATTGTGTTGACACATGCAACTGACACTTGAGAGCCTTTTTCTAGACTTGAAGATGGTATTGACACATGAGATCAATATTTCGACGCATGTTGCGGGATTACAGATATAGTCAAAACGACATTAGCTCTCATTTATGACATCATGGCACATAGGACACCTTTCCAATGGTACAATAAAGCTCTTGGGAACCACTCAAGACTAAAGACTTATAAATGGAACAATTTTAAGAGAGAAAAGTTCATCATTTGCATCATCATTCATGACCTTGCCTACAAAGAGAGAGAAAGAGCTTGAGAAAAAAGTTTCCACAAATCTCAAGAAAACTACCACTGTCAACTGCCATTACTACATCTTTCATTATCTGATATTGTCTTTTTGCTCATTATTATGCCTTGTATTTGCACATCAAGCTTTAAGAGCTATTCTTTATCACTTCTTTCATAAATCATTTGAAAACATTAAAGTGTGAGAAACACTTGGACCTACCCGTGAGGATAGAAGAAATCTTTCCGTAAGTATGAGATTTGTTGTAAGAGATAGAGTGTGACCTCGGCAAAACGCTTGTAACACTTGCTTAGCACCCGAAAGCTAGGGTGTGTTTATTATTGGATAATAATGGAGAAAGCTTATGGAAGACAATAGTCTTGGGGGTGGACGTAGGCAAGTCTTGGCCGAACCACATTAAAATATCGGTGTTATCTCTCTACCGTTAATCTCTTTTATTTATTGTGGTTATTTATCATGCTATGATTTATTATACTTGAAATGCTTTTGGATTTGAGTTGGTTGCGATAAAGTTTTAGTTTTTATTAAAACTCAATTCTCCCCCTCTTAGGTTGTCACCTAGAGTCACAGAAACTGCATAGAGTTGAGTGGACTCATAGCTATCTTGTGCACTCAATTACAATTGTTGTATTTTGTTTCAACTCCAGACTAGATTTGATGAAGAAAAGTACAGCTGGTCGAACATTTAGCTCCTTGCGGGATAGACTAATGAAAATTGGAGTACACTACATGAGAATAAAAATAATTAATATCAAATACTTGCATTAAAGATGAAAAGACAACAAATTAGAGAGAAATCATGTTTCATTAACCCTAAACCCCTACATGAACTTTGGCAATAAATATCACTTATGTACCATGGAAATGTTCAAGCCCTTTTGACAAAGACATTGTAGTTAGTTTATTGAAACCACAAGCAGCCTAGTACAGTTATAAGCAAGGACATTGTAAGCAAAAACAATACTTATTTACAAAACATATATGCAACAACCAAAAAAGCTTTCATTACTTAGAGACTAAAGCTTACAAAGGAATATTTTTGTTGGTTTGGCTATTATATTTGCTATAGATGTCTATAATGCCTAAGGTGAAGTCAAAGAAAATTAAAAGAGACTTAGTAGGTTAGCTAGAGTCACATTTAGGAAGTCTCACTTACGATAGTAAGGAGAGCCTCTATATGGTGGGGTCATTGCCCATTAAATCAAAGGAATTTGACATCTCATTCAAAAAAGAACCCCAGTTTAAATAATTTCAGGGATCCTAGATTTACTTAGTAGATGATTCCAGATACCTTCGAACTATAAATTTAGATAACTATAAGTTTTAAACTTTTTAATCTCAAACTAATCAATAAAAAAAATAATTTCAAAAATACACTATCATTCCTTCACTTATCTTAACTACTTATCGAAGCATATAACATCACAGTAAACTGCATTAGCACCCTGATCATTCATTGTTAATGCAGTCCTAATGTGCTTAAAATAATCTATTATGATATGAAACTTTTCTTTATTTTTTGGATCCAAGTCACCGAAGATAGAAAAGATACTTCAAAAAGAAATCGTTCTAAGAATGTGGATTTTGGGTAGCCAAATTATAATATGCAATTTTTGGTTGATCAATAAAATAAAAAAACAAAGCCTAAGATAAAAAATAAAAATAAACAAACCAATAAGCTGGCATCTATAACTTGAACATGCGTCTTAATTTAATTCAATTACCATGAAATGAGGCTGCTGTCTTCACAACCTTATGATGGGAAGCGTCTGCCCTTCTTTGACATATTTTCATTCTTGTACTCACATTATAGGCAAAATAACAGTACCCATAAGGAAAAGGGTTGGCAAATCCATGGAGAATGTATAACTTGTGTATCAATATATTACACATTTGTCATTGCAACACTACTAATCACATATAATAATAGCAAAGTCTCATTAACCAATTAACAAAAAAAATTTCAGATTGCTTGCATACAATCCAACACACATATATACAAAAACTCAAATATTTTCTAAACAGTGAACCCAATACAATTGATGATCCTAAAAGTCCTATAGGCTTCTAAACCGTCCACTTTAGGAATCCTCCTCGTCATCATTTGGTACTTGGGAAGGAATAAATTTTTTTTAATCACCGTGTGTATGTAAAATTAAATCAAAGTAGAAGGTATGAGAATGTACCTCTAGATCATCCTCCAATTGCAAGTGGCGAGCTACTGGTTGGGATATTGTGGCAACGATATTCTTGTGACCAACCCTTGAATTTTTCCTGTGTTCAAGTGTGCTCTTTATTCGCTTGTTAGCTTGATGCTTCGGCTTCTATGTCTTGAACCCCTTTGCAGCAATGGCTAGAGCTACATATGCTCTTGTAACATCTGCCGCTTTGCAAATCTCACCTGACTCTGTGGTGAACATCAACTGAGAAAGATCATCAGCTAGTATAGTGTGGTGACGTTGGAGGGCCTCCCATGATTCTGGATTATTCTCATATCTCCAAATAGTGGAACTATAAAGGTTCATATATCTCCTACGGTTGATTACCCTTTATAAATTTGGATCAAACATTGTGTTTGATGCAGACTCCGGTGCAACTGTCAACCTTGCCTTTCTTATCCCTCGACTTAGAATATACTCATTTTGGATAAACCAACAAACTTTCCCCTGTTTTAGTAACCATATGATGCGACAGCAAATAATACCAATAAAGTTGAAGTATTTGCAGCTACATTAATGAAACCCTTCAATGGAGGTAATCACATGTCGTTTCGCTGTTGCACAAGTATAAGTTAGGTTAAGGCTACAAAAATATACTTTAACCTCTTCGAATCTAGTAGTCTCTCTTCGAAATTCAAGTACAATGCAATAAACCTCCTTTGTCTATTCCACAAAAAGACCAAAAACATTTGTGGTGTAGACTTTTGACCGTGAATACAAAACGTGTAATTTGTCGCATGTCAAAATTCAATTTAAGCACCTTGTTCGCATATCATTGATTGCTTGCTGAAAGTGTTGGAAATACTTAGCCATATTCATTACTGTCTTCAAGTACCTATGTAAAGTCGAGTTAAAACTTTTACTCAACTGCGTAGTCCTCTTACCTGCACAGAAAATACTTCATATGTGTGTTAGGTCCACTTCTCATGTTTCTCATAGATCTTTTGGAACCACTCATTGCCTTGAAGGTCATAGTCTTCAATCATCTTAGACTAGACAAGGTCATAATCATTTACATCATTGTCGAAAAGGAGCTTATTTCAATCTTTTTTGAAATCCTTTGTCCCCAATAGTGGGCCAAGATTTTTCAGTACATTCTGATTAATATAACAAATGCAAAGAAAGTGATGTGTGTTTGGCAAGGAAGTAGGGTTTGTAGCAAGTATGCTAGCATCTTGGTCAGTGAAAAGAAATTGGAGTGCCGCCCTTTCCATACACTCAACAAAGGTCTTAAACAACCACTTGAATGAATGAGTTGTCTCATCAAACAACAGACATGACCAAAACACTATCTGCTCCCTGTGATAATTTGCTTCTAGAAATGCCCCCAATGGCTTGTGCTCATAGTTTGTCCTATATGTTGTATCGAACCACGCAAAGTTCCCAAAAAGTGCGTAGTCATTCTGCATATCATGGTTATACCAGAATATGTTAGTTATGTCCTCATAGTTTTCTAATATAACTTTGAAGAAGAATTGAGAATTTTTTCGTTGTTGATCACCAAACCAATTAATAAGTGCATCAATTACTCCACCATCCATATACTGATTGTATAATATCATTTTTCTTCATTATTAGACCCATTGTACCTCTGGACCCTAAATCCAATGCAAATTGCGTAACGGTTGTACCAATCGTAAGCATGCTCCTCATCTCTAAACTCTAAGGTCCAAATGTTTACAATTTTTCCGTTGTCTACTCGAACTATGTCACTTGCATAATCCTACCATACAAATGAAACGAGTGGAAATCTATCTGAATTCGTTCACATAGAGGGCAAATAAATTGATGAACCTTCTAGGTTTGCAGTACTACTAGACCCTCGCCTATCTATATTTGGGTTAGTGCCTGGTAGCTCCGTCATTTATCAACCAATAAAAATTCAATAGCCCTAGTTAGCAAAAGACACAAATATTACAACAAGCATAGAAAAACATGTAAAAAAATGTAAATATAGTCTTTTGCAATATTAGAAATTTAGAAAAGTATACGAGTCACCGTGTAAGATCGGAATTGAAAAGATTCCTTGAAGAGAACTATCTCCTAAAAGATTAAGCTACAGAAACTAACATGGGGCTTGTGGTTGTGAAACATTGGCTGCCCAGTTCTCACGTAGCTGGAGTTTGGATCCATCAAGATAGGTTCTAGGAGTGGCGCTGGTGGTTGTCGGCAATGGGTTTCTGACCAAAAATTCAAGCCCATCATAATTTCTACATTGGTGACGTATATATCTCATGGATTCGATGCTCAACTGGAATTCAAGATTCTCATTATTTTGCTGTTACTATTTGCATCAAAGAATCAAATTACAGGAAAATGTTTCCTTGCATGGGAAAAAAAATTCCCCTCATTTTCTCTTGGTGTGATGACTTTGTTAGTTACGGTGAGAGTCCTCTCTTCAGGCTGATCTGTCTCCTCAAATATTTGTAGGCGACTTGGGTAGATGTATAAACACCAAGCTGGCCACAGAAGTGAGGAGCTGAGGACAGACCAATTTTTTGGGTTTGTCATGCATATCAAACCTGTGAGTGTTATTAAGCTATTGAGACATGCTCTGTGATATGTTAATTTATTGTTGAGTTATATTCTTGATTCTTGCTAACTTCATGAAATGTTTTTAGGCAAACTGTCGAGTTTGTGTTGAAGGCCAATAGTTGGGGGAATAACGAATAGCATGTTCGCTCCTGACGTTAAAGCACTGCAATTTTTGGTTTGGCTGATTTCTGTTACCATTGTTAAAACATTTATAATGAATGCAACAGCCAAGTTGACATATCTTGTTGTTGATAGTAATGATCCCTTTCTTATTTGTTCCAATGTCTTGTTAAGTTTGATTTCTGATATACTGGTTTATGCTTGGTTGACAGACCAGGTAGAAGGTATGGCTCAAAAATGTCGAATTTTTTTGGCTGATGCAATAGATGTCCACTTTTTCACCTCTGTTTTGCACAATAACTATTTGCTTAAATTCCTAGTCACAAAGCTGCATTGAAGTTGTTGTTTTGTATTCCATGCCGTGAGAGAGATCATTATTTTGTGTTTCACATTTAGTTCATTAACTTTTTGTGTATGAAAACTCAAAATTGCCATTCTTACTAGTAGTGCGAATAAAAAGGTTATGCAAATTGAAAGAAATGAAAGGCTATCCTCAACCTACAACTTCTTATACATATGGGAAACTTAATTTTAGAAAGTGTGTGTGAAAGTTTTTGAATGTGATACAACTGTTTATTTATCCGTTAAAAGGAATGAAAATTTCAATCACATGTTCTGCACGTGGCTCGCTTGCCCATTTTGCTCCTGATATTTAAAATGGATTAATTACACTTTGCATCCACGTGGTTTGAGGAGGTTTGACACTTTGCACCCCTTCTTTTATTTTTCAGACACTTTGTACTCACATGTTCTGCATGTGGTTGATTTTTTCATTCGAAATAACGGATAAATTGAAAAGGGATGCAAATCGAAGTAAGCAAGAACTACATGGGTGAAATGTGTCAAAATTGAACGAACAAGGTGCAGAGTATCAAGACTCCAAACTACGTGGGTGCAAAGTGTAGTTAACTGTAATTTTTAATATTTAACAAATCTTGTCTAATTGAATTTTGGTGGAACGAATGTACGTAAGAGATATTGGAAATTGTGCTATAGTTACAGATGGAATTGTGATTCCTATAATCTCAATCTTTGATTTTTTTTTTTGGTTTGGGGGAGGGTGTTATCATGATGACTGAAATGAATTCAGCCTTAATTTGAAAAATTCATGAGAAGGAAGATAACATTGGTTCCAATGATTGTATGGGCAAAGCTTTTGACATCCGTGTTTCGTGAAATAGATGGAGAAAAGAATTCGCAGGCGTTGAGTACCTTTAATAGGCAAAGATCTAATGTGCATTTGGAGTTTTGTTAATTTCTTCATTAAATTGATGGATATAGAGATTTATAGATTTTAGTACATCTTAATCTTTTAACCGGTCTCTGGAAGCATCATGCTTTATGACTCTTTATCTCATTTGTAAGTACGAAAAAGATTGTCCCAGTCTTTATATCTGTGCACATTGTAATCCTGATCATCAGAGTAGAGAATCTAGCCTTAAACTTATACAGAATGAGATTTTAACTCTTCCCCAACCATGGAAGATAGAGGTTTATATTCAGAATTACTTCAAAAAAATTTTCCTATGGTTTAACATGCATCTGTGAGGCATCTGTCATGAATTGGACAAGGTGGAGGAGAAGGATAGACATAGACACATATATCTGTCTCAGTTGGTTAGGCAGTACCACAGGAACCGCAAGACACTAAGGAAAATCATGTTGGATAATATTTAGTTAACTTAGGAAAAAAAAATTAATTTATAAGTGTAATATCTTCCTTATTAATGTGAGTAAGGGGCATGCGTTGTCTACATTTTTATGTCAATGTAATATAATTTATAGGGAACATTATTGTGAAATACAAAGATGCAACATACTTTACAAAGATACATTCTTCGCACGAATTGGGCATTGAAGTCGACTTCTGGACCAGCCGAATATGTTCAGGGTGGCTGCACTGAACTTGGGAACGGGTGAACCCGGCCCAGACATATCGTGCTCTAGACCCCGTGCAGCCAAAACGGTCTTTTGCGATTTTCTTGAATGTATGAATTCCTGCATAAAGAAAGATTTCAAATAAATCTCAGAAGAAAAAAAAAATCTCTAGTCCTCATTCACAGACGCGAGTCTTTAGTCCAATCCATTGAAAGCAGCATTAATGCCATAATATTTTCTTTATTACAACCAGCATTATAATGCAATGATTTTTTCTTTATTAAGTACATAGAATCGGGAATCGGGAAACAAAACAAAATGGTTTTTTTTTTAATTAAAACCACCTTTATTCCAAACAAAGCAAACAAAAAATAGACCGCATCCTTAAAGAGGATCAGTGTCAGCATACAACTAAGAGAGATCAAAAGAAAGTTAAGAATCACGGAAAGTACCAATCAAACTAAGTTTAGCGGCGACTCAACAAATCACTACACACTTCACGGATCGTCTTGACAGGAGAGGAGATACGCCAATCCACAACCTGAGGCCACTTGTTGATTGCCTTAATAACTATTTCAGAGTCACCTTCCAAAAGTACATGCTGGAACCCTTGAGTACACGCCATCTGCACTCCTAGTTTTGCAGCTTCCACCTCACCCTTCAAAGGGCTAACAGCATCCAGACGTGCAACTTCAGCAACCTGAACCCGACCTTCACTATCCCGCGCAACGGCAGCACCTACAGCAAAAGAATCCCGGATGGCAACATCAAAATTTACCTTGATGAAATTAACTGGAGGAGGAGCCCATCGCATAGCGGCAACTGGACTAATTTTCTTCCTCCAAGCCTCCAAATGCTCACTATTGAGACGATGCACACAACTGACCAGCTCCTGCACAGTGCACTTTCTACCACCATGCACAAATTCATTTCGAGCCATCCAGAGCATATCGAAAGCATTGATAGCATATAGCTGAAAAGCGAATTAGTCCACCAGAGGGATACCAAGAGCTTGGTGAGAATGAAGAATAATGTGGACCCATTCAGCACTCGACACCACCCCGAAAGACATACTATTGAGTTGCCATTGGGATTCACTCTATACAGCACGGCTGTAAGGGCATTTTAAGAGCAGATGAAGGAGAGTTTCGGAAGCCTCTCCACACAACTCACAAAGAAGACTGTCACTCTCCAGATCGCTCTCTCCAGTTCTTTCGGCCACCTTCACCATAGGTGGAACAATCTCCCATATAACCTTCCATAAAAGAAGTTTGAAATGGTTATGCATATGGAGCTTCCACAATTCTTTCCACTGTGAGGTTCCAAGTAGAGAAGGGGCATGGCACCGTTGCTGCACTAGAACAAGGAAAACAGACTTAACACTGAACTTGCCCGACGCTGCCAAAGGCCAAAACAGCGTGTCCAACGTCCCAACACCCGAGACCTGCACTTTCAAAATCGCCTCAGCAGACTCATGAGTAAACAAAGACCGAATTAAACCAATATTCCAACATCTACCAGCCGCCACCATCAAGTCCCGAACAGTCACCATATCCTGAGGAATAACCACACCTTCCCGTAGGGTGGGAATGAAACCAGTCAAAGAAGGGACCCACGGGTCCCTCCAAATAGAAATATCACAGCCATTACCCACACGATAGCACATTCCTATCTGCAAAGCAGCCCGATGCTTCACAATACTTTTCCAAAGCCACAAGGCTTGACTACTCACCCCGACTTCTCAAAAGTTCCTCCCCTTCACATACTTGGCACTCAAAAGACGAACCCAAAGGCTATCCTGGTCCGTAATCATCTTCCAAGCCAATTTCGAGACAAGAGAAGTATTAATTTCCAAAGCTAGACGAATTCCCAAGCCGCCCATACATTTAGGAACACAAATAGACTGCCAAGCCTTCAAAGATAAATGTCTCGAAGTGTCCTCCTTATAACGCCACCAAAAGTTTTTTGCCGCACCATCAAGTTCAAGACACCATGACTTCGGTAAAGAATAATAGCTCCTAAGGTAAGAGGGAATAGCACTCGCCACCGATTTAATCATCATTGTTCGTCCAGCTTGGGGGAGAACTTTAGCCTTCCACGCAGAAATTTTCTGGAAAAATTTAGGTTTAATCTCATTCACTGCCCGCACTCGCGCCCGAGGGAAAAGCAACGGGAGGCCAAGATGTTTAGCTTTAGGAGGCAATTTTTTTTTTTTAACTCCAATAGATCCAAAATTAATATTGGCAAGATGGCCTGGCCTCGAAAATTCTTACTGAAGTGAACTGAAGATTTGGCTTTATTCACTTTTTGCCCAGACCAAGCCATATACTTATCAAGACAGACATTTAAAGAATTATCATGAATACCATGGAATAACTCCACAGCCACAATATAATTATCATGAACATCACGTCCTGGGACAAAAGCAAGTTGGAAAGGCGATATTAGCTTCGGAAGAACCACCTTCAAACGTTCCGTCAAAATTTTGGAGATAAGCTTATAGATAACATTACAAAGGCTAATAGGTCGGAATTGACTGACCTTTGAAGGATTATCCACTTTCGGGATCAAAGTAATATTAGTAGCATTTAAATCTGATAAAAGCTCTCCTGAAGAAAAAAACTCTTGAACAACCTTTGTGACATCCACCCCCACCACATGTCAGAAATGTTTAAAAAATAACACCGTCATACCATCAGGACCAGGGGCTTTTTCCGAGCTCATCTTCCGGAGAGTAGCAAATATTTCCTCCGCATCCGGAATAGTAGTAAGCATAGAATTCTCCTCCTCAGTAATCAATGGCTCGATAAGATTCTCCAGATCCTCCGAGGTGGACGGATTGCTAGTGGAGAAAAGTTTTTGATAAAACATCACTATTTCTTGACCAATCGCAGCTCTCCCTGAAACCCAACTGGACTCCTCAGTTTTCAGCTTCATCAATTGATTTTTACATCGCCGAATTACTGTTGAAGCATGATAAAATTTGGTATTCAAGTCATTCGAAACCAACCACATCTCATGTGACTTTTGCCTCCAAAGAGACTCCTCACGCCTAAGGTGCTCATCCAACTCCAATGAGAGTTGTTTAGCTGCATATAAATTTTGGGACGTGGGTGCTGCCTGCTGAAAATATTCAACTTGGCCTTTAACTCGTCGAATGGCCATCTGAATGTTACCGAAAACATATTTATTCCATCTATGCAAAGCGAAACGAGTGGCACTAATCTTGTGGAATAGCATCTGCCCATATCCGAACCCACCCACAGAATTCCAAGCTTTTGTCACTACGCCTAAACACGAGTCATCTTGTAGCCAGAAACCTTCAAACTTAAACGATTTCGGGGTAGCTTCAATAGAGCCAAACAATGATAAAAGAAGAGGGCTGTGATAGGATAATGAGTGATAGTAGCATTAGGATAGGCCACTCTCCAGGAAGATTAGAAATACACCTATCCAACCTCTCTCAAATATTAGCAAATCCGTGACGGTTATTGCACCAAGTAAATGTGGATCCCACGAATCCCATAGACTGCAAAAAATGGGATAGACCACGCGACAAAGAAATAGAACAAGCTCGACCCCTTTGCTTTTCCGTGGAACTTAGAATATCAAAGTTGCCCAGACACACCCAAGGCTTCTGCTCATCCAAATTCAACTGCGACAAAACATTCCAGAAGACAAATTTATCCCTCCACACAGCCAGCCCATAGACGAGGGAACATAGAAAAGCTGGATCATCCCCACTAGGATCCACTTCTAAGTGGAACAAATTCAGAGATTGCCCAAGCAACGAAAAATGAAAATCAGGATGCCAACAGAAAGCAAGGCCACCTCTTTCTACCAAGAGGAGGCACAGAAAAAAAACAAAGAAAACCCAACCTTCTTCAAAACACGAGAAACACTCTCACAATCAATCATAGTCTCCATCAAAAAAATCCCCATCGGGGTCCATTGTTTTTACAATTTCCCAAAGGGTTCTAGTTGCCGAAGGTCCCCCAACCCTCAGCAGTTCCACTCAAGGAGCTTCATGGAGAGGTGGGGGGCATGGCATGGCCCACCTTCTCAGCCGAAAAAGAAATAGTAGTACTTGCCTTATCCAACGCAGGCCTTGTAGATAAAAGCCGCTGCCCCGCATGTCCCATTTTTAACATACGATGGAGTTTTCGAGTTTTTACACTGCCTACTACTCGGGTTCGATTATTGTGCTGAGGCTTAATGTGCTGATGGGTGCTGATGAACGGCCACGATCTAAACTTCACAATCTAAAGGCTGTTAACACGCCACCTCAATTAAAAAGATTTGACCCGCACCTAACCCGAATTCAACAAGACCCGAATTGATGACCCGCAATTTTGTTTTCGAAGAAAACATGTCTTCTTCTTTGCATAGCTCCTAGCCGCCACCCAGCTCCCATCCTCCCACAGCCGTCGCGCGCAACCGCCCAGTTCCGTCCCAGCCCCCCTTTTGCTTGATCTTCAACGACTTGTGTAGAGCCTTTCTTGCTTTCTTCTTCTTCACTGTGCCTGTTGCATGCATTTGAAATTTCTCTCATACCATCTATACCCAAATCTGAGGATTTTGGTAGCAAAATGAAGGGCCCTTAGAACAAGTGACCTCTCTGGTATGGGATCTTGTTAATCGGTGCATCTTTGTGAACAAGTGATTTAGAAGCCCGAGTAATATACGAAACTACCACCAAGGCTGCTTGTCTTTTTCTATAAGACGCCCATGTGACCAAATAAAGACCGGCGATGATTAAACATCCCCTTAAAACATTGTTTCTCTATATCCGCAAACTGTGAAAACCAATCAAGCAAAGGATTTCTAAATGTGTTCCATCTCAAATTCAGTTTCTCAAGACTCCTCCCAATACATCCATGTGCATCTTTAGAAGGGTCTTCTATTGTTCCATTTAATTTGTTCTTATCTCTTAATGGAAAAAAGATTCGACTGTGGGAAGACGGGAGCTGTGCGAAGAGGGAGTTGGGCGGCGGCTGGTGGCTATGCGAAGAGGAAGACAATTCAGTTTTCTTTGAAAAAAAATTGAGGGTCATCAATTCAGAGTGGGTCAGGTCTTGTTGAATTCGGGTCAGGTGCGGGTTAAATCTTTTTAATTAAGGTGGCGTGTTAACAGCCTTTAGATCGTGAAGTTTAGATCCTGGCCGTCCATTAGCACCAATCAGCACATTAAGCCTCAGCACCATAACCGAACCCCCTGCTACCCCAATGTGAAAAGTATCAGCCAATGAAGTCTCCATCGCAGCAACACCCACATGCAATTTCTCCTTACCATGTTTAGGCTCAAGGCTCAAAGACATCCCACCAAGTTCCTTACACCGTTTCAGGCCTTGAGTAAAGACCGAACTAGCCCCTGAAACTAGGCAAATGGACGGGTTCTCCATAGGGCCCAACCCACCCCTTAATGGCAGCCCACTGATAAATTGCACTGTCGAGCTATGCGCCTGAGAGACCAAGAGAGAGGTTTCATCTCCAACATTCAGCCCACCCGAACAAGCACGACCTAAGTTCAAAACATTCAAGGAGGAACTCGTAGCCTCAATAAGGGTAAAAGGCCCCACTTTCCCAGCTTTACTTGGTGCCAACTGAGCCATAATATCATGGGGAATCAGGGAGAATCTGCCAACCCGGAGATCACGGAATTACCAACATGACTGCGCCTATCGTGCATGGTAGCCTCCTGAGGCATGCAAATCGTAACATTTCCATCTGTGGCAAAACTAGCCATAACCTCAACTGCACCAACATGCTAGGGTTGCCAGACTGGGACCAAGAATGAAGGGACACCTCCGGCGGCACCCCAGCAGAAATAGACCCCAAGGGATGCCTAGGTGAACCAGATTATTGCCGAGGCTCCAACCAAGAAGTACGTGGAACACCTCCCCAACGCTGCTCCCCACTATGAGACAGAACAAAATTACATCGCATCTTATCAGTTAAGGCATAATTCAAACGATGTGGAGGATTTTGATAGCAAGAACCAATAGTATTATCCATAAGGCCACAATGAAAACATAAGGAGCATAACCTCTCATACTTAAAACCAACCCACACGGAACCACCATCCTCCCGAAAATAAGTGAATCCTGGCTCCAAAGGTTTGGATATAGCAAAGCGAATCCTCAAGCGAACAAAAGGCTGATGCTCATCAATATCATCCAACTCCAAAATGGTCCCAAGCATACCACCAATAAGTCGGGCATTTTCTTCATCCACAATCTCCAAAGGTAAACCATGAATCTGGACCCAAAACTCCACAGTAGATAAATCCACTTCATCTAAGGTTTGAGAGGGATCCCATTCCTTCAAAATCATATATGAGCCCTTAAAATTCCAAGGGCCTTGGTGCAGGATGCGATTCTTTACTTCAGACGACCCAAAAGTAAAAATAAACCGATTTGCTCCCGCATCCTCGACCTTTAAATTCATGACAAACCTCCACCCTTGCATAACAAGCGGTTGAATAATATGAAAAGGATGCACTTTTTTTGATACCAACCGACCCACTAGCGACACCTTGCGGACAGTATTAGCCCTAGGACGGTTAGGCTTAAGCAAACTCGACAAATCATTCCATGATAGTTGTTTTGTTTTCTCAATGAGTTCATCCATGATAAGAGTTGACAAACTGTAGAAAGAGCAGATCCAACAAGAAAGGAATCAACAGGACAAAAAGAGATAACAAAGAAGATGGCAACAAGGAAGAGAATGAGACGACTCAGATGGCAGCCGTACCCGCAGTAGTGTGAGGAAGGGAAGGAGAGAGCATGGCGCTCAGAGGTTCGCCAACAAAACAAAATGGTTGCTACTTACTAAACTGTATGGATGATTTTTACTTTCTCCTCCAATTTTTTCCTTTTCCTTAATACTATTGTGGACAGCTGGCACAACGGTGGTCATGAGGGAACCAGTGCCCAAAAGGGTGGGTCAGTTGCCCTCGAAGATAATGAAGATCATTAACTAGGCCAGCTCTATAGCTCCCAATACAAGAATCTCACCTAAGTGTGCAAGGACATCTTTATAAGGAGACTAAGAACAAAAATTCTCTGCAATTCCTGCCAACATCGTGTTCCCAGTATAAATAGTCGAGTCCAATTCAAAGACAAAAAATGACTTAGCAAAACATTAAATGTTCTAAAACCCGCATTTCTAGAGCTTCACATGAGTATTATTAAATATTGCAAGGCTCAAGAGGTGTGATTCTCGAATGGGGTTCTTCTGCAATTTTCTGTTTGGATTACACATTGCAATATAGAAAGAAATAGACACAGTAAGTGGACCCCATTGCAGGGTCTATGCTACCAAAAACTTTACATGAACAGTATTACTTTTAGCACAAAGAAAATTGTAGAGGATCCTAATCTGTGACTCTCTACCTGAAAGGAGCAAATTCGAGCAGGAAAATATGGATGAGCTAAAGTCGGGATTAACTACCTCCATATATCAATACAAATACATCTCAAAACTTCTAAACGATTTTGACGACATAACAAAAACCTACACTTTGTTTAGCACAAACAGTCCTTTCATAAGGATACCCGTTGAATTAAATTTTCACTGCTAACATAATATGGCCCATTAAATCTGGCATCAGTCAAACTACATAAAAGGAAATAAACATAGAGAACTGAGCCATAATATCATGGGGAATCAGGGAGAATCTGCAGGAGATCACGGAATTACCAACATGACTGCGCCTATCGTGCATGGTAGCCTCCTGAGGCATGCAAATCGTAACATTTCCATCTGTGGCAAAACTAGCCATAACCTCAACTGCACCAACATGCTAGGGTTGCCAGACTGGGACCAAGAATGAAGGGACACCTCCGGCGGCACCCCAGCAGAAATAGACCCCAAGGGATGCCTAGGTGAACCAGATTATTGCCGAGGCTCCAACCAAGAAGTACGTGGAACACCTCCCCAACGCTGCTCCCCACTATGAGACAGAACAAAATTACATCGCATCTTATCAGTTAAGGCATAATTCAAACGATGTGGAGGATTTTGATAGCAAGAACCAATAGTATTATCCATAAGGCCACAATGAAAACATAAGGAGCATAACCTCTCATACTTAAAACCAACCCACACGGAACCACCATCCTCCCGAAAATAAGTGAATCCTGGCTCCAAAGGTTTGGATATAGCAAAGCGAATCCTCAAGCGAACAAAAGGCTGATGCTCATCAATATCATCCAACTCCAAAATGGTCCCAAGCATACCACCAATAAGTCGGGCATTTTCTTCATCCACAATCTCCAAAGGTAAACCATGAATCTGGACCCAAAACTCCACAGTAGATAAATCCACTTCATCTAAGGTTTGAGAGGGATCCCATTCCTTCAAAATCATATATGAGCCCTTAAAATTCCAAGGGCCTTGGTGCAGGATGCGATTCTTTACTTCAGACGACCCAAAAGTAAAAATAAACCGATTTGCTCCCGCATCCTCGACCTTTAAATTCATGACAAACCTCCACCCTTGCATAACAAGCGGTTGAATAATATGAAAAGGATGCACTTTTTTTGATACCAACCGACCCACTAGCGACACCTTGCGGACAGTATTAGCCCTAGGACGGTTAGGCTTAAGCAAACTCGACAAATCATTCCATGATAGTTGTTTTGTTTTCTCAATGAGTTCATCCATGATAAGAGTTGACAAACTGTAGAAAGAGCAGATCCAACAAGAAAGGAATCAACAGGACAAAAAGAGATAACAAAGAAGATGGCAACAAGGAAGAGAATGAGACGACTCAGATGGCAGCCGTACCCGCAGTAGTGTGAGGAAGGGAAGGAGAGAGCATGGCGCTCAGAGGTTCGCCAACAAAACAAAATGGTTGCTACTTACTAAACTGTATGGATGATTTTTACTTTCTCCTCCAATTTTTTCCTTTTCCTTAATACTATTGTGGACAGCTGGCACAACGGTGGTCATGAGGGAACCAGTGCCCAAAAGGGTGGGTCAGTTGCCCTCGAAGATAATGAAGATCATTAACTAGGCCAGCTCTATAGCTCCCAATACAAGAATCTCACCTAAGTGTGCAAGGACATCCTTTATAAGGAGACTAAGAACAAAAATTCTCTGCAATTCCTGCCAACATCGTGTTCCCAGTATAAATAGTCGAGTCCAATTCAAAGACAAAAAATGACTTAGCAAAACATTAAATGTTCTAAAACCCGCATTTCTAGAGCTTCACATGAGTATTATTAAATATTGCAAGGCTCAAGAGGTGTGATTCTCGAATGGGGTTCTTCTGCAATTTTCTGTTTGGATTACACATTGCAATATAGAAAGAAATAGACACAGTAAGTGGACCCCATTGCAGGGTCTATGCTACCAAAAACTTTACATGAACAGTATTAAATAGTGTAGGGTCTACCTGCTGTATTTATTTCTCTCCAAATTGCACCTTGCAATTTGGGCAGAAAATTGTAGAGGATCCTAATCTGTGACTCTCTACCTGAAAGGAGCAAATTCGAGCAGGAAAATATGGATGAGCTAAAGTCGGGATTAACTACCTCCATATATCAATACAAATACATCTCAAAACTTCTAAACGATTTTGACGACATAACAAAAACCTACACTTTGTTTAGTACAAACAGTCCTTTCATAAGGATACCCGTTGAATTAAATTTTCACTGCTAACATAATATGGCCCATTAAATCTGGCATCAGTCAAACTACATAAAAGAAATAAACATAGAGATAGAAAATAAAGTTCAGCTATAATAGGTTAAGTATGAAAAATATTATGGTCTACAACTAAATGAAGATAGTGGATGATCAAAGGTGTTGTTATGGCATTTACTTGCCCAAAAAAATAGAAACTTTTCTTTTTTTTGCATTTTTTTCATTATTGTTTAAACAAAACCAGGATGTCATTTACTTGTCCAGAGAAAAGTTTTTGAAAGTGTTTCCTTATTTGATTTTTTTCCATTATAGCTTAAGCAAAATTATATAGGAAGGCATTTCTCACCTAGAGAAGAAAAAAAAATTGAAAATGTTTCCTGTTTCGCATTTTTACATTATTTTTTAAACAAAATCAGCAAGAAATTTTTAAATTAAATAAAAGTCCTCTTACAACTATATGTACTTTCAACTTCTTTTTTTTCCCCTACCATCTGACCAGCTTCTCACTTTTGTATGTTATTATTAGCAATATGATTTTATTATTCACCCCACCTCAAGAAAAAAATTATGACTCCCCCACTGGACACAATAATACCCATTAATTGCTTCTGAAAAGGAATATGTAACCTAATCTTTTATTTATAAATTCAGAAAACTAATTGTGAAAGTTATTTAAAATAAATATCACCTAATCAAGGGCAGTATGTAATGATCAAATCTATGTTTTGAAGGGACGTCTCTATCTTCCACCTGTAGAAACAGGTGGCTTATTTAGCCTAATGCATGGCCGAAACTTGTTCTTTGCTTAAAATAGCATCTATTCGAACTATCACCATCAGGGAACTCGCTTCTCCATCTCACACTCCAAAGCCAAAATATGGAGGACATATTTACCGCGAATACATTCATCACTTTCTTTCCCATTTTGTTCGTTCTCATAAATGGATTCGTCGTCCGTTGGTGGTCGGCGCATCAATCCTCAAGTACAGGTAAAGTCTATTGCGCAACACTTGCGCGGTCGTTTCGCTCGCAAGATCACCCAAAACGCTATGCCAAAAACAAGAAGGAAGATTCGTGATGCATTTATGAGGCAAATGGCACCACGACAACCGCACAAGAAGTTTCTCCAACTTTTGCCTTCTTCTTCAACCTTCTTCCTCAAGTTTCTCTCTATATTTAAAAGACGCAAGTAACAAAGTAAGAATGATTCGTATTCTATACCTTCTGTCTTGTAGACTGTTCTAAATCCATTGAGATTTTTATCTTGAAAACGTTTCTTCGCCTAAGATAGTTCCGATAGTCTACGAGAATTAACCAAGGCGCCATGACAATCTCAGGCACCGTTAATGCCCACCTCCTCATCTTCCCATACCCTGCGCAGGGCCACATGTTACCTCTCCTGGACCTAACTCACCAACTCGCCGCCCGTGGCCTCACCCTGACCGTCCTCGTCACCCCAAAAAACCTCCCTTTCCTTCACCCTCTTCTGTCCGCTCACCCCTCGATCGAAGCACTAGTCTTCCCATTTCCTTCGCACCCGGCAATACCACCAGGCGTAGAAAACGTCAAGGACTTGCCGCCGGACTCGTTCCGGGCCATGATGCGATCATTGGGTGAACTCCACGGACCCCTTACCGAATGGTTTAGGTCCCATCCTTCACCGCCTGTGGCTATAGTATCCGACATGTTCTTGGGTTGGACCCACCGCCTCGCATGCGAGCTGGGTATCCGTCGCATCGTGTTCTCGCCCTCCGGCGCTATGGCCTTGTCCGTCATTTACGCTCTCTGGCGGGATCTACCGAAAAGGAAGAATCCCGATGATCAGAACGAGATTATTTCATTTCCAAATATTCCGAGTTTCCCGAAATACCCTTGGTGGCAGCTGTCTCCTGTTTATCGTAGATACGTTGAAGGAGACCCGGTAATGGAGTTCATCAAAGATGGGTTGCTTGCTGACGTGGAGAGTTGGGGACTCGTCGTCAACTCGTTCAGTGAGTTGGAAGCGGTTTATTTGGAACACTTGAGACAGGAGATGGGCCATGATCGCGTGTGGGCGGTTGGGCCGCTACTCCCTCATGATGATGGCGACTCACATGGGCCCAAGCAGAGGGGTGGGTCCAGCTCGGTGAAAGTCGAAGACATATTATCGTGGCTGGACACGTGTGAGGATCGCAAGCTGGTGTACGTGTGCTTCGGGAGCCAAGCTCTGCTGCCTAAGCACGTATTGGACCAGCTGGCATTCGGGTTGGAGAAGAGTGGGGTCCGTTTCATTTGGTCCGTAAGGGAACCCACAACAGCTCAGGTGGAGAACAATTACGGCACCATTCCATCAGGATTTGAAGATCGCGTGGTTGGGAGAGGCCTGGTCATTAGAGGGTGGGCTCCACAGGTCCTAATACTGAGGCACCGAGCTGTCGGCGCGTTCCTGACTCACTGCGGGTGGAACTCGGTACTCGAGGGTATAGTAGCCGGGGTGCCGTTGCTGGCTTGGCCCATGGGTGCCGACCAATTTGCGAATGCTAGCTTGTTGGTGGACGAGATGAAGGTGGCAATAAGGGTTGGCGAAGGTGCACAAACCGTGCCAGACCCAGAAGAGTTGGCGCGAGTTCTAGTTGAGTCGGTGAGTGAAAACCGAGTCGAGAGGAACGCTGCTGAGGATTTGCGTGGCGCCGCACTTGAGGCCATCAAAGAAGGTGGAAGGTCGGAAAGGGAGTTTGATTCGATGCTGCGCAAATTGGCTACGTTGACACTACAACCCAATACGTAATAGCATTGTATCGGGGAAAAGAGGGGAGTTTTTTTTTTTTTCAAGGATATTTCTACAGAGTTTTAAAATTAGACTTCAATCAAATATCCCCCGAAGTCACTTTTTTTTTGCCCTTTGCACCTTCCAATCAATATCTGGTTGGTGATTTTTTTCCCAAAAAGTGTTAAGAAAAGATTTTGGAAGGAGATTTAAACCCTATAATTGAATAAAACTCTATTCCACTATAACGTGAAAAAATAAAAGTTTCGAATTATTAGTTTAAGCTTCCATCTACTGTCTCAAGTTAGGATACTGGGGCCAAAAAAATAGCTCAAAAGTGAACATATTTTTAGTAAATATCTCCCTCTGCTGATATCTTGGGACAGATACGCCTGCAGCGATGGATTGCCTTTGTTTTCGCCCATTGATTCTCTACTCGAGACCATACTGTAGGAAACTATATAATAATATCTCCCTGTGTCTTTCTGCGTATTTTTTTTATTTTATTTCCTTTTTCAAATGGATAAGTTATTTGTGCTCAAGTAAGATCACGGCAAATTTCACAAAAGTCGTTGATGATGCCAAAATAAAGGTCTTGGATCCTAAGAGAAGCAGATCGGCCTTGTCATTACGGACCTGGGCTTGAACTGGCAAGAAAGATATATAGTGGGGGATCGGCGGAGGAACTATCCAAAGCTATAGTAACTTGCGAGATATGGATACAATCATGTTTGAAAAGTAAAAATTTTAAGAATTCTGGGCCTCATTTGCAAACGAGCTCAGGTTCTGATTTAAGGTTCTGGTCTTAGTTTTGATTCTGAAGTTGGACCCGCTGGACCCTCGCCCACCAAAACCAGAGCCCTCTCCCCATAGCCTGCCAGCACATATGCGCTGCCCGCTACACTTTAAAGCACTGTGGTCGTCCACTTGACACAGCACAAGGCCCAAGTGTCTGAGCAGCACCTGCAATAAATTTTCTGCCACATGTGGGTATGGGTAGAACGCCGATGTCGGAACTGATGCAATAATCCTATTGAGGGCACTGTACATAGATGGGTTGGGCTGATGCTTTGAAAAGATTATGGGTCATCTTACCATCCAGGTGAGGGTAGGGGAGTAGATTTGTGTTGTAGGGATGCAATTAGAGGTGCTGGTGATGGTGAGTTAGGTGGGGCTAATGGGGCAAATGAAGATGTAAGCGGCATGCTTTATCTGAAGTTTGAAACTTATACGTAAGCATAAATAGGCACTAATGGTTTATTTTGGTGCAGGGAGGTTCTCAACCACCAATTACACCACGTAGATCATCAAGGAAAAAATTCACGAATTCTGGCAGCGTGAGTAAGCAACAACCTGACCAAACTAACCATGGGGTCAAGGTAAGATACGTACTTTATGAACACTTTGATAATTCTAGTGTAGCGTATCTATGGTGACTAATTGTTTTATTTGGTACAGGGAGGTCGGCAACCACCAACTTTGCCGCGTAGACAACCAAGGAAAAAATCCAGTGCAAGAGTGAGAAACCAACAACAGAACCAACCTAATCCTGAGACAGATGTAATAAAATAGGAATTATTATACAAGTTATAGCACACAATTTATTACAATTGGAATTATTATCCAAGTTACATACTTTTATTAACTAGCAATTTGTATTTTAATCTGATCAGGGAGGTTCCCAGCCACCATATTTGCCACGTAGATCACCTCGCAACAAGACTATGTCTTACACTAGGCAAATATCCACTCAGTGATGGATGTGCTTGAGTAGCTGTGAACTGGTGTCTTTTTTGTGAACTTGTGTATGTTGCAGTTGTCTGGGGATGTCTTGCTGCATTTGTTGAAGAAGAATCATGGCATGGATCACCTATTGAAGATGTTTTACTACGATGTGTAACGCAAGAATTTTGTAAAATGTATTAGGATATGTTGTGAACATGTAGAACTTGAATTTGTGTTCTGCAATCTGTAATGCAAATGCGGGAAGTATGTCTCTTTAGTCTAAATGGCTTGTTATTGTTGGATGTTGTTTTGTGAACCTCTGTACGAAGTATTGATTTGAATGACAATATGCATATCATTTCGTACCATTTTTTGGCAGACATATTGTCCAATTTTTGTAATGGGTTATTTGAGACTGGAGCTGCGACTGTCGTGTAGGTACGGAGATGTGGATTCGTAGAAGTGGGTATTTTTTTTTTATATTTTTGTGTGTTTTTTTTTGTTTTTCTAAGCACGTGGAAGCGTGTTATCCCCATAAGGAGAGAGGCAATTTTCAAACGCGCAACAAACTAAAATGGCGTTGTTTTAGTCGCGCAACTAACTATGCCATGTAGGCCTTTATCGCATGGTATTGATCCGACTCATGTTAAAAACAAAAATGTATTAAAAAAAATACACTTAACCAGAAGAAGACAATAAATTACGCTGGTTACTTTCTACACTACCTACCCTTGATATGTCTGCACCTTTTCCTCACACGGCAAAATTTGCATGGGTTCGCCCGAGCGGGGCCCGAACTATTGTCGAACTCAAAGGCTCTGTACTATTTATTCATGAGTCGCTAGAGTAGTAGTTGCATGAGTACTATCTGTGCGAATCCCCTCTGTTTCACTCAAGCATTCCATAGAGCACCTGTCAAGCAACAAGTCTCTGTATGCAATATCTGCAATGCACTCCAGCAGGATTCGAGCGACATTTCCTCATACGGTGAAATTTTAGGTCACGTGGACCAAGTCCAGAAAAAGGTGAGTTTCTGAAATGCGCACGGGTTTGCCTGAGCGGGGGTCGAACCATTGTTGAAAGCGAAGGCTTTGTACTATTGATTCATGGGTTGCTAAAGCGTTAGTTGCATGAGAACTATCTGTGCGAATCCCCTCTGGTTCACTGAAGCGTTCCGTAGAGTGCCTGTCTAGTGACAAGTCTCTGTATGCAATATCTGCAACGCGCTCCAGTAGGATTCGAGCGATATTTTCTCACACGGTGAAATTTTAGGTCACGTAGACCAAGTCCAGAAAAGAGTGAGTTTCTGAAATTTGCACGGGTTCGCCCGAGTAGGGTCGAACTATTGTCAACATGAAGGCTCTGTACTATTCATTCATGGGTCGCTGGAGCAGTAGTCGCATGAGTACTATCTGTGCGAATCCCCTCTGGTTCACTCGAGCATTCCGTAGAGCACCTGTCCAGCGACAAGCCTTTGTAAGCAATATCTGCAATGCACGCCAGCGGGATTTGATCGATATTCGAGCACGCACCTGAACAGATGTTGTATACAGTCTAGCTATATGAAATCGGTTTTTGATATCCGATTATGATATTTTTTTGTTAAGACTGGAGTTTTTATTCTCCCTACCCAGCATGAGCTCCTTTGTTTTATTTGTTTCCCCACATAGATGTTATAGCATAATGGGTTCCTATCAAACATTACGCCAATCCCTTTAACATGTACTGTGAAATTGTAGGATTGAATTATCATAGTTAAATTATAATTCTATCAAACACCCATTTTGGGACGCATTTAATTTCTAATTTTACGTTAACGTAGTTGCATACCTAAAAGATGCAGAATGAATTAAAACAAAACAAAAAGGGTCGCATATCTAACCGAATTCGAAGGTTGTGTAAAAACACCATACTTGGATGGAACTAAACGTGTCAAAATTAAAATAATCAAACTAACCCAAAAGTCTACGCGAGTGATCAGAGGACAGTCAGCAAGACACAGTCAGCAAAATTCAGAGCAACCTAACATATATACTGATACTCATAATTCTTTTTCAGTCCAAGTGTTCGGGATGAATCAAGATGACATCATTCCACCACCTCCGTGAATGTGACCACCGCCGAATTCAGTCGGCACCCCAATGAGCATCAAGATTGGGTTGTAGTGTATGAAACCCTTCCTCCAGAACACACGGGAGTAAACACGACAATCTTCTTCAGTTTACCATCCAGATACGAATACAAACAAACAAAATTAGAAATAAAGAGCACCCAACAAACGTTGTAGCATCTACATGTTAAAGGTCAAAATTACAATTTATTTGACAGACACATAAAATATGAATAAGATTGCGTACTCACACCCTTGCATATCGCTCCCACGGTCATGTGACAACATGTTGCAGAATAACTCATGTCGACAACAGAGCCTTAGCCTTTGGTGGCGAACCTCATTACCACGAAAATCACATCCACATCTGTGTCAGAGTCCACAAGCTACGATCGTCCAGTGTGCATTAGAATCTATATTGGAATTTGAGTTTTTTTGACGAAGTCCTGTGATTACCTCATGCAGCACCATTTCATACTCCAAAGTCCAACTTTAGCACCGAGTTGACTCCGATGGTTGATATATCTGCAGTGGTGACCTTCAGGGTAGAATCAATTTAGGCCAGAAGATATAAGCATTATGTTTCCCGCAATAGCGTCTGTAATGGTCGCGGGTAGCGACGAGATGATGTAGTATTGAACTCCACGTTACAATCGCGAAAGCAGGGATGTTTCAGTCACGTACTGCAGGTGGATTATACAGCGAATCTATGATATATAAGGTGTATCTTGCCATATCTAATGTCAGTGTGAGAACAACAATACGATAGGGGAAGAGCTAGTGAATCTCTGGTGCTCATCTGTCATTACGTGGGAAGTAAGATTGTACCTAGTTAGATATAATCTATTACAGTCAAAAAGTTAGTGTTTCCGGGAGTCGTGCTTGCATGAATATACAGTTCCATAGTGCACGTGAAGTAACAGTTCCTTTGTTCAGGTTGAGTTTGGAGTCACAGTTCATCTTTCTCTTTTCAAACGTCAAGCAACAGTTTTTAATACAGGAATTGCACAATAATTCTTGTGAAACATCCACGGAGACATACCATATCGTCCACATTTGACACGTAGCACTCGTGCCAATACGTATTATCTTTTGATTACGATACTTTCATTGTTTAAATTTGAAAAATTAGGACAAGTATTTTTAGTTTTTTATTTTTCTTTAATTTTAAAGAGTCACGAATTGCGATTCTTACTATAGGCTCCACGTTTGTTTTAGTGTATTACTAACTATGGAGGGGTTCAATGTAAACATGTACCACAAATTTTAAGAATCACTCCACACCCGTGTCCATATTGATGAGACTCACTTCAAGCATGTTAACAAAAATTGGTATGTGTAAATACAAGTAAGTGTAACAAAACACTGCCGCCTTAAACTGGGGTGCATGGAAGTCACGTGTAAACACTAAATAACTACATCTTTTTACGGATTCCCGGGTTGCAAACTCCAAAATTATTAAACTCAATCAAGAACCCAATTTAGAAAATAAATAGGACAAAACTAATTAGGTATAATTATTATGATAATCAAGATATTACTGAATCCACGACCAAACAGCTCAAGCTATGAGTCAGTTGGCATGTATATCAGGTTCACAAACACAACTAGTTCACTTAGGAATAAACGGTTGAACTACCAGTGAATGAAAGAAGGCCGCACATACATAATAACACTGCCTAAAAACACGTTCATATAGAGGAGATTGGGTCATTCAAAACACATCAGTTTCATTTCAAAACAAGAAAGGCTTTAATTAAACACAGGAGCAGCAGCGTGCGTGTCATATACGCTTGCAAAATAAAAAAAGTAACACCGACCAGACCCAAACACCTGCTCAAAACTAAAGGGTAGGACTTCGATCATGTACAGATCCATTTGGCCTTTCCACCTTTTGTTAGGACCTACCCTTAAAGACTTCCCATGCATCAGTTTTTTGCATCAAAAGGCGGCGCCTCAGATGACGTCACCTTAGGGCCACCCGACACTAACAAGGAGAAGCAGCAAATGATGTAAAGCATATAGTGCATTAAACACACGGGGGTTTATAGCGATGATTGAACATAAGCATAGCTAAAGCAGTTTACTTGGGTTGGGTGGGGGACCCTTTTTATGGCTACCACTATCTCCCAGCATCCCGTCCCTAGACGTGTCGAGCACAAGCTACCTCGCGGTATCCCTGACCCTCCTATGTAGTGTATGCCCAATTGAACATATTGGGACTGGCTCCATCCCGGACGATGTGGTCATGAGTGATGAGGGGGAGGGAGAGTCACCAAGGACTATCACCTCATGAGTTGGACTGGCACTCTCGGAGTCAGGACTCGGCCACATTGTGGACGCATGACAGCAGACATGGACAAGAGTATTCAGGGGACTCTCAATGTTGTATGTGCTTGAGATTTCAACGGTGATTGTGTAGCTATCGGAGAGGGAGAAGGTTTTTGAAGAGTGAGAATCATCTGACATTGCATAGACTTGTTGGGAACGAACTTATCCTAGGACACTTGTGGAAGTGTGTGAGAGGTGTGGAAATGTGGGTGAAGAATCTAGTGTTAAATGTTATTTGCTTTATATAAACGCGTCATTATATGATACAGATAATCTCAAATGGTTAGGGTAGGGGTATGGGTTAATGATGACAAGTTGGGCAGGCAGTTGAATCAAGGTACAGTTTCGCGCAACACTGAGATTGACTAGCATGGATACGGTGGACGTTAATGAGTAGTCAGAGTTGCACTGTTAACAAATAATGATGCGATGTAATGCATGCCACCCACCGATCATCTTTCGAACCACCTAGGTAATTGTTTATAAAAAGTGAAGTTTCATTCTTCACTTTAGCTCTTGCCGCATACCTATACACAACTGTTCGTGGGTATTTTTACAGCCTGCACACCCTTTCACTCCCTACATCTCTCACCGCTTTACAACCCCAGACAAATCGACATGGCCACCCTTGACTCCAGAGTTGAAACAACCATCACCCTTGAGTCGAAAGAAGACAGATCAAATGTAGCAGTTACCAAGCAATCTTGAGTAACTCAACCTGCAACATCACCTCCTCGTCTTCTAGCACGTCCTACATGGCATGCCATTACAAAGCGCGGCCTGTTGAGCCACGATTCACAGGCGCGGAAGTTAACCTACAGTGTAATCTTGCCAAGCATACCGATGGAACGTACGTCTGTGAACACTGTCGTCATACACTAAGTCCTTACCCTTCCAGACTAAAATTAGTCGCGATGAGACGAATTCCAATTGACGTACCAATCAATTGTTTTCATCGACATTTGGAAACAGTACGTCATACCAATGGGTTTACGTCGCCATGTAGTGCTAATGTTACTAAACCTTCATTATCCTTGTGTGCTTTTGTTGTTCTCTCCTAGCATGTTTGTTATTTAGATACACTTTTGAGATAGTTTGTATGTTAAGCACGGAATGACTGCACCACCATGTATGTAATCAGTCATTTATGAAGTAACCGAGATTGGCCTGGTGGCTCCAGCAAACAAATAATAGTCGTGCTTCTCATGTAGCTACAAATTAAAGTAATAAATGTGTCAACTCTTGTCATGATAATCAAACAATCCGAGGGATAATATATACAACCAACGAAACGATTCAACATACAAAAAAAGAGAAAAATCAACTAAAAACAGGTTGGTTCTTTCGTTGTGAGCTACTATGGACCAGGTGGGGTTACAGAAATTATACATGTTGTGGATGTGTAATGAAGGAGATCGACAATGCTAGATCCTAGTTAGGGTGTTCCATGCTAGCAATAATTCTTGATTGGCAGTTCTCAGGTTCATATTATGTGGAAAAACATATTGTACAAGGAATACCACATAGAGAGAGAGAGAGAGAGAGAGAGAGAGAGGAGAGGGAAAGAGATCTGAATTGGATCCCAGCACCTAAGTATGAATTTTGGCTCAAGCAGGATTTAGGCGCATGGAGAGTGAATGTTCTCTATGAAGTGTTGGGGCATCTCGCTCGAGTGGGATTCAAACGCAATGAATGATGCTTTAAATCAGATGTGAGTCACACGAAAACCCACTGAAAAATGATGGGCAGTATCGTCCGAATGTGAGTCAAACGCATAGAGGGCAAATGTTCTCAATGAGGTATCAGCTTGCTTCGTAAAGAGAACCCCCACACCCGGGTCACGCTAAAACCTTATCCTCTGTATTTTGTATTGTATAAAAATTAAACATAATAGCTAATTACAAGCATGTTGGTCATCAACTAGGAACAAATAAGTGTCAAATGACATGAGTAAATATTAGTGGACTTCAGACCCAGGAGTTCATTAGTCCTCTGCATGCACTCAGGTCAGCACTTCTGGCCAGAACCTCTAACACCGCAAATGCCAAGGCTGAAGAAAAGCTTGTTCTATGAGACCCAATGTAGTACCAAAGCCCATGATCAATCATACTTCGAAAGAGTCTTTACTAAATTCTCCGGAAAGAAAACCGTGTGTCATCATCCCTGAAAACGTACCAACGCATGTCGGAATATACATGCGTACGTCTTCCACGTTTGGTTTGCAGCCACTGATTGCCTCGACTTGCCAACTCTCTCTCTACGAATCTACCTGATCCGCTGCTACATGCATATAGCCGGATCGTTGTCATTGGTTTTGCTCGCAGTACTGTCAAGAGTACCACTTCCTCCTCTACCAACCAACCCACCAACTCATAGAAATGCAACACGATGCTAGCTTCCAGTTTGTCAGGGAAAGCAAATAGATCTGGGAAAGACACGAAAATATCGGGCAAAAGCACGAGGATCTTCTCACTCTTTCTCTGAAAACTTGAGATACCCACGAAAGAGAAGCTGCGCTTCGAGCTGTTCATCTTCAATGTGGTCCTTACCAAGTCAAATGACTGCTGTGCTGCGTTTTGGGTGTTAGGGCAAAAGGGTAATTTTGTGCTGTGTTTCTATTAACTAAAAGACGACGACGTTTTGCTCATTTGAGTTGTCCCTGTGACCTGGCGCTAAAGTGATGCCATGTGTCATCGTTGCTGACGTAATGAAAAGCATAGTTAAGAAGTTAGACGGAGGAGTGACGAAATGAGTGTTTTTGTAAAACAAAGAATACTGAAGGACTAAACTTTTGAAAGTTGAAAGTGAAGGACTAAATTGAAAAAGTGCCCAAAACCCAAGGACTAAAATACTAATTTCCCTAAAAGCTACACTAGAATAGGGGAACAAAGGCACCGCTAGCGACTGTGATCGGTAGAAAGTGGTTTATTCGTCGTTACCGGAGGAGTTGGCGTAATGGGAGAGAATTTTCCCACTCATAGCATTCATCAGATGATGAACCCTTGTTTCATTGATCGACACTGTAACTGCATTGTGTCGAATCGTGCATGGGCGAGGGTTTGCCACCACCTCCAGTGTCCTTCGTGTTTTAGTGGGTGGAAAGGATGTCTCAACAAGTCGGGTGGAGTTCGAAGAGGATGTCTCCCTCTTGTGACAGCGCATGGAGCGGTGTGCGTGAGCAGTTGAGTCAGATTCATGGTCTTTAGAATGGGTGGATGTTGGACGCGGTAGAGAATGGGGTGGACTTGTTGGAATCATGATTTCGTCTGGATTCATGGGAGAAGTGATAGAGTCTGGGTCTTATCGAGTCGAGCTGACTGACCCAATCTTCCAGAAGTAGGAGTGGGTGGCAGGGAATCGATATGTTGTCGCTTAAGTGAGGTATCGGGGCTACTAGAAGAGGAAGGCGAAGCCATGGATTGGATCGTTACACGGTTATGTTTGTGATGCGAATCGTAATGGTAGGGGAGTATAGGTATGAGAATTGTGTATGAAGGATTTAAACAGAGTATTGTTCGACGATGATTGGTGAACCGTTGCAAGTGGGTTACCTTTTGCCTTCTGGGATGGTTGGACATGAAGGCGGCAGATACAAATTGAGTCGACAGAGCCAACTACTGTGATCATAATTACAATCTAAGAGACAGTAGACATTCATGGAAAAGCAAGACCTGAGAGGAGGTTGAAGTGAATGTATAGTCTTTTAAGCATGACTGGTTTGTGTGTGCACGGACGAAACTGACAAGGAGGCAAGTCGATCGGCCCATGTGCGAGTGTTGTAATGTATGTTTAATCTCTACGTAGTTAATGGGCTTAGCTAACTTAAAATTGGAACCAATATTGTTGCAAGTGTTGTAATGTATGTTTGATCTCTACGTAGTTAATGGGTTTAGCTAACTTATATTCATTTAACAATTAATTATAAATTAGACATACATTAACAAACAAATATTACTGCACAGGTTAAATTAGAGTCAAAATGAGCGAGTGTTGTAATGTATATGGAGATCTCAACGTAGTTGAAATTAAAAAACAGCTAGTTGCTAACTTCAACTGGAGGTCATTTAATGATTAATTATATAATCATATTTGTTAACTTTTCACAAACTCCAATAAAAAATATATAATGCAAAACACTTTCCAAACTAGTTTTAAGCATATAGATCTATTTTTACGAACTCTAATAAAAATCAATCTCAACAATGTTTTGGAATCGAAATCAAAAAATAAGAATGAAAGGAGCTCTCAAACATAGCCCCACAGTTTGTGGAGATGTAGGAGTTTCAATTGGTTGTAAAAAGATGTACAGAAGACAAAAAAGTAAAGGTCGGTCCGAAACTATTATATCTATTTTGTAAGCATTGTTTAGTTTCCAAAGACTTACTTTTGTTTAACAACCCCATCGACTAAAAAAAACAATGTCATGGGACAAGAGCATTAATGCAGGCTACACAAAGTGGTACTTTTGCTTAGACGACCCTTAATTTATCATATAGGACAAGGTAATCTAGCAATATTTTAAAATAACTATAAAAATAGGTTTGTCATTGATCTCTCAAAGGTAGCAATGAAACGAAATTGTATGTTGGTTTGAGGGAGAAGCACAAATCTTGGGAGACATGGTCAAAAATAGGAAAAAAGTAGTAGGTAAAGTTGGGAGAAGCACAAATTTTTTTTGCAATCTCAAGTACAACTTGAGCGTGGTAGACATCCATGCCTTTCATGAGCAGTAAGGGAGCAGTTGCTGGTAAGGCTTCAATCAATGGGTGTTTGCTGTCAAGTTCCAGTTGTCCATTGCTTTGTTCACTTGGCATCTGTTTAATTCGACTCTTTTTTTTTTTTTAAACGTAGTTTTTTACTACCACCTTTTATTTTGCTATAAAAGCAACAAACAATAGTACACCTATGGTCGGTATTAACATATTGAAAAGGATAGTCAAACATATTCAAAGAACATTAGCGGAATTGACGACAACAGGGTTGTAAAAACACGATTTAGGATTGTGACTTTGAGGTCGAAAAATAAATTTTTATTTTTAACCATTTTTTCGTCGGTATTGTCATGTTCATCCATCATAAATGTCTTTCTATGAAAGGTGTTTTCCAACCAATTCAATGCTTTGGTAGAGAAGACGTCTTCGCGACCAGGTGCCAACTTTGCAGTAAAAATTGACTACTTGCGACCACGAATGAGATGCCAAAAAAAAAAGGGCCAGAAAAAGCCGTTTTTTGTTGTAGTGTGCTCTTAAAAAAAGAAAAAAAAAGTCAAAAACAAAGGGTCAACGTTTTCCATCCAATTTGAGCGGAGAGTCAACAGAGACGAGAGTGCAGTATTTTAGTGATGTTTAGAAATGTGTAGTTTGGTACCAATAATTATATATAAAATAGTGATAGGTACCTAGGGTATGTCCTCCATATTTAATCTGAAAGAAATGATAGATACTTAAATGACAAATTTCAATTATTCAACATGAAGGCAAAAATTAGAATTTCAAAAATTCGTTATAGTATCTTAATATAGGAATTATGATCACTGGGGTTAACTGGTCTAATGGTTTTTAGAAAATTTTATAATTAATGAATTCATGTTTTGTTGAATCAATAAGGTACAAGTTTTAAAATCTAGTAGATTTATTATATTCCATTACACACACTTTTTAAAAGAATAATTCGAAAATATATTCATGTCCTTCAATCTGAGATGGGGTAGAAGAGTGACCTTCTCTTGCCTCTAGTTCTTCATATATTCTTTAGTAGATATGGTATTTTTCGTTTGTAAAAATGTAACAAAATTCAGAGGAATCAGTACCATCGTTTCCCTATTATTGGAGGTTGTAGTACTTTGGACGATTTTGGCCCCCATCAGGTTATTATTTTCCAATCCTAGCCTGACACAATAATGGAATAAGTCGAGTATTTAACATTGAAGGCATAATATCCTAAATCGTACTCATTGTCGAAATGACAGATTAGGATGGCATAATATCATAAGCTAGCTAATTAGACATTAGTGTGCAATGCACCGTTTTAAAAAGACCTTTTAATTATTTAAGAACTAAATTAGCAATAAAGTAGATGTGGGAGACAGTCGTGGTGTTAGGTTTTATGAGCCATGAATTTATTGTGAATGATGCTTATTTTTAAAATTGTCAGTGATAGTACTATTATTCTTTAAACACGACAGTGATAGTGCTATATCAATTGACATTGATAGTGCTCGTTTCTAAAGTGTGTTTTTTATTTCCAATTTTAAAGTTATAAAATTAATTTTAAATATTAATATATTTTAGGCCCTCTATAAACTATTAACTGAAACATTTTAGGATTTCTTTCTTCCTACCCATTTTAATTTTATTAAAATAATAGAGCCTTCATAAATTGTCATTCAGAGCGTGTGATGGCATAACCCATTATTCTTGGTGTGCTTCACGCTCTACGTATGCTCATTTCTTTCTTCCTACCCATTTGAATTTTATTAAAATAATAAAGCCTTCATAAATTGTCATTCAGAGCATGTGATGGCATAACCCATTATTCTTGGTGTGCTTCACGCTCTACGTACACTCGAGTGTTTCATTCTCTGTGGTGTACAAAGTCTTTTAGGTTGATTCACACTAGCGATTGTTCGAGCGTGTTGTTATACTGATATTGAGTCTTGTCATTTGATCATCGCTCGACAGACGGTTGAGCACTTGTGCTTCTGTGTAAACTCGAGGGCAAATGATCGTTGCCGCTTTAGTTACACACGAACGGGTTGCAGTTTTTTAAAAAACACGCGTTCCCCCTTCTACAACAGCACTTGCTTCCATCCATTCTCTATTTCCGCAAAACCATCTTTTTCCTTCTCTTACATTTTCCTTCTCAAATCTTCGAGGTGAACCATGCATTTGTATCGTTTGCTCAACAATCAAGTTCTACATTGATTTCAAGGTAAACCCCGGTCTGTTATTCGAGATTTTGCCTCACTTTACGATTTAGGGGTTAGGATTCTTTCGGGAGTATATTGCTTTATTTTGGTTTTTGATTTATTGGGTTGGTCTCATTGTTGTTATCTTTGTTGCCTTGTTGTATCTCGCATGTTCTCTTGAGTTAGCTCCCTGTACTTGGGTGTTTATTTACCATTTGGTGTTGGAGGGTTTATGCTTCATTGTTTTAACTGTTGATTCTTCACATGACTTGTTTGTGTTGTTGGGTATCTTGTAGTCTTGCTATCTCGTTGTGGCCTCTATTCTATGTGAGTATTGATTGGCCATTGCAATTTCCCCTTTCTATTGGTAGTTCCAGAGTAGGTTGGTAAATAGATCTATCTGTTTGGCCCATGCATTGTGTGGATTGTTTGTTATAAATGTTGAGTATTTCGCAACAGATTTTATCATGTTATTCGTTGCGTACCTCAGTTTTGGTTGAGTTTGATGTTTGCTCTTGGGTGCTTATGTTGTTGTTTTCACATGCTGTTGGTGTATTCATCTTACACATGCATTCATTTTATTTCTTCAAGGGCGGTACCTTGCACTACTTGGTGTTATCTGAAGTTACATAAATTTGACATCTATTGTGCATGTGTGTTTCAGATGGTGAAATGTAAGTGACCTATCGTAAAGAAATCCAAACCTGCCAAAGTGCCTTGCAAGCAAAAGACTCCTGCCTTTGATCCCTCCAGGTTTATGGATGCTCGTGCATCCGAGTTGTTTCATACTCGCTTCCAGAAACGACATGTCATTGTTGAGCGTGACGTAGCACTTTCTAAGCTTCATCATTCTCATGACATTCCTTCAGTATTTACTTCTCGTTATTGGGAACCATTTTTACAGAAGCTCTCCAATCTTATTCCCCTTGAGCTCTTTGTTCGAGACTTTTTCTCAAACTTCTTCGATATTGATGAAGCTTCTCTTAGCTTTTCTATCTTTGTGCGTGGGCAGCATCTTCGGGTTTCACCCGATATTATTGCCCAGGTTTTTATTGTTACTCGGGTGACTGAGCCGATATATCAATATGAGGAGTCTCGAATTGAGCCTCCATCATTTAAAGCCAGGACGCTGAGGTTATTTCAGCGTCCTTATCCCAATATGGGTGGCACCTTGTATCCAGTCTCACATCTTTCCTCCATCTCTCTATCTAGGGTTCGCTTTCTATATGCTCTGTTGATTGGCGATACGATTAATATTTAATCTGTTATTTGCTCACATACGATAGACATATTCCAATCCACTTCTATTAAAGTGGGTCTTTTATATGCTTGTTTAATTCAATGCCTATATCGTACACTCAACATTGCATTTCCCCCCAAAGGCTCTTATCATAGATCTTCTACGCTACTGGTGCCAAGACTCTCTTTCAGAATCGTGCTCATCTTTGGTGTCTGCAGGCGTCCTCTACTGCCCGTGCTGATCCTTCTTCCCAACCTCCATCATCTGTTCCTTTTTCTTCTGTTCCTCCGTCATTTTTCCCTCTGTCATCTTATCCTTCTACATCCGTTCCTCCTCCCTCTGCTGATCCTTCCTCCTCATCCTTCATTCCTTCTCGTTCACTTCTTCCGAGTTCGTTGGATCCTTCCTTCACTACTTCCTTTTCCCTTATTTTGGACCGGTTTGATCTGCTTATGGAGCGTTCGGAGAACATCATTAAAATTGCAGTGCGTCATCAGAGGCAGCTTCAGCGCAATGCTTAGAACATTTAGAAAAATACCGAGACGATTTCAAGACTGTGGTGTGCGATTCGGCCTCTTGTTGTTAATGATGCAATTCCATCAGATGATTCTGAGTCAGCGGTCCTCTGACGATAGTGGAGACCCTGCGCCTATTGCTGATCCCTCCTGTTCCACCTGCTGATGATCATACTCCGGAACACTCGGTGCCCGATGTTTCGACCCCAACTGCCTTTTCTCCATATGGTAATGATGTTTCTGTTAACACAGTAGCTGATCCTACTCCTTTAGCACCAGACGATCCTGACTCCATGATACCTTAATGATTCTTCTAGAATAGCCTAGTCTTTTAATGCTCTTCTGCGTATCTTTTCTATGAGGATATTTCTTTTTCTGTTACCGCATATTGTGGCATATTGTGGCATACGTGTAAGTTGTTTATAAAAAGTGCACAGTGCACTACAATAACACTGTGCAGAAATATTCTTCCACACGTACTTGTCTTCTTCTTTCTTTGCGCTCTATTATGGTATTAGAGCCTTTATGACCTCTGTCCTTAGCTCTTCAAAATTTCCAGCGATGAGTCACTTGCTAGTAACATCTCCTCACCCAACTCTTCCTCTTCTACCTCACTCACCTCTCTTCCACACCTTGTTACTGTCAAGCTCTCTCGTGAGAACTATCTGCGCTGGCGTGCTCAGATGACTCCATATCTGCGTGGCCAGCGTCTATTTGGGTTTGTAAATGGCACTTCTTCTGCACTTGCTCAGTTTCTACCTTCCAGTACCACTCCCAATCCAGAATATTCAATCTGGGTTCAACAGGATCATATGATCCTAAGTGCTCTTATATCGTCTCTTACAGAGCCACTGATTGCCCAGGTGGTTGGGTATTCTACTGCCCGTGAAGTCTGGACATCTTTGGAGGCACTTTTTCAGTCGCAGTCTCAAGCTCAGCTTGTCCAACTTTAGTACCAGCTGGCAACACTCAAAAAGGGTACTGACTCTAGTACAGATTATTTCTGTAAGCTAAGGAACTTGAGCAGCACCCTTGTTGCAACAGGAAAAATCCTCAGTTCTATTGAGCTTGTCACTTATTTACTCCCTGGTTTAGGACCGGACTATGACTCTTTTGTTTCTTCGGTCACTACTCGACTTGAACCTTTGTCCATTGAACAACTCTATGGTCATTTGTTGTCCCATGAGTCACGTATGAAGCAACATTCCTCTATATTTTCCTCTCTAGACACCTCAGCAAATGTTTCCACTAAGACCTCTTCCTCTCAGAATCGTGGTGGACTTGGAGGCCGATTTAATGGCAACCGCGGTCGTGGAAATGGCAACCGTGGGAATGACAATCGCGGTCGTGGGAATGGCAGAGGTGGTGACTCTGCGTTTCCCACCTCTCCCGATTCTTGACCAACATGCCAAGTCTGCTTCAAACTTGGTCACACTACCTTGCAATGTCGTCAAAGGTTCAACCAAGCCTACCAGCACGATCCACCTTCTCACATGGCTTTTTATAGCTCATCTAGTTCCTCTGCTCCCGATGTTTCATGGTACACAGACACAGCTGCCACAAATCATATAACCTCTAACTTATCTCATTTAAACCTTCAGTCTCAAGAGTACTCTGGTGATGAACAGCTCCGTGTGGGGATGGTAATACTCTTCCCATTTCTCATGTAGGCTCTTCTCTTTTTCCCCCCTCTGCCAACACTCGGTTTATCCTTCGTCGTCTTTTGCATGTTCCTGTCATCACCAAGAATCTTATTTCTATTCGTCAGTTTTGTGTTGACAACCATGTCTTTTTTCAATTTCATTCTAATGCCTTTTTTGTGAAGGATTCTGACACGGGGCGCACTCTTCTCCAAGGCCGAACCCATGATGGCCTCTATGTGTTTCCCTTTGCTGACTCACCCCAGGCTCATCTCACATCCCTCACAGATTGGCACCCACGTCTGGGTCACCCTGCCTTCCGTGTGGTTCGTCAAGTTTTGTCTGCCCATCACCTTCCAGTCCAGTCCGTTTGTCCTCCTCCTGTGTGCTCTGCATGTGCTCAAGCAAAGTCACACCGTCTTCCTTACTCACCCACCTCTACTCGGTCTTTTGCCCCTTTAGATTTAATTTTTGCTAATGTATGGGGTCCGTCCCCTGTACTTTCTATGCAAGGTTTTAAAAATTATGTATCTTTTATGGATGATTTTAGTCGTTTTACATGGCTATTTCCTTTACTCTTGAAATCTGATGTCGACTCGGTTTTTGTTGCTTTCAAACAATTTGTTGAACGTCAAATTAACACTCCTATTAAAAACGTGCAAACCAATGGTGGTGGTGAGTTCCACGCCTTACACACCCTTTTTCGGGAGGCTAGAATTAATCATCGCCTTTCCTGTCCTCATGCTCATCAACAGATGGGCTCTGTTGAACATAAGCATAGGCATGTGGTTGAGACTGGCCTTGCTTTGCTTGCCCATGCCTCTGTTCCCCAAACATATTGGACAGATGCCTTTCTCTCTGCCGTTTACCTTATAAATCACCTCCCTAGCTTTGTCCTTCATGGCAAGTCCCCTTTCGAGTGTCTCTATAACAAGCGTCCCGATTATAAATTTCTTCGTGTTTTTGGTTCTGCTTGCTGACCAAATCTTCGTCCTTTTAACAAGCACAAACTCGACTACAGGTCTACTTTATGTGTCTTTATTGGGTACAGTCCTGATCACAAGGGTACAGATGTCTCCACCGTCCTTCAGGTCGCATTTACATCTCTCGGGATGTCCTCTTTGATGAAAACTCTTTTCTTTTTCATCATTCCCCTACTTTTTCTCCTGTCAACGCCCCACCTGTCACCCCTCTACCCTTTCCTCTTTTGTCACCTACTGTCCCCTTGTCCTCGCTTGCGTCTACCCCCTCCACACCTGTCCCGCCCTTGTCTGATGCGTCTCCCCTTGCACCCGCTGGTCCCCCCTAGATTCCCCTCCTTCGCCACCTGTCCTTGCCCCTCCTTCACGCCATCCCATGGTCACTTGGTCAGATACGAATTCTTTGCGCCCGAGTCAATACCGTGATGGCACTATCAGGTGGCCTCCTCCACGTGCTCATCACACTTCTCTCACGGCTGTCCCTGATGAGCCCTCATTTGTCATGGAAGCCATTCGTTTTCCTGAGTGGCTTCATGCAATGGAGTGTGAATTTCAGGCTCTTTTAATTAACCAGACGTGGTCTCTTATGCCTTCTTTCCCGACTCAGAATGTTGTTGGATGTCGCTGGATTTTTAAAACCAAACGTCGAGCAGATGGGTCTTTGGAACGGTATAAAGCCAGGCTGGTTGCCAAAGGCTTTCACCAACAGGCTGGTATAGATTACACTGATACCTTCAGCCCAGTAGTTAAATCCACTACAGTACGACTGGTTCTTGCTATTGCAGTTTCCTCCGGTTGGTCTTGCAAACAACTTTGATGTGAATCTCGTCAAGAATAACGAGACCCAACAACAATAGGGAACCCAAGATCGTTCTAGGACAGATTCGAATGGAAACCTCGACCCGTTGTTTATGACAAACAAGAACCTCGGTATAAGGAAGACGCCACAAACGGTGGTGGAACTCCGTTTGATAAGTCGAGATGAACGCCACGGGAAATCCGATAAGTTCGAGTAGTTCTTCAAAGAACCAAAGAGAATCACAAGACCTCTCAAATAATATTAATCTCAAAGTTATTGTTCTCACGCCCAAAAGGCCCTATAAATATACTTGGAACATCCCTCCAAGAATAGGAAACTAACTCAAATTTGAAAGAAAAAATGCTCTTAAAAGTGCTAGAAAGAAATCTCGAAGAATTTTGAAAAGGAAATTCAAATGAAAGAGTTTTTGAAAGAAGATAAACATTCCTAAAATAATCCAGCTAAGAATAAGGAGAAGCCAGCATTTGAAAAAGGAAATTCAAATGCTCCTGAAAATCCGACTTCTCCAGATACGTCCCGCCTTTGTTCCAGCCGTAAAAGTGCAAGTAATGTAGACGCCCGAGGTGCAAGACGCCGAGTGCAAGTACTTAGGCGGGTGCAGGTTACCCGGGATAGTTACCCGAGTTGCAACTGATGACATGGACTAAGCCTTGATTATTATTGGTACCCATCTCGGTCTTGGTAGTATCATACCATCTCTCTCAGATTAGTCTATTGAGCGCTTCCTTGAAACGTTTGGCTTTAAGTCTTGTAATTGGGCCACTAGGAAGTGACAAAGGACCTCGGTTTGCATCAAACTTGATGTTCAAAATGCTTTTCTTCATGGCACTCTTTAGGATGTCGTTTATATGTAACAACCTCTAGTGTTTGTGCATCCTGATTTTCCTCATCATGTTTGTTGTCTTCACAAGGCTCTCTATGGCCTCAAACAAGCTTCTTGTGCTTGGTTCTCATGCTTGAGCTCTCGTCTTCTTGAGCTAGGCTTTGTGGCTTCTCGGGTTGACACTAGCCTTTTTGTCTATGCCTCTGGACATAACTTGGTGTACATATTGGTTTATGTGGATGATTGCATTGTGACCGGTTCATCTTCTTCCTTGGTTCAGCATTTTCTCACTTGCCTTTCTGCGGACTTTCCGATTAAGGATCTTGGGGACCTCTACTATTTTTTAGGAGTAGAGGTGTCTCGTTCTAGCTCTGGCTTGTGGCTTCCTCAACAAAAATATGTCCACGATCTCCTCTGCAAGACCAATATGCTGCTGTGTAAACCTGTCTCTTTTCCTATGGCTTCTTCTCTTCATCTCTCTGCTTTTGAGGGTGCTCTATTTGATGACTCTACTCTCTACTGGAGTACCGTCGGTAGTCTACAGTACCTCTCCTTAACACGGCCGGACATCTCCTTCGCTGTCAACAAAACTTGCCAATTTATGCACGCTCCAAGCGAGCCTCATTGGCAAGTTGTTAAGCGTATTTTATGCTACCTCAAGCACACTGCTCACTTTGGCCTTCATTTCACTCGGTCCTCCATCAGTGAGCTCAGTGCCTTCTCTGACGCTGATTGGGCTGGTAGTCCAGATGATCGCTGTTCTACTGGCAGTTTTTGCCTCTTTCTTGGCTCTAATCTTATCTGTTGGGCGTCTCACAAACAAAAGACTGTTGCCCGGTCTAGCACTGAGGCTGAGTATCGTTCTCTTGCTAATGCCACAGTAGAGCTCTTATGGTTCCAGTCCCTCCTTCGTGAGCTTCACATGTTCCTGCCTCGTGCTCCAACGTTGTGGTGTGACAACTTTGGAGCCACCTATCTTTTTGCCAATCCCGTGTTTCATTCCGGTACCAAACATGTGGAAATTGATTTCCACTTTGTCCGCGATCGTGTTGTTGCCAAGACTTCACCTGTTGCTTTTATCTCCATCAAGGACCAGCTTGTGGATGTCTTTACCAAGCCTATTGTGGCTGATCGCTTCCATCGTCTTCGCTCTAGTCTTACTATCTTACCGTTGCCGTTGGAAGTGAGGGGGGCTGTTAACACAGTAGCTGATCCTACTCCTTTAGCACCAGACGATCCTGGCTTCACGATACCTTAATGATTCTTCTAGAATAGCCTAGTCTTTTAACGCTCTTCTGCGTATCTTTTCTGTTAGGATATTTATTTTTCAGTTACCGCATATTGTGGCATACGTGTAAGTTGTTTATAAAAAGTACACAGTGCACTACAATAACAATGTGCATAAATATTCTTCCACGCGTACTCGTCTTCTTCTCTCTTCGCGCTCTATTAGTTTCTGAGTCAGTAAAGTCACCTGATGATAGTGGAGACCCTGTGCCTTTTACTGATCCAGCTCCATCTCCTGTTCCACCTATTGATGCCTGATGATTATTCTCCAAAATACTTGGTGCTCGATGTTTCGGCCCCAACTGCCGCTTTGTCATCTGGTAATGAGGTGCTCTCTAGCCCATCCTCTTCAGCTGGGATCGCGTCCACTGCACTTGATGATTTGACTCCGCCTTTTCATGACTGACCCTTTGTCCACTTGTGACAAATGCGAAGAGTAGTTTGCGATTGACTTCTGACTTTTGTGTTTTGTGGATATATTCTGTCCATGGGGACCTTATATTTTAATTGAGAGGGGGGCAGATACTTTTTCTGTAGGCTTATTTGATATTCATATCCTATGTAGCCTTATCAGTCACTTTTATTATTATCACGTGCCATATGCTCTATCTTGTTGACACATTTATCTATTATATGGAAAATATAATTTTGAGTTTATGGTATTTCTTACTTGATAACCAATCTATGAGGATGGGTAACGGAATGCCAAATTCTGATTCCGTTCCGGTACCCACCGGAATGCAAATTTTTAATTTCGGTATCCATTATGATATTTTACAATAATGTAACCGGAACGAAACTAAAATATCCTCGAATCCAATCAGCCTCAAAAGTCCGGTTATGTGTGTCGACTGTTTAACGAATAATTATTTGGGGCCATAATGAGCCAACATATATTTTTGGACCGAATTATGGAAGACTTTTCTATTATTAATCTTAAATTTACAATATATGTAAACCTGCTCAAACAAATATAGTTGTTACATTAATAAAAATACAAGCAAAGTCTATAAGTTACACATTATATTTGAGCCCTAATTTGTTATTTAAGAAAAAAGGGGACCGCAAATTTCATAAGTTTCACTTAATATTTGAGCCCAAAAATGGGACGGCCAATTTTTGTATACATTTTTAGGTATTAATCATAAATTAACAATAAATGTAATTCAATCACATTCTTACCGTTATACGCTATTTTGTCCAATATTAGGTTTTTAGTTGTTTAGGAAAACCCGATCCCTTGAAAAGTGTAGTAATTGTAGTAATTCTACAGAAGTATTAGGAAAACGCCATGGCAAAAATATGTCTACATTGATTTGGTGAGTGGTATGTTTTTGGCTGGAAGCTCCAATACCATTTTTTCTCCAGTTGGTCATAATATTTCCGTTGTTCGACGACCGCTCGAACGGTGTTTATTGTTTCCCACAGAGGCATGACGCGCAAGTCTCTCTCCATTAACGCTCGAACGCAGATGTCAGCTTTCAAACAGAGACTTTTCGCTCATCTACCGTGCGACAAGTGCTCGAGCGGGATATATTGTTTCTCACAGAGACATGACGCGCGAGTCTTGCTCTTTTAACGCTTGAACGTAGAAGTCAGCTTTCAAACAGAGACTTTTCGCTCGTCTACCGCTCGACTAGCGCGCGAGTTGGTATATTGTTCCTCACAAAGACATGACGCGCGAGTATCACTCCTTCGACGCTGGAACGTAGAAGTCGGCTTTCACAACAGATACATCACGTGTGACCCACATTTGACCAATGCTCGAGCGGATCCATGTGAATTTCATGACATTGTTTTCTGGACTCTACATTTGACAAAAGGGCTGAGGATTAGCCATCCACATGTAATGATATTTCATACACCCAGTGCAGGTCGAAAATGCTCAATTTTCGTTTGTTAAGCAATCCCTAGAATACACCATATTCAAATTATTCGAGAATCAATCAAAAAACCAACCCATGGCAACGGCCAAAATTTCTATGAAGCGCCACATCTAACACTTGCCATTGTTACATCAATAGAAACATGGACGGAAGAGAATGAAGTCATCCCCAATATATGAGAAGGTAGATCCTAAATAATGACAAGATAATTGATTGAAAACATCTTGATGTACATGCAATACAATGCTGACTTGCGCGTAGTAACTCTTAATCCATTCAAAACAGTGGCAAGTAATCTCCAATCCAATTAATAACAAGACCACAGATAATGCATAGCTAAAGCAATGATTCCAAACATCAACATATCAGTTGCAGCCGAATTCCATTTACTCATAACAGAAATTACAAAGTCAGTTAAAGGTACTGTTATCATGGAAAAACAAATAATATTACACATGACGTAACTCTCAAAGGAAGTGGAAAAAAATTCCAAAGTTATTTAAAGGGAATTTAACTAGGCCTTGCGCTGAGCGTGATCAAGACCATGAATGCCTTATGTGCAAACACGTTTTCAAGCTCCTTGCATCCCTTTAAGAACACTAAATGCTTGTCTTCTCCTAGCATTGACTGCATAAGGATGAGACACTTTGAATATGGATCATCTATGGCACCGGCCCCGCCTTCACTGGAGCCAGGGATTCTAGCGGCTTTACTCTGCAATGCAATCCATTGTTCGAGGATCTCGTTGCGGCAGTCATGAGCATCGACAAACTTGAGTAGAGCCATAACATAGACTTCCCCTTAGAACTCCTGGGGCGAAGGTGGACACTTGACGTGGAGTCGGTGGACCTTTTACCCGAATTGGTGCGGGCTGTCGAAGGAGGCGGTGCACCAGACGGAGCTGACACGAGGGGATCATAGCTGTCATCAATTCCCAAACCATTAAGCTCATCCTCGAGCACGCATTCATCATCCGTGTTGGGTGGGCTATAGGGAGAAGCATGGAGCAGGGCACCGTAGCTGTTGAGCCTGAGAAGAGTTTGTAGTTGGCAAGACCCTTTTTTCGAAAGGGTTTTGCATTTTTGTGCATCTGAATCAATGGAGAGAAAAACTCAGATTAAATTAGATTTGGGTTCATAGAGCATGCTTTAATGGGATGTATTTTTTTTGGAAGGCGTCAGTAAATTAATGGGATGTATTCAATAACGTAATAAAAGTAAGAATGTGAGTGCTACCAAACATGCATGGCTGAAATTGAATGTACTAGATAAAACTGACCAATTTTCGTCTTCTCGGTGGCCTACGAATGGTTTTGGTGATCAGGGGTTTCGTGGAACGCTCCCTCAGGTTGTAAGGTTTTACAAAACCAACCAAAAAATAATGAACTCCATTTGCATGTAATGGGCTATACGTACACTCAAAGCACGAATGACTTTCTAGTTTTGCAGAGAATTTACATACTACATAAGCAGGCATCCACTATACATATGGAGTACAAACAAAATACTAGTGGCATATACTTTAAGTGTAGAACATATTTACTCGATGTTGCATGCAGTGGCATTCGAAAAAGCCAAAACATTAGTAACAAGCAGGTGACACATTATGGGCAAACATATTTTATCGATACCGCCTGCAGTGGTAGAAGAAAAAGCTAAAAAAATAGTAACAACAGTTGACACAATAAGGGCAATATTGGGTGAAGTTCACTGAGGCATAAGATCAATCATTGTTGGTGCAAAGAAGGTGAACAATGTTGTGAAGAGGTTAAACCCGCGAAACATAACACATTAATACAGAATGGATTTGGAAGTTACCTCGGACCTAGAACGCGTTGTAGGAGCCTTCGTAGGTGTTGATGGGGAAGAGAACGGCGGGGGCTAGCGGGAGCGTGAATCCCGGCTGTCGGGCGTCCTAGGCGCTGGCGACGGAGGCCGGGCAAAGAAGATTACCGAAGACGGAGTGCCTCTGGACCGCTTAGAGTGGGTACTCACCCGATTGGGCATATTATACACCTGATCTGGAAGAAGAGGCGAGCGTGTTTGACAAGACTAGTATCGTGAGTCAATCGGAACGATCCGTCAATCTTAGAAATGAAGTCTGAGGTGACAATGTGATTAGATCTCGAGCGAATTGTGGAGGGAATGAAATATGGTATTCAATTCTCTGTTCTGTGGCAGAAGAGTGAGAGCGGGAATAAAGGGCTAACATCGAGCGATATAGATTGTTGTAGGGGAATGTGTACAGGAGTGTATGGAACTAGGTCAATGGGAAGTTAATAGGGGAGAACGTAGTTGAGGTGGTTGTTGTGGTTTGTTCAATCGGCAGCTGGAGAGAAGAAAGCCGTAATAAATTCGCATTAATGGTGGAGGAGAGCAACATCAGTGAGAATGGAGAAAGAAGAGGAAGAAGAGAGGAGGGTGTAGCCTCATACCCAATGGATACCGTCAACAGTTCCACTGAGACGACAGTGATATCTTTGTTTTGTACTGTGGTGAAGAAGATGCAGATAGACGTTAGAAGAGTTTTTGGAGTACGAGTCACAACCAACCAGCATGACACATGTGGTTGTGTATCTGTAGCAGTTAAACCTGCCAAACGCTGATGGAAGAACCTGGGTTTAAACCACGGTTTGCATCGCAAAACAAGAACCTACGCTCGTTTCCAAACGAGCTCTTGGAGTTTTTCTTTTTTTTTAGAGTTGATTAAAAATTATAAAGAGAAAATATTTAATACAGTATCTTGTAGTGAAAAAGTATTGAAGTTGATGTAAAATATGTGATGGAATTTGTGTAAAAGTTTTGTGATTTTGATGTTTGGAAGTAAAAATTTTAAACTTTTCAAAAAATTTATTGCAGTTAGGCACAAGAGTGTGTAATATTTTTGGTGGAATATATTTTCTTCTTTTTACACTCTCAAAGTGGCTAGAGGAGCCACACGAGGCGATAGCGCTGGGGGAGCCATGCTGGCGAATTTCCTTCACTTGTATCAAATGTGTGAATATTCGTAATTTCTATTAATGAAAACTGAATACGTACATCAGTATATATACAATTGATTTAGCTCATATGAGCTGTTATAACAAAAAAGACAATTAACTCTTATCTACTGTTATAAAATTACAACAGAAGCCACGTGTACTGGCTTGCCCGAGCCTTCTTTGTGCTCTGTTATTCTGCTATCGGTAGTAGTTAGATTTGCAGCATCTCGGCATTCTTCACGCTCCCCCTCAAGATGAACAACATTGTAAATGTTTAAAATGCCCATCTTGCTAATCAAATTGGTGAATTGATAATAACCTAAAGCTTTTGTAAAAACATCAGCAAGCTGCATATCAGTTTTAACATGTACAGTCTTAATGAGTCCATCTTGCACCTTTTCTCTCACAATATGGCAATCGATTTCTATGTTTTTCGTTCTCTCATGAAACACTAGATTTGCTGCTATATGTAATGTTGCCTGGTGATCACAAAATAACAGGGCAGATTTATCATGAGAAATGTGCAAATCTTTAAGTAACCGAAGCAACCACACAACTTCAAAAATAGTACAAGCCACTGATATATATTCTGCCTCAACCGATAACTTAGATACTGTTGTTTGCTTCTTTGACTTCTATGATATCAGTGAATCATCAAGAAATATGCAAAAACTAGTCACTGGTTTCATACTATCTACATAACCTTCCCAGTCCGAATATGAAAAGCCCTTCAGATGTATCTCTGATGCAGCAAACAAAAAGATGCCTTGTCCTAGTGTTCCTTTGATATATCGCAACACCCGAATGGTTGCTTTCAGATGTGTGTCTTGTGGCTTGTCCATGAATTGACTTAACACTTGAACTGAATATGCAACATCTGGATGTGTTATTGTCAAATAGATGAGTTTTCCAATCGACCTTCTATACACAGCAGGATCTGCTATTGACACACTTTCAGTGCTGCTACATTTTTGATTTTGCTCCATAGGAAATTTTGAAACTTTGCTGCCCAACATACCACTATCTCCTAAAATTTCCAGAACATACTTTCGCTGACAAAGTGTGATTCCTTTTGTTGACCGAGCAATCTAACCATGCAAAAAATATTTGAGAACACCAAGATCCTTCAACTTGAATTTGCTATATAAAAATACCTTTAAGTCATCAACAACTTTCAAGTTATTAAAAGCTATAAGGATGTCGTCTACATACACCAAGAGAGCCATGAAGGACTGTCCATTAATCTTTGTAAACAAAGAATAATCAGAAGTAGATTGAATGAAACCATGAGCTGTCAAGGTATGAGAAAACTTGCTAAACCACTGCCTTGAGGCTTGTTTAAAGCCATATAAGGACTTTAGAAGCTTACAAACACACTGATCCTCCCCCTGTTTAGCAAAACCTGGAGGTAAACACATATACACCTCTTCATGTAAGTCATCATGAAGGAAAGTGTTATTAACATCAAGTTGAGACAGATGTTAGCCATGGACAGCAGCTAAAGCAAGAATGGTATGCACATATCCCATAGGAGAACTCACCCCCAAAAGCTAGCTCAAGAGGGAAGGGAGCCTAAGGCATATAAACCCCACATTGGCATCCCATACTACCAATGTGGGACAGATCTCATACTCTCCAAATGATCCATAACATAACTATTTTTGCAACAGGAGAAAAGGTTTCATAATAGTCAAATCCTTCACGTTGTGTATAACCTTTGGCAACCAAGTGTGCCTTATGACGCTCTAGTGAACCATCAGAATGAAGTTTGACCTTAAACACCCATTTACAATAGATGGGTGTTTTACTAGGAGGCAAATCAATTAATTCCCAAGTATGATTAGCTTCCAAAGCAGCAATCTCGGCTATCATAGCCGCTTGCCAATAGGGATGACCAACAGCCTCATGAAAAGATGTAGGTTCATAAATGGTGGAAAGACAAAGAGAATATTGTCTTTGAAGAGGAGATAGTTTAGAGTACGAAAGAGAATGGGACAAAGGATAAGAGGTACCTGTTTGAACAGAACCAAATCTAGATGAAGGAGCAGAGTTGAGAGAAGATAGTAACCTGTGATGAAAATCATGCAAATAAGCAGGTATATTTCTGGTTCGAGTGGATCTGCGAAGAGCTATAGGAGGTGATGGTAAAGGAGTAGATACACTAGAAGGAGAATCAGAGGAAGTAATGGGAATAGGATGAACATGATGAGGTGAAATGGAAGGCAAATTTGGTATAACCTGAGGCAAAACAACAGAAGAAGGAACTGAATTTGTATGTGAATGAGGAGCAGAAGACAATAGTGTTGTATCATGAAAAGGAAAGATAGTTTCATGAAAAACAACATACGAGAAATGAATAGTCTTAGAATCAAGGTCAAAAACTCGGTAACCTTTAGTGCCAAAAGGATAGCCAGAGCTCTAGGTGAAAATTTGTCTCGGGCCATTCTCTGGCAAGCAAAAGAGACTTTGAGAACTAAGGGAGGAACTATGGAACCTATGAGGCTCTCAGAACCAAGGCATATGAGTTGATTGGAGAGATAGGCATATAAGGTAGGCTGAAGTGAGGATAGAACTACGATCCCCAAGAGCCCCTAGTTAAGTCTTGCATCCCAACATCTCATGCATGATACGAGAAATGAATAGTCTTAGAATCAAGGTCACTCGGTAACAAAAAGGATAGCTTAAGCTCTAGCTAGGAAGCATTCTAAGATGAAGTAAGATGGAGAAGTACCATAGAGAACAGAAAAATGAGATTGATTATTGAGAATAGGAGTAGGTATCCATTTATAAGGTAGGCTGCAATCAATCTTTGGACTGAAATCTAAGAGCCTGGGCTACTTTCAACTCTGCTAATTTGAATAATACCAGCATAAGGCATCATAAATTCCATCCCATTATCAATTCAAACACACTTGACAGTGGTAAGAAATTGATTTTGAACTAAGGCAAGAGAAGAATGTAACAGAGGATGAGTTTCGGATTTGAGTTACATAAGAAAAACCCAAAGACCATGAGTATAATCATCAACAATGGTTAGAAAATATCTATGACCAGCTGATGTAGAAGTAGAGAAAGGACCGCATATATCGTAATGTATGAGATCAAAAGGTTTAGAAGCAAGACTATCACTGTTATTGAGAGGTAAATATTTTTGCTGTGCTAGAGGACAAGTAGTACAATGAAAACTAGGAGAACAAGTGATAGTAGAATCAAGTTTATGTAAAACTGAAATTCTAGAATCTGACACGTCTTAAACGATAGTGCCAGAGATCAAAATATGAAGAAACTGAAGCAACAACAGGAGTATGGACAGAAATAGCCATGTTATTTTGCTGCAACACATAGAAACCATCTTTCTCTCTACCCAGCCCAATCATCTTCTTGTTGATAAGGTCCTAAATCAAACAATAATTAGAGAGAAAGACAAGACAATAACGAAGGTCAGATGTCAACTTGCTAGCTGAAATTAAATTGAAATTGAAACTAGAAACACATAGAACATTTCGGAGAATTAAAGGAGATAAGCAAACAGTTCCTATGTGAGAAACTATGGCTGACTGACCATCAGGAAGTTTGACAGTAGAATGACAAGGTTGAACATCTGAAGAGAACAAATCTATAGAGTTGATCATAAGATCAGATGCGCCAGCGTCGAGAATCCAAGTGACAGAAATATTTTTTGGAAAAGGAAGATGATAAAGCTGAAGAGAGAACATGAGAAGGACAACAATCACCTGAAAGGTGATGAGATTGAACCAGATTAGAAGAGGAGGTTGTTGGTCCTTCAGATTGCAGAGATTGAGAATTCTGAGAAGCAATCAGAGCGCTAGAGAATCATGTTCTGTTACTAAGGCGTCCCGAGCAGAGGCATCATTCTTGCCTCAAGCCACCTCACCTACTCTAAAAATATCCTAGCGTAGCTTTTCTAACAGAATATCTTTTACGTGTCAATATTGCATTGAGAGATGTAATACGTGGTGAAATCACCTCATTTCTAGGAAAAGTTGTTAGAGCAATAGGGTGTATAAAACACCGTGTATTTCCATGCAACGTGAATGAGAATCAAAAGCAATCATTATGGATTCAGTTTTTTGTCTTTTATCATGGTTTCAGAGCTTTTAGACTAAGAGTCAAATGGCTGATGACGAAGAGGTTGTGAATGCTACTCCACCTACCTCTTCTCCTTCCTCCACCCCCGTTATCAATAATATCACCTCCTTACCACATCTAGTCACCGTGAAGCTCACCCATGACAACTATTTGCTGTGGAAAGCTCAGATGGTTCCTTATCTTAGAGGCCAGCATCTCTTCGGCTACATTGATGGCTCTTTGCCTCCTCCAGCTCTTTTTCTTCCAGGCTCTACTACTCCAAATCCTGCTTCTACACAATGGGTTCAATAAGACTAGTTGATACTTAGTGCTCTTATCTCATCCCTTTCTGAAAACTTGATTGCTCAAGTTATTGGTTTGGCTACATCTTGGTTTGTCTGGCTTGCCCTTGAAAGTCTATTTGCTTCTAAAACCCAAGCTCGTTTGGGTCAGCTCCACTTTCAACTTGCTACCCTGAAAAAGGGTTCAGACTCCATTACCGATTTTTTTCGTAAGACCAAACTCCTCTCTGACACTATGGTTGCAGCTGGACACCCTTTGGACTCTACTGAGTTCAACTCCTATTTGCTTGCAGGTTTAGGTACTGAGTATGACTCTCTAGTCACCTCAGTCACCACCAGATTCGATCCTCCTTCCTCTGAGGAATTATACAGCCATCTCCTTACCCATGAGGCTTGGCTGTCTCACCATGCTTCGTCTCTACCTATCTCTGAGATCATTGCAAATCTCTTGACTAAACCTCAGGGTGCTCCTTATCGTGGAGGTCATGGTTCTGGTCGCCATCGTGGCCGCAGTAGAGGCAGAAATGGTGGAGGTCGTGGTCGCAGAGGTCCTTCTCCTCTATTTTTCACTGAAGATCGGCCTGTGTGCCAAGTATGTTTTAAGGCAGGTCATACTGCGTTGAACTGTTATAACAGGTTCACCCAATCCTTTCAGGCTCCTCCTCTGCCTTCCTTTGCTGCTCATTATAGTTCCCTGCCTTCAGTTCCCAACTCCAACTGGTACCCAGATTCGGCTGCTACAAATCATATGACGAATGACTTCTCGAACTTCGCCATCAATCCTTCTGAATATACTGGCAAAGGTCAAGTTCAAGTTGGGGATGGTTCATCTCTTCCAATTCAGCGTATTGGCAACTCTACTCTCTCCACCTCCCATGGCAATCTCCTTCTCCGAAATTTACTTCATGCTCCTTTAATTTCCAAAAACTTACTCTCTGTTCGACAATTTTTTGAAGATAACTCTGTATATTTTGAGTTTCACTCTTCCTTCTTTTGTGTCAAGGATCTTCATAAGGGAACCATTCTTCTCTGAGGCCTTACTAGAAATGGGTTATACACCCTTCCAACTACTGCCTCTTCAGCGTCTCCAGTTTCGTCCTCTTCACCTCAAACATGTGTGGGTAAGCGTACCTAGGTCTCTCACTAGCACCAACGGTTAGGGCATTTTTCCATGGCCGTAGTTCGACATATCTTGTATCGGTTTCAACTTCCAGCTACACCGCTCCCTGTCTTTGGTCTTTGTTCAGCTTGCTGCCAGGCCAAGTTGCACTCTCTCCCCTTTCCCCGGTCTTCCACACCCAACACCCGTCCACTACAACTTCTGTTTATGCATGTTTGGGGTCCTGTTCTAGTGGTCTCTAGGGAGGGTTTTCGATTTTATCTTTCTATTGTAAATGCTTTTAGTCGATATACCTGGTTTTTTCCTTTGCAATGTAAATCTGATGTCTACAATCATTTTGTTAATTTTCAAAAGATAGTGGAATGGTTCTTTATGCTAAAAATTTCGCCTGTTCAAACTTATTGGGGTGGGAAATTTTGCTCTCTTCATACTTTTCTCATCTCCCAAGGCATCACTCATCAACGAAGTTGTCCTCATATTCACCAGCAAAATGGTTTTGTTGAGTGCAAGCACATACATATTGTTGAGTTTGGCCTTGCACTCTTGGCTCATGCTGGTATGCCTTAGTAGCTCTGGCTCGATGCCTTCTGTACTGCCGTTTTCCTTATTAATAGGTTACCGAGTCCTATTACTCAGAAAGTGTCTCCTTTCTTTCTTTTATTTCATAAACACCCTGACCATAAATTTCTTCGTGTGTTTGGGTCTGCATGTTATCCTCATCTTCTTCCTTATAATAGACATAAACTCGATTTACGCTCCACTTTATGTGTTTTCATTAGATATAGCCTTGACCATAAGGGTTATCTTTGCTATCATGTTCCCACTACTCAGTTGTACATCTCTCGAAATGTTATTTTTGATGAGCAACTTTTTCCTTTTCGCACATCCTCTTCTGCCGAGTCTGTGTCTTCCTCGGTTCCTATGACAACACTTCCTCTATCTCTTAATCTACCTTCCCCTCACCCGGCTTCTCTTGTCCCTCTGACACCTTTGCAGCCTTTGTCCCTTGGCCCCACCGATGACGCTTCAGTCTCTTCGCCTGCTTCTCCACAAACCACTAGTCCTTCGGCTACTGCTATTTCCCCATAGATAACTCCCGAGGTCTCTCCTTCCAATTTTTCCTCTTCCTCTGAACCTCCTCCTCTTCCTTGTTATCCCACGCGTACTCGTCGCCCAAAACAATACACCAATGGCACTCTTCTTTGGCCTTCCCCAAGGGCTCATCTTACCACGGGTTCTTCAGTTCCTACTAAACCTACCTTTGTCACGGAGGCTCTTAAGCATCTTAAGTGGCGACAGGCCATGCAAGTAGAATTTCATGCTCTTTTACAGACCCATACTTGGACCTTGGTTCCTCCTACCCCTTCTCAAAATGTGCTCGATTGTAAATGGATCTTTCGCACCAAGTTTCTTGCCAATGGAGATGTTGAACATAGAAAAGCACGCCTTGTTGCCAAAGGCTTCCATCAACAACATGGCCTTGACTATCAGGAGACTTTCAGTCCTGTAGTCAAGCCTTCTACTGTTCGGTTGGTTATCTCTTTGGCTGTTCAGTCTGGTTGGACTCTTTATCAACTTGACATTCAAAATGCATTCTTGCATGGTGATTTGGCTGAGGATGTTTTTATGGCCCAACCTGCCGGCTTTGTTCATGCGGATTATCCTCTTCATGTCTGTAAGCTTCAGAAGGCTTTGTATGGGCTGAAGCAAGCTCCTCGTGCCTGGTTCTCCAAACTTAGTTCTCGATTGCTTGAACTCGATTTTACAGCCTTTCGTGCTGACTCCTCCCTCTTCACTTATAGACGGGGTGCTCTCTACATTTTTTTCCTAGTATATGTTGATGATATAGTCATCACCGGCTCTTGTACTGCTGCCATTCACTCCTTGATCTCCACGTTGGGTACTTCCTTTCCAGTCAAAGATTTAGGTCAACTGCATTATTTTCTTGGTGTTGAGGTCCACCACCTATCCTCTGGTCTTCTGCTATCTCAATGCAAATACATTTCTGATTTGTTGAAGAGGACTCATATGAATTTGTGTAAGCCTGTATAGACCCCTATGGCCACCACCGATTCTTTTTCTGCTCGGGAGGGTGCCTCTTTTGAAGATCCCACACTATATCGCAGTGTTATTGGGAGCCTTTAGTACCTCTCATTTACTCGTCCCGATCTCTCTTTTGTAGTAAATCGTGTATGCCAGTATATGCATGCTCCATGTGTTCCACATTGGCAAGCTGTCAAATGAATTCTCCGGTATCTTCGACACACTATTGATTATGGCTTACACTTTTTCTCGCTCCTCTACTCGGGTGCTTGCTGCATTTTCGGATGCTGACTGGGTGGGATGCCCTGATGATAGACGTAGCATTGGTGGGTTATGTGTCTTTTTTGGCTCTCATCTTATCAACTGGAATTCTCGGAAGCAAGCGACCATTGCTCATTCCAGCACCGAGGCCGAATACAAGGCCATGGCTAATGCCACTTGCGAGTTGTTATGGATTCAATCTCTTTTGTGTGAGCTTGGCATGTCTCTTTCTTCTCCCCTTGTTTTGTGGTGTGATAACCTAGGAGCAACTTATCTTATTGCAAATCCTGTTTTACATGCCCGGACGAAGCATGTTGCCGTAGACTACCATTTTGTTCATGATTGAGTTGCTTCCAAATCCTTGATTGTTTCTTTTGTTTCCAGCAAAGATCAGCTGGCCGATGTGTTTACAAAGCCACTGTCTCATACTCGATTTGCTGCTCTTCGTACGAGCCTCTCTGTCATTCCTTTCTAGCTGGGCTCGCGGGGGGATGTTAGAGAATCGCGTTCTGTTACTAAGGCGTCCCGAGCAGAGGCATCATTTCTGCCTCAAGCCACCTCACCTACTCTACAAATATCCTAATGTAGCTTTTCTAACAGAATATCTTCTACGTGTCAATACTGCATTGAGAGATGTAATACGTGGTGAAATCACCGCATTTCTAGGAAAAATTGTTAGAGCAACAATGTTTTATACACTGTGCATTTCCATGCAACGTGAATGAGAATCAGAAGCAATCATTCTGGATTCAGTTTTTTGTCTTTTATCACAGAGAGAGTATCTGTTGATATTGCTCAAAAGTAAAAGGTGATGCAAGGGAAGCTGATACTAGATTTGAAACAAGTTCATGAAGTTGATCAGCGTAATTAGAACCAGTAGAGGTTGAACCAACAACATTGGCAGCAATTCCAAGAGGTTTAAGCTTGGTACAATAACCAGGAGGATAGCCTATCAGCTTATAGCACTTGTCCATACTGTGTCCAAGATTGCCAACAATGGCTACACTGTGGTCGTTCTTTTCCTCTAGGATTAAATTGACGAGGAGCTCCCGCGAATTTGCGATACAAGAGAGCTATGGAGTCAACAAAAGGATCATAAGTTATTCCTCTCTGTCGTTCCTCTTGCAAAATCAAGGAGAAAACCTTATTTATTGGAGGCAGAGGAATGGATAACAAGATTTGAGCTCGAACTTGAGCAAAAGAGTCATTTAATCCCATCAAAAAATGCATCACAAACTCAGATTGTTGACCTTCAACAACAATACACAAAGCACCACATTAACATCCACAAGAACAGCTCGGCAGAGGTTTATAATTATGTAATTCATCCCAAATGCCTTTCAGTATAGTGAAATAAACACTAACCAAATCAGATCCTTGAGCTAGGGAGGAAATTTACTTTTGCAACTGAAAAATCCGTGGTCCGTTCCCTTGAGAAAACCGATCACGAATGTCATTCCATACATCCTTAGCATCAGTGATGTAAATGACACTTGCTGCAATCTCTTTAGCTACTGCATTGATTATCCGAGAAAACACTATGGTATTGCATTGACACCACGCACCATACAAAGGATCCGTCGACGATGAACGAGAAAGTGATCCATCGATGAAGCTAAGCTTATTTTTGGCTTTCAATGCCATTAGCATCGAACGATTCCACGTATGATAGTTTTCGCCAGAAACGTGAAGTAACTATGTAGCAAGCATTGAACCATGAGTTTCTCCATAGTGAAGAAAATGAGGATTAGAAGGAAGATCTTCCTTGGAGACTACTAGATTCGAAGGAGTGACAATAGGAACAATTGGAGGTTCTAGAATCGACATTGCGACAAGAAATTACAATGGAAAAATAAGCGAAAAAGTGTCTGTTTGGCAAGAAAATTGGAAAAGGGAACTCTATGTTAAGAGAGCTCTGATATCATATCAAATGTGTGAATATTCTTAATTTCTATTAATGAAAACTGAATACGTACATCATTATATATACCATTGATTTAGTTCATATGAGCTGTTATAACATAAAAGACAACTAACTCTTATCTACTGTTATAAAATTACAACAGAAGCCACGTGTACTGGCTTGCCCGAGCCTTCCTTCTGCTCTGTTATTCTGCTATTTGTAGCATCTCGGCGGTCTGCACAACTTGCTCAAGAAGTACCTACTTTAGACAAGCTCATGATCATCAATATCTATCTACTGAGTGCAGTAAGCGGCCAGTTCAGAAGTGATTTAACGAATTTGAAGGGACAGATGGATGAACTGTCTTCTCATCTCAGTCCCCTGTACGACAGTTCTCTGCCGCAGGATAAGGCTCAAGGTTTGGTCGCAGGTATGACACGCTTACGATATAAACAAAAAAAGTTAAAACCCTTTACACGTACATAATATTCTATATGCTCAAAACATTTTTCTTTTAAGGAAAAAACTGAAATATGCTTGGCTTCCTAAAGTTAGATAACAAAAATGCTCACTAGATTTTAACATGATTTTAAAAAATTCTCTGAGTTTCGAAAAAAATAGTTAGCAAATTAAGTTACTAAGCTCAATTCTGTCAAGATTATTTAATGAAAAATTTGTCACCCCTAACCGCAATTTGCCACTTGTCATAGAAATAAATAAAAATGGTAAGAGTTGTAAATTAAAATAAAACTTAAAGAAATCTAAAAGTAGAAACTTAAAAAAAAATTAAATTATAAATTAAAACATAAAACTAAAAAATTCCAAAAGTTAAAAAAATAAATAAAAAGGGGATCGGGGAGGGCAGTTTCCACCAGCTTCTTTTTTTAGATTTTTTTAAGTTTTAATTTAATTTATCTTATGTTTGTGATAGCCAGGGAGTCGTGATGGGTTGCAATCCGATGTTTAATTGGTGAAAACCAAGCTGAATGTCTGCGAGTATTATATTCTCGTTTCACATCGATATGCTTTGTATGATGGCGGATGATGGCAAAGATTCTCCCACTCATTTCTTCACAAAACACAAACCAATCGTACAAGCAAGCCTGCATCATATCCCCCCTCACTTTTTAACATCGGCTAGGAGCTTCACAAACTCGTCCAACTCCTTGGCCGAACTCCCTCCATTGACCACACTCAGGGCCACGTCGCTGAGCTCTTTGGCGCGGGACCTCTCTGGTCTCGATCCCTCAACAGAGATGGCCAATAACCGAGCCAACGGTTGACTCCGGAATGTTCTGAGTGCCCTCACCTGCTCCGATCGCCACTCCTAATTGGTCCACCATCAACTTGGCATTCGTATACTGGTCCGCACCCATTGGCCACGTCAGCATCACAACTGCAGCGAATGGTCCGGACGAGCATCCAGCCACGTCATTACCTCATGACATGGCACAGAGCTGACCCCACCTCTACTGGCGGACTCCTCTAGATTACTGTTGTCGGGTGGCAACACGGGTCCCACGGCAAATACCCGATCGTGCCCGAGTTCTCTCTTCAAATGGTCAAAGTACACGCGCTCCAACTCGACGAACGAGTTAAACAGAAACCCCAATTCGCTGCATTGTCCAACAGGTTACTCATGAAAAATTCTTTATCTGGGTCTCCTCTAAAGCATCTGACATGTGGTGGGATCTGCCACCAAGGATAAACCGGGGACTTCGGGATTTTGGGAAAGGAAACTTGGAAGTTCATGTCCTCCGGATCGTCAGGTTCCCGTGGGTCGCTACCCATTGAGAAACCAACCGACAATGCAAATGCGCTGCAGGGGCAGAAGACGATACATGGTATTGGGAGTTAAATGTAATTTTTATTATTCTGTCTCCCGTCTATTAGTTTCTTTACAAGAGCTTCGGTCCTTTCTATATAGAAGGCAGTACGTTGTTATTGTAACGTATGAGTTTCATTCTCAATAATACGAACTCTTTCTTCATCCTTTCTCTCTACCTGTTTCACCTTTCTACATGGTATCAGAGCATTAAACGCTTATTCTTAATCACACTTTGTTTCCTCTATTATAATTCCTTTATCTGTTCAATTGACCAAGATCAATGGCCGATGCTGAAGCTGAAGTCTCAAGAATAGATCGCACAAATGTGGTTGTTGACCAAGATCAGGTGACACATCAAATGCTCCGATAGTATCTCCACAGTTGAACGGCAAGAATTATTATTCTTGGAGCTGTGCGATGTTGATGGCCATTGGAGCTCGAAATAAGTTCGGTTTTCTTGACGGTAGCATCAAAAGACTAGCTTCTACTAATGTTAATTTCAGTGGTTGGTATCACTGCAACCTAATGGTATCCTCTTGGATTTGTGCATCCATATCTCCAGAAATTGCACAGTTGATTTTTTACATAGAATCTGCTGAAAAGATGTGGAAAGTGTTAAAGGAAAGGTATGAGCAGAGCAACGAACCTAGGATTTTTGAGCTGTAGTAAGCAATTAATAGCATTGTTCAAGGTCAATCTTCAGTTAGTGAATATTTCACAAGATTGGAATCCTTGTGGAATGAATTACACCAATTTTCTCCTCTGTCGGTTTGCACATGTAGTCAGTGTGACAAATGTACTTGTAAGGTCTTGGAGACTATAACAGATCGAGAGAATAAGCAATTGATTATGACTTTTCTCATGGGATTGAATGATACTTATCTCCCTACTCGAGGCAACATCTTGCTTATGAAGCCATTCCCTTCTTTAAACGAAATCTATTCCTTGATCATACAAGAAGAAAGACAGAGGTCATTAATAGGAGTCCTCTTAATCACGAAAATTTAGCAATGTTAGCAGCAAATCAAAGTGAAGCTCATGTTGTTCGACTGAAGGTGTTCAATAATGCTGGTCAACGAGAAAGACCTCTCTGTACTTACTGCAACTGCAAGGGTCACACAAGGGAAAAGTGCTTCGAATTGCATGGTTATCCTCCTGGATGGGTACATAGGAAGAAATGAGCCACTGATTCATGATTTACTTCTTCTCCTCATTCTGCACACCGGGTGTTTGCTTCTTCTCCTCATTCTGCACACCCGGTGTCTTCAACTGTGGAAGTTCCTGCTAATCATTCAAGTTCGATAGGTTCTCAAGACCAAATTCAAAAACTTCTGAACCTACTCCAAGCTCAACTAAAAACAGATTCCCCTTTGCATGTTTCACCTCCATCTCAACCTTTAAGCTTTGCCAATATGGCAGGTATACCATTCCAATCTTATTCTAACACTGTCAAATGTCATTCTTCATTTACACATTCTCATCCTTTGAATTTTTGGATTATTGATAGTGGAGCTGCAGACCATATGGTTTGTTCATTATCTCTTTTCTCTAGCTTTCATAAATCTGCTCCCACTCTAGTTCATTTTTGTAATGGCATCACAGCTTCGGTTACTCACATTGGTTCAATTGTTCTTTCTCCTGATTTAGTACTTGACAACGTCTTATATGTGCCCAGTTTCACTTTTAATCTCATTTCTACTAGTAAACTTACCTCTGCTGGTGATATAGGATTAATTTTCTTGTTTAATAAGTGCCTTGTGCAGGACCTGTGTGTTTGGAGGATGATTGGAGTGGCTGATCAGCTGAATGGTCTCTATCTGTTCAAACCTTCCTCTATTTTCTCTAGTTCTGCAGTTTCTGTATTGTCCAACAAATTGACTTGTCTTTCAACTTCTGAAAATAATACATTGTGGCATCTTAGATTAGGTCATATGTCACGTTCCCGAATGTCTCTTTTACGAGATGTTCTTCCTATTGCCAATATTCCTTCACACAATCATTGTGATGTTTGTCCTTTGGCTAAGCAACTTCATTTCCTCTTAGTTCAATAAAAACTTTCAAACCATTTGATATGATACATTGTGACATATGGGGTCCTTTTGCCACAGCTACTTCCCATGGTCATAAGTATTTTCTCACTGTTGTAGACGATTATACTCGTTGCACTTGGGTTTATCTTATGATCAATAAATCTGAAACTAGATTGTTCTTGGAGTCTTTCTTCAATTTGGTTAAAACCCAATTTGCTTCAACTATCAAAGTCCTTCGATCAAACAATGGTGTTGAATTTAACATGCCTTCTTTCTTTGCATCTAAGGGTGTTATTCATCAATTTAGTTGCACATGTACCCCTCAACAAAATGGGGTAGTCGAAAGAAAGCATCAGCACCTATTGAACATAGCTCGAGCCCTTCATTTTCAATCCAACATCCCACTTACATATCGGGGTGATTGTGTCATGACAGCAACTCATCTTATAAATCGGTCTCCCTCTCCTTTGCTTCAAAATAAGTCTCCTTATAAGCTCCTCTATACTACCAAACCCAACTATTCTCAATTCAAAGTTTTCGGTTGTCTCTGTTTTGCTACTAATGTTCAGCCTCACAAATCTAAATTTGCTCCTCATGCCAAGAAATGTGTTTTCTTAGGCTATCCTTTTGCTGTCAAAGGTTACAAGCTTCTAGATCTTGAAACCAATTCTACTTTTATAACTCGTGACGTTATTTTTCACGGGTTTTCATTTCCTTTTAAACATTTCAAATCGGTTCCTTCTACCTCAGATTTTGTTGTTCTGTTCCAAACTCTGAGTTTGTCTCTCCATCACATACAAATTCTCTTAGTCTTGACTTGGTTCCTTTGGTTATTTCTCCATCAGAACCTCTCTCTTCTTCCATTTCCATTGCTGATTTTATACCACCTGATTCTTCCCCTATCATCACTCCACCATCTGTTCCACTTAGACGATCATCTCACCTAAAAACCAAGCCTTCCTATCTTAGAGACTGCCATTGCAGATTAGCTTGCTCATTTAATGATCACTCACTGCCTTAAGTCTCTATACCATGGGATTCTGTCAAAGCTATTGATTTAACAAGGTATATTTCCTATACTCGTTTTTCTCCTTCTCATCGAGCTTTCAGCTTAGCAATCACCACAAACACTGAACCTAAAACTTATCACCAAGCTACCTTAGACCCCAAATGGCAAGAGGCTATGATTAATGAAATCACAGCTCTTGAAAATAATTGAACTTGGATCGTTACAGATTTACCTCCAGGTAAGAAACCAATAGGTTGCAAATGGGTTTATCGTGTGAAATATAAAGCTGATGGTTCTATTGAGAGATATAAAGCCCGGCTTGTGGCTAAAGGTTTTACATTAACGTGAGGGTGTGGATTATGCTAAAACCTTCTCTCCAGTAGCTAAAATGACTACAATCCGTTGTGTTTTGGCTCTTGCTACAAGTCAACGTTGGTTTCTTGAGCAATTGTGAATAATGCATTTTTACATGGGGATTTAAATGAGGAAGTTTATATATTTATTCCTCCTGGTTTTGCTAATGAGGGGGAGCACAAAGTTTGTAAATTGCTCAAGTCTCTCTATGGGTTAAAGCAAGCCAGTAGGCAGTGGTTTTACAAGCTTTTGGAAGCTCTATTTTCTCTTGGTTATCACCAGTCCAAAGCTGATTATAGCTTGTTTACCAAGCTTAATGGTTCCTCTTTTACAGCTTTGTTAGTCTATGTGGATGACATAATCATTTCTTCTAATGATATGTCTTATGTCACCCAAGTTAAGTCTTTCTTGGATAGTCAATTCAAGATTAGGGATTTTGTTCCACTCAAGTATTTTTAGGGACTTGAAATTGCTCACAGTGTTGCTGGTATCTCTTTAAGTCAGCACAAATATGCTCTTGAAGTGTTGGAAGACAACGGCTATCTTGGCTGCAAACCTAGTTCTTTTCCTATGGACTTCCATATTGAAATTGACCAAGGATGATTCTTGATTATTATCTGATCCTTCTTAGTATAGAAGACTCATTGGTTGCTTGCTCTACTTAACCATTACTCGCCTTGATTTATCCTATGTTGTTCACGCTTTGGCACAATTTATGGCCACACCTGGACATTCTCATCTTGATGCAGCATACCATGTTCTTCGTTACATCAAATCTGCTCGTGGACAGGCTTTATTCTTTCCTGCTTCTTCTTCCATCCAACTGAAAGGGTTCTGTGATTTGGATTGGGCTGCGTGTGTTGATACTCGACGTTCCATTACTGGCTTTTGTCTTTTCCTTGGTGACTCTCTTATTTCTTGGAGTTCGAAAAAGCAACACACAGTTTCACGAAGCTCAGCTGAAGCTGAGTATCGGGCCTTGGCCTCTATTGGTTGTGAAGTCCTTTGGATTAATCAGCTTCTTACTGATTTGCATCATTGTCCATCTTCTCCTGCTTCCATTTATTGTGATAGTAAGGCTGCCCTCTCTTTAGCCGCTAATCCTGTTCACCATGCTAGAACAAAGCATGTAGAGATCGACTGCCATTTTATTTGTGAACAGCTTGCTAAAGGGGTTCTCAATACCTTCTACATCACCTCAGCTCATCAATTGGCTGATCTTTTCACTAAAGCTCTTGGTGCTTCTCAGTTTCATTCCCTCCTTTCCAAGTTGGGCATTCATAATCTTCATGTTCCATCTTGAGGGTGAGTATTGGGAGTTAAATGTAATTTTTATTATTCTTTCTCCCATCTATTAGTTACTTTACAAGAGCTTCGGTCCTTTCTATATAAAAGGCAGTACGTTGTTATTGTAATGTATGAGTTGGTATTCATTCTCAATAATACGAACTCTTTCTTCATCCTTTCTCTCTACCTACTTCACCTTTCTACACGTGGCACACCGAGCTCGCTGGCAAGGTGGCAGGTCCAAGCAAGGAGGATATCCGAAACAATAGCCATGGGCGGCGAGGATTGGGATTGGAACCATTGGAGGAGCATAGGATAGTGAAGGTCACAGGACGCGCGTATGTTAGAGACAAGCCTCTTTAGTGGTGGACAGGAAATAACGGGGTTCGGGGCAAGGAGAACCAATTGTTTGAATGAAGATGGGTTGGTGGAGAGATAGGGTTCAAGTAAGGGGAGGTTGTCAGGGGTGACCAAAACAGTAACGCTTAAGCCGCGGATGAGCAACCGTTGGGTGAGGTTGAGGAGGGGTATAATGTGATCGGAAGTGGGGTAGGGATAGAATAAAATATGGACACCGGTGGCGGTGGTCATGGACATGGTTAAGGAACTTCGTGAGGAGGTTATTCTGTTGACTGGCGGCTATGGTGCTACAATTGGGAAGTTGTTGTATATGCTTATGTAGTTACGAGGCTTTCAGTATGCGGAGCTCAAACATGGAATGCTGCATGCCTTCGCTGACTTGTTGCTGTGGAATCTTTCGCCCTTTATGGTGTATCTTCTTCCTTGTTAATGTGTCACGAGTGACGACAGGAACAATGTCAGATGGGCCCTGGATGGCAATTTTCCCACACACGCAATCCTGTCACGTCCAAAAGTAGAGGTCCAATTTAGTGCTGTTCAGCCCAATGAGAAAAATCGGGTTTCACTAGTACCGCGATCGGGTTTTCGTTATCCGATTTAACCGGTGTCCGTACTGGGTATACTAGATTTTTTATTTATTATTATTTTTCTAGTAAAAAAAAATGTAAATGCATAGCCTAAAAAAGGAAACCATATATTGGGACAGAGAGAGAGGGTTCCGTTTCTCTCAGGGCAAAACTCGTCCAGATTGTTATGATTTGAAATTCCTAGAGCAAGTTTGGAAAAAGGTCTTGGTTTTGGTTTCAAATTTCAAAATTTAAAATTTAAGATTTAAATATTGCTTTCTTGCAAGGGATTATGATATTCAAAAAATAAAAATAATATAATTTAAAAAATCATAACAAAATATTTCATTCAAAAAAATTTGTAGAAAATAGTTTCATAAATATAAAAATAATAAAATTAGTTAAAATATCAAAGTAATAATTTTTTTTTTTACAAAAATAAAAAGACCAAGATAAAAATCATGCGAAATTTATAAAACAAATAAAATTTGAAAAAAATAATTAAAAAATATAAATATGATTGATATTTTCAAAAATACAAATTTAACAATAATTAGCAAATATAATCATTACCAAAATTATTACAAAAAAATAAACATGTACGGCATTATTTGGTCTCGCATTAGGTGTTTGCACTGGTTACATATTCACATAAGTGTAGGCCTGATCACTGATACCAGTAGTGGGCAGGTTAACCGCACCACTGCGGGTACCAGCACCGTGTATTGTGTAGCAGCACCAATGTCGGTGAGCAAAATCCCCAAATAACGAAGATTTTGCCAGTGGCGGTGAAATTGCTCTCGCTGGACAGTTTCACCACTTTCAACGTTTTTCAAATTTTTTTTTAATATATATATGAAACGACGGCATTTCAGTTTTTCTTCTTAACCCTAAGTCCCTAACCCCCCCCCCCCCCCCACAAGACCACAACAATCTGAAACTCTCTCTCTCGCCCTTTCGTTGCGTTTTGATAATATAGTATTTATTTTTTTTGTTGTATTTTTGGAAAAATTTTCTAGTTTCTTGCGATTTGGAATCCACAATTTGGTTTGGTTTGGATGCGATTTGGTTTGGTTTGGAATCTGCAATTTGATCTTGGTTGAAATCTTGCGATTTGTGCAGTTTGTTTTGATTTTTGTAGGATTTTGTTTCAGTTGGAATCTGCGAATAGATTGTGATTATGTTGTGCGAGTTTATCTCAAGTCCTCACTTTTTAATTTGGGAAAATTACATGGGGCTCACTAGGTTTTAGCCTAATATCAAAAGTCTTACTGAGTTTTAAAAAAAATCTTAAAGCCCACTAAGTTTCTCATTTTGGTATGAAAACTAACTCAAGCCAACTCCATTACTGGAGATAACGAGGCCTAGTATACTTAAATTAAATGTCAGAGCTAAAATCAATCACTGGCTGCCACGTGTTTAAAATTCCTTGTCTGCTCCATTCTGTCTCTCTTCTGCCACGTCGTATGCCATGTGATACAAAAATTAACTCCGACGTGGTATGCGTTGTGACAAACGGAAAACTCAATGGAGCAGACAAGGAATTTTAAACACGTGGCAGCTATCAATTGGTTTTACCCTAACATTTAGCTGTGGCAGACGAGAGACCGAAGGGAGCAAATAAGAAATTTTAAACATGTGGCAAACATTGATTGGTTTTTAGCCTTGACATTTGGCTTAAGTGGACTACGCTCAATTATCTCCAGTAACAGCATGGGCTTGAAGTTAGTTTTCATACCAAAATAAAAAACCCAGTGGGCTTTGAGATTTTTTTAAAAACCCAATGAGATTTTTGATATAAAGCTAAAACCCAGTAAGTTCGATGTAACTTTCCCTTTTAATTTTGTAATTTTTTCTAATTTTTTTGAATTTTGGGTGATTGTGATAGTTACCGCCCACCGCCACCGCCAAAACCACCACCGTTAGGTGATAGCTGTTCCTCTTACGGTGGTGGGGACAGTTCCCGCTTTTGGAGAACCACCCGTAGCGATGATGGTGCCAGTGGAGGCCATAACTGCCACCAGCACCAGCTATGCACAACCTTACATAAGTGTGTTTATGATAATAAAGTCATGTTAATGTAATTGAAATCATTTTAACCGTGATAAAATTGTATCCTATCTCTAGACTTTGATAAAATTGCATCCTATCTCTAGCCTCTTCGTCAACAACACATAAAAACACATTTCGCTGTTTTTGGTTTTTAATTCTTTCTTTTGGGCAATATACTCTACAAATAAAATTATAAAATATTATTGAGTTGTAGACGTCATAGATGCCAAATAAATGATTTTATCTGGTGAGATACTCAACCAAAAGGACAATTGTATATATATATTCTTCTTTTTTTTCTTTCTCTTTTCTTTTTCATTTTGTGCAGATAATATACTGACAATTTTTAGAGAAAATAGAGATGTATGCTAAAGAAAAAGGATAAAGTAAGAAAATATTAACTTTCTTGGTAAAAAAAAAAGGAAAAGAAAAATTAACAAAAAGTTACCAAAATTGAGAATTGTGAATTGAAATAAAAACAAATATTTATTAAATGAGCTATTTAACTCGTTCTTTCACCCTGAGATGAGTTGGCAAAGTAAACTCTTCCAGAAGATAAAAGAAAAGCTTGCCTATCTTTAAGAAAAGATTTTAACTTGCCCAGACTGAATCTTTTATGCAATGATATGCTTCAAAGTTTTAGTTTTGGTGTGCAAACTATGGGAACCACTACAAAAAAAAAGGGCTTTAGCAGTGGTCAGCGACCGCTGGTGAAAACCGTGACCTATAATGGCGGTCACTTAGTAGTGGTCGTAACCGCCGCTAAAGACCGGAAACGCTTTTTTGAATTTATCAGCAGTGTTTCCCTAAAATGCTGCTATAGCTCAAATTTGTCTTGCATTTAAATATCTACAGTAGAATTTTGTGACTGCCACTAAAAACATGTGCCAGCGTTTTTTTTTCTTTTTTTTTTACCCAAAAGAAAAACGTTGCAACAATTATATTTATAAAAACACCTACATTTTTAATTTGTAATACAAATTTATTTTAATAACCATAATTCATTGGATGTAAAAACTTAAAGAACAAGAATAATAAAACAAAATATACTTCATCATTGATTAATAACGTTTTACAACAAACACAAGAATCTCTACAAATAATCTAAAAAGTAACAAGTTTCTAATATAAAATAACAATAAGCAAGGACCAACTAAAATATTCAAATACGACACAATAAGCAAGGACCAAATGAAAACAAATATCACATGAGAAATAGAAATAACAAAAGAGAGAGAAAAAAATGTACCAAAATGAGGAAGAGATTAGCTAACCTCACTGGGAAGCAATACAGAATATGACAATGGGAAATGCTTAACAATAAATGGTGAATGGATTTCAGATTTCATTAGTTTTTATTTTTTTTTGTGTAAGTTATTGATTTTAGATTTCATTAGTTTAGATTTTATTGATATATGATCAATGAACCAAAAGAAAAAAATATATATTAGGCCGAGTGTGTAAAATGTTAAAAAAATAGTCCAATATAAATACAAGTTAATCGGGAACCTCCACCGCTAAGGGCGGGTTATTGCCCTTAACAGTGTAAGTGGCGATTGGCCAATATTTGAAAATTGGCCTATCTGGTGTAGGTGCCGGTTTTGGCCATAACCAACACTTACATGCACGAGGTTGAACAACCCTAGTCCAATCCTTCTCAAGAAAGAAAAGAATTTAATACTTAGTCCCAAAAAAAAAAAGAGAAAAAAAAGAGGCTAGTATTTATTTGTAAAGCATTTTATTCGCTCTAAAATCAAGAAGATGTTTTTTTAAGGCAATAGAACCACGGATCGACTGAAGGAGAGCGCCCCTCTCTGGTAATCACAGTAGAAAGCAGTATTTTATTGGAGCATGCAGCAGCTGATCAAAAAGTTTGGTGCTAGTGTTTTCCTCCTCCTATCTTCCGTATCTCTTTCTATCTGTCTCTCTCTATCTCCAGAAGGTTTTTTTTTTTCCCTTCTAAGCATCCAGAAGGTGTTTCATTTGAAGCCAGTAACAGAAAAAAAAACCCTTTGTTAGCAGCAAAGCCGAGCAAACCTATTAGAGAATGGAATAAAACTACATTGGTCTTTTGCTTCTTTTTTTAAGGTTTTTTAGGCAAATGGATAAAAACTACTTTGCGTTGATGGGTGGGCATTTGCACCGACGGTGACGGGTTAACTTCCGGTTACAGATACCGGTACCGGTGTGTATATCTTAGGATTAACAGTGCTATTACCGGTGCAGGTAACCGCCCGCTAATCTGGCGAAAAAACTGCCGCGTTTAATTTTTTTTTTTTTTTTACAAAAGTTACAAAACTACACTGTTTTATACATGTTAAAAAAAAAAACCATACTAATGTAAAAGTAAAAGGCACTGGTCGTGAACGGCACTGTTCTACAGGGTTAGGGTAAAATTCCCTAACCCTGTTACAATGGGATTCACATTGTGAAATCCCTGTTGGCTGTTGCCTTGCGCGGCTGCGCCTTGGCCATATTCAAATTCCAGAGACTGAGAAACCCAGTTTCCCCCCACCCCCACACTGACCCAGTGACATTGCTCCCCAGCAACTCTGCAAGTCGTCGTCAAGCTTCTAGTAGACAAGCCCAGCACGCCGTCGCCATCCAGCAGGCAGCAGACCAGCACATTGCACTCCATTGAGTTCGTGAAATTGGAACAAACGTTTGAGCTCCCTTTGTAACGTTTGAAATTTATGAGAATTTTGGTTTGTACTGTTTGTGAAATTGCGAGTTCGTGACTTTATTTGGAGTAAAGCTGTGAACGGTTTGCTTTGTCCTTTAGTTGTTTGTGGAATTGTGAGTCATAGGCTTTGATACTTTGTTCGGTGTGAGTCTGTGACCATGTGAAGTTATTGCTACTTTATTAATTACTAGTTACTAGAATCCAAACGAAGAGTCTAACTTCACTTTTGACTCTTTGAATATGCTGTTGAAAGTTGAAACTTGAGCTGTTCGGTGTGAAGTTATTGGGCAATGGAGTGGAGGTGTCCCATTTGTAATAAATTAAGATGCTTTTTTTCTAAATTAATAAATTAACATGTTAAATAAGTCCTATACAATTTAAAATGACGCCGATAGTGGTTATTCACTCAAAATAATTTCTATAGGTTCCGCTCCAATTCATGAGCCCTTGCATTTGTTTAGTGAACTGAGAATGCCGCCCAATAGCAGTACAATTAATTATTATTCTTAGTTAAATCAATACTTAGTGGATGACTTTGATTCATGAGCCCTTAATACAGTATTCCTTAATTAGCATTTGTTTATGCATTTTTCAGAGGTTGATACTGGGAAGAGGCCTGCGATGACTATCACTTAGAATTAATTGACGGTTGAGACTTGAGATGATTATTGAATCATTGATTATGTGACATACTTTTGTTGGGCTTTTGTTGGAATATGTTTGTTGGATACTTTTGTTAGACTTTAGTCTTTATGTTTGAATATGATATGATGTTGGACTTTTGAACAGCTTACTATATTTGTTATGAGTATTAATGATTATAATATTATATTTGAATAGGTTATGATATTTGTTAAATGGTCTAAAAAAGTCCAAGAAAAACAGCCCAAAAACCGTGAAAAAAATGAAAAGCCTAAAAAAAAGTCCATTTTTTTTTTCAGCCAAACGATTACGCGCTTTAAGCGGTTATTGTGTAACCGTTACCGTTAATACCGTCACCGGCAAGAGCGGTTATTGTGACTTAGCGGTGCGGTGGCGGTGGCGGTGTCAAATATGAGATTCCGTCAATTGCGGTGACGGTGACGATTTATGCCAAACCGTCACCTACACTACCGTTAACCACCCCTATTTGTGTTCATGGAGTGCCCAATGGATCAATATAGAGTTAGGTATGGACGTTAAAGTTCGTACATTGTCGATATATTTAGATCATGTTCCACTTTTAGTCAGTTATGAGGAATTATATATATGCTGTGCCAGTACAACTACACACTGTGGTTCACCCCTTACGAAAGATTAACAATCTCTTAATTAATTTTTGATAGTCCAGAGTGATTTGGTACCAGAAGTGATTCGTTGGGTGGATTGGTGTTTCTATTATTTGGTGTGCATATATATAGAAGCACCAACCCACCGAACATTGAAACAGATAGATTGCTGCGTAAATGATATAGCCAGAGACTTAATCCATGGGTTGGCTAGTGATTAAAATATTAGATTTTGGTAGTATGTTCTCTCTAAAATCTTAAATTTAAAATTTTATAGGTACTACAAATTATTTAAGACTATCCCAAAACTTTTAGTCTAATAATTGTCCAATTTATGTAAAAAGAGAGGACTATAGATATTCAAAATTAATCGAAATGCGCGTAAATTGATTGTAAGTCTGAATAACAACCCTAGAGGGGGGTGAATTTGGTTTCAATAAAGTTTAAAACTTTTTCAAGATAATTTAAGCAGTATAATGGTAAAACATAGAACACAACAAGGATAGATATGATCAAGTAAAAAGAAGAGATGGAGTTAAAGAGATGACACCGTAATTTTAGATGGTTCGGCCAACACTTGTCTACATCCACCCCCAAGGCTATTTACTTCCTTGGGCTTCTTTTCACTATTCTTCAAATAGTAAATACACCTTAGCTTCCAGGGTGCTAGGAACCTTTACAAAGCGTTTTTCGAGCTCACGCTTCAACTCTCTTCACAAATTTCAAAACCCAAGGGATTTCTTCTACCCACACGAGTAGGACCAGTGTTTACCCAACACTCAAGTGGTTTATAAAGGATGGTACAAAGGAAGATCAATGAATGACTCTCAAAGCCGAATATACAAGTGTAAAGCAAAAAGGAGTGCAATAAGACAAAGATCTCAGTAGAAAGCTGAAGTTTGACAGAAGAATCACAAGCTTTCTTGGTAGGTGTGGTCTTCTCTCTTCTTCAAAAGCACTTTTTCTCTCTAGAAGTTAGGTTGTAGAATAATTGCAAAATCTATGCGTACGATACTTCTCTTCTCTTTTTCTTCTAGTATTTTAATCTTCTTTGACTTCAATGATCATCAAAGCTAGCCAAAAGGACCGTTGGAGAGGCGCCCACGTCATTTGAAAGTGATTTGAAGGTTCTGACAAATATTCAAATTTTTCATTAAACCCATGGCATGTGTTGACACATCAAAAAATTGAACTGAAGTTGAGCTCTCGGGAGATAGTGCAGTGTGTCGACACTACTCTTCAATGTGTCGACACTTCAAAAATTGAACTGGAATTGAGCTCTCGGGAGATAGTGCAGTGTGTCAACACTATAAAGCCAATGTGACGACACTATAAAGCCAATGTGTCGACACTTGTCTTGATTTGGAAATGATGTCTCGGGTGTAAGTGCAATGTGTCGACACTATGAATCAATGTGTCGACACTTATAAGTACTGGAGAGAAAATCAACAACTTTAAAGCATCCAAACCATTCCAAAACCTTTTTAAACACCTACAAAGGGAAAAATTGATCTTATAACTTATGTAATGGTGTTCAAGTCTTCTTATAAATATTTTAGAGAGAGAAAACCCAATCCTTTGAAATAAGTCATTTAGAAAGGTGGATTGACAAGGAAAAAAATGTATGAGACATCAAAGTACTTAGAAACTTTTGTTATCATCAAAATCTAATATGGTTTGCTTTACAAAACAACCTTGGACTAACAGATTTGGATTACGAGAAAAAATCAATTTATATATATCACTTGGTTTCATATACCAAGCAGGATTAATGTGGCACTGCCTTTTCTAATTGTGTTTTCTCTATTCATTTATTCTGTTAGTTGCACCGTTACAAGGAAAAAGCAATAGTAAAACAACACTTCACTTGTATTTTAATCAAATATTTTGTGTTGGACTGGTTGTTAATATAATTTAATAATTTATTAGAAGTTACTAGAAACGACATGAAAGTAAATGTAGAGCAGCAATACTATTGAGCTAAACTTATACGTTTATTACTTTACCTTATTCGGTCACTTAGAAGTAGGAATAAAAACCAACCCCTCGGCTCGATTTTCATCCCCTTCCGTCAACCGAACCAAACTGCTCGGTTTATGAAAAATATGGACCGACAACCGCGCTGAGGTCTCTCTAGACCGGCCAGACCAACCCCAATCGACTTCGATCGATGTGAGCAAGGAATTAGAAGGGGGGGGAATCAAGAAAAATGAAAATGAAGAACAACCAAAGGTCCATAACTCATAGCAACATCCACCTAGCACCACAACCCCCTGAAATCAAAGCAACATCCCAAATCGCAAATCAACAGCAATCAAAACTCAGAGCAACCGGCCACAACCAACCACTAACAACAACAAAATCGCAACCATTCAGAACTGAGAGAGAGAGAGAGAGAGAGAGAGAGAGAGATGACGGCGACCATGGGGAGAGGGGAGGTTATGTGTCAGCGGTGGGGGATGGTGGGGGCACTCATTTTCTTTGTTGATTATTTAAAACGAAACTGAAATAACTGAAAGAAGTTGTATAGGTGTACGATTGTATGGTTATTTTGTAACCAGGATATTGTATATTGTGCAACAATTTAAATTTGTCGAAATCTAGTTCCTAAGTTGATAAAAATTTCATGATAATCAATAGTTGATTACAATGCTATACGATGGAAGGCCCAAGTGAAGAGTGGGAAATTGAAGAATACTCATCTGAAACTACTGGTGGCAAGGTGAGTTGGATATGGAACAAGGGACTGATGTTAGGAAAGAAGATTTTAACACTCAAGCAGATGAACTTGTAAATGAAATGATAGTTGTGGCTATTGTACCTGACGCGATGAGACCAGTCGAAGAGTTGGAAGAAGGGAAGGATTTTAGTTACATTATAAAGCCAAAGACATCAATAGGAGGATATGGAAATGAGCAGTAGAAAGTTGTGCTTGATAGGGCAGCTATGTCTCAAGCAGGAAGAACAGAGGGTAATCATGTTAGTCACCAAGAAGATCAGGACTCCCATTTGAATAGGGATAAAGAAGTTTTGATTTCCACAAATATGGAGGAAAAAGAGACTGCTGATGAACGGGAAGTTGGTGTGTTTGATGTCAAAATTGTAGCCAGTCACCATTATTCCTATGTAGTTCATGGGAGTCCTAAAGGTAAACAATATCTAATGAGGCTCACCTTGATTATTTCCATTCGAGGCTTGTATTTGGTTGTACGTTACTAACATTTCTGAATCCCGTTAATTGATCTAATGGATTTCATTTGCAGAATCATTATGTTATGTGGGTAGTGAAGCTAAAGAATCTGTGGAGCTTTTTGTCTCGGCCACAGTTGATGAACGAAAAGGCTCTTGAACTTCCATCTCATCACAAGGGTACGGGCCTAGCGGAAGAGACCTCTATGGACAGAGAAATCCGATTCTCCTTTTGCAATAGGTGGCTGTGTGTAGAACGAGAGAGAAATTTGTTCTGTGCGAAAATGAAATTTCACTTAGCTTTTTTATTTATTTTCTTTTCTAATCATTTTGCTTATCTTTTGCTGCCGTTGGTCACAATTAATGCGATCATATATGTTTTCATTATTTAGGCATTGAACAGAAAATGAGGCATGCCTTCCTCACTATCCTCTGATAGTCAGAGTTGTCGGCATGTCAGGAGGGAGACGGTAGCACCCTTCATGCATAGGTTGTGTACGAAGTAGTTTTGGGCATTTGTGTAATTTGACTCTGAAAGAGTATTAATAAGCATCAGAATGGGACCCAGTAAATTTGTAAAAACTCGTTAATGCCCCTCATGTTTGAGACGGTAGCAGCTGCGTGGGTCTAATTGGTAATTTTAGGAAGCAGTTTTAGGGGCTGAAACAATGCCCTTCACCAAATATTTTGGGCAATATTTTTTAAATCAAACGCACCTAAGTGCAGAAGGCGGCCAATTCAGAGGCGATTAAACAAATTATGAGAGGCAGATATATGAACTTTCTTCTCATCGAATTCTTTAGGTTCAGAATTTTAACCTTCTAAAATTTCAACATTTAAACACAAAATTTAATCTCCCAAAATTTTAGCATTTAATAATATTCTATATCCTCAAAACCTTTTTCATTTAAGGAAAAAAGTATAGTATGATTTGCTTCCTAAAGTTTTTAGACAACAAAAATGTAAACTTATTTTTACTCACTAGATTTTAACATATTTTAAAGAATTCTCTTAGAATATTCCTAGCAGGTTCTATTCTAACATTTTGGTTAGAATAGAGAACTAATTTAACAAAAAAGTCAAAAAACACCATGTAGCAGCTTATCTATTATAACAAATTTTAACAAAAAATTTTAACATGTGAACAATGGTTCTCTATTTTTAGAAAACTACTATTCACTTCACTATCTTAAAATATTAATATCTATCTTTTTCTTTCTTTTGATTTTTTTTTTCTTTTCTTCTCTCACACTCTCCCTCTCTTTTATTTTTTGTTCTTTTCTTCTATCCTGCTCTCCCTCTCTTTTCTTTTCTTTTTTCTTTTCTTCCTCCAGATCTCACGTTCTCCCTCTCTTTTATTTTATTCTTTTTCCTTTTCTTTTCTTCCTCTCATACCCTTAAAAACAAATATTTAAAAATTATAAATATTAGAGAAAGAATAAAGAAATCTTTAAAAAGTAATATTTAAATAGAATAGTAAAAAATAGATAGTTAAAATAAAGAAGCTGCTGGGAGTGTTTTTAAAAAGTTGATAGTTAAAATAGATAAGTGTACTTTTCGGTTAAAGTAGAGAGCCAAATTTGAAGAAGCTGCTAAGAATGCTCTTAGTTTCTAAAAAAATGGTTAGCAAATTAAGTTACTAAGCTCAATTCTGTCAAGATTATTAATGGAAAATTTGTCACCCCTAATCGTAATTCACCACTTGTCATAGAAATATATGAAAATTGTAAGAGTTGTAAATTAAAATAAATTTAAAGAAATCTATAAGTAGAAATTTTTGTAAACAAATTAAATTAAAAATTAAAACATAAAACCTAAAAGATTCAGAAGTTAAAAAAGGTGGGGGATCGGGGTGGAGAGTTTCCACCCTTTGTTTCTTTTTAACTCTCATATCTTATATTTTAGATTTTAGTTTTTTTTTTTAATTTTAATTTATTTTATATTTGTGATAGTCAGCGAGTTGTGATGGGTTGCAATCCGATGTTTAATCGGTGAAAATTGTTTTCGTTATATCTGAAAGAATTGGATTTACTGAACTAATTTGTTAACGGTCAAATTTAAAGTGATTAATTAGAGGGAAAATGTATCTGTCAGTTATTGGAGTTTGAACTTTTCTTTAACTGGTCTCTCGGCTCTCATTCGTTCCACAGAGGTCCCTGGGTTCTGTCTTATTATTATTTTTAAAGTATTCAGTCAATTCAGGCCTATCTCCGTGATGGAGAACGCAAACGTGACATTTTAATCCACGTCACCTTCCCTTCAGATTGCGACACATGTCAAACTGCAAGATCAACCCGCCACAAGGGAAGAAGGTTTGCTATGTCTGCATCTTCGAGCTCTGTCCACCGAGAAAACATAGGAAACTGAAAGTAAAAAGCAAAAGGAATCCCAAATTTTTCACGGCCCCTTCATCTGCTATCCCAAAGTTAGCAAGCTGATTCACCACAAGGATATTCTCTACTTCTTTCTTGAGCTTTTGACTTTTCGTTAGAAACAAAAAAAACAAAAAACCAAAGCAAGCAATAGTAAAGAAAAGAAAAAACATGGAATTTCTTTGCGCCTCTTTCACTTTCTCAGCAACCAAATGGACATGTATGGGATTCAAAACTGAATTAAGCCTACCTAACTCGAGGTCAACCAGATAGCAAAGTTGACTCTAAGCACTGACCAAAAAAGAAACAGCAGTAAAAGAAAATAGCTGAAAGATTTCAATTTCAATCTCTTGATTACTTACTAAGGGTTTTGGCATCCGATCTTCTAGAACACCGCATAGGACCATTGATTCGGACCGCATAGCATCCTGAGGGCCTCTTTGAGCAGGAACCCCATAGCTTTGGGGCTCAGAATCACGCATGTCCACAGATTATTTAGATTTGAACAAGCACCCACGGAAGAGAGTGAAAAAAGCAACACAGAGAGACAGAGAAGCAGACGTGGCAGACCTTCTTCCCTTTCAGTGTGCTGATATGTCATTTTGACATGTGTTGCGATCTGAAATGATGATGACGTGGATTAATAAGTCACATCTGTCTCACAGAACTAGGCCTGAATTGACGGAAGGCATTAAAAAAAAAAAACAGAGCTTAAGGACCTCTGTGGAATGAATGAAAGTCCAAGGACCAGTTTTAAAAAAGTTTAAACTCCAGAGACTGCTGGGAAAAAAAACCTTAATTAGAAACATCTTTTTCGAAATCCAGTCGCATTAGAAAGGAAAATAAATTTTCTCAAAATGAAAATAAAAGTTGACCGGCTAAGGTGCGCTGGAATGCACGTGTGAGAACTGTGTGTGACACTAGAACTTCAATGAACAGGTCGACATTCTAGGAAATTATTGGCACCGGTTCTCATTTCAAAGATTTAATGTCTATGAGTACAAGGAAGCCAACATCATATTCTTGTAAGAATTATGCCCTAAAAATCATTTGTCTAAATAATAGTTATTTAGATATCACATGTTTATATTTATTTTTTAGGTAATATGATGTGACATAAGATGTTACATAGATATTATTGAGTGATATTGTAGAAAAATTATGCCAATGATTAATGAATTAAAGACGGGAAGTATGACTCTTCAGTTCCTTGTTCCACTTGATATTTTGTTCTAGACCAAGGTACATATTGATGTACGATAGGTTTATACTTGTTGTGCCTCTATTTAATAGGATGATGGACTTCGTCATTGAGGTGGTGACCTTAAGTAAATGAGTGGGTGTAATGTAAGAGTACAAGCACTGAACAAGATGAAATATGAATACCTTCTGGAAGTGATCACTAATGTTGAAAAGGTATTTAACACAATTAGTTTATTGTATCCTTAGACCTGAGAGTTTATATGAATCTATTTGTTGTGTACTTGTACTTTGACCAAGTCATTTGGTGATGATCTTTCTAGGTCAAATATTCCAGATAACGTTAGGTCTTGTACATAATAAATAGTTTGTATAAATGCTCAATAAGGAATCCACCAATCTCTTGATGAAGCAGTATATTCAAGATATTTGTATTGGGTTGGACTAGAAAAAGAATCCATTGGCCAATGGTATTTTGTGAAAATATTTTTCAAAATTAATATATATTATATTATATATTTATTTGTGAAATTGTTTTGGAAACAATTAATAGTTCAACGAGTTACATATTGTGAATTGAGAATTATATGAGTTAGGGACTTAATCGGTGATATGATTTCGGTTCTATTGATGCTTGTAGAATATAATGTGGTAGAAGGATAAGTAAACGAATAATTGTTAGTAAAAGGGATTTCACAAATCAATCTCAAAGTCTCGGGGGTGAATTGTAATATGTTAATGGACATGATTACAATTAGTAGAAGCCTAAAATTCAAAATTAAAGAATATAAGAGAGTTAATGGAAAACAAAATTCATGTGATTCTATTGCCGAGATCTGAGATCCCTAAAGATCTCACGCACTAACACAACTAGAATTTTTATATATAAGGATAGTTATGAGATAATTTATCCTGATTGACTAATTATTAGTTTGAGAGTTGGCCATCAGAACTCAAAAAAAATCTTTTATAGTTGTGAGCATGGAGAGAAAGGAGACAGAATATTTAGACTGTTAACATAAAATTCTCAAAATTGTGAAATCGACTAGAACTTAAAAATTATTAAAAAATTAACGTATCAATTCACATTATTGATTCAGATGGCCAATAAAGTGAATTAATAAATTAATTTTTCGCTGCCAAACTTTCAATTCTCCCTCAGCTTTTGAACATCGGTCAAGAGCTTCACAAACTCGTCCAACTCCTTGACCGAACTCCCTGCATTGACCGCACTCAGGGCCACGTCGCTGAGCTCGTTGGCCCGAGACCTCTCTGGCCTCGATCCCTCAACAGATATGGCCAATAACCGAGCCAACACGGTTGACTCCGGAATGTTCTGAGTGCCCTCGCCAGCTCGGATCGCCACTCCTAATTGGTCCACCAACAACTTGGCATTCGTATACTGATCCGCACCCATTGGCCACGTCAGCATCACAACCCCCGCGGCTATCCCTTCCAAAGTGGAGTTCCACCCGCAGTGAGTCAGGAACGTACCCACGGCTCGGTGCCTCAGTACCGCAACCTGTGGGGCCCAACCCTTGATCACGAAGCCTCTGCCCTCCACGCGAGCTTCGTACCCGCAGGGGATCACTCCGTGGTCGTCGCTGGCGAATTTCTCATCTGGACCCCGCACGCACAGTAAAAACTGGACCCCACTACTCTCCAAAGCACTGGTCAGCACATCCATCTGCCTACTCGTTAACACCACACGGCTCCCGAAGCACACGTAAACCACCGAATGGTCCGGACGAGCATCCAGCCACGTCATTACCTCATGACATGGCACAGAGCTGACCCCACCTCTACTGGCGGACTCCTCTAGATTACTGTTGTCGGGTGGCAACACGGGTCCCACGGCAAATACCCGATCGTGCCCGAGTTCTCTCTTCAAATGGTCAAAGTACACGCGCTCCAACTCGACGAAGGAGTTAAACAAAAACCCCCAACTCGCTGCATTGTCCAATATGTTACTCATGTAAAATTCTCTATCTGGGTCTCCTCTAAAGCATCTGACATGTTGAGGGATCTGCCACCAAGGATAAACCGGGGAATTCGGGATTTTCGGAAAGGAAACTTGAAAGTTCATATCCTCCGGATCGTCAGGTTCCTGTGGGTCGCGACACATTGAGAAACCAACTGACAACGCAAAGGCGCCGGAGGGGGAGAAGACGATACGTGGCACACCGAGCTCGCTGGCGAGGTGGCGAGTCCAGCCAAGGAAGAAATCCGAAACAATAGTCATGGGCGGCGAGGATTGGGATTGGAACCATTGGAGGAGCATAGGATAGTGAAGGTCACGGATCGCGCGTATGATAGAAACAAGCCTCTTTTGCGGTGGACAGGAAATAGCGGAGCCCGGAGCAGGGAGAACCAACTGTTTGAGTGAAGATGGGTGGGTGGAGAGGTAGGGATCAAGTAAGGGGAGGTTGGCAGGGGTGACCAAAATGGTAACGGTTAAGCCGCGGATGAGCAACCGTTGGGTGAGGTCGAGGAGGGGTATAATGTGACCGGAACTTGGGAAGGGATAGACTAAAATATGGACACCGGTGGCGGTGGTCATGGTCCTTGTGGACATTGTTAAGTAACTTCGCGAGGAGGCTATTCTGTTGTCTGGAGGCTATGGTGCTACAGCTGGGAAGCTGTTGTATATTTTTATGTAGTTGCGCTGTTGCGGGGCTTTCAGTACGTGGAGCTCAACGATGGAATGCTGCTCGCCTTCGCTGACTTGTTGCGGTGGACTCTGGTATATGTTTCCTTGTTAATGCGTCACGGGTGACGACAGGAACAATGTCAGGTGGGCCCTGGAAGAGCAGTTTTCCTACCCACGCAACCCTGTTACGCCAAAAAGTAGAGGTCCAATCCTTCTCTAGGAAGAAAAGAATTTAATACTTTCTCCCCCAAAAAAAGCTAGTATTTCTTTGTAAGCATTTTATTCGCCCTAGAATCAAGAAGATGTTTTTTTAAGGCAATAGAACCGCGGACCGACTGAAGGAGAGCGGAACTCTCAAGTAATCACCGTAGGAAGCAGTATTTTTTTGGAGAGCGGTTAGTCCATTGTCTGATTGACAAAATATATTCTAAACCGCATTCTCAGTTGCTTCCTGGAGCATGCAGCAGCTGATAAAAAGTCTGGTGCTAGGTTTTCCTCCTCCTGTCTCTTTCTATCTGTCTTTCTCTATCTCGAGAAGGTGTTTCATTTGGTGCCAGTAACAGAAAAAAAAAACACTTCGTTAGCAGCAAAGCGGAGCAAACCTGTTAGAGAATGGTATAAAACACATCGGTCTTTTGCTTCTTTTTTAAGGGTTTTTAGGCAAATGTATAAAAACTACTTTGCGTTCGTGGAGTGCTCAACGGATCAATATATATAGAGTATATATAGGTACAGACGTTAACGTTTGTACATTGTCTAATTTATGTAAGACGAGAAAATTATACAGATTTAAAATTAATCGACGTGTGTTAAATTGACTTGAATATCTAAAAAACGAAATTATATATATGACTTAGGTTTCATACACCAAGCAGTATTAATGTGGCACCACCCTTCTAATTATGTTTTCTCTTGGCCTGCTGTCATAGCCTCATAATGTAATCTATTCATTTATTTTCATTTAGAAAAATATAGTCGTCTTAATCTGCACTTGAAGAGGTCGTTTATCTATTAATTTCGTGTTCCTGTCACTGTTAGTTCGTTTCAAAGAAAAACGAGAGTAAAATGGCAATTCACTCTTATTTTAATCAAATATTATGTGTTGGACGAGTTGTTAATATAATTTATTAATTTATTACTTTATTAGAAGTTACTAGAAACGACAAAAGTAAGTGTAGAGCAGCAATACTATTGAGCTAAACTTATAAATTTATTACTTTATTCGGTCGCTCAGAAGGATAGGTTGCAGGTGGTGCTGTGCTTTGCAGCCACGTTGAGATGCGTAACCTGTATGTTGATTATATTCCAAAATCAAAAAGGTCAAATTCAAGAGGTCCAGCGCCAAGTTTTGAGATTCCTGTAAATTATATACAAAAAATTATAGATGGTACTCAATATTTTATACTAATCCCAAAGATATTATATGAATCCTATAATCTTGATAATGTTTTTTCTTTTATTAAATTATTTGAGTAACTACATTATCTTGAGTTCCAGTTACGTAGTCATGCTGAATATCATATACTGGAGGCAATGGAGCTTCACTTGTGTTCAATGTATCTTCTTGTGTTCCTTGGCAAGACTAAAAAAAAATGTTTCTAATGTGTTACAAAAGCATGAATACAAATAACAAATGTGCATCTATTTTTAGTAAGCAATATCAAACACAAAGGTAAGAAATATAAGAAACTTGATTTTTTTTTCTATTTTGTTTGGGCTTTGTGTTACTCAGTTGATTCTTTGATCTTTTTGAGTTCTTCACGGCATTTTCTACTAGAGACACCTTCCTTTTCGTCGGTGGCTTCCCTTTACATTTAACCACGAGAGGACTAAGCACCTTCTGACTTTCCACTACCACACGATCAATAGATTCATTGCATGTAGGAGATCCACATGGAAGTACTTGGGAAGGCTGACTGGGTTCACAGCAATCGCTGAATTTATTCGTTAACATAAGAACAAGATTTCTCACTTCTGCATAACGTTCTTCGCTTGGTGATGCAAGCTGTGCTAGTTTATGCATATCTTTGCACATTTGGTCATATCTTTTTGAAATAGGGTTGTCACTCATTGGATCATAACTGCTTTGAATAAAAGTATATCCTCGCTTCAAGTCCTTTCTCCACCTGTCAAGAATATATTTTTGTAGCAATTGAAGAACATTATAACCTTGCAACACCGCAAATACATGTTTGCACAATATCTCTCTAGATTCAAAGAGGCCACAGCTGCATTTCAAATCACATTCTTCTTCATTGTAGCAAACACAAAATCTTACTTGTTTCGTGTAGTCTTCAGTAACTGCCACCTGTTCAGTCACTTGATGGGTAGAAATTGCATCTTTATTCAGAAGAACCTCCTTACAATATAATTGCATTCTTATCTACTCTTGAACTTCTTTGAACTTTTTATTGGTGTATACTTGTTGAAACATCTTCTCAAAAGGATAGAAGGTTATACATGGTATCATAGAATTAAAAGAACTGAAATCAGCAAGTTTCTCATTCTCAACCTTTCTCCGCAAAGCACCATCATATTGGTCAACAAATTGCTTCAATGTGGTTGTTGAGTGCACATAACCATAAAAAAATGCATTCATACTTTCACTCCGTTGTGTAGTTGTCATTTCACCCCAAAATACACCTTTCATATATACTGGTACCCAAAAAATCCGCTTATTATATAAGCCACGTAGCCAATCATTGTCCTGAAGATTAACAATCTCAAGTAGATTTTGCCAACTTGCATCAAACTCATCACATGTCTGAGAGTCATACACACTTCTGGGATAGTCCGCGCATGATTGATACATCTTTAGGCTCTACATCATTTACAATTTCATTTTGATCTATAACAAAATAATAGAACAAAGTTCAGGGGAAACAACTATAGATAATAACATTCACTAAACAATAATCAATGAATGATGAGTAAAATCGACTAATGAGAAAGAAACACAATGATTTCAAGCAAAATTAACGAGAGATTGAAATGACTATCATACCATTTTGAGGGTCAACTTGGAGGGGCAAATCTTCATCAATTAGAAGCTGTGTAGTCAAATAATCATCTTCACACTCATTCCCAAAGGCTGAGGGTGGCAAGTCCATCTAGGAGTTATTTCAAAAAAGAATTTTTAAAAATATTATCAACCATCTAGAACCCAATATTTTTGAAACAGAGACTTGGTTGTGTTTCACAGCATTGAATCACAAAAATAATTATATTCAACAAAAAAATAAGGTCCCCTATTGAAATCCTATAATTATCTTTACTCACTGGGGAGAACTAGTTTATTTTGTACTATCATGCTAATTGTTCATTTTCATATGATCATGTTCTATACCGTCCAGTGGTTTTTTGATTGCGATAAAATTACTATCTTCTTCATGTAGTCCAGTAACCAATTCATTTCTTTTGTGCAATTTTCTACCTTGGAGTAGTTTCTAGAAAAGTTGGCGTAACTGGGTTAATGTATTCGTCGTTGGTCGATTGGGTCTTAAATTTGTAACTTTTCTTTTCTTTTCATTTGGATTGGTTAAGGCGTGGAAGTGTTGGGGCCTCTGATGGGATCCTTTCTTTAGCCTTGAATTTGTCAATAACTATTTTATAAATAAAAAACTGAGTTCAAAACAAATCGAAAAGGAAAACAGTGACTTAAAGCATAAATGGTACCCATATCCATCCGTAACTTACAGAGAAAAATTTCAAAGAGATATACCTGTGGCTGTATTGCTTTTTGGAGGTGGAGAGAGTAAAAAGAATGGTGCGGCAGATTGGAGATGGAGAGAGTAAAGTAGAGAAGAGTAGGGTGACAGATTGGAGATGGAGAGAGTAAAGTAAAGAAGAATGGCGTTTGAACGTTTTGTGAGCAGCTTTTATTTTAAAAAAATTTGATGATGCCACGTAGGCTGAGAGTCGGGTAAAAGTCGGTCTCCAGTCCTTAGTATATCATTACTCTATCATTATCCTTCTGCATCCCTGCATCTGCATTTAGATATAGCTTGTGCGTTGGCTTCTTTGTCAATGCCCTATTCCCGACGCGTGTCACATATGTTCTATCATTATCTGCATCTCCAGCTTTATAAGTATGTACCTTGGTCTAGAACAACTATCAAGTGAACAAGGAACCGAAAAGTCATACTCTCTGCCTTTTGATTTATTAATTATCAGCATGACTTTTCTACAATTTCATTTAACAATATAGTTGTGTAACATCTCATGTTATAACATTATCCCCAATAAGTAATGTGTCATACTCCGAGCTTTCACATGCATATGGTTTATGCTCTCTTGTTTGTGATTGGTAGTGAGATTAGGGGATAATTAGTGACTAAGAGAGAGTATTTAGTACTTGAGAGACTAAGTTCGAAACCTTGGTTAGACATGATTTAGTGAGAATTGGAGTTCACATGCAACTGAGTTATTGTTCAAGAGATTGAGGAGTACGCATTGGATCAATTTAAATTTTTAAGCACGTCGGTCTTTTTTGTCTCGAAAATGAACCACATGATTTTTATTCTTTTAATATGTTGGAGAGATTCATCCACGAGTTTATGGTTCAAATTTGGAGACTTTTTATTTGGAAGCAAGTAGATTGAGAAGTGAAAGCAAGTAGGTTTAAGCGATAATCGGCGATTATTGGAAGATTAGTGAAGCAAATTAGCATTTTAGCCATTATTAAAGGAATTTCGGCTGCCTTAGAGAGTGACACCTAAGATGGCTAGAAGCACGACACAAAAGGGTAGGACCTAGAAGCTCGAGGTGTCGACCACCGGTGGACCTAGGCGCGACTCACAAGCCTATAGGGAAATTTCGGCCATAGCCTTTCCATGCAGCTGCTGTAGGTTGCTAGGTGTCAAGAGGAGAGAAATGTAGCCTAGTGACTCACCAAAGCTAGCCTAGCTAGGCCGGACACGTGTCGAATGCAACCGGCTGTGTTTTCCTATAAATAGGGGTGGATTTCGACCTTTGAAGAGTACACCATTCAATCTGAATTTTTGTGAGTTAAATCTTGAGAGAAAGAGTGAAGTGAAGTGGGAGAAAGAAGGAGGAAATTAGTGAAGTTTAGCAAAGATCAAGCACGCTTAGAGGTAAAGTTTAGTTGGTTATCTTTGATTTCGATTCAAGTTTTCAAGATGATTATTGTGAATCTCTTGTCTTTATTATTCTAGCATCTCTTGATGTTGATTAGCATTTTTTCTATTCTTCATATTGTTCTTGATGTTCTTCGTGTTCTTCGTGTTCTTGACGAAGAACAAGCTCGTCCTTTCGAAAAAGTATCATTTTCAAAGTTCGATTCGTTTTCAAGTTGTTTTTCAACTTTGATCCGTTTCTTTTCAAAATTTCTTTCAAAAGTTGTTTTTCAAAGCTTGAACATATTTCTTTCCTTTTGATTTCAATACTTTTTATGTCAAAATTAGTATTTTCTACGTGGTGATTAAGCCGGTTTTTAACCGAGAAATCAAAGTGTTGTTTTTGCCTTCACAACATTTTCCTTTGAGAACTGTTTTATATGTTGTGATGATGGAAACGAGTTAAGGTGTTGCATATCATAAATGAGATGTATGGGCGTTGATATGAGACATGCACACTTAACTTGTACGTTGGAAAGGAATATTGTGATGTTCAAGTATGGTTAAGGTGTTGCATATCATGAATGATATGTATGGGCGTTGACATGAGACATGCATACTTAACGTAATACTATGAAGATGTGACAGTACTATGCACAAGAGGATGTGTTCACTTGTTGTGACATTCTGGCCTCTCGTCGTACGCGAAAGATCCTTTGTTAGGATAACTCACTCTGGGAGTTTGAGGCCGTATTGTACTCTGGGAGTACTGCTGCAAAGATACGGAAATTTACTTGTAACCCGTCACTCTGGCCAAGTGATTCACTCTGGGAGTGAGAGTATTGGTGATCGAAATTGAAAATGGAAAAAGGAAAATATCATTTTTGAGAAAATTGAGTCTTTTCAATTTACTTTCTATTCTGTTGAGATTTTATTGTTGAACGGTTTCTTCAATATCTTTTATTCTATCTACTATTCTGTTGTACTAACCGCTGGCTTTACTGAGTCATTTGGACTCACGTTGTTTGTTAAATATTTCTTTAGTAGATGTCTGAGGTTTATTTAGGTGAGTTCACCAAAGCCATTCAACATGGCTTTATCACTCTGGAGCTGACTTTCCATGTGTATGTCACACGTGACCTAGATGTCCTGATAGAGGGACGAGGACATAGATGGATCACTCCGCACTCAGATAATTACATCAACATCTCAGACTTGGATAACACTGATGATGAAGATTAGAGATCTTTGTTTTATGTTTTCTTAGTTTTCGCTGCAGTTTACCTTTTAGTATGTACATTATAGAAAGTGGGTCCTCTTTTGTAATACCTCGGTATTAATAAAAGGTCCTTCGTGTGTTTTGCTTAGTATCTTGTTGCTTTGTCGATCTTCCCATAGGCCGTAACCTCAGCTTTATAGCTGTGTCCATTACTATAAGACAACGCTTGAGGTCTTCACGGTCCGGGCTATTACATAATGAATACATATGACGATAAAAGAAATAATTATCTCATAATTATTCTAATAACTGGTTTTCAAGGCATATTTCCAACAGCAAGGGCCCTATACTTTGCTTCGACAGAACTTCTAGAAACTGTATGTTGTTTTTTACAGCTCTAGGAAACCAAGGAATCACCTAAGTAGAGACAAACATCGGAAATGGAACCCGCATCAAAAAAACCCTTCAACTAAGAGGAAGATGAAATTGGAAATAATAAACCATGAACAGGTGTAGACTTGATGTAGCAAAGAACTCGATAAGCAGCAACTAAGTGAGATTTGTCGGGCTTATCCATAAATTGTGCTAAGGTGTGAACATAATATGAGAGATCAGGCCTAGTTATAGTGAGATATAATAGTCTTCCAACAAGTCGTCTATAAGATGTGGGATCATCTATCAAATCAGTATCTTTCTTGAAAAGCTTTAACTTGGAGTCCATTGGAAAATTAGCTGGTTTGCAACCTAAGTAGCCACTATCCTCTAGCACCTATAAGGCATTTTTTCGTTGATTAAGGAAAATTCCAATAGTACTTCATGCAATTTCAAGGCCCAAAAAATACTTCAATTTGCCTAAATCTTTGATCTTGAATTGAGTATCCAAATAAGATTTGACTTGAGTGACACAAGACATGTCATTAGAGGCAATTAGAACATCATCAACATAGACTAAAAGGGCAGTGAAGGAAGCACCAGAAACATTAATAAATAAACTATAATCAGCCTTAGATTGTTGATAACCAAGAGAAAATAAAGCCTCATAAAGTTTATGAAACCACTGTCAGCTTGCTTGCTTCAAACCATTCAACGATTTGAGAAGTTCACAAACTTTGGTCTCCCCTTCTTTGGCAAACCCGGGTGGTAATATCATATATACTTCCTTATTAAAGTTACCATGCAAAAATGCATCGTTGACATCAAGTTGCTTTAAGATCCAGTTTTGACTTGTAGCTAATGCTAAGAAACAACGAACAATGGATATCTTAGCTACGGGGGAAAATGTGTCTCCATAATCAACCCCTTCAACTTGAGTAAAACCTTTAGCAACTAGACGAGCTTTATAATACTCAATAGACCTATCAACTTTGCATTTCACACGGTATACCCACTTGCACCCAATAGCTCGTTTTCCAGGAGGTAACTCGGTAACAACCCAAGTTATATTGTTTTTAGGTGCTGCCATTTCAGCCTTCATGGCTTGTTGCCATTAAGAATGTTGTGCTGCTTGTGTATATGTCTTAGGTTCAGTATGAACAAAAAGAGCTAAAGTATAAACCTTGTGAGTAGGAGATAAGTGATCATATGAAAGATACTTGAACAAATGAATAGGAGAACTAGGAGATGGATGCAAGGAAAAAGAAAGCAGTGTGTTGTCAAGAGAGTGAGCCATTCTGCAATGACAATCCTATAGGTAAGGAGTATGACGAACTTGATTGGATCTTCGAGGAAGAACATCAAGCAACTCATGATGTTCTGGACTGATATTGTCAGAAGAACATTCAGAAGGAATCTAGACAGATTTGAGAAAAGAATCAAAAGGGAGCTGGACAGATTCAATATGAGAAAAATCAGGGACATGAGTAGGAAAAATGAAGTTTGAATGAAGAGAATTAGATGGAGACAAATCTGTTTTGAAAGGAAAAGAATGTTCATGGAAGATGACATCCTGAGAAACAAATGTAGATTTGGACTCAATATCTAGTAGTTTATATCCTTTGACACCAAAAGAATAACCCAGAAAAATGCACTTGCGAGCCCGAGCTTCAAACTTGGATTTATGAGGTACAGTATTGGTAGCAAAGCAAAGGCAACTGAATACCTTTAGATGAGTATAGGAAGGTTTGGCTTGAAACAACAATTCATAAGGTGATTTGTTGTGAAGTAATGGTGAGGAAGATCAATTGATCAAGTAAGTTGCTGTCATTACACAGTCACCCCAATATTTCAATGGAACAATAGAGTGAAAACGAAGTGCTTTTACAACTTTTAAGAGATGTCTATGTTCTCATTCCACTACCCCATTTTGTTGGGGAGTGTAAGGACAACTAGTTTGATGAATGACTCCTTTAATAGAATAAAAATAAGCCATATGGAATTTAGATCCATTATCAGATCTAAGAATTTTAATCTCGAAAATAAATTGAGTTTTAACTAAGTTAAAGAAAGATTCTAGAAGAGTACGACAAGTTTCAAATTTGAATCTCATGAGATAGATCCATGTACAACGTGTATAATCATCTACAATTGTCAAAACCTAATGATTGTCATTAGATGTTGCTATTGTAAAGGGACCCCAAATGTCACCATGTATCACTTCAAAGGGATGAGAAGTATGAATTGAACTAAAAGGAAAATGAATTTGGTGTTGTCTTGCCAAAGGACAAATGTCACATGGTTTATCAATGGAATGGAATTTTACATTAGGTAAGACAAGCTGTAATTCGAGATTGGCATGTGGCCAAGTCGATTATGCCATAAAGCAATAGCATTAGTAGCAATGGAAGATGAACAAGTAGAAACTGAGGAAGTCAAAGAACCAGAAATTGGATTTGAATCAAGCAAAAAAGAGGCCACCCTTTTATTTAGCAACTCCAATTGTTTTCCATGCATGTAGGTCCTATATTAAGCATTTATATGACAAGAAAATCAATTCAATGTTAGAAGCTGAGGTTTGTTTACTGGTGGAAATAAGGTTAAAGGTAAAAGATGGCACATAGAGAACATTATGCAAGATTAAATCTGGAGATATGTGGATAATGCCCATATGAGTAACCTGAGCTATATGAGCAGAAGGAAGGCTTACTGTTGCATTTATAGATCGATCTAAATTGGAGAATAGTGATAGGGAACAAACCATATGGTTAGTGGCACTACTATCAACAATCCAATTATTAGAATCATGTGGATGAGTAAATTTGGCAGATGACATTTACCAGCAATATTAACAGGATGTGATCCCTGTGGAACATCAATGTTCAAGGGGGAAGCTATCCTGAGGGAGAAGGTCAAACTCTGGGCGAGTTGCCGGGTTTCACCTATGCTACGGTTTTACAAGATTGAACCTTTTTTGTTCAACCAAAGTTAAGGAGTTCCAGAGCATGAGGGAATGGGCTTTCATTCTCGGGACCGCCTTGTCTATGTAGCCCCCCCCCCCAACCTGCTTGAAGATGCATGTGCGATATGATAAAGGGTTCTTGGGAGGAACCAATGAAAAGCTAGGGTAGAGCCTCGGAGCCGACCCAAACGAAGGAGCTCAACAAACGTGACCGGGCTGCTCAGAGAATTTTTAAAATAAAAACAAGACCTCTTCCTTTATTTCTCGGCTCACAAGCGGCTGAATATTTATTCCATAAGGGTCTATTCGATCCAATCATACTGTGTAATCTCTTAAAAAGCATTCTGAGGGAGTTATTTCACCTCCATGCTTTCTTTCCTTTAAATCAAATAAAAGTAAAGCATAAGAAAAATAAAAAATAAAAACAAAAATTTAATATTATTATTTTATTTTTTGTAGAACAAGTAGTTATTTAGTTTAGAGAAAATGTGACTATAAGAGGCAGAGAAGTTGATGATTCTAGTCTTGAGAACCAATGGAACTTGAGGTTGGACCAGAATGATCTATTACTGCAGCAACTTGATGTGCACAAATCTGTGAAGAGTTTCTTGAATCTTGAGAAGATCGCTTCTTGTGAACTCAACCAGGATGATAACCGTGTAGTTCAAAGCATTTCTCATGTGTGTGCCCTTTTTGATTGTAGTAAGTGCAAATTGGGCGGTCACATTGGTTAAAACCAGAGTTATTATGCTTTTGTGAAGCAGCAGGCACCACCATATCAAAAGAATTTTTTGCTTTGGATGCTAACATTGCAATATTTTCTTGATTGAAAATAGGATTTTGAGTGAAGAATTGTTATCGTTCTTCCTGAATGATTAAAGAGTAAATCTCATTCAAAGAAGGAAAAGACTTCATAAGTAAAACATTACCATGAACAAGGAGATATACCTCAATCAATCCCATGAGAAAAATCATGGTTAATGTCTTCTCTTCACGATCAGTGATCAATTTCAAAATATCACATGTACATCCTCCACAAACACCACAACTACATAAGAGCAGAGGTGAAAACTAATGCAACTCATTCCACAATGACTCTAATCGAGTGAAATATTCACTGACAGAAGACTGATCTTGACTTATACTGTTAATAGCTTGCTGTAACTCAAAAATTCTAGGTTCATTGCTTTGTTCATAACTCTCTTTAAACAATTTCCATATTTTCTCAATAGAATCAATGTACAGGATCACCTGTGCAATCTCTAGAGAAATGGATGCACAAATCCAGGAGGATACAATCAAATTACAGCAATACCATGCGCTGTAGTTAGGATCAGTGGAAGCTGGTCAAGTTATACTGCCATCGAGAAACCCGAACTTGTTTCTAGCTCCAATCGTCATCAATAGTGCACTATTCCAAGAGTAATAGTTCTTTCAATTGAGAGGTGGAAAGACTTAACAAAGTGTTAGAAATATCGCCTAGATTCATCGTACAAGCACTATAGATAATCACAGAATTGGGTGAAGGTTTGCTGCAAATTATAGGAGGTTCTTCAAAAGACATTGAGTTGATTGAAGCAACAGATCTTCAATTCAAGAAGTCAAGAAAAACAGAGCGCGCAATTCAGCAGGAAACAATTGTTTTCTGCTCTGATACCATGTAGAAGCTTGTTATCAGTGATGAACACAAGTTGAGTTTGAGAGATATGTATGCGAGAAAGAATTTGTGAATTCTCTGTAATACCGCTATATTGTAACTTAATGAATGATACCATTGCTTATATACAAGCATTGCAGTACATTGTTGTTGGTAAAATATAATTGGCTATGCTAACTGTGCTAAGACAATTAGGAAAGCTAACAAATGAATCTAACAGAGAAAACATCACTTGGCTGATTAGCTCTATTAGAACTTGTAAGTGAAACGATAGTTGTGGCTATTGTACTAGACGCGATGAAACCAATCGAAGAGTCGGAAGAATGGAAGGATTTAGTTACATTAAGAAGCCAAAGACATCAATAGGAGATGGAAATGAGCAGTAGAAAGCTATGCTTGACATTAACACACAAGTAGATGAACTTGTAAGTGAAACGATAGTTGTGGCTATTGTACCAGTCACGATGAAACCAGTCGAAGAGTTGGAAGAATGCCAAAGGAAGGATTCTCCTCCAATCTTCGAGACAAATCAATGGACGCTGCTGATGAAGATGATCCAACAGACCGTATTGAACGGCCTAAACCTCGCACGTAACCCGCTTTCGTCCCAACACCTTAGCGAAAATCTCCACTTCGGTGTATGACTTTCCCTCTGACTCGTGCTGCAACTATAACGCCTCCATTTTTTCTTACAAAATTAAAAAAGAAGATAAAATTAGCATATATAAAACATAAATGCATACGAATGCATCATTAAATCTAACGTTACAACTTACAAAATTTTTCCGTGCATCTTTTGATGTCCACATGCCATCATTATTAGTATGTCCACATGCCTCCGGAGGCCAACCGTTCCAATAAATGCTCGTAGAAGAGAGGTCTAGCTATTTCTAGTTATGGAGTGTGAAGCGCTTTGTATATCGAATCATAGTTATGGAGGGCAAAATGGAAACAAATTGGCACACACGGTGCACTGGTCTTATATTCTGTCCAAAATCACAGAAAATTTGACAAAGGGGAGCAAAATGTAGAAAGTCCAAACCATATGAGTTCAATATTTTAAAATTAATATATTGAGGTGCAAAGTATAAATGCCACCAAACCACAGGAGTGTAAAGTGTAATTAACCCTTAATTTTTTTATGTTTCTACTTTTATATTTCTTTAAGTTTTATATTAATTTACAACTCTTACCATTTTTATTTATTTCTATGACAAGTGGCAAATTGCGATTAAGGCCTAGGAGTGACAAATTTTCCGTTAAATAATCTTGACAGAAGTAAGCTTAGTAACTTAATTTGCTAACCATTTTTTTCAAAACTCGGACAATTTTTTTAAAATCATGTTAAAATCTACTAAGTAAAAATAAATTTACATTTTTGTTGTCTAACTTTAGGAAACCAAGCATACTTTAGTTTTTTCCTTAAATAAAAAATGTTTTGAGCATATAGAATATTATGTCTGTGTAAAGGGTTTTAACTTTTGTTATTTATATAGTAAGCTTGTCATACCTAGGACCAAATCTTGAGCCTTATCCTGTGGCAGACAACTGTCGTACAGGTGACTGAAAGTCTGAGATGAGAAGAAATTGCAATTAGTAGATAGATATTGATGATCATGAGCTTGCAAAAGTAGGAACTTGTTTAGTAGGGACAAGCCAAGACTCTCTTCAGGAGGGGCCAAAGATAATTTTTACTCGTTAAAAAATTCTAATAGCATATATAAATAATAAATAAATTTTTAAATTTTTATTATAATCGAAATAAGCATAGTCAAAATGTAACATCTCGACCCTCTAAATATTTTTGATAATCATAATTTTCCTAATTAAATACGATTAATATTTTTTTATTTTAATAATTTAGGATTTAATTATTTTATTAATTATTAAATAGTGAAAAATTACATAGAAATACTTTTACATATCCAAAAATTATAAGGAAAATATCCTTATTCTTTTTTTTCAAGCTCTTTCATCTTATTAACTATTTTTCTCATTTCAGTGTCTTGAAAATTTTTATAAATTATTTTTATATGCTGGAAAAACTCTTTTGCCCCTAAAGCTTGTTTTTGCCCTAATTTATTCTAGAAACCCTATATTTCTCCAATCTTTTTGCTTGACATGTTTTATTTCCTTGTTTTCTTAGTAAATAGGACCTGCATGTTTGAAGCATGCCGTGTGTTATTTGATTATTTTCTTAGAATTTTTATTTTAATTAGGGTTTGGGGCTTGGATTGCATGATTTAGTTATATTGGGCTTATAAATCACTTCTTTTTGGGCCTCCCTTCAGCCCACTGGACCGGCCTTGGCCCAGGATCAAGTCAGCACCTCCTTTGACTAAGAAAAACCGGTCAAAGCCATAGATTTGGTTTGTAATGATTGAAAATCATTAAATGATCACAAAACCACCTTACACTTGTCTCCTCTTGGGTTGCTGCTGCCCATATCCCCCATTGCTGCTCCAAGGCTTGCATAGACCTCCTAATCTAGTGGTAGGCTTGATGATCAAGTCTCCCTAAACCCTAGCAACATAGATGACAACCCTAGAACCTAACCCTAGTCAATAGTAGTATAAATAGCAAGCCCTTGTGAAGAATTTCTTCACTGAGCTTGTTCAGCATTCATAAAGAGAGGGAGAGAGTTAGAGAGAGCTTGGAGAAAGTTTGAGAGAAGGAAGTTCTAGCTGAGTTGATCAAAGAGGTGAGTTGAGGAATTTTTGTGACATCTTGGAGTTCTTTTGAGTTTTGCATTCTTTGATGTTGTCTTGATGATATTAGATCATAATATCATGTTTCATGTAGGTTTCGTGATTATTAAGGCTCAAAAAGATTGATTAAGGTAAGGGGCTAGTTTGCATGTTAATGATGTTATTAGCTTTTTAATGTTTTAGGTTAGTAACATGCATATACTATGACCTGAACTCTTCATTAGGATGTTCATGTGTTAGATAAATGATTTGGTTGGTTAGATGTTAGAAGATTTTGAAGAATTGAAGAAATTGTGAAGATTAGGTCTTTTTACCCCCTTTGATGATTTTATGATAATTTTTGTGTATCTATTTTTCATGTCTCTGTTTTTAGGTCCTTAAGAGGTATTAGAAGCATATAGGATTGATTTGGTGCAATGATTTACGTGGAAATTAGATGATTTGCTTAATTAGGTCAAAACTAGTCTATTTTAGCTTAATTCTTGATAACAGTATGTTTAAGGATTTTTATTATATAGTAAACGACTTTTTTTATGTGAAATTTTGAGGTATGAACCTAGAAACTATTAGGAGTCCCCAGTTAAAATTTCGTGTCATTTGGAGTTAAGATGAATTAATTATGAATTTTTGAAGTTATATGTAAAAACTGGAATATTTTGCCTTAAAACGGGTCTGTTGTTATCAATTCGAATTGGGCTTGTTTTTCCAGTCTTTGTTTTGTCTTTATGGGCCTGATATATTTTATTTTGACTAAGCTTTGGGCTTGGATAGTAGAGCCCAAAGTTAGACCCAGTTTGGACCCAAAATGACTTGTTTTTAAAAGTCCAAACATGTGGGCCTCTTTTGTTGCTTTTGGACCGGCCCAAGTGAATTTCTACAGCCACTGACCACTTATGGGAATGGGCTTGCCAGCAAGCCCAAGTGCAAGTCCACATTGGACTTGGATCAATGAACTTGGACCTTTGACTTATGTTTGACTAATGAGAATGCTTGTGTTTAATTGTTTGATTATTGGAAAGCATATCAGTTTGTTTAATTGGTATTTATTTTGAAAATAAATACATGTTATGATTGTGAGATATTTGCAAAGTCTTTAGCAAAAAGGAAAGGATTTTATGGAAATGATATATTTTTGGAGAATATATCAAAGTCATGGATTATGGATATTGTAGTGCATTTGCATTTGACACTAAAATGATAAAGGATATGACACATTTTATGGAAAAGTTTATATGGGGTGATGGTACTGATCACTGGGGAGTGCAACCATCACTATCGGGTAGGATGGCCCGGAGTAGAAGACAGAATGAGCCTTTACTTGTGTCCTAGGACATAGAATATCGAGGACTGTCCTAAAGTGCAGGAGAGATTAGACGCACAACCTTGACCACTAGGGGTGAATCAGATGGATTTATAAGGAAAGGTTGCTAGTAAAGGAATGGAAAAGTGCATCGCATACATTGCATACTATGTGTTGCATCACTGTTTACTATATACTGAATGACTATGTGTTGCATATTGCATATCATCTCACTGGTATTCTCTATAGCTTACGATTTGCTTATGAACTGCTTATTGAGCATGTACTGTTTGTATGGATGTTATCACAAGCCCCCATCCCCTTTTATTGAGTCCTTAAGACTTACCCCTTTGTTCGTCCCCTTTTAATAGTCAGATATACTGATATTCGATTCTTTTGTTACCCATGAAATGGTTACCCCTAGTTATCCACATCCGTGCCCTGGTGACCAAAGGCCTGGAGGTTAAAGTAGATTCCCAGCCCTACCTGATCCCAAAGGACTTACTGCCAAAGTTTTCCCCGGAGAATGGCCCCGTGGGAGAGAACCACAGCCACATCAAATGGATCGACCTCACCGACTCCTCTGATGAAGGCAAAGACTCTTGCTAAATATTGTTGTTGCTTTATGTTTTTTATTTATTTATTTGTTTAGGTGTGTTTTGTAAATATTCTGAACATTAGTGTTAGAGATGTAATTGTAGGCTTACTTAAGTTAGCCTAAGTGGTGTAGTCCCTAATCCCTAACCCCTAGTAGCTTGTTTTGTTTGTCTGTTGATTGTTTTTCTTTCCTTATAAATTTTGTGCCTAAGTATCGTTTGTTATATCAGTCATGACTAGTTTTTGTGTCAATGTCTCTATGATCTTCTTTTAACTTGACTTCTATTTTCTCCTGCTTAATTTCTGAATATTTATTTAATAAGAATTCCGCTGGTTTCTTTTCATATAGTATAGTAGTCTTTAAACATCACAAGGACTTTTCCTCAGTCTTGAGACCCATAGGATAAGTACATGTCGTAATCTCACCATATATGCACCTCTGTTACTACAAAGAGAGCTTAGAGACTAATATGAGCATGGGACGGGATACAAAACCTAACAACATACTCTAAAACCTTAAAAAAGAAAAAAATTATAATTGAACCTAATATTTGTTGAACAAGTAAAAAGTAGTCAATTATCAGATTAGTACAAAAATCTTCTGCAATTTCTTTCTTAGTGTAAACAACAAGATAATCTAATAATATGCAATAAAGTCATCTTCGATTTTATCTCGAACTTGTTTCGACAATTTTCTTTGCTGAATCGTTTAGTAGTTGCAGTTGAAACTGGAGGAGTTAAAACTAGCCGAATCAATCTTTTAACTAAATAATAAACTTCTAACTTCCCAATATTTAGCAATGCTTGACACAAATTAGAAATGATCGACAAGTTCTGTAATACTAGATAATGACGCAAAACAAATCAATATTTCAAACTTCAAACACTTTTAAAATAGGACAACCTTTTCAAATAATTCAAAATACGAAATTCAATATTTCAAATAATTCTATTCATGTACATTGCCTGTCCAGTGACAATCCAAGGATTCCTCCTTGATTGCCCTGGTTATTTAATGGAATACTACTTGCTTAAAAAAAAAATAAAAAAAATAGAGGTTGAAGCTTAAGCTTTAGCATGGTATATTTAACTCTAGCGTATTTTTCTTGTTAATCAGAAGGCCAGTTTGCTTAACGAACTCAACCAAAATCATCCCTAACAACACAATACGACATTTTCTTGATCTTGTGTTGCATCTCTAGTGTAGGCGCTTTCCAAAAAGCACATGTGAAAGACGTTTTACATAAAGATAGAATTGACATGCTAAAGAGCTATAGCTCGTTGAAACTTGATGGCACAAGCACCACTTAGTTGACCTCAAAAGACACTTCATAGAATCATAACATTAGCTGATGTCAAATCAAGCCTAGAATGAGAATGAAAGGTATTCATAGGAAGGGACAGCATATTCAGTCATACAACAGCATTTAACAAGACTTTTCAACGCAACGAAAGCAATGAAAAAGTGGAAGATGGAAAATATCTTTTATCAAGGGATCAAACAGAATCCGGTTTCTGCTTAATCTACATATGAGATGCTATAAAACACACCCACACTAAACAAAATTAGTTAAAACAAGAGACGGACATTGAAAATTAAAGAAACAAAATCCGGATTCATATTATAATATGGATTCATATTATTAAATCCATTCCCGTCTTTGAGTCGATTACTCGGTGAAAGTTTTATTTGCATGAGATATAATTAAGGGTATGTTTGTTTGCTTGAAAACAAATTTCGTAATTTGTTTTACTTGTTTTCATGTATTTTTCAAACATCTGAAATCGAAGTAAAAAGTTTTCAAATCAACTGTAGAAACTCTATTATTTTACAGAAATCAAACTAAGTTCAAATTTTTCAGAAACCAAATTTTTTTTTAGGGGAACATTATAGTACGCCCCATATCTATGGGCAAAAAACAGTAAGCCTCCCTCAAGTTCTAAAATATTTTATTCCGCCCCATATGTTTAAAAAACAATCAATTCTTGCTTTCTGTTTGATTTGGACATTAAACTACATTCAAAATGACCGAAATGCCCCTCCAAGACAAAATTATTAAAATTATTAAAAAAATTAAAAAAAGATATATAAATAAAAATTGAATTTGAATGTTGCATATGATAGTTTCTTCTCTTTCCAGGCCAAGTGGGCACTTCTCCCTTAGTTGGCTAACAGCAATTAAACTGCGGGGACCAATTTTATCACAAAATTATATTTCAGTTACCTTAGGGCCTAAAATATTAAAATTTTGAGAAAGTTTTTCATGCCACGGGACAACCTACGATTGGCATTAAGATGTCATCTAAAATTCATTTAATCACCTTTTCGTTTGTTGGCTAATGACAATTGGATGAATGATTGATTTGTATAAAAAACTTACCTTAGGATTTCAACGATTGAAATCATTACCTGAGGGACTAAAATATCAAGAGTGTAAACTACAAAAACATGTACGTTAATTAAGCCATTTTATGTAAATATGTAAATCATGTAAAACATAAAAAAATATTTTCTTGAAAATATTTTAGATTTTAAAAGAATAACCAAAAATTGAAAATGAAAATTTTTTCTTGAAAATGTTTCAATGAAAATATTTTCACATAAAATAATAGTTTTACAAGCAAACAAACAGACCCTAAGTCCTAACCTCACTAGAAGGAACTGTAGTATACTTCTGTCCATTATGACTAGGCTCATGAACTGTAGTCGAGATAGAAAGTTCCCCAGATTCTGTAGCTTCATTGCCCACATAAAACAAGGATTCTACAAATGAAATCTGTCAGTTCATTTAAGGCGATTCAGAAATATTAGTAATGTATAACCAAATACAAGGCTTGAATGGAAATAATTAAGGTGAGCCTCATTCCATGTTGTCTACCATTGAGAGTCCCATGAACTACATAGGAATACTGGTGATTGGCTACAGTTTTGACATCAAACACACTAACTTACCGTTAATCAGCAATCACTATTTCCTCTATATTTGAGGAAATCAAAACTTCATTATCCCTATTCAAATAGGAATTCTGATCTTCTTGGTGACTAACATGATTACCCTTTGTTCTTCCTGCTTGAGACATTGCTGCCCTGTCAAGCACAGCTTTTTGCTGCTCATTTCCATCTCCTCTATTGATGTCTTTGGCTTTATTGAGAATGAAGCCATTTTGCAACATTTTCAAAAGATGCAAAATCGTAAGATGCAATTGTCACCTCTTAGTCGCAGTACATAGTACGGTACATGTATTTTAATATTTTTAATACTTTTAGTCTTTAATTTTCGATAATATAACTCTAAGTCAATTTTTTTCATTATGAAGAAAAAAAAATTTCTTGTCATTTCGCCTTTAAAGTTCGACTCCCTTAAATTTTAATTCTAGCTCCACCATTGCTTGAGATTATGTTGTGGACTAGAGATTCACCGATTTGGACGGCGGAGTTATTGTCGTAGGTTAATCGTACCGGGCACGAAGCTAAGAATCTAAACGGATATTTGACGGGTTTATTAGCTTTGCATGAGGTTACGTAGGAGCTCCAGTTTTCTGCTCCAATTGTGCAGACAACCAAAATTATGATAATAATGGGAACAAATACTATCCGTTAGTGGGGCATCATTCTCACTTTACAGATAAATTGACTCGAACTTCAACTGGGTTTAAACCCAACACAGTAATCATAACCGTTATGCTACAAAAGGTAAAGAAACAGAAAAAAAAAATCAAAATAAGCTTAAGATTGCTAGTGTTTGGAGAGTAAGATGAAACATTTGCAGGTTTTGAGAGAGAGAGTTTGAAAATCTGCAATTAATTGAACAATTAAAAGCTGACCTTGTGGATGCCGTTGGGACACTACAAGAAAAAATACTTTGGGAGTACTAATTTTGTCAGCTAAGGTTTTGGGTGACAAAACAGAGTTGTCACCCGGTTTGTTACCTAAAGCCCGTCAGCCAACGTTTTAAGCCACGATTTTCGTGTTCTGTCACTCGAAACCGTTCGGACGGTTTATAACAACGTCTGAATGGTTTGGTGCCATATTGACGAAATTGAAAATTGTCATGCCCAGTACAGTCCATCCGTTCGCATGAGCTATGCGAACGTTCTCTCTATACGTTCGCACAGCTCATGCCAACTGTTAGTCTAATATGACAAAATACATTTTGTCACGGAATAAATGTCTGCACCGTTGTATAACAACATCTGAACGATAATGTAAATATGTCCGGACGCATTTGTGAAGACGTCTGCACCGTTGTTTCATTATGACGAAATACTTTTTGTCAGCTTCAAAAACTGTTTGAACTTTTACAAATGAAGTTCGAACGCAATTTCCGCAAAACACGTTGGAACATGTTTTATTACCGTGCGAACGGTTTCCTAATAAAACCCATGTGCATGCTAGAAATATCGTTCGGACGGAGTAAGGGTTCGAACTTGTTTTGTAAGCGTGCGCACGTTACAACATTCGAACGACTTTTGTTAACATTCAAACCGTTTTCCACATATTTGAATTAATTTAATTAAAATTTTAAAAATAATTTATAAATAATATAAACAAAAATATATTCAATACTCGTAGTATAATAAAATATCTACAAATATGTAATCATCATTAAAAATAAATAAAATGCATAATCAATAAGTACTGACAAAGTAGTGAAAATACATAAATCTATCCAAATTTTCGTTTGGGTGTCGTACGAGATTGCAACTGTCTGATCTGCTCCATCAGCTGCTCACGCATCTGCTCCGCCATTAGTTGCATCCTCCGTTCTTGTTGTTCCACTAAGTTCCTTTGTTGTTCCTGTATCATCTTCTGATGCTCTTTGTCTTTTTTCCATTGCTACTCCGCCATCATCTGCATCAGCTCTTCGTCTTTCTTCCGTTCCTGCTCCTCTATCATCTGTAGATGTTCTCGTGCTTTTAAAAACTTCTTACTTGATGTACACTACTATGCAATCATTCATCCAATTATCTCTCATCCTATTACGCAAATCACTTTTGATGATCTTCATTGTAGAAAACACTTTTTCAACGGTTGCAATCGCAACTGGTAAGACTAATGCCAAAAATCTAATCCAAACCCAAAAATCATTACAATCAAAAACATTTTGATTCAAAAATATTAAATTCAGATATTCAGATATTCACAATGGATCACAACTCAAAAATCCAATCCAAACCCAATCTAATTACATTGTATTCAATTTCCAAATCCAAACCCAATCTAATTACATTGCATTCAATTTCTAAATCCAAACCTAATCTAATTACATTACATTCAATTGACATTACAATGAAATTAATTAAAAATGATAGTACCAAAAAAATCCCCAATTTCACAAAATGTCAAAATCCCTAATTCAAATCCAAACCCAATTTAATTACATTGCATTCAATTGACATTACAATCAAATTAATTAAAAATGATAGTACCAAAAAAAATCCTCAATTTCACAAAATGTCAAAATCCCTAATTCAGAATCTAATTGCAGTGCATAAAAATTCAAGTTGTTTACCTATGAGGTTGTGATTCTGTGAAACAGAGAGAGAGAGAGAGAGAGAGAGAGAGAGAATTATTTTCATTAGTTTGGAAAGTGTAAATGACACCAAACCATATGGGTGCAAAGTATAATTGACTCAAAAATTAAATTATAAATTAAAGGGTTAATGACTATTTTGGTCCCTGAGTTTTACACCCTTTTTCAAAATGATCCATGGGTTTCAAATTTGCTCAAATTAGTCATTAGGTTATTGTTGTTTGTCGATTTAATCCTTCCGTCCAATTCCGTTCCGTACATGTACATTTAGCTAATGGTGGGACATGTCACACCTAATAAAATTTCGCCACGTGTATCAATTTGAAAAAAAAAACTCACAAAAGTCTGTCCATGTAGGCATCTTCGTTTAAAAAAACAAAAAAAAAAATCAAACAAGGGAGGCCACCCCTTTGCTCTAGGGAGCCTAGATCTAGGCTCCCCGCTGCTCCCTTGATAAGGGGTGGCCGAGAGCCACCCCGCCCAGTGACAGAGAGCCTAGATCTAGGATCCTCGTGCGAAAGGGTGGCCTCCCCTATTCGAAATTATTATTATTTTTTTACGAAGATGCCTACATGGATAGGCTTTTGTGAGTTTTTTTTTTCTAAATTGATACACGTGGCAGGATCTTATTAGGTGTGACGTGTCCTGCCATTAACTCACTATGCATATAAGTGACAAAATTAAACGGAAGGATTAAATCGACAAACAACAATATAACCTAAGGATTGATTTGAGCAAATTTGAAACCCAATGACCATTTTAAAAAAGGGTGTAAAACTCAAGGACCAAAATGGTCATTAATCCTAAATTAAAACATAAAACCAAAAATATCCAGAAGTTAAAAAAGTAAATAAAGAGGCCGGGTCAGTGTGGGAGTTTCCAAGCCCTTTTTTTCTTTTCTGTGTACTTTTAGATCTTATATTTCAGATTTTAGATTTTTTTAAGTGTTAATTTAATTTAATTTATATTTTATGTTTGTGATAATCGGGGTGTTGCGATGGGTTGCAATCCGATGTTTAATCGGTGAAAATTATTTTCATTATATCTGATATAATTAGATTTACAATGAGTTTAGCAAGTCAAAATTTTATTTTTATCAAATATATTTTAAAATTTTACTTTTATTATTATTATCAGTCGTTCACTGATTCCAATAACAGCTCCTTAAAAATCCAGTGTCAACTCCTAAAGTGATCAGAAACATCTTTTTCAAAATCCAGTCGTATTAGAAAGTAAAAATAAATTTTATCAAAATGAAAACAAAAGACAAAGTTGACGGGCTGAGGTGCGCTGGAATGCACGCGTGAAAACTGAGCGTGGCACTGGAACTTCACTGAACAGGTCGACATTCTTGGAACTTATCGGCACCGGTTCCGACGTGACAACCAAGCTTCATGCCTGCGAGTATTATTTTCGTTTCACATGGATATATGCTTTGTATAATGCCAGATCGTGATAGCAAAGATTCTTCCCCTTCCACTGATTTCTTCACAAAACCAATCGTACAACGGTACAAGGAAGCCAGCATCATATTCTCCCTCACTTTTTGACATCGGCTAAGAGCTTCACAAACTCGTCCAACTCCTTGACCGAACTCCCTCCATTGACCGCACTCAGGGCCACGTCGCTGAGCTCTTTGGCGCGGGACCTCTCTGGCCTCGATCCCTCAACAGAGATGGCCAATAACCGAGCCAACTCGTTGACTCCGGAATGTTCTGAGTGCCCTCACCTGCTCGGATCGCCACTCCTAATTGGTCCACCAACAACTTGGCATTCGTATACTGATCCGCACCCATTGGCCACGTCAGCATCACAACCCCCGCGGCTATCCCTTCCAAAGTGGAGTTCCACCCGCAGTGAGTCAGGAACGCACCCACAGCTCGGTGCCTCAGTACGGCAACCTGCGGGGCCCAACCCTTGATCACGAAGCCTCTGCCCTCCACGCGAGCTTCGTACCCATCGGGGATCACTCCGTGTTCGTCGCTGGCGCGTTTCTCATCTGTACCCCGCACGCACAGTAAAAACTGGACCCCACTCTTCTCCAAAGCACTCGTCAGCACATCCATCTGCCTACTCGTTAACACCACACGGCTCCCGAAGCACACGTAGACCACCGAATGGTCCGGACGAGCATCCAGCCACGTCATTACCTCATGACATGGCACAGAGCTGACCCCACCTCTACTAGCGGACTCCTCTAGATTACTGTTGTCGGGTGGCAACACGGGTCCCACGGCAAATACCCGATCGTGCCCGACCTCTCTCTTCAATGGTCAAAGTAGACGCGCTCCAACTCGACGAACGAGTTAAACAGCAACCCCCAACTCGCTGCATTGTCCAATATGTTACTCATGTAAAATTCTTTATCTGGGTCTCCTCTAAAGCATCTGACATGTGGTGGGATCTGCCACCAAGGATAAACCGGGGAATTCGGGATTTTCGGAAAGGAAACTTGAAAGTTCAAATCCTCCGGATCGTCTGGTTCATGTGGGTCGCGACACATTGAGAAACCAACCGACAACGCAAAGGCGCCGGAGGGGGAGAAACCGATACGTGGCACACCGAGCTCGCTGGCGAGGTGGCGGGTCCAGCCAAGGAAGAAATCCGAAATAATAGCCATGGGCGGCGAGGATTGGGATTGGAACCATTGGAGGAGCATAGGATAGTGAAGATCACGGATCGCCCGTACGTTAGAGACAATCCTCTTTTGTGGTGGACAGAAAATATCGGGGCTCGGGGCAGGGAGAACCAACTGCTTGAGTGAAGATGGGTGGGTGGAGAGGTAGGGTTCAAGTAAGAGGGAGGTTGTCAGGGTGACCAAAATGGTAACGGTTAAGTCGCGGCTGAGCAACCGTTGGGTGAGGTCGAGGAGGGGTATAATGTGACCGGAAGTGGGATAGGGATAGACTAAAATATGGACACCGGTGGTGGTGGTTATGGACATGGTTAAGGAACTTCGTGAGGAGGCTATTCTGTTGTCTGGCGGCTATGGTGATACAACTGGGAAGCTGTTGTCTATATGCTTTATATAGTTGCGGGGCTTTCAGCATGCGGAGCTCAAAGATGGAATGCCGCTTGCCTTCGCTGACTTGTTGCTGTGGAATCTTTCGCCCTTTATGGTGTTTGTTCTTACTTGTTAATGCGTCACGGGTGACGACAGGAACAATGTCAGGTGGGCCCTGGATGGCAGTTTTCCGACCCACGCAACCCTGTCACGCCAAAAAGTAGAGTAGAGGTCCAATCCTTCTCAAGGCAAAAAAGAATTTTATACTTTCTCCCGAAAAAAAAGCGAGTATTTCTTTGTAAAGCATTTTGTTCGCTCTAAAATCAAGATGTTTTTTCAAGGCAATAGAACCGCGGACCGACTGAAGGAGAGCGTTCCTCAGTAATCACCGTAGGAAGCAGTTTTTATTGAAAATGTCTGGTGCTGGTGTAATATAGAGTTAGGTACGGACGTTAACGTTCGTACACTGTCGATATAGTCAGATCATGTTCCATTTTCATTAATCTCTCTAATTTTTTATAGTCCAAAGTGATTTGGTATACAAAATGTGATTTGTTGGGTGGACTGGTGTTTCTATTATTTGGCTGGTGCATATATATATATATATATATAGAAACACTAACCCACCCAACATTGAAACAGATAGATTACTGCGTAAATGATATAGCAGAAACTTAATCAAGGGGTTGCCTAGTGGTTAAAGTAGATTTAGTGGTATTTTTTAAGGTCTCAAATTTAAAAATTTTACATGTACTACTAATCATTTTACGTCACTCTCAAAACTTTTAGTCTGATAATTATTAAATTTATGTGAGATGAGAGGGTCGTATAAATTCAAAATTAACCAAAATACGCCTAAATTGACTTCCGTATCTAAATAAAGAAATTATATATATGACTTAATTTCATACACCAAGCTGTATTAATGTGGCACCGCCCTTCTAATTATGTTTTATCTTGGCCTCTTAATGTAATCTATCAATTTATTTTCATTTAGCAAAATATTACTAGTAACTATTTGGCCCACTCTCAATACTTCTAATTATGTTTTCTCATGGCCTGCTGTCGTCGTAACCAGCAATTGATGATGTCGTTTATCTATTACTTTCATGTTTCTGTTGATTGCACCGTTACGAGGACAAAGAGACAGTAAAACCATCACACGTCACTCGTATTTTAATCAAATGTGTTGGACTAGTTGTTAATATAATTTAAATAATAATTTATTAATTTATTTAATAGAATTTATTACTTTATTAGAAGATACTAGAAACGACATGAAAGTAAATCTAGAGCTGCAATGCTATTGAGCTAAACTTATAAATTTATTACTTTATTACTTACTCTATTCGGTCGCTCAGAAGCATAGGCTGCAGGTGGTGCTGTGCTTTGCGGCCACGTTGAGATGCGTAACCTATCTGTATCCTTCTGCGTGCAGATATATAGCTGGCGCGTTAACATGTATGATTTGTTCTATGGACAATCAAAAAAGAAGGTTGGGGTTTCTGTCGAGGCACTCCTTTTTTTGTTGATTATTTAAAACGAAACTGAAATAACTGAAAGAAGTTGTATAGATATTCGATTCATTTTGTAACCAGGATATTCTATATTGTCCAATAATTTAAATTTGCCGTAATCTAGTTCCTAAGCTAATAAAAATTTCGCGATAATCGACAGTTGATTACAATGCTATCGGATGGAAGGCCCAAGTGAAGAGTGGGAAATTGAAGAATACTCATCTGAAGCTACTGGTGGCAAGGTGAGTTGGATATGGAACAAGGGGCTGATGTTAGGAAAGAAGATTTTGATCACGGGTATCATAATTTCTTAATTTTCTTCCACGCCATTGTTTCTTCCTCCGTTACTGGATATTTCAGCAATTGGGCTTGCTGCTTCAGTTCCTTTGGGTTCTTCTTGGCGAACTTTGATTGCTCTGAGAAGCTTATGAGCAAGTTGCTCCCGGGCCAGCCCCTCTTCTGCTGGACTTTGAAATTGATAATGATGAGGAAATCTGTTAAGGATGAAGAAAAGGAAGAGGAAGCTGAGGGATTTGGAGGAGAAGGTGATGCTGGAGAGCAAAATGGGAATGATAAAGAGACTGGTGAGCTTTTAGATAAAAAGGATAAAAATCTATTGGAAAAGAGAATGGAAGTTGAACAGGGACTGAGAGAACAAAAGGAAGCTCCTGGGATCGAAGAAAAGAGGGATGTGCAGCTGCTACAAGACGGGCATGGAGTGGAGGTTGTAATTGAGGTTGATGACTAAAGTGGCAACAATGTTGAGAGCATGGAGATACCATTTGAAGTAACAACTGTAAGGTTAGAAAATCTTGGAGGCCCGCAAAAAGCAAGTTACGGTGAAGAAGAAGAATTGATGCGTGAGACAAGGGAAATGATTGAAAGACTCAGGGATGAGGGTAAAGGAAAGAATTTAGTGGAAGCAGATAGACAGTACGTAGAGGAAACGCTACGTGGTGCAGAGGTGAGAGGTCCAAATGAGGTTGATAAAACCTTGCTAGGGGATTTTGGAGAAACGAAAATACCATTAGGACATAAAGATGTCTATGGCGTGAAAGCTGTTGAAGCGATTGGAGATTCATTAGAACAAAGAAACATCGACATTAACACTTGAACGGCTGAACTTGTAAGTGAAACACACTGTAACAAAAAGAGCCTACAGTGACCAAAATCTTTTTGACCATATTGTGTTGGTCAACATAAACCAAATTGTGGTAACTAATAAATATTTCTCATCGTCATGTTGTTTGTGGTCACGAAACTTTTTCTCACTACTAAAAAAAGGACTTGTAGCCGCGGTCACAAAAATTGTGGCTAAAAATAATATATTGTGGCATTTAACTACAAACGCCTCCAACAGTACGGCGTTTGGTCAAAAATGCCACTAAAGGTTCCAAATTAGCAGTGTTTTACATAAAACGCTGCCAAGTTTGTGAGTTTTAGCAGCGTTTTCTTAAACGTTGCGATAAATTACAAATTCTAGCAGCAGTTTCAATCAAAACGCTGCTAAAGCTAACAACCAATAGCCGCGATTAAAAAAATGCCGCTAACTATCCTGCCCTCTAGCCGCATTTTTATACAAAACATCGCTACAAAGTGTGAGATTAGTAGCGTTTTCCCAGACGCTGCTATAGGTCATTTATCAGCAGCAGTTAGATGACTGCCGCTATAGCTTATACTTTTAGCTGCGTTTATTGTGGAAAACAACATCATTTCTATTTTCTCTCTACATTTAATTCCTCCCTGCACACGGTGGTAATTAACCCAGCTGCCCAGCCACCTCCAGGCTCTAATCTCCACGCTAGCCGCGCCTCCCTTAGCCGACCACCACTTTACCACAACTACTCTCCTCTTCTCCCCTCCTTCACACATCAATCTCTTCTCATCTCCTCTGCTACATCTCTCTGTCAAGTCTCACTGATTCATTTAGGTATGTTGTTAAAATGTCACTGATTCATTCATTCGCGAAGGACGAAGAAGCTCCTGCGATTCTTGCTATTTTCCTCTCTTTTTCCCTTTTGTCATGGATTTTTTTTTCCTTTTTTACTTAATAGTAGGTGTTTCTGTTTAAAACATGATTGATGAAGCTTGTTTTGTGGATCTATTGTTTCATATATGTTCAGGCTTAGGGCTAGACTGCTAGTAGTTATGCGTTAACTTATAAATGCTATTGACCATCATCGTTGTAAGTTGTGTAACACACAAAGTATCACGTGCATGAGGACGACATTGAATATTCTCTAAATTGAAGACTTCTTCTAGATTGTCATTTAAAGTAGCTTGAAGAGTTTTCGTCCCCCTATAAAGCCTGTTACATGTAAAAATATTTCTCGTTTCCTAGATTACTTGAGAAGAGAGTATATTTTGACAAAAGATATCAAAAGCGTCTTTATGCAATTAGAATGTCCTAACTACATGTAAACTTGTCAACATGGCTACTGATGAATAGAGATAACACCCTTAGTTGCTCTAATTTGATACAAGGATGTGATCCTTCATACAGTATGAATTTTTTGGGTGACAGTGGACAGATTGTCTAACCCAAAGTTGCAATTTCTTTCCATATTGATGATAACCTTAGGCGTGGACTTGATTTGCAATTGGGAAAGGGGAAAGATGGACGAATCGATATTAATTTGAACTTGATGCAGACTAGAGTAACTCATTAGGCTTTGTGAGGTTGACTTTTGAATGTGGTTGCTGAAATTTGCTGCCGCTGGTAATTCTTTCCCCCTTTTGACGTTGCTGTTTTATGAATTTATTTGTCCGACGTTTATCATTGTTTTGATGCATGACAACATTTATTAGAGGATTTAATTGATTGATAGGGTCCAAATATAGCTATTCCATAGGGATTACTTCAGGCAATGGGTACACATTACAATTTGGCCCATTTCCTCTTTCCTCGTCGCAATCCTCCATTCCTTTCCGGTGAAGTTCTCGGTCAATGGCATCATATTTGTAAGTGTTCTATCATTCTCCATTTCCTCATTCCTGGTCACATTCTTCTAATAAATTACAATATTTCTGTTCTTTGGGTTGTAGTTATCTATAGCAACATAATACATTGTTTTAGATTGTTTGTTTTAGTTATCTATAGTCGCACAATACATTATTGGTTGAGTGCTTCTTTCTCAAACAGTCACAATAGTGCACGTCCGTGTGCTAGCAGCGAAAGCTAAAGTACAGTCGGAAGTGAGGCCAATTTATGACCCCATTTTGTTATTGTTCAATTGAATCCTGTCTGAAGACGTCTTACACTGAACAAAATTTCGGCTGTAGATTCTTCACCTGTGTTAATTACAAAGTAACTTAATTCTGTTGTTTACATTTGTAAATTTGTTAATAAGTGGTTTTAAGTTAATAATGTTGCCATCCTCTTTTTCAGCAACGGCGATCCCGTTGATTCTTCCATTGGTACGATCCTCCAATGTGTGTCCATGGTAAAAGGGTTCTGAGACGGCTGCGGAGAAACACGAAAGGTTGAATATGGAGGTTGACAATCATGCTCCAATGGCTGAGCACGGGACTGCAAACACGACTGCAAAGCTGGAACTTGTCATCTCACAGCTTCGTTCAGAGTTGGAAACCATGAAAAGGAAAAACCACAGAGATCTAAACATGTGTAGAGAGTCTTAGTTTTGTCGTGGGCTTTCTTCTCAGTTGTTATGTTATCGACCTTATTAAGTGGAAGTTCGTTTGATGATTCCCTCGCATTGCCACAGTGAAGAATTAATGGCCTTAGTGAAATGTATGTGAATTGTGATCTATTATTTTGTAGTTTGTAATGAAGCTTTATTGTGTGAGGGAGTAATATTTTGTTTTTATATATCTTGCTCCCTGCAAGTGGATATGTAATTTTGTAAGAACGTTGTGATCTCAGGTATCTAATGTAAGTTTCTAAGAACATTGTGGTCTTAGCTATATGATATGTAAGTTTGTAACAACGTTTTTTGATTTTGTAAGAACGTTGTGATCTTAGCTATATGATATGCAAGTTTGGAAAAGCTCCCCCTGAGAACAAGCAGGAGTCTTTCGTGACATTTTTAGCAAAAAGGACTTTGAGGTTTTACAAAAATTTTGCAAGAGTTCCTTTTGTAATTAGAGGTTTCCCAAAATTTCAAAGACAGGTAAAAACACTTATATAAACTTCCTCCAAAATCCCCAAACTTCCAATCAACCATCCAGAATATGCACAAGTCTTGAAAGTTTGAGATATAAGATTACGAATACTACCTGTGAAGCAAGTCTCAAATATCCACAATTAAGTGCAATGAGTTAAGAACTTCTGAAAAATACCTTGACATCACCATTAGATAAACAACGGATATGAGCACAAAAAAAAAAATAAATATTCATTAGATAAGACAAGTCAATTGTTCAGCCATCATAATAAATACAAACATAAAGAGGACAAAAAATGGTTATACAAAAAGAAATGTCCCCAGTAAGAGCTAGGAAGAAAACATAATATCTATGAACTTCTCCCCATTTGGCATCATCAAAAAATAGGTTAAGGCCAGGGAAAGGGATAAGGTCAGCTGTCTACTTTTTACGATAGGTGGAAGGACGTGTTTTTGCAGTAGAGGTAGAAGGTGGGGTCTCCTCGATAGGAGGAGGGGGATACTGCACTTCAAACTTCTTCAGCCATCCCATCCAGGTGATGGAGAACCAATATGTCCATTTCAGCACATGAGGACGAAGGTTTCGATCAGCATTCATATGCACCTCTGTGGCGTGAACAACTTCGTAGCTGATTTCTTCACAAGTGTCAAAAGTGCAGCAGAGGTAGCTTTGAATGCTGTTGTTGACTTGGTGCTTAAGACCCTCATATCTTTATCAAGAGTCCCAAAACGCTCAGGGTGAACAGCAAGCAGCTTCTTAATATCTTCGAATCCAGCTTGCATACTAGCAGTCAACTTCTGTTCCTTTTTCAATTTAGCCATGGAAGCCTCAAGTTCACTCAGGCAAGGCTCATGAGAACTAGCATCAGGAATTTTGGAGGAGGATGCAATCAGCAGTGGAGGAGTAGAAATGGATGTTTGCTCCCCCAAAGGAGTCCTATTTCCCCTGGGAGTCCTTTCAGTGTCAGCCTCTTCCTCATCCTCAGAATCTGAGCCCCCTTTCTTAGTGTCACAACACCCTTCTTCACCCATTCTCCATCATCATTTTGAACAAACCCCATTAGCCTAAGGGTTTTCTTGTTGTACTCTTTGGAGTCTTTGGGTTTTTCTTGAACTTCTCCAGTCATTTCAACCTCAAAAACATGAAACATATGTGTGAAAAACATCCCATAAGGAAGTCCTTGCTTCTTCTTCTCAGTAGCAGCCTTCATGTGATTGAGCATTAAGTGACCAAGGTTCATTGGAGTACGAGTGATCAAACAGTACATTACAAACATGTCTAAGAAAGTAATGTAATCAAATTTTTCAGTCCTTGGAAGAATTATATTACAGACCATATGATGCAATATTCTTCTATGAATGGTCAATTCACTGGCAGCAGGTCTAACCAATTCATTTAGGGTTGGATCGTCCAACACCACCCTAAGAATATCAATAGGCTCTTTTTCTGACATACCCATCCAACCATACGGTCAAAGAACTTCTTGCCAGTGTTAGGGGCAGAGGCCAAAGAGTTTAGGGAAGACACCGATAAGTCTAATTGTTTCCCATTAACCAAACTAGAGGCATGCTCAATCATAGAGTGCTGAAAATTTGCATAGGCAAGCTTCACCAAATAAACATAAACATCAACCTTTAGATTCACAAAAATGGACCAACCTTGAAAGTCAAACATCTCCTTAAAATCGAACCCACTCTCACAGAACCAAGGAAAATCAACCCAACGTCCAGCAATCACCGTTTTATTTCTAAAATCTTGCACAAATTTATTCTTACAAAGCCCTGCCCTGTAGATAGAAGGCTCTGGAGCATCAACTGGTTCTTCATTTCCACTTATCCTCTTTTCATGCCCTAGAACTGACAGAAGAGGGCGTCTCACGAGTGGTTCTCTTGGAGCGGCCGAAAGACATCTTGACTGAAGCACAGTGCGGTTTGGTGACTGTTGGCGGTGGAAATTCGAAAACGGCAGTGGCTAATGGCGATATGAGGAGAGAGAGAGAGAGAGAGAGAATGTAGTTGATTCAGGGGAGACAGAGGGCTTCTGTGAGGTTGAGAGAAGTTTAAGTGTCGAACCCCTAGCCCTAAGTGAGTATCTACATGACAGCACACTTTTTTTCAGAAAACTGTTGGATCAAGGAAAAACTAGAAGAGTCGACACTTGTTTAAAGAAGTATTGACACAGGCATGCAAAATGAGCACACACCAATGTACCATGTTTTCACAATGAACGAACAGGATGAGGATCACCTGCAATTCGGAGAGAGGGTGAGAGAAAGATGTGGGTCCCGCAGTGGGACCCATACTGCCCAGATAGCACTTCCCTATCCGGGCTGTGTGGGTCCCGCAACATTTCGCTCGCTTCACTCCCCAGGGCCCTTGGGTTGTAAATGAACGAGCTGTTCATGAACAACTCGAACTCGGCTTGTATAAGCTCGACTCGAGTTCGTTTGTTTAATAAACAAGTCGAGTTTGAACACATTTCTAGCTCGAATATTAAATGAGCCAAACTCGGTTAAACTCGGTCGATTTAAGCTCGCGAACAAAACTCATATAAGCTCATTTAAAAGCTCGGTACATTTGTATGTATTATAAGTCTCTTATTTATTTGTTGTTTATATTTAATAGTCACATATTAGTAAAATATGCATTTGATTATATTGATATATGAATGGATGAGTATTATCCATAAGGATTTGTTATGCCCTCTATATATTAAATATATGTTGTAGTCATTTTTGCCAATTAACATAGTTATATATGAATCTAAATATTTTCTAAAATAAAGTTCGCACAAATGTCAAGTGTTTATGATATGTCGTGTATAATGTACTATGACACCATATGTCGAGGCTTGATTTGAGTTTTGTTTGTGGTATCTGTGTTTTCTAAGCTCATATTTTCTTGGTTGGGTCGAGTTTGAGCTCGGCTCGAATAAGCTCGAACTCGAATCATGTATATATTTTTAATCAAGCTCGAGCTCGTTCGAACATGAAAAATTTTAAACGAGCCGAGTTCGAACACCCCTGCAAAAGCTCGATTCAAGCTCGGCTCGAGCTCGAACTCGCATATATGTCTAATGAACTGAGTTTGAATAGCCAATACTCAGCTTGAATACACCCATACAGGGCCAGGGGCAACATATCAGTTTTTTTTTTAAATCTCGCGCGTCTTATCTCTCTCTCTTGCCCTTTATTTTTTATTTTTTCCCTCTTCTTCTCCTACGACCCGCGGCACCCTTTCACCCCTTCTCTTCCTATTTCAGCTCAAACCTTCATTTTCAACCGTGCATTGGCTCTCATTTGCTCTCAAATCAAGTTCTCTCTTGATTTCCAAGTAACCAATGGTTTATTTTTCAATTTTTTGCTAGATTTTGTGAATTGGGGGTTTAGGGTTTTTCGAAAATTTTGGGGGATTGAGCTTCTATTTTGCGATTATGGTTCTTTATCTTTCTTGTGCTTACTTATTGATGATGTCCATTTGTTTTGAATTCATAATATGTTGATTGGAAGTAGTTTCATTGTTTGCATTTGAGATTTGTTTTTGGGTTAATGCATCTGCACGTTGGTTGGATTGGTTGTTTTTCTCTTTGTGCTTTTCTAGCTACATTGATGATCTCTGATTGATTTGGTTTGGTTTTAATCTTGAATCTTGTTAGTTTCTGAATATGGGTAAGGTTGATTCGGGATGTCCTATTTCGGGATAATTCTTTTTGGATGATTTATTAGTTTTGTTTTCAAACTATCTTATTGTCTTTAATCTCTGTTATTCGTCTGATTGCTTTGGCTTAATTTATTCTTGAATCTTCTTTGCATTATATGCAACTTAGTTTTCAAATTATGCATGTTCTCATTGACTTTCATTGAACGTGTTTGTGAGCTTACTGCAGTTCATTGCATTATTCTTCATGTTCATGCATTTTAGTTTTTATGTGTTGGAGCAACGCTTATACCTTGGTTTATCTGAGTAATTTCTTGACATAATCTAATTTGGTTTGTTCTTTGTCTCAGATGGCTAATCCTAAGCGCCCTGCTTCCAAGAAATCCAAACCCACAAAGAAACCTTCCAAGAAGCAAGCGGTCAACCCTGATCCTGATCGCTTTGTGGATGCTCACGCCCATGAGCTGATGGGGAGTACTTATGCTAAGCGTAAGCCTCTTTATGAGCGAGAGGTAATCCTTTCTGAATTCGGGATACTATTATCCCAACTCAGTTTGAATCTCGAGGTTGGGTTTCCTTCCTCACTGATGTTGTCTCACCATATGAGAACATGGTGAAAGAGTTCTTTGTCAATGTCCATGATATTGATGACAAATCATTCAGCTTCTATTCTTATTTACGTGGTCAAAAGTTTCAGGTTACTCCTGAACTTGTTGCCGTATTGTTAAGCTTCCTAGAGTCTCACATCCGACTTATCCTTACAGGAAAAGTCGTTCTCCTTCCTTTGACTCTATTGCCTTGTTATTGTTTGGGTTTCCTCATCGGTATAGAGGTAGTACTTTGGATACTGGTGATTTCTCTGCTAAGTATCACTTGATCAGCAGAATCCTTTTTACACATATTCTACCTGTTTCACATTTCTCCACTTTACCTCTAAAGAGGGTGAAATTTCTATATGCCTTCTTGAATGGAGATTCGATTGATTTACCATTAGTTATATGTTCTCATATCATTTCTGCCTATCGATCAAAATCTAAGAAATTAGGTCTTCCATATTCATGTATGATTCAGAAATTGATTGATACAATCTCTATCTCATTTCCCTCCACTGAATATCGTGTTCCTCTCAAAAACCCCATTGGCATGGTATCCCTCATTCAGAGTCGAGCTCATCTTGCTCGTTGGAGAGCTGCGTTGCTTTCTGCAGTTGATCCCTCTATTCCATCTTCATCTGATCCACCTATTCCTCCATCCACAGATATTACATCTTCTTCCTCTATTCCTCCTTTGGATCCTTTTGCTATTACTTTGGCTAAAATTTTAAATGCGGTGGGAACTATTGCGACGAACTCTACAGTTCATGCAGCGAAACTTCAGAAGCTTGAGGAAAACTATGATCGTACGTGTGGAGCATTGCGTCGTCTACACAAGGCTTTTGTGAAACTTCGTCGTTCCATAAATATAGACCGAGAGCCATCGCCTTCTAGATCTGAGGAGTCTGCTTCTTTTGATGCTGATGCTGATGACACTGATGCGTATGCTGATTCTTCTACAGATGATGCTGGACCCTCTTCTGCTGCTAGTTGATTTGTTGTCAATTCATGGCAAAAGGGGGGGGGAGTATTTTGAGGGGGAGTGGATTATTTTGAGGGATGTAGTGAGGATAGCATGTGTAGTTGATATTCTCATCATATTTTGATACATGTATATTTTGATATAAGGGAAATTCAATATTTAGTCACTGGGAAATTCAATATTGTGACTGGGGAAAAACATGATTTTAATGTTCACGTTGATGAAATTGTGATTTTGATGTTCAAGTTGATGAATTGTTATTTGAATGTGCACTTTCCTGAACTTTGATGAAACCGGAATAATTCTTTGCCGATTGGTTGGCCTTTGTTAAAAGGTTTTAGCAATTTTAGTTGAATTGGCCTTCGGAGGATTTCTTTGCTGTTTGGTTTCCTTCAGCTGAGAGTACGAATGATTTCATGGCATCATATTTATGTAGTGGGGGAAAGGGGTAGCCTTTTTCATTATTGGAAGTGAGAGTCAGTAGATTTGTTGTCTGAATTATTTTGCTCTAATTGTCCTTCAGAAATGGTGTTGGTATATGCTGCTCTTACTCCAAAGAATATTTGTCCAGATAAATATTCTCGCTTTTGTCTTCATACCAAAGCTAAAGAGATAAACGCAGATTTTGAAAAAGAAAAATGGAATGGGCTAAAAGCGCTGGACAAATATTCTTGTTTTTGTCTTCATTCCAAATAGATAAACAGATTTAGAAAAAAATAATAAAAAAAGAGATAAACGCACAGTTAATTGTTGGATCACACAAAAGGATGACATTGATGCAAAAACGCAGTGTTCCTTTTTCTCGACTCATTATGTTTCAGGACTAAAAACTAATTTACAACAGCCACAAATTATAAGTTTATAAACTAAAAAATAACTAAATGGATAAAAATATTTAGAAAACTAAAATACACTTCCAGATTTATGAAGTAGGATGACGCCACGTCAGTGGGTGACGAGAGGGTTATTTTGGAGGCGAGAAATAATGTGCGTTTGAGGCATGTTATGGAATCCGACACAGGGCTCGAAAGGATATTTCTTCCGCCTCTGTGCTATATCCAAAATATTTTTTTTTTGTACGCTTTTTCTTTATTTTCAACATTTTAAATGTTACAGGTTTTTATTTTGAGTGGTAGTTATTTCTGAGTAGTTATTTCCCCGTAGTTTATTTTTTTCCCTCCCTTTGGTATGTGAAATAGTAATTTAAGCTTTAAACTCCTGGTAATTAATATTTAATGTGGTAAGCCAAAATTACTTGTTAATTATTTAATTTTTATAATTTTTTTTATTAGTTTCATATTTTATCTATTTTATTATACTCTCTGATTATAAGCTAAAATAATTCTACTTATTTTTTTAATTTTATACTCTTTGATTTTTTAAAATCGATCATTTTTTTATTTTTTGAATCTCATAATAACTATAAATTAATATTATCTAATTTAATTAGAATATAAAATCATTCCAAACCTAAAACCAAACAAACCTTTACAACAAAATAATATTTAAATCTAAAACTATCAAATTTGAAAGTTAAACCCTTTTCAAGCAGCAAGGTTCCTGGGCAAACGAATTGTTAGAACGGGGGTGAGGCAGAAGGGGGGGTGCAAGAGAAAATACGCTGGAGATGGGGGGGGGGGGGGGGAATAAAATCACAATGGTGGAGTTTAACTAAATGACAAAACGGTGCACTTTCAAGATAAAACGTTGTTCATAATGTTGGCTCTGCAAGAAGGAAATGTGATTGAAATGGTGCGCTCCATTTTTACCCATATATAATCTGCTTGTCATTTTGAGAGAAAAGTGTTAAAAGGGGATTGGACTACTTCGCCCAAGCCAATACTGAGCGAATAGAGGGCGAAACTCTCTGTGTAAAATATCTCAATTTAGCTCGAGCCAAACTTGAGCGCGTAGAGGGCGAAACTCTCTGTGTAAAAAATCTAAATTTAGCTCAAGCCAAACTTGAGCGATTAGAGGGCAAAACTCTCTGTGTAAAAAAATTTAGCTCGAGCCAAACGTGAGCGATTAGAGGGCAAAACTCTCTATGTAAAAAATCTCAATTTAGCTAAGCAAAACTTGAGCGATTAAGGGCGAAACTCTCTGTGTAAAAAATATAAATTTAGCTCGAGCCAAACTAGAGCGCGTAGAGGGCGAAACTCTCTGTGTAAAAAATCTCAATTTAGCTCGAGCCAAACTGAGCGATTAGAGGGCGAAACTCTCTGTGTTAAAAATCTCAATTTAGCTCGAGCCAAACTGAGCGAGTAAAGGGCGAAACTCTCTGTGTAAAAAATCTCAATTTAGCTCGAGCCAAACTTGAGTGGGTAGAGGCGAAACTCTCAGTGTAAAAAATCTTAATTAGCTGGAGCCGATATTGTGCGAATAAAGGGCAAAATTCTGTCTAAAAAATCTTCAATTTAGTTCGAGCTAATATCAGCCAAAACTCACTGTGAAGAAAATCACCCACAAATTGATCTCTCTTCAGTGAAATGTGTCGACACCATTGCTCAATGTGTCGACACTATCGGTGCTGAATAGAAAAATTAGCATCCTAAAGCATCTATATATATATATATATATATATTTCTTTTTTACTCTTTGGTCATTGTCGTGGACCTTGTCTGGTTGTTTTTGTTATTATTATATTATTCTGTATACTTTGTTATACTCTTGCCAATACTCTATCTTGGTACCACAATGGCTCATGCTATAATATTATAACAGTTGAAAAACCACATGCACGCAAAACACATTGGCTGTTGGGATCGTGGATCACTACGTTTTGGGTATTTCATTAAGAATGTAAATCTCAACCACATTGATTATACAAAGGCAGAATAAAACTGTTCTATTCTGTACACGTGTCCAGCTTACTGGTCAACTAGCTAGCCATGTAAAAGCACCAAGTGTAACTAAACACATACAAGGCAAGTAGTAACACAGCACATATTCTAGCATAAAAAGGTGGTATTTGTTAATGATGTTGACAAGCGATGATGAACTTTACATGGCCGATATTCCAGCCAAGACAGAAAAGAAAGAGAACAGATCAATATAACACCTTCTCTTTCTTTCCTCACTTGACCAGATCGGACGTCCAACTTGCCTGTTGATGGAGTCAGCTAACCCACTTTCCTTGCCAACAATACTTGGTTTTTCAGATTGTGGAAAGGGATGTCATATTTCCATTTTCGAAACTCCTCTTCCCAAGTAAGGAGCATGCTACAAGGAGCAACAACGATTGGCCTGCATGTCGGATTCAATTTCAGGTATGTCTGAAGAAAAACAATGGTTACAACGAGTTTTTCCATACCCAGGAGCGCGCAAAACAATGCACACACTCCCACCAGAAAAACTTGTTTGATTCTTCAACCGATCGAGATAAATTCCTCCAGCTATGTTCTTCCAAAGAAATTCAAATCCATAACGTTGATGCGGACACAAGCTACTTTTTACCCCGGGAATGATGTCCCACACTGGCTCCAACATGTTAACAAGTAGATCACAATCAATATGCAAATCGCATATGGAATCTTGACACAGATCATCAAGTCCTCCATTGATGATCTGTCTCAAGATTCCACATGGTATTTGCATTTTGACTGTGATCCACTTGTTAACATGCTGGAGCCAGTGTGGGACATCATTCCCGGGGTAAAAAGTAGCTTGTAGCTGCATCATCAACGTGATGGATTTGAATTTCTTTGGAAGAACATAGCTGGAGGAATTTATCTCGATCGGTTGAAGAATCAAACAAGTTTTTCTGGTGGGAGTGTGTGCATTGTTTCGCACGCTCCTGGGTATGGAAAAACCCGTTTAACCATTGTTTTTCTTCAGACATACCTGAAATTGAATCCGACATGCAGGCCAATCGTTGTTGCTCCTTGTAGCATGCTCCTTACTTGGGAAGAGGAGTTTCGAAAATGGAAATATGACATCCCTTTCCACAATCTGAAAAACCAAGTATTGTTGGCAAGGAAAGTGGATTAGCTGACTCCATCAGCAAGCAAGTTGGACGCCTGAACAAAAATGCTATCCGTATCTTGAACTTGTATTCAGCTACGAACTCCCCACCACCCTGCTGATCAACTCTAGTTCAAAACTTTGATAGCCACTTTGGTCCCATCTCCAAGAACACCACTGTAAACAAGCCCAAAACCACCTTCCCCAAGTACTCTTGATGCATAAAAATTGTCAGTCACTTTCTCTATGTCGCTTGCACTAAAAGTCTAAGCAAAAAAAGAGGAAACCAAAAAGAGATTATCAGTACGAAGAGATCCCAAAAAATCTCATACATATACAAGACAGACGTAGACACAGAAAACGTAAAAAGTATACAACATATATATAGTGAGAGACTAACCCCAGATGTTGGAATGAGTTCATAAACCAAATGCAAGAGTGCGCTCCTCAGTACATATGTTGATATGCGCATGCCAATCAACTTGACCAAGTTGGGATGATGAAGGCCGCGACTTATCATCTCAACTTCAGCTAATAAGAACTCTCGACCACCCTGCTGATCAACTCTCTTCAAAACTTTGACAACCAATACCAACTTGGTCCAATCTTCTAGAACACCACTGTAAACAAGCCCAAACAACACCAAGACTAGACAAGTTTCAGGATTTCTAGTATAGGACTAGTATCAGTCTACATCCAACCAACACAGGACCAGATCACTTTCAGAAAAACACCACCGACAATGACTTCAATTATTAAATGGTCTTATTTATATAACAATGGCCATTTCATAATCTTCAGAATACAGCATCCCCCAATGCATTTGCTAAATACCAGGGTAACTAATTTGGTGTAGTGCAGTGGCTAGGTACCCGTTGGTAACAACATCAATTCATGAGCGGAAACATATATAAAATACCAATCAGCAAGAACAAAGGGCATTTCTAGGCATTGAGTCTAATTTTAAGTCCATCTGATCCTCAATATGTTGGCAAGGCCATTTACCCCAAGTCTCTCCAAGTACTCATGAACAAAAAATACACAAATGCAGATAAATTAAATGAATTACTGCTAAGAGAACTGCTGATCCATAATGAAAAACCTTTTAACTTCTGCTATATGCAAGGACAGAGAAGAAAAGTACAGCTACGTACCTTATGAGAAGATCTCCCCAGATAATTTTCACAAACAGGCACTGGAAGGCAAGGTGCTCTTCAGTTTCAACTTCAGAATTACATAGAGGCTGGCAGACAAAGAACTCTTCGCTAACATGACCAGAGAGAAAGAAAAAGAAGAGTGAATAGGCAGAGCCCTGCTAGCAAACTTCCAAAGTAGAAGTTTCAGTCTAGATTGCGATTTGGCCTTCCAAAGTTTCTCCCAAGCAAGAACAGGAGATCCATCAGGAGGTTGAAACCTGGCGTCTTGGTTAGAATAATACGCAGACTTCATTGTCTTAAGAAGGCAAAAGACTAAAGATTTACCTTTCGAGTTTTGGCACTTAAAAAAAACAGAGTGACCGTTCGTCAACTTAGAAAAAAAAAAACAGTGACCTTTCGGACCACCAAGGAGTTGAAACTGACAACGTTTGGAGTAGGGCATCAAGAGGCTCTGACAAAAGCCTGAGCCAGTCAAACCGTTCATTTCCTTTTCTTTTTTTCATTTTTTTTTTTAAATGTTCATTTCCTTTTCTACACAGCACCATTATGATCCCTTAACTACCACCCTAAAATCCAACGAAAAATTCTCATGACCAGTTATACTCATAAATTTGTGGTAGACACAACTCAGTAACATGTGGCTACGTATTTTTGAGTATTCAACGGAGAAAGAGAGGAATGTAATCATATTACAAAAGAGAACCATGCTATAGAATGAATTTTTTATGCCTAAATTATTTTTTCCTTTTTTTTTATGAAACGATGCATATTATATATTGAAAAGAAAAGAACACTACAAATAATAACATATTTAATGTGCTAACAGCATATTTAGAAAAAAAAAAAAAAAAAAAAGCACTAACAGCGTAGGAAAAAAAATTTTAAAAAAAATGCGCTAAACAAATGTCAATGTGTGGGGGGTGCATGAGTGGGCCAGTCCAAAAATTTGTGAAAACTGGATGGGGGACAGCGATGTTCAAAAATGGCAAATTAGATACACCGTACACGCCAACATATTTGTTGGGCTTTGCAATATTAAAGACAAAAGTGATTCTGGTAAGAGGTGTTAAAGGGACCTGCCCGAGCAGTGTAGGTCCCAAGCGCGACCCACTCCTCTCTCTGCCTCTCTCTCTGAATTGCTCCTGCAATTCGCTCACCCCGTTCCCCAGAGAAGAAGAGAGATAGAAGTCCCCATTTGGCCATTTGGTCAAAGTTACGATCGTTGGTAGGAGAGAAGAAGAGAGAGAAAAAACAAAATCAACTGCCACCGTACTGTTCAAGTACGTATAGCCTATCCAATAGATCTTACACTTTGGCACCGCGGAATGACATGACCTTACGAAGGAAGGGAAGTAGGAACGCATAGAAAAACAAAAATAAAATAAAATAATTAGATAAAACTAAACAAGACCCTACGAAGAAAGGGAAAAGACGTATCGGTATGGCCATGTGTATCAGTGTGAGGTCCCACTTATTTAAATCGATAGATACTCTATTCTAGCTCTGTTGTGCGAAAATGATTAATCAAATATAGATTCTGCTCCAGACATGACCCTATAGCATGCCTTTAATTTCTTCAATTCCGATTCCGGGGCATTTTTTTAAGTTTATAGTTTTTTTACTAGTTTTGAAAAATTCTATACATTTTATGAAATTTTGCATGATTTTGATCTTATATTATTAAATTTATCATATTTTAAAGTTGTCATCCATCTATTTTTGGCGTTAAAACAGACTGACTCCATGAACAGTTGCCTTCCACATGATATTCACACATATCACTCTACGTCCTTCAAGTTTCAAAAATGATTCCACAGTCCGTTTGTTTTAATGCCAAAAATGGACGGAAGATGACTTTTGATCATTTTTGAAACTTAAAGGACGTAAAAATCCGTTAAGAAAATTGGTGGGTCAGCATTGATTTTTACTCATACTTAATATACGAACTATGAAATTATTCATTCCTTATAAGATTTAGTACAATTTCTGTCGTGGCAGAGTAACTGCCGTTGGATCGGGCTCCTCTGGGAGAGAGAGGTGAGAGAGGAGTGGGTCCTGCCCGGGACCCACACTGCTTAAGCAGTGCAGTTTCTGTTCGGGCAGCGTGGGTCCCAAGCGGGACCCACTTCTCTCTCTCCCTCTCTCTCCGAATTGCTCTGAATTGCAGTGAACGGCTCACATCTTAAGAATTGGACCTTGGACAATACCCTAGGTATTGTAGAGGATCCTCGTCCTTCTCGGGGGAGCCTCATCCCCAATATATATAGCAACCAATTTCCATATTTGTCTTTTATAGGCTTATTTCCATATTTGTTGCTTGGACAGAATTTTTTTTTCTTAGATTTTTATATTATGGCTAAAGTTGCATCTGCAGATTTAGACAGATAGAGGGAACTTTGTCTGGGCGCGTTAACAACTTAAATTCATAATGTCCGTTTAGAAGTTCCAAGTGGTCATTTTCACAGCATACATCCCCTCCCCACTTACGATGTTGTGCCCTAGCAGTAGATGAGATGCCTGAAACCACTGTCGTTGCCCTGTATCTTTTTTTGAATTAGCCAACCAGCCGTCGAAATTGGCCACTATTTGCTATTCTCTTCAAGCACCCATAAACCTTTTGCGATTCGTATTCGTCGTTTCGCGTTCAGCAGTACAAGGCCATTAACGTTGGGTTCTTATTGAATATATACTTCCCCGACCTGCAACGAAGACTATGTCAGACGGTAGCCGCCACAGAGGGAACCCAGCATGGTGTTTTATTCTGGACCTGCCAGAGGAACTGATCAGGGACATTTTACTTCGCATTGTGCGATCGGGATCACCGAAATTTTATCCTTTATGCTAGCGAACCACCGCTGTCGGTTCCACGTACTTTACAATCACCAGTTGGTATCCGCTGTAAGGATAGAAAGACTGCCCCTATAAGGATCACGACCAGACTCGGTCATTCAACGCATCCAACGTTTCTGTGCCATGAGTAATCCCGATGTCCTGTTCTTGCTGGGCATGGAGCTGGCGGTGGAAAACCCAGTTGGGAGTCGAGATTACAGGACTGGGAGGTCATGCTTAGGTATTCTCGGATAATTGGGAGCAACGGGGGGAATACATTCACCAAATTTTCTGAGCGATAAGCGGGAGGAATCTGAATCACGTTGCAGAGGCAATGGTGGGTTGGAGCTATAGGCTCGGTCCGGCTTTGGCGCAGATAGAGAGAGCTCGAGTACGTGAGGCCTTTGTGCCCTTGTGGGGTGAACGTGTTTTTCCGGCAATAACGCGGCCCATAACTTGCACAAGAAATCGCTACCACATACCACCAATTTCGTACTGGTTCAAACTATGGGAATTGGACCCCAATATATTTGATTATCTATGCATCGGGTGCTGGGGTCTTATGGAGGTTATTCGTTTTTTAATGTCATGTAATCCTAACGGGGTGCAGGTGCATATCCACCGAACCACTCGTCACTGAATTGGCTGCGAAGGTGACATTTCTATTCCATAATATCTTTTTGTTGTTTGCCAATATAGTTAACTACTTTCGAATGGCCGAATTTATGGGTGTCTTTAATATTGATAAACTGATGTTAATTTTCAGCAACATGCAGTTTTTAATCTTTTACCAATACCATCGATCTTATTTATTGTGTTGTTTACCATACGACAAAGATGTTAATTAATTTGTAGAATGGATGTTTTCAGATGTTGCGGACCAGATATAGTCCTTCCGCAGTAAATTTAATTGCATGTCATCACTGGTGTACAGAGTCTAAATTTTGAAAGCAAAGGAATGCTTCAATGTCAAAACTCGGAACTCAAAAGATCATGGTCCGCCAAATAGCAATTGAAACAAAAATTAGAGACTAGATTGGAGGATCTAGCCAATTAAAAATATGCATATTACTCAATTGCTCAATGTTCTTTGCAGACAAAGCATCCATGTGTCATTTGTATTATTAGTGCATGGCTGTAGTTCATTTTGAACTGGTCTGCTTGTACGCGTAGTTCATTCATGTTCTCATTGGTTGTAGTTCATTTTTTTGTTGATAAGTAGTGGTGGTTGTAGTTCAATCTGTTGTAATTTATATCTTAATTTATTTTGTTCTAGTGGTATTTTCATATTTAAGCGCGCGTGTCTTGTGAAGTCCATCCATCTATACACCTGTGTTTGATCCATGTCATGAAGGCAAGCAAAATTCAGAAATTCTTCCTTTCGTTTCGTCAAATTCAAAGTGTTGGGCTGCAAAGTCACACGAATACTACTGCGGAGTCAAAGCATGCACCTTGAAGACATCTTGGATGTATGTTGATGGTTTCAAAGGTTTCGAAGATAGCGTGGACAAGGCCCCTTCAATGATTGCATCTATTTTAGTTGTAATTGTAGACTTGTTTAGCTGTGTTGAATTATGTTCTATCCTTTAGTGTCGTATAAACGACAAACCTTGACTATGTGCTATTTAGTATATATGTTCGAATTGGTATTTGATATTGTTGAATGGCACTTTCAACTATGGACCTACTTATTTATGTCAAGTAAGATCGTACTAATAAGTTACTTTCTATTTCATGCCTTGTATATCAGCATATATATTAATGGCTATGTGCACTTATCGTTCTGTGTTTTCAAACTTCGTGATAAGTATTTCGATTAAACAAAACAATAAGTGCATTAATTCATGGCCAGCGCACCCATTCTGCCTGAATTAGCATCGTGCGCGGGGTGCCCTAGAAATTCCAAGTTCTGGAAATTGCTGAAATCCAACAATTTTCGCTCGAGTAGATTGGCGCAAGGGCAGCACACGCCAGTGCTCTGGAGAAGTCAGTGGCCTAAGAAACAAAATTAAAGGAAATCTTCATGTCCACATGATTAAATTTTCACCAATGTGGGGTACTCTAAATGGAAAAGTCAGTGGCCTGAGTCAGATTGCAGAGCGGAAGGCAAACTTTTTCTTCCTCAAGCAGTGGAGGAGATGTCAGTCCTGCCTTACATACGTGGGCTTTCCAACCTTTTCTAACGAATCCAACTCACAATAAGATCACAATGTCCTGATTGGTGATGGGTGAATTAACAGATGTTCCACAAGCAGGCGAAGAAGACAAATACCCTATTGTGGGCTGCTGAGGTAAAAGCTATCCTGCAAGGCAATTCATCATTCACAATCCCTATAGATATTAATTATATAGTTGATGATCAATAGAGTTTTTAAAACCTAAATTATAAGCTAGCTATACAACAATCCTAACCATTTGCCAAACGCATCTGTGAGAAACGAGTTTCCAGACCGGTTTTGAATCCAAGACCAGATATGAAACACTATTCCAAACAAATCCGTAAGGTTTCGAAAGGAAAAAGCTAGGGATATGGGAAGGCAGCTTGTAATTTTTTTCATAAAACGGGTTGGTTTGTGCTTAAGATCGGGTCAAATATTTTTAAATGATCATGATGCATATGGCAGCTTTAAAAACTGCTGGATCGTGGGGATTTCATCTTAACCGTTGCTCATAATTGCCCATGACATTGCCAAGGACAGTAACCGAACCGCACGCACGCAAGATGCTCGATGCGCGCATGACCAGTGAATGTAGGAATTTAGTAAAATCTCTTCTCAATGCGTCACTAATGCGTATGGAAGGGAGACTTAGCTGGGGAAAATTTCGTCTCCGACTCTCCACTTTGCAAAACGTTGCATTCAGTTAAGTTATGTTACTCCAGATAATATTTGTTCGACGTCGTTTTTAAAAGAAGATAAACGCAATTAATTAAGTGTTTCCGCGCTGGACAAATTAAAAATATTGTACGTCGTTTTTGTCTTCATTCCAATTAAAGAGATAAACGCAGATTTAAAAAAAAAAAAAAAGATGCATGAAATTATCAAATTTAAATAACATATATAACCAGGCCATGCCAGTACAGTACTGATCATAAATTAAACTATTACAAAAAAGGTCAAAAAATAGGCCAGAGACATGCAGTACTGGGCCCTTTGGTTGCGCGACGTCCTAGATACTATCGCGGTCGTCGCCGGATGAGTTCGCACGGTGTCCCATGAAATTCTCCCATTCGTAGCACTCCTCACCCGATGAACCACCGCTCCCGTCGTGTCCTCCAGCTCATCCCATAAGGTATCTGCGGATTCAACAGATGCAGTTTGAGCCGGCATGCATGAAAGACTATTAATATTGTTACGTACATATATAATTTAAAGAACAGTACTTGGGCCGGTTACAAATGCATGCATGTCAAACATGCATGTAATGGATGGAGATTAAAATCGATCGAAAATTAATATAGTTGTACCCACACCGTACCTCGTCTGCGTCCTCTCTGCATGGAAGCCCTCCGAGCAGTGTTTGGGGTAGGCCGGTCCGCCACATCCTTGTCCGTCGCAATTTCCTGGGCCGAGAGGACGGCTCGGCAGGAGCGGGGAAGAGGAAGAGGATGGCTCCCTTACCCCACGTTGCGCCCTACTGCTTGTTGTGGCAGGAGGAGAGTTTCCGCGTGGACGCGTGGTAGAACGGCCGGTGGGCTCGGTGGAATGTCAACGAGATCACGGGGAGCGGGAGAGTTCATGACCGAGTACTCTAGGCTCGGACGTCGTTCTGTAGAAGGACGATAGCATAGGCGGGAAGTAGGCGTCATGGCAGGCGAAGAACAACATCCCAGACCTCTGCCCAGGTCATCGCTGGATGATGAAGTACTGGTGCTGGCAGAGGATGTTGGCGTGGCCATGGGGAGTTGTCGACGGTTTGAAAAACTGCACTTAGTCAATTTACTTAGAACGGTATAGGGATTCAAAGGTGTGTTTGGCAGATATAATGAAAGGTACGTACTGCGATATATATGGGATGAAATGACTAATATATAGGCGCGCGCCCACCAAATACGAAAGATTTCTGCTGCAATCTGCAGATGGCAGTAATAATTAGGAAACCTTATAGCCGAAAGGCATGATTGATAGGCGTGATCTTATACCGTTATACGTAAGGTTTCTAGGATTACGAAAGGTTTCAGCCAAAATCCTCGTAGGCGTGCACTCGTGCCGCGGGGTTCGAGGAGGGGGGGGGGGGGGGGAATTCAGTCCAAAGGGGGCATGTGTTCAAAGTTAGTCAAAGGAACGGTCAAGATTTAAATAACAATACATCCAAGGTTAGATTTGCATTTGTCTCATGTCTCATTAAATGAAGTGCCAAAATCCTAGCCCTTAGATATATTGTTTTAAATCTTGACCGTCCCTTTGATTAACTTTGAACACACCCCTTTGGACTGAATCTTTTCCCCTTGGAGTGTAATTAATTATTCACTGCTGATTGAATAAGCCGAATAACGCGTGTTGGCTCAGGCCTTAGTGGACGTGGACAATTTCAATTGAAATTTTCACGGATCGTGGTGTGTGTCATTCTGTCATAGGCGGTGGGTTCTGGGGGAAGAGTCAACTTGTATTCCGGATGGGGGATGCGTACGGCAGATCCAACTAATTAACTGCAGTGGCCGATTTAATAAATATCGCACACTAGCTACCAAAAAGGGTGGGATTACGAATGGGTGCTTTTTCCAAACTCCTTCGAAAGTGGGGTCCGAATTTCAGTGTGCTGGTTATATATGTAATTTGATTATGGTGGGGAAATTTGCTTTTTAGTGATCACTAGGTTTTACACCCTTTTTAATTTTAGTCCTGCATTTTAATGGGTCCAAATTTAGTCCTTAATCTTTCATCCTTGAAAAATTTAGTCCTTCTGTTATTCTGCGTGAGTCCCTTTAACGGAATGAGTTTACACGTCAGCAATACCATACACGTCACTCACTGTGCTCCACCTCAGCTTTTTGGAAGTTGTCATTCTCCCCTAAACGACACCCAACAGATTTCATTTAAAATTTGTGAGACGGTACTGCGTTTGGAACAGCTCGTAGACTACCTTCCAAGGCCGGCCATGTAACGCTGCGTTTTCTCTAGGATGCAAATCCCTTTCAAGAAGGCTGCGTTTTGCTAATTAATTAGCTTAATTTTCCATTTCTATATCAGACGCATGCATGTGCAGCATTTTGCACCCCTTGCAAACCCATTAAGACGAGATGCTAGTCTTAGTGGATCTGCAAGCAGTCGGCTGCGCATCAAGTCCCCCCTTCTAACAAACAAGATAAGACAAAAAGAATATAACAACTTATTTGATTCCTGTAACTAGAACAAGACCAGGAAGCTACAAAGAATCTCCAATACTACCCATATATGAATTAAAATATATATATGCCCTAGTACTCCTTTCAAACTCGACTCGAAAGAGCTAAGAGGCAGGGACGACGTTCTTTCTTTTAGAGAAATCTCGAGCGTCTGCACTCGGCAGGAAGACCTCGAGGGAAAGCGTTTCTTTTTGAAGGTGTTTAAAGACATGTAGAAACAGAATGGACAGTTTCAAGATGCTGATAATTTTTCGCGGGTTTTATGTGTCGACACATTGGTAGACTAGTGTCGACACATCGCACTGACACCCGATAGCATATTTCCAAACCACTTTTAAGGTGTCGACACATGCTGCAAATAATTTGAAAATACTGGAACGTTGCCAGCTCATTAAAATGCTCCAAAATGTCATGGATCATATATGCATTAATGGCCTTGTTAATTTTTATGATTAGGATTATCCTAGATTTCGTCCCTGCAATGATCATGTATTAATGGCCTTGTTACTATACTAAAGGTTAAATTAATTGTCTCAGTCAAAAACAAAATTTCCTCTTAATGTTGTGTCTATTTTATTTTATTCCAATTTGTTCGCATGAATTTGTATAAAGATGTAACTGTTTAACCTTGTTCTCGTGCAAAACCTTGATAAAAAAAAAGGGATATCATTATGTCCTTTTCCGTTGTCCTGTTTATAGGCTAAATAATCAAAGTTGTTTAATTGTGTTTTTGCTTAGCCAGCGATATCTTGTTTGATCACAAAAATAGCATTCGTTGACACCGAAAGAAAAGCAAATTAATGCGCAGAAGCGATCTGATCTAGGAAAGTAGTAATGGTTTCTTCTCTCTTTGAACGCTTTTTAGAAAAGGAAAAAATAATAATAATAAAATATGTTTTAATTTTCTGACTTCTGATCCATATATTCCCCTTGCCATACGCAGGACATGATCTAGATGCTTATAGGCTCTCAAATTTATCGTAGAACGAGAAGAGCAACGTGAGGATCTAAATGGTCTGTCCAAAGAAATTCAGCTGTGGGGCCTGCTTGGAGTCTTTTAGATGGACTTGACTTGACTAATTTGAGTTGACGTGACTTGACTTTTAGAGGCTTTCATTGCAACTAGGGACTAGGGAGAAGGACTCTGCATTTGCTTTACTCATCAAAAGGAGAAAGCTGAGATTTTGTTTCACGCGCGATTGCCCATGGCGTGTATGTGACAGTGCCTCTACGTTAATTAAATGCAGCGGAAGTGCATTGATTCAGCCACCAGCTTGTCTAATTGGAATTTGACATTCTAAAAGAATTGCTGATGCTTGCCGACAATACAAAGGTTTGGAGATGCGTGGCTAAAAAGAGTGCAAGCAGCTACAATCGTTTGGGGCAAAACAAAAATTATTTATTGTTTTGCATAATCCAGATGCAAACACGAATTTTTGAGACATTACAATGATGTTTTAGCCCCTATTACTTGCATTTGTAATGTCGCTTTTACCCCAAAGTCAATTTAACCAAAAATTCGAATAAGCACGTTTCTGTCTCTTATCTGAAGTCGTCCACTTTAAAACTGATGCGTTGGAAAGAGAGTCGTGACAGTAATTCCCCGGATGAGGATCACCTGCAATTCAGGTGACCGAATTGCACCAGAGAGATGGTGAGAGAGAGATGTGGGTCCCACAGTGGAACCCATTTTAATAATACTTTTAATAAGTTTGATATTTTATCTATTTTTATAATTTTTATATTTATGAAACCATTTTCTACGCATTTTTTGAATTATATATTTTTTCTGATTTTTTTATTTTTATTTTTATTTTTATTTTTTGAATATCATAATAACTATAAAATAATATTATTTTATTTAATAAAATATAAATAATTCAAAATCTTAATCAACCAAACAAACCCTTACAATAAAACAATATTTAAATCTACAAATTTAAATTTTAAATTTTAAACCCAACAAAAACCACAACCCATTTCCAAACAAGCCCTTAATATTGGATGCACTCTCTCCCCCACCCAAGCAAAAAAAAACCTCAGTTATGTACTAAAATCTGTTAATTGGAAGATAACGACTTCATTCGGTGGATTGAATTGGAGAGCCGGTCCCACCTGCTTCCCACTCCATAAGATCACATAAGATGGCACGTTCGTTTGGTGATATTCAACTAATTCCTACCAACTCAAACCGAACATGTTTTGAGGATGCATTTAATTATTTTCCAATTTTGCCCTGGCCATACTTATGAAGAATTACCAACATATCCTCCAGTAATGAGTTGAGGACATAAATACTAATGGGTAAAACGGAATTTGAAAAAACACATGACCCCACACGTTCAGTGCATTAAATACTCGGACACATGATGGACGAAATACCCCAACTCATCTTCCCAATGTTGAGGCTTCGGTTGAGGGCGAATATGGTCATTTCATCTGGCCATTTAATACCCTGACAAAGACTCTTGACGCATTGAATACCCTACCAGCTTTATTTTAAAAAAAGAATACCCTAGCAGCTTTTCAGTCACTCGGGTTTTTTTTTTTTTTAAGCTTTCAGTCACTCGTTTGTTACGGCAGCTCCGATGAAAGGAGAATAAGGGTGCTGCCGTGTTAACATACCATTTCTGGGCGTGATGGAGGAGTCCATAGAATACTATGCCTTGACAGCAAAGCCAACTTCTTCTTCTTCTTTTTTCCTTTCTTTTTAAACCTATTTAATACCTTCCAAATATTTGCATCATCATAAAAAAAAAAACAAAAAAAAAAAAGGAAATTCGAAATTCGAAATTATAATAAATATTATAAATAAACAATATGATTTTATATTTTATCTTCTTCACTCATCCCAATAAAGATAATCTATAAACAACAACAACTTTACACAAACACCAATAGCTTCAACATAAACACCAATAAAACTCCAACATCACCAAAATATTCACACCACACTTGAAATTCCTACCATTTTATTAAAATGAACATCTCCAATTATATCCAATTTTTACACCCACTCAATTCATTTCCAAGTTTATTCAAAATAATAATCTAATAATAATAATAATAACTCTGTTTTACTGCAATCCCTTGAAAATCACTTCCCCTAAGATTATTAATCCAACGAGATGAGGATTATGAGGAGACAATGGATGCAGTCCAGATAAAATAAAAAATATATAATGAGACACCATCGCTACTGCCAAACAACTTTATTGAACAAGTAGGTCTTAGTTGTAAAACATGTAGGATATATATATATATATATTCATATTGGACCGTATGATGCAAAAATAACTCAAATATGTAATCCATGAATTCATTTCCAAGTTTAAATATATAACTTTGTATGGTTATGTTACGTACCTATTATAAAAGTCATATATGTTGTATACTTGTATGAAATATATACTAAGTTTATACGTTATTTGTCTGATATGGTTATGCTTTGCATTGTATTATAACGAAAAATAACATATGCTAGGGAAAAATGTTTAAGTTTATCCAAACTGTAAAAGGTAAAACTAACTTAAATAATTGATGTGATGTAGGAAAAGTACTTATAATTTTTTTGAAGATTATAATTTTGTTAACCCTTCAGTGCCAATTTGTGATAGAAAGCTATAGGCATTTAAAATTCTAATATAATAACTGGAGACCACTCATAAATGGAAAATAATCCAGTAAGATATGTTTTTATTCTTTCTTTCTTTCTTTCTTTCATCCATTTACTTGCACGTTGCATGCAGTTTGTGTATTTCAACTTCAAGTTACCTCAAAAAAACAAGGCAGTACTATAGGTATGGTCATACAGATCACAAGCGAAAAAAACAACAAAAAGGTTTAAATGCATCTCATGCCCTTGTGGTATGCGCGAATTGCAGATATACCCTTGAGGTAAACAAAGTCATTTTCATACCCTTGAGGTAAACTTCAAGATCATAATATGCCCCTTCGTTGATGTGCCGTTTGAAACCCTAACGTTAGGTGCTGACGTGGCAAAAATAAACACATCAGCACCAATAAAAATTGATGCCACGTGTTTCATAAGTTCACAATTGCCAAGTCACATGCCCAGTCACGTGCCACGACATGCATCCTTGACACGTCATCATTTTTTTTAATAAAAAAAACGGAACACAGGGGCTAAGCTGAATGACGCCGTTCAGCTTAGCCCCATTCTCCTTTTAAAAAAATAAATGTTCATCATCATTTCGTATGAGGGGAAAGAGTGTTGTGACTGTGGCTGTAAATGAACCGAGTTGTTCATGAACAACTCGAACTCGGCTTGTATAAGCTCGACTTGAATTCGGTTCGTTTAATAAACAAGTCGAGTTTGAACACCATTTCTAGCTCGAATATTAAATGAGCCAAACTCGGTTAAACTTGGTTCAGCTCGATTTAAGCTCGCGAACAAAACTCATATAAGCTCGACTCGGCTCATTTAAGCTCATTTAAAAGCTCGGTACATTTGTATGTATTATAAGTCTCTTATTTATTTGTTGGTTTATATTTAATAGTCACATATTAGTAAAATATGCATTTGATTATATTGATATATGGATGGATGAGTATTATCCATAAGGATTTGTTATGCCCTCTATATATTAAATATATGTTGTAGGTCATTTTTGCCAATTAACATAGGTTATATATGAATCAAAATATTTTCTAAAATAAAGTTCGCACAAATGTCAAGTGTTTATGATATGTCGTGTATAATGTACTATGACACCATATGTCGAGGCTTGATTTGAGTTTTGTTTGTGGTATCTGTGTTTTCTAAGCTCATATTTTCTTGGTTGGGTCGAGTTTGAGCTCGGCTCGAATAAGCTCGAACTCGAATCATGTATATATTTTTAATCAAGCTCGAGCTCGTTCGAACATGAAAAATTTTAAACGAGAGTTCGAACACCCCTGCAGAAGCTCGATTCAAGCTCGGCTCGAGCTCGAACTCGCATATATGTCTAACGAACCGAGTTTGAACAGCCAATACTCGCTCGAATACAGCCCTAGACATTTTGTCCCATACATAGATTTGCTCAGAACATCAAAAGCAACGCCGAACATCACATGTCCCAAGTGCTCGTCCCTGTGCTCCGCCTCTCCGTCCTTCTACTCAGAAAATCCTCAGAAGATTCGTCTGCAAATCCTAGCTAGCATGTCAAGGTCGCTAGTTTGAAACCAGCAAGCTCCCTGGCATCAATGCCATGAAGAGACCATTTGGGCGTACGTCGGTGACGCGTGAACCACAGCCTTCGCTCCCAAAACGCAGCGATTGGGAGGGAATTTCCACAAAAGATTGCACATCTCCATCTTCCATCTCCAAGGCGAAGAAGAGGTCTTCCGGCACACGCTCCAACAGCACGGCACTCTGGGCTCGAATTAGCAGCTCCCGGGTCCAAGTGAGTGTCTCCGTTTTGTTTACTCCATCATTCTTTTTGGTTCTTGCGAATTGGGTTCTTGCGAATATAGTTTTGTGAATATGGGTTCATAGCTTGGTAGTTTTGTGAATAACTGAGCCTCATTTTTTGAACACCTCCAGTCCTTGACCAGACTGTCTAGAAAGTCTCTTCACAACAATTTCATTCCCGACCAAGAAACACAAAAAGAATTCAATTTACTTGACAGTAGCACAATCTCAACTCTGCAACGACATAGCATAAATGGGGTACCTCTTGAACCATAATTTCTCCATCTTAAGAAACAAATAGAGCCCATTATGATGGTTAGTACCACAGAAACTAGTGGAATTATGACTAACCACATCTTCCTGTTGTTCTGTTAACCTGAAAAGAGATTCAAACATCTCAGTTATGCACATTGACAATAATATATAGTGGGTTCTTGTGAATTGCTTGCTGGTACTGTGGTTTACAATTCTTAACTTTTTAAATGCAGAAGAAGAGGTGTTCGGCACACGTTCCAAGACCACAGCACTGATCAATCAAAACGGGTCCCGGGTGAAAGTCAGTGTCTCGAATATTAAGGTTTTAATTGATAAGCTGCAATGTAATGTAGAAAGACTTCACTTAGCTATTTGTACTGTAGAAAAAGTTGGACTCTTGCTTAAATTGGCATCGTTGCTGAAACAATGTAGGTAAGCAGATAAATTGAAATCTTGGATCCACAGTTCACATTGCCTACAATAGTATTGGGATTGAGATTTACCAGTAAACTTAACTGGATTTTTCTGGTCCAAATTGAGTTTTTTAAAATTTGGATGATGTTTTAGATGTAAAATGTCATATGTACTAAATGCACATTTCTTAATGTCCATTTCCACTTCTCAGTTGTCTGAGGCCTGTTGGGTGGCAGGCTGTGTTATATGTGATGTTCATTTAATAATAATTAGTCTTATTTTGTATTTTGGTCAATATACTTGGATACAGAAGTGTGAGTTCCTATATATGTTTCCAGTCATATACTTGAGAATCTGCTTACTGCCATTTTCCAGTCAAAGTTAAATTAACGTGTAGCTTTTCTGAACACACAAGCATGGTTTAAGATCTGTCCTGTGAATTCTAATGAGCATGGTTTATGTACAGGGTTATTTCTTAAGATCCAAATCATCGGGCCATAATTCAATCTCTGTCTCAAAAATGGAGGTATACTTTATTTTTCAGTTATGATATTTCTCATAATATTATCATGTCCAGCTGCTGTAATTTTTGTGATGTTTACACCAAGGATAACCATTTGCCTTTCGATGTGAATTTGATGTTGCTCTTTTGTACTATTAGTTGAGTTGGAAATTGTGATTTTCTGACGCTTTAGGCAATAAATGCTCACATTTGTTCAAATTTGGTTGTTTTGATGCTACTGTCTTTGTCAATTTTTGTTATTTATGATGTTTTCATATAGCATGCACAGGAGATGCGGACTGCTTGGGGATGAGGATGTCCAATATCTCCTTCTGAACTTCATAGAGGAGAAGAATAAAAGAAAATAGTTGGGTACAGAGTTACAGACAAGTCGATGTGGGAAGAAGTGCTCTAAAAAATGGTTGTTTTCATGCCGGGTTTGTCGGTATCCGCCATTCAAAATAAATGGAAGTCGCTTAGGAAAGAGTATAAGGCAATTACGATCCTACGGAACGAAGGGGGGGTTTTATGGGACCCAACGCTTGGAACTGTTAAAGGCGCAGATGATGGCTAGTGGGATACTATGGCGCAGGTACGTTTCCGTTTGCTTTTTAATCTTTTCATTCATTGACGTTCATTTTTTTGCTTTCTCACCCATCATAAAGTTATTTCCTAATGACTCCTACCCTTTAACACATTTTTTTTTCTGGAAGAAATGCAAAGAAACCAAACGGTTTAAGAACCGCAGATGTGAACACATCGAGCTTTTGGATAGGCTATGGAACATGCAGCAAAAGGGAAAAGGTCAGAATTGCAACTGGAATGCATGGTGCTGTGATAGCCCTTCCCTAAATTTCCCTATTTCTCAAATTTCCTTAATTTCCTTGAATTTCGTATTTAGCCAATTAATGATTATGATCGTGATCGTCTCTATTTTATCGGTTTCTATGCGTTTAAAATTCTTCCATTCTCTTGTTAATATCTTAGTATTCCTATTGCTTGATTTAAACACGTGATATTTTTCCTAAGTATACTTCATTAGCTCATATTTAACATTTTCTAAGTATTAGATTTGATTTCTTGACACATGATTTATTTCGGTTCTAATTGCCCTAAGGATTTCGGTATGCTCTTCCCTTTTCATTCTCTTGTTTACATCTAAATTTTTACCTAGTGTCAATCTTGATTATTCTATCACTAATCTCGGTTAATTACTTGACTAATTACTATTTCTTTTCTCTAACATATACATTGATTAACTTTACAACTTAGCTAATCATTTTGCTAACCTAAGTCTACTTTGATGTCATGTGGGTCCCACTCTCTCTCTCCTCCCTAGGTCACACGGCACACACAAGGAAATCTTTGTTTTGTCTTGTTCTTTTTGTCCTTTTCCCTTGTCCATGTTCTTGGCTTTAATGCATGAATAGTAAGATTCAAAAATGGACCAACCGGCCATGCTTGCTTGCAATCACATTTGATTTAATTTTGAAGTGATTTTAGCTTGTGTAAGTATCCTTAATCATCACCTAGGGAAGAGGGAGTGTGCCATTTGGCTCCTCCAGCCCTTGTGCCGCCCAAGCCACCCAATCAAGGGGCTTGCTTGTGGCAGCCACCCCTTGACCAAATGATGGCAAGGTTGGCTATAAAAGCCAACCCTTGCCATGCATTTCTCACACCAACAGCCGGCCATTTGAGTTGAGAGAGTGAGGAGTGAGTGCTGAGAGCATTCGGCCAAGAGGGAGAGAAAGAAAGAAGAAGAGGAGAGAAAGAGAGAGAAGAAGAGAAGGAAGGTGGAAAAACTTCCATGCCAAGGTAAGTTGGCAAAGGGGTTTCGGCCAAGGCCTTGAACACCCCCTTGCACCACCTCTTTCCTACTTCCTCATCATCATTTCCACTTCTTCTTAGCCCCTAGTTCAGTGTCATTAACCAATAGATCTTGTGTTAATAGGAGAACATCAAGAGCTACCCGAGATCACCAAGGTAAGGGTTTAGGTTCTTGTGTTTTGTTGAGGATGGATAACATGTTCTCTTGTATTGATTGATCATATATATTTGTGTGCATAGAACTGTGATTCAATGATGAACATGTTAGGGTTATGTTGGATTCAAAGTTTTGCAAAAAGAAAAGTTCATAGGTGCTATGAAGTATATACTAGTCTAGACATCTTGCATGTTAAGGCTTAATGAATATTTCTTATAACATGTGTATGAGATTGCTTGCTGAGTTGGTTTGATTTTCAAAAGAGCTCTGGACATGCTTTATGATGCTATGGCAGTGGTGATAAGCCTAAACTTGAAGCCTTATAGACCACGGGTTGGTCAAGAAAAATGGCTTATGGTGTTGCATGTTGCATGTTGCACTACATGATTTTATGATTCAATGTCATGCATATGTGATATGAAATGTGGAGCAATAATGAGAATGATGATGGCCAAGAGGCTTTAAAGTATCCCTGATCAAGAGAAGGCCAAATGGGGCCAAAGAAAGGAGCCATGGGCTCAAGAAAGAGGTTATGAAGTTGAAAGCATGAAAAAGATGCATTATGCATGTTCCTTGATGACATTGCAAATGATCATTGTTTGCCTTTAAGTTCTTGAAGAATCCACATGTTATGTGCTCTATGATTTCCTTTATGTTGATAGATTAAAATTATTTTTAGCCTAAAGTTTTGAAAAGCATAGATTAATCAAAAGCATGAACACCTATCTAGGGCATTTAGGCAAACATAGGTGCTGCCCAAATTGACCCTAAGCTACAGGTTGTATTTTTGCATGAAAATTTCCAGATAGTATCCTTATCTAATATTAGGATCCCTGTAAAAATTTCAGCCCAAAATGATGAAGGAAAAGGTCGAAAATGCCCCTGGAGGTCTCTGAGGGCAGATTCGACATTTTGCCTAATTCGTTAGGGAAAAAGGGTCCAAAATGAGAAAATGATTACATGGTTGGATAGAGCACGAAAAATTGATGGGGGAGCCCAAATTTAGTTCAAACCAAGTTGAAATAAGGGCCCAAATCACAAGCCCGTTTAGGAGCCTAAATGGACTTTAGGCCCAATAACCCTAAAATAGCATCAAGCCAATAATACTTTGGGAATAGGCCCAGCAGGGTCTAAGGAGGCCCAATAGGCCTTCAATGGGGTTTAATGTCTTAGATCTTACTAGTTATTATCATGGTTGTTTCAATTGTCAATGATTATTCTTTAAACCTGTTATGTTTCTTTCAAGTTCATTGCAAATTAGTGTGCATTGTTTGGGTGAATGTTACATGTGTACTTTAATGCTTGGACATGAGATTGCATTCATAAGAGGAAAAAAAAAATGTGAGGAACCCCTAAGCCTGCGAGGTGATTCCCGAATGGTAGTGACGGTACCGGGCACTTAGGAGACGTGCAACCCCCCACAACAGGGAGTGGGTGGGCTCCTTTATGAACGCTAAGGCGTAATGTTAAGGGTCCTGGTGCTGGAGGCACGGGACAGTCCCATAGAAGGGAAGGGGACGCACAACCGACTCTGGGGGTGAACAGAGCAGACATCGGGAACTCCTCAGGAACCTATGATGGTGTGATGCATTGCATATTTTAATTCATCCAAGTTCATACTTATTATGCTTGAAGTTAGTTTTACACCATGTTTAAGTGAATTATATGCACTGTATTTGTTTGATCATGTTTCCCCACCCCCACCTTACTGAGTCAATAGGACTCACCTTTTTCTCTTATGTTGTTTTTGCAATGTTTGGCGAACGTGGGTATTGAAGAATGAAGCTATTCGAGGACGAGTTAACCTACGATTTTTACCCTTATATCCTGGTACTCAAGATCCGAACGTGGGTTTCGGATCTCCTTGGAGTATCAGTGGAGCATGAGGCCCACTGTTCTTTAAGGAGCCCTCACCCCCATCCCCTGTACCCCCACCATCCCCTGTACCCCCACTACCCCCACTATCCCCGTTACCCTGATTTGAGGACTTTGGTTTACCAGATGTACCGCCCGAGTGGCTAAGGTTCGATTACATTCCCCGGCCCCGCCAACGGAAAATAGTAGTACCACTCCGGTCCGAGATTATTGATCTTACATCAGACTCAGACGAGGAGGATTAGTACCCTCTTAGGCTTGTTAGAGTGTTTCGAGTATCTGTTTCCTTGTAATCAGTTTTCAAATTGTACGAAGCTCCCGAATTTTTGTAATGTAGCCTTTTATGTAGTCCCGGAGGACGACCTGAACTTTCTTTGTATCAAGATGTCCTTGTTATTTCAGGTTTTCAATCTCCTTCGTGTCTCTTTCCTCATCCTTTATTTCAAAGTTCTTATTTTTACTCAAAGGCCTAATCTAACACTTTCAATCTTTTCGGATTTTATTAACTTATTGCCTTTTTCTAAAAACATAGAGTTTTTACCCTAAATCTTTTCCAATTTCCCACTACGATTCTATTTTTTTAATATGCCTTCCGCTAAGTTTCATGGTAAATCAACTAAGACTTTCTAGCGACCTTCATGCCATAATCCCCGGCTGTGTGCATACCATTACTATAGGTGAGCCTAGGGGGTAAGTATGAGCACGGGACGTGACAGGTGCAAATGATGAGGGAGTGGTCAAGTTGGAGGTTGCAGCCTGCCATAACGACTCTCTTCGAAGGCACGAGCAGCTTAAGGGGTCTTCTACGGCCTCCTTCCAAATGGGTCCCAATAGTATGCCCCCTACGATATCCATGGACACAGGTTCGAGGAAGCAACATTCGGCGGGCTAGTCAGTGGCTGCGAGTCATCACTCGACCGGGAAAGCCTCGGTGATTGATGAAGAAATGATGAATGAACAAATGTTTGAAAATTGGGCCGAGAAGCAAAGGCACTATCAGAGAAGCTTCACCGCAGCAGACGTCGATGTACCCGTAGGTGACTTTGTTGCAGCACTCGAAGCGGTTGAGCCCAAGCTTTCCCAGGAACAATTCAACCGAGCTTACATACAGATTGGGACTAATAAATTTTGCACCGAGCGTTCATAGCTTTGACTGCTGATCGTCGGAGGGACTTTGCATGGGGTTGTGGAAAACCCCTTTAGGCCACGGCTTGTGTATTTGAGTAGATTAGTGAGTCAGTGACTATCATTCACTCTGTTTTCGTAAGATATTGTGATGCATTTTTTATATTTTTGACATTGTTATGACTAGTTTGTTTTTTCAGTTTTTGACAATATGATTTGAGTTAATTTGATGTTGTGGCTAATTGTTCTACGATGTCAATGCTCTTTTTAAAAAAAAAATTCTTCTTTTGAGTGGTTCAAAAGGGCTACTGTGAGGGCTGCAGAATTTAGAAGATCTTGAAGAAGAAAAATCTATTGGTAGCTTTTATCAAATTGAGGTACAAACTCGTAAAAACTTAGGTATGGAGTTCATTTGCAGGTTTTGTTACAAGATCACTAAGTGTGAGAATTTACATATTTTGGTTTAATGGGGTTCGCATTTCTAAACAATCTAGTTCCTCATTCAAATTAAGTTTGACGAACCCACATCCACTTTGGAGACATATTCGGGTAGATGAATTTTTTTTAAAAGCAAATCCAACCTAAAAGATATTAGGCACGAGTTTTTCAAGCTGAGGGAGTCTTTGCATTTAATGCACAACACACATTGGATACATTGGATGACCCACATTTTGTCAAGCCAGAAGTGGACACCATTGTTAATGACCCATCATGTGATGAAGATGAGTATAAGAATGACGGTGAGGATCAATGTGGGGGAGAGCAGGTTAGTGATTTCAATGGTTCGGGGCCTTCTACCTCTAGAGCTACGGTGGAGGAGATTGTCCATGTGGATGATGGTGAAAGGGATGAGCAACACAGTCTAAGTGAGAGTGAGGGGGATGGTGAAGTTGACCCCCGCCAAAGAAAAAGAAATAGAGAATTTAACAAGCAAGATTTACAAAGCAACAAGAAAAGGGCATATGCAGCTTTGATACGCCCTATCCATGGTCCGGATGAATGGCCGAAAGTGACAGCTAACTTAATCCTACCCCTGAAGATTAAGGCAAGGCCAGGAAGGCCTAGGCAGGCAAGGAAGAGAGCTGCGGATGAGCCTTCACCGCCCACTAGGAGGGTCATACGTAAGGGCTATGTAATTCGATGTTGTACACGTGGGGCTATGGGCCACAATGCCAGAAAATCCAAGCTATCTCATACAGCGAATCAACGAATATATCCAAAAAAAGCCCCCTAAAAAGAAAGCAACAAAGGTATATTTTTTAACAATTGAGAATTATATCAAACTAATCATTTCTTGTGTGCTATGCATATTATACCTTATTTTTGTAGAATGAGGCTGGCACATCCGGAGTGGCAAAGACACATAAGCATCTTAAAAAGAAGAAGTACAAGTCGAGAGATGTGAATAAGGTATAGTTCAGAGTTATATATTGTTTTGGATTAGAGTTCCAAGTAAATATCATGCAACTTCTGTTCTGATTTCTTTATTTTTATTTTTTCTAGGATGGGACTGCAACCTCTGGACCATCCCAGGATACCTCGAATGTTAATCAATCAATTGACAAGGGGAAGCGCTGCATGGAGGCAACAACTAAGGTTCGACAAAATACTATACAATTTGTGTTATGTTGTCTTTATAGGTGTCTAATATCTCAAAAGTAATAATACGCTTCACTTGTAATTTTTTTATTTTTTGATAAGTAATACACTTCAATTGTAAATCAATATAGGAAAATTCATCTCAGAGAAATGCGCACTAGAGAGTGGGTCCATAGGCAACAAATTTATACCCAAATGAATCACTCGAATGGGTTAAAATGGTGGGTGGGGTCCCATATTGTATGTCTTTTCTATCAATTTTTCCTAACACTTGTGTTTCGCAAGCTCGCTACACTACTGGAGGGTTGCAACCACATGTCAGAACTTAAAGACAAAATGGAGTTACTGGCCAGGTTTTTGTAGATAGATGGAGTCGGCCAGCTTGGTCATTTTTTTAGGGAAGATGTGAATGGAATTAGTGGCTGATAGCTTTTGTGGAATCTGATGTGAATAGATAGAGTTGCAGCTTGCCAAAGATGGTTTTTGTGGAATCTGTAATTAGAACTTGTACGTGGAGCTTATGGATTGTATAAGCTCATATTTGTTTTTTGTGGAATCTGCTATTGACAAACTTATGGTAGATGGTGACTGATAGATGGTGTTTTTGGAAGCTGTAATTAGAAATTGTGGAACTTATGGATTGTAGAAGCAGATTTGTATTTGTTGGAACTTATGGATTATGGTTATAATATGCAAATTTGCATTTTGTGGAAATTATGAATGGAACTTGTGGATTTGGGTTTTGTATTTTGTTGTCCTATGCGTCCTGGATGGGGCTGTAAATTTTTTTTTGGGTATTACATGGTCCTGTCACGGGTTATTTGGTTCAGGTTATAATTAGAGGTTCTTTTCTCTTGCTAGCTTATTGTTCCCTATCTGGATTTGACAAAGTATCTCCTCCCTTTCACGTGTTTAGAGACTGTTGAGGCTGGCACGTAATAATTGGGTTTTGATTGAAACTACCAATTGAAAATACAAATATGCAGCAACAAAGCAGTCAGAATTACAAATCTGCAACACTACCAAGTACATGATCACAACAATTAAAGAGAGCCAACAACATCATATTAGCATTGTCATTTAACAAAATCAGAGTACATGATTACAACATAATATTACCAGTCATTCAACTCTCAACTCTCATAACCCATTCTTCTACCAAAGGTCCTAAGCCAGAAACAAGACTCCATGATGTATTGGCTTATACCAATGTGATACAATCATCACAATAAAGAAGAAGCACCATGAACCACACAACATAACTTTAAGTTTCCGTTCCTTCACACTCTGACTGCGTGTCATATCTTCCAGGCTATGAACCTTTCGCACCAACCTACGCAGCACCTCGTCTCTATGTGGGGGCTCAATCCATCAAAAATAATTGCATGGTTTTTGACTCTACCCAATCCAAAACAAAGCAATGTTAATTAAAAGAGAAGGACCGGTTAAACAACCAAGAGATGCACAACTACAACAGAAAATGAATTAAAAAGATCCATCATTTTGATAAAAACTATGCACTGAAGAATAAAGTCAAAGGATGCATGGTCTTGCACTGATTTGAGTCAGTTAAAGTGGATGCTTTCACACCCAAGTATGTTTATAAACCAAGCTAATTGAACTAGAATTCACAGTCCATGCTCTGAACAATTCACACAGTCCTAGTACATGTTTCTCATCTCTGAGGGTGCCTCTCAAGTATGGGGGGATTTCATGAAATTTCTCTAGTGTATGCTTATGTTACATTGGTCATCTTAGAGATCATTAGAGATACTATGACATGTATAGAATTAGCTTCAGTAGCTGATGCTAACATTTTGCATTTTCGTGCTATGTGACTGGGATTAGGCAACTAAACTGCATAACTGCATTAGGTGGAAGATGTTTTCCGATGTCCCATTTTCTGATATGGCAACCTTTTTAATTTGCACTTTTTTCCTGAACTATTTACATTTAGAAGTTATTTTTCTACTAAATATGGACAAAGATGTAAATGGGGAGAAAATGTCCTAACGGTTGGGTATGCGCCTAGAGAAGCTGAACACTAGTTATTTGAGTTTAGGTTTGGTGAACTTACAGTCAGCTAATCTTGAGCTAAACCTGATTTCAACTGCTTCTATTCAAGTGATGTGAATTCAGCACTTTTTAAGCAACGCAAAATTAGATAGCATGCTCCCCCAACCCAAAACAACCGAAGAAAATAACATACTCTTAAAGTTGTTTGCTCTTAACTAATTGACATGCCATTATTGATAGCACAATCGGTAAGATGATCCAGTCAGCAGGATCTCATAGCATTCTAAAAGTAGCGATCAGCAGAACTTACCGATGCTCTGCCATAGTGAGCGCACCCATAAAAACGGCGGCCTAGGTTTCCTTCCGTCATAGATGTTCGTGGACGGGCAGCAACACTGCAATCGCATAACTCCACTTCCGTGTGGCCATCGTCGCCTCCCCAAATGCCACGAGGTCTGCTACCAGCCGAAGAAGAGATCGATGCTGAAAAGCTTGAAGCCATCAAAGAACTAGTTGCTGGGTAGTTGATTCAAAATTTCAAAGCCATCTGAAGTTGTAACTTGTAAGTATAAGTAAATGACGTGCTGGTGAAGCTTCGCGATGTCTAAATTTTCTGTACCTCCACGTCAGCTCTCGTGTCAAAAGGACACCGTTTACAACAAGTAACTAAAAAAAAGTAAAAAATGAAAACGCTAATTGGAGGCAATCCCGAAACCCCTTTTCCCTTTTGGAATTATTTTTCAAATTAAAGCCCTAGTTTCTACTCTTGTCCTCGACACCCAGCCGTGAGGACCATTACCGTTGCCGTCACCGATCACCGGCAATCCGTCGCTCGTCGCCGTCTGGGTTTTCGATTCATCACACGTAGTGCCTAGTTTCTCTCGCACTTTCTCTGCTCCAAGTCTTCAATTTTAGGAGGCTGAGTGCTATCTGTGTTGTTGTGGCCGATCGGCAACCTGAAAGGTATGTTTCCCACCTTTCTGACAATATATTGTGAAATTTGCTGTGTCTATTGGAAAAAGTTGCTTTGTTCTGAGTTGAATATTGCTTTAATAGTGGGTCATAGAATGTTGTTGTTGTCTTAAAGTAGTATTCGTTTTTGTCTTGGAGTGACTAAAGTGTGGTCCCAAACAAATGTCACTAGAAATGCCGACATACTGGAGGGACAATAATAATTTCTGTTATTGTTGAAAAGTCTCTACACATGTTATACGTATCAATTGAACGTGGAATTTGTTTCATTTTTCATGGGCATGCATGCAGGTTAGGGCGCTCTCTGCAAGCAACAACAATGTAATTAATTTTCAAGATTTTACATTGAGGTGAATGACCTTGATTACTGTTTATATTTACTGTGTATAATGATGGATTTACCTGTTAATTTTCTAATGATTGCTTTTTTCCTTTTCACAGTTTCTGACTGAGTTAGATGGTATTAAAGTTTTCAGTTACTGTAATTTGTGTTGCTACAACAAGTTTTGACTAAAGTTTTGAAGTTTTGAACGGTGTAAACTAGCTTAAGTTTGTTTTCTGGATTCATTCTAGGTAGATCACTAGTCATTTTTTTGTCTTTTTTTTTTCACGACAGACACTAGTTAAAGTTTGCCTTAGTCTCCCTCCCCCCTCTCCTTCGCAATTCACTCTCTCTCTCTCTATCTGAGCTCTATCTTCTCCGGCACCGCACGTCAATTACCTCCGCTGCTTTCTCTCTAGGTCTCTGTCTCTCTCTCGTCTCTATGTCTCTGTGTCTCTCTATGTCTACTCACATTGTTTAGAATAGGGATTCTCATAGAGGGGAGTTATTAGCTTATAAGATGAAGTTTTACGGTTATCGGTTTATTTTTTGGACTAAGTACAGCTATTGTCATTTTTTTCCCTTTGTGCCCAGATCAATTCTATTTTGTTTGGATTAATAAAATTTTAAAAGACATTTTTGCGCTTCTTATAAGATTGCCTTGTCCATTTAGGTCTCAATATATATTGCTTTAGGTAGAAACGCTAATGAGCCTGCTTCTACATGCAATTATTCATTATTGTTGTGGGATTTGGGTCTTACTTTGGAGATCACTTCCTGGTGGGTACGTCTACACTGACGTTGGAGGTCTAATCTGAGGTGAAACGAAGCCAGTCCTCTTTACAGTGGGATCTCTAAGTTGAATAGTTATTATTTAACGTTTGTTTGTTGATTTATGTGTATCTATATTTTTATTTAACTTTCAAGATCACTTCTGGTGGATACCTCTACACTGACGTTGGAGGTCTAACCTGTGGTGAAACAAAGCCAGTCCTCTTTACGGAGGGATCTGTAGATTTGAAAAGTTATTGTTTAATGTTAGTTTAATGTTTAATTTTGTTTGTTGATTTATGTTTATCTGTATTATTTATTGTTAGTTTATAACAAAATCTTGATAACATGTGAGGAACATTAAAACTGATACATAGCTTTTGTTGTTGCATTTCATATAGTTATTATTGTCGCTCATGGACAAGAGTTGGATGAAAAAGAAACGCGGGACAAGTGAATATGTGTTGGGAGTCAATGAGTTTCTGGGTTTTGCATCTAAGAGTATGGGTAGTGATGAGAGAATTTGTTGCCCTTGTGTAAAGTGCGTCAATTACAAGAGGTATAACATCAGTACGGTACATGATCATTTGGTCCAATATGGGATGTCTCCGGGTTACGATTATTGGTTTGCGCATGGTGAATTGCGAGATAGGGCAGCATCTAGTCATCCTTCTATTTCTGTTGGGATAATGAAATGTGTGAACCCTCATCTGGGATGCATGAACTATTACACGAGGTATTTCCATTAGTACCGGAAACACAATCCCATAATGTACGAGAACAACGAGATCCACTTCCTACTGAACATACTGCAAAGTTTTATGACATGCTTAAAGATGCAGACGAACCTTTGTATGAAGGGTGCATAAAATTTAGTAAGTTAACTGCTGTTGTACAGTTATATCATTTGAAGTGCATGGGAGGATGGAGTAATACCTCTTTTACGTGGTTACTCCAAACACTGGGTGATATGCTCCCTGCGGGTGCAAAATTACCGAAGGACACTTATGAAGTTAAAAAATACATGAAAGGGTTAGGACTTGGATATGAAAAGATTCCTGTTTGTCCAAACGGTTGTATGTTGTTTTGGAATGAGAATGAGAAATTAGAAGTTTGTTCAAAGTGCGGAGCTTCAAAATGGAAGGGCAATGGGGAGGGAAATATTTTCTCACGAATGAAGGTGGATCATCTAAGAGATCCAAGAAAAAACCGAAATTTTGCGGTGGTTTCCTTTAAAGCACCGCTTGCAGAGATTATTCATGTCCTCAAAAACTGCTTCTCATATGAAATGGCATCACGATGGTAAATGATGGGTTGTTAAGGCATCCGGCCGATGGTCAAGCTTGGAAGGCATTTGATGCACAGTATGCTGATTTTGCTTCTGATCCTCGTAATGTTAGGCTTGGGTTAGCAGCGGATGGGTTTAATCCTTTTGGAACATGAGCACTAGTCATAGCACATGGCCAGTGATATTAGTACCATATAACTTGCCTCCTTGGATGTGCATGAAACGTTCATCTTTAATGTTGTCATTACTTATTCCTGGACCGAAATCTCCTTCTTTCAAGATAGATGTATATCTAGAACCATTGATATTAGAGTTAAAAGAGTTGTGGGATGTTGGATTAGATACTTATGACATTGCTACGAAAGATATGTTTAAGATGCGTGCGGCATTGATGTGGACAATTAACGATTTTCCTGCATATGGTGACCTCTCTGGATGGAGTACAAAGGGACGTCTTGCATGTCCATGTTGTATGTATCAGACTTGGTCACGGTGGTTGGATAATGGTAGAAAATTTTGCTACATGGGGCATAGACGGTTCTTACCATTAAATCATAGGTGGAGAAGAGATCAAAGATCATTTGACGGTACTTATGAAATGACTCCACCACCCTATTTTATGACCGGTGATGACATTTTCAGGGAATTACAGGGTACTTTACATTTTGAGTCAAGTGTATGGAAGAAGCAAAGGATAATATGTTACGCCATAATCTAGATGTCATGCATATAGAGAAAAACGTAATGGACAATATCATTGGTACATTGTTAGATGTGGACGGGAAGACAAAAGATAACTATAAGGCACGTCTTGACTTACAAAGCATGGGAATAAGACATGATCTCCATCCAAAGATCACTGATGCAGGAAAGGTTCATTTGCCTGGTGCTTGCTACTCAATGACTCGCGAAGAGAAAGAATGCTTTCTAAAAGTGATAAAGAATGCGAAATTTCCGGATGGTTTCGCTTCGAACATATCACGTTGTGTCAAGCTTCAACAACGTAATATCATAGGTTTGAAGAGTCATGACTGTCACATCTTGATGCAGCATTTGATGCCTATTGCAATACGAAGATCATTGCCAAGCATGGTTTGTTCTCCTTTGATCTCATTGGCATGTTTCTTTAGAGAAAATTTGTTCCAAAACATTACGGATAGAGGACTTAGATCGACTTGAGGCTCAAATCCCTATAACATTGTGTCAACTTGAAAGGATATTTCCGCCTGCATTCTTTACTGTTATGGTGCACTTGGTCGTACATCTAGTTGCAGAATGTAAGATGGGTGGACCGGTTCAACTTCGGTGGATGTATCCTATTGAAAGGTAATTTTATAGAGATATGTTATACGTTTCTTTGCACGTGTTTTTTTTAAAGTCTAATATTATTGATGTAGGTGCATGCACCGTTTCAAATCTTACGTTCGCAACACGGCCGCACCTGAAGGCTCTATTGCTGAAGGATATATAGCAGATGAATGCTTAACATTTTGTTCAAGATATTTAGAATCAGTCCCAACGATCTTTAATAGATCACCAAGAAATGTAGACGATACTATGGGAGGAATATCATTTGTTCGTCTTGATATGAAAACATGCATGCAGGCTCATCGATATATCCTTTTTAATTGCGATGAGTTAATTCAAATTCGCACGTAAGTGATGTTACACTTCTAACTATTTCATTCAACATGTTTTTTCGATGAAATTAATTTTTTAGTTGTATTGTCGATGTGTAGAATGCATAAGGAGCGATTGAAGGCAAGAAACCGTAGTAGTCGACCACAGATTATGTCATCGATAAGATGCATAGGGATGAATTTTGTGACTGGTTTCGAAACTATGTATGTGTTATGTTTAAAATGTTTTGTATTGGCTGATTACTTTGAAACTTACAATTAGTTTAATCTTGACTTGTTGTTCGAAAAATAGGTACAAAATATGGACGAGATGATGAAGCATCAACTTCCAAATAGAGTTCGATGGCTTGCTAAAGGTCCAAACCCCGAAGCTAGATCATTTAGCCGATATGTATATAATGGTGTGAAATTTCGTACAAAAGACAATGAAATAGGCAGAACAACTCAAAATAGTGGAGTATGTGTGACTGTTGAAGGGGGCACCACATATTACGGGCGAATCAAGTATCATTGAGTTAAACTATTTTGATGAAGAATGTTTTGTACTATTCAAATGTGATTGGGTTGACACAGCTATTGGTAGGGGATATAAAGTTGATGAGTTTGGATTCGAACTTGTTAATTTTTCGCGTTTAGTGCATACTGGAGATCGATTAAGCGATGATCCATTCATTTTGGCACCACAAGCATCTCAAGTATACTATGTAGCAGATGAAAGACATCCAAATTGGGAAGTAGTTGTCAAGACCAAACCAAGAGATGTGTTTGATGCTGGTAATGATGACGACATAGATGACTACTGTGAAAATGAACCTTACAATTTCAACGTTGAGCAAATCGAATGTACACGATGATTTGACGTGGTTTAGAAATGAGGTGGAAGGAACAACACTAGATATACCTCAGGAATTTCCTATGGTATGTCAATATGTCTCTGTTTTTGTGATTGAATATTTTTTAGATTGATATTTCCATATGTTTTTATTGAGTTTAAAGTTGGTTTATTGTGTAGGTACAATGACGAGGAAGAGATTCAGGACTTCAATCTTCTTCATCACAGCCACCTTCGCAAGAAGCAACATCACAAGAAGCACGCCGCCACAGCCACGCAGCTCCTTCACAGGCTACGATGCATCGGAATCTTGAACGATAATGAAATATTGGTATGTTCATAACCACAATAGAGATAAAAATGTTTTTTTTCACATGCTAAATGTGCAGGATACTGAAGTCCGGAAAGTGCGTGGCGGCACGCGGATGGCGGACGTCTGGAATCTGAAGGAAGACGAATTGATTCCAGTACAATTCAATGGCAATGGGCAGCCATTGGGTGATGAAGGGGGAATATTTAACAAATTCACTGGTGTGTTGCCCGTGTTGCGAATCAAATCCCCCTAGATGCGGCGGATTGGCGTAAAGTCCCAATGTCAATAAAAGAGGACTGTTGGAGCCTCATGACGGTATAATTTTGGTTATTTTCAAATATATAATTTAATAATTGACGCACCTAACTGTTTGGGTATATTTTGCAGAAACGGTTTACAATCCCCGAGCCTCCATTGGGGGATATTGTCAAGAGCTGGTTCCTCAAAGATTTAGGAGAGAAATGGAGGAATACAAGTGTAGTTTAAAGCAAATATTTTGATGAGGCCTTTACGCCTCAGTATGTGAAAAATAATGCTCCAACAGACGTTAATTTGGAGCAATTTTGCAAATTAGTCGATTTTTGGTATTCTGATGCAGGACGGGTATGACATTTTTTTTGTATTATAATTTTATAGAATATAACTTATTAATTTTAACTGTCTTGATGTTAATGTAGCATCGAAGTCATGCTGGAAAACAAAATAGATCGCTCCAAACGACGGTCCACACTGCAGGATCAAAGAGCTTCGCACGTTATGCTCACGAATTGGTATGTAGTACTTTATTATTTGTTTAATATAGTAGTTATTATCAATTCTTATTGTAATTTAAAAATTCATCACGATTTCGTGTTTGTGATGCAGGAAAAAGAGAAACAAGTTCCAATCAATCGAGCGGATTATATAAAACTGTCCATATGCGTTCTGACGGATCTCCAATAAATCCGGACGTAGCAGAGAAAATAGTATGTCATTATTACATCAATTGATTTGAATGTGCGAATATTAATTCAAAATTTAATTGTATGTTGTATTCTCTCAGAGGCGAATGGAGGAGATCGATTCAGGAAGTTCACAAACTTCTGGAATTTAGAGTGGATGGCAGCATCGGTTGGTCACCATCTGACGATATGCACAAGTTTGGTCCAGAACGACATGGTCGCATTCGCGGCGTTGGACTGGGACCCACTCCTTCATCCAACTCTACCAACACGTGCATAATCTTGAATCAATCAGGCTTTAGTGTAGAGCAGCTCTTGGACAAGCAAAATCAGATGCAGAATAAAATTGATTCTCTTGAATCTACAACTCAATCTCTTCAATCTACAATTCAATAATGACAATATCGCCCCAATCTCTCATGGATGCATATAGAGAACAATATCATTGGTACATTGTTAAATGTGGACGGGAAGACAAAAGATAACTATAAGGCACGTCTTGACTTACAAAGCATGGGAATAAGACATGATCTCCATCCAAAGATCACTGATGCAGGAAAGTATTTGCCTTACTCAATGACTCGCAAGAGAAAGAATGCTTTCTAAAAGTGATAAAGAATGCGAAATTTCCGGATGGTTTCGCTTCGAACATATCACGTTGTGTCAAGCTTCAACAACGTAATATCATAGGTTTGAAGAGTCATGACTGTCACATCTTGATGCAGCATTTGATGCCTATTGCAATACGAAGATCATTGCCAAGCATGGTTTGTTCTCCTTGTAAATTTGTTCCAAAACATTACGGATAGAGGACTTAGATCGACTTGAGGCTCAAATCCTATAACATTGTGTCAACTTGAAAGGATATTTCCGCCTGCATTCTTTACTGTTATGGTGCACTTGGTCGTACATCTAGTTGCAGAATGTAAGATGGGTGGACCGGTTCAACTTCGGTGGATGTATCCTATTGAAAGGTAATTTTATAGAGATATGTTATACGTTTCTTTGCACGTGTCAATATTATTGATGTAGGTGCATGCACCGTTTCAAATCTTATGTTCGCAACACGGCCGCACCTGAAGGCTCTATTGCTGAAGGATATATAGCAGATGAATGCTTAACTTTTTGTTCAAGATATTTAGAATCAGTCCCAACGATCTTTAATAGATCACCAAGAAATGTAGACGATACTATGGGAGGAATATCATTTGTTCGTCTTGATATGAAAACATGCATGCAGGCTCATCGATATATCCTTTTTAATTGCGATGAGTTAATTCAAATTCGCACGTAAGTGATGTTAGACTTTAACTATTTCATTGAAATGTTTATTTTGAAATTAATTTGTTCTATTGTCGATGTGTAGAATGCATAAGGATCGATTGAAGGCAAGAAACCGTAGTAGTCGACCACAGATTATGTCATCGATAAGATGCATAGGGATGAATTTTGTGACTGGTTTCAAACTATGTATGTGTTATGTTTAAAATGTTTTGTATTGGCTGATTACTTAAACTTACAATTAGTTTAATCTTGACTTGTTCGAAAAATAGGTACAAAATATGGACGAGAAATGAAGCATCAACTTCCAAATAGAGTTCGATGGCTTGCTAAAGGTCCAAACCCCGAAGCTAGATCATTTAGCCGATATGTACATAATGGTGTGAAATTTCGTACAAAAGACAATGAAATAGGCAGAACAACTCAAAATAGTGGAGTTTGTGTGACTGTTGAAGGGGGCACCACATATTACGGGCGAATCAAGTATCATTGAGTTAAACTATTTTGATGAGGAATGTTTTGTACTATTCAAATGTGATTGGGTTGACACAGCTATTGGTAGGGGATATAAAGTTGATGAGTTTGGATTCGAACTTGTTAATTTTTCGCGTTTAGTGCATACTGGAGATCGATTAAGCGATGATCCATTCATTTGGCACCACAAGCATCTCAAGTATACTATGTATCAGATGAAAGACATCCAAATTGGGAAGTAGTTGTCAAGACCAAACCAAGAGATGTGTTTGATGTTGGTAATGATGACGATGATAGATGACTATTGTGAAAATGAACCTTACAATTTCAACATTGAGCAAAAGAATGTACATGATGATTTGACGTGGTTTAGAAATGAGGTGGAAGGAACAACACTAGATATACCTCAGGAATACCTATGGTATGTGAAATTTCGTGTGTATTATGATATATAATTTGTAGATTGATATTTCCAATGTTAATTAATATTGATATTGATTATGCTGCAATATTAATAACTACAGTTTATTGTGTAGGTACAATGACGAGGAAGAGGTTCAGGACGATTCAGTATCTCATCTTCATCACAGCCACCTACAAGCCTCATCTTCACAAGAAGCACGCCGCCTATAGCCACAAGCAGCTCCTTCACACCTATTGTCATCTATGAACGATACGAAATATGGTATGTTAAAAACCACAATAGAGATAACTTGTAAATTAGTTTTTAATTTCACTTCTAAATGTGCAGGATGCTGAGTAAAGTGCGTGGCACGCAATGACGTCTGGAATCTGAAGGAAGACGAATTGATTTCAATGCATGGGCAGCCATTGGTGTTGAAGGGGGTATTTAACAAATTCACTGGTTTGTTGCCCGTGTTGCAATCAAATCCCCTAGATGCGGCGATTGGCGTAAAGTCCCATCAAAAGAGGATTTGGAATATCATGACGGTATATAATTTTTCATTATTTGAAATTCGCTTATATAATTTAATAATTGACGCACCTAACTCTTAAGTATATTTTGCAGAATTTACAATCCCCGAGCCTCCATGGGGGATATTGTCAGCTTCTTCAAAGATTGGGAGAAAATGGAGAAACTAAATGTGTTTGAAGTTTCGATGAGGCCTTTACGCCTCAAGATGTGAAAAATAGCTCCAACGAACGTTAATTTGGAGCAATTTTACAATTAGTCGATTTTTGGTACAGGACGGGTATGACTTATTTCTTTGTATTATATTTTGTATAGAATTAAATTATTAATTTTAATGTCTTGGTATTATGTAGCATCGAAGTCAAAGGGGAAACAAAATATTCACTCCAAACACGGTGCACACTGGAGGATCAAAGCTTTGCACGTCATGCTTACGAATGGTATGTAGTATTTATTATTTGTTTACTAGTATAGTTGTTATTATCAATTCTATTTAGTAATTTAAAAATCATTCTATATGGTGTTTGTGATGCAGGAAAAAGAGAAACAAGTTCCAATTGATCGAGCAGTATTGTACAAAGCTGTCATTCACGTTCTGATGGGATCTCCAATGAATGGATGTAGCAGAGAAAATAGTATGTTACTATTACATCAATTTCATTTGAATCAACAAATTTTAATTGATAATTTAATTGTATGTTCTATTCTTTCAGCGGCAAATTGAGGAGATTTATGCGATGAGTCAGCAAGTTCACAAAAGGCAATTCGAACGGATGGCAGCATCGGTTGGTCACCATCTGACGCATATGCACAAGTTCTGGTCCAGAACGACATGGTCGCATTCGCGGCGTTGGACTGGGACCCACTCCTTCATCCAACTCTACCAACACGTGCATAATCTTGAATCAATCAGGCTTTAGTGTAGAGCAGCTATTGGACAAGCAAAATCAGATGCAGAATAAATTGATTCTCTTGAATCTACAACTCAATCTCTTCAATCTACAATTCAATCTCTGCAATCTACAATGCAATCCTTTGTGCAAGCCCTGGCAGTAATTTATTGCTTTACCCTCACATAATCAGTATTGATTCTATTTATGTATTTTCCTAGTTAATTGTCCGTTTTACTTTTGTAGGTAAACCGTGATGCACAAAATGTGGCCCATCCCGAACAAGTTCCATCAATTCCTCGATCAGCTCATGCAAGCACGAATGATCTAGGAGCAACGCTTGATGGTAAGATACTTTTGTCCTTAAGTGTGTACTAGTTTCTTCTGTGTGATCCAAATACTATCCAGGCATTAATAATTTGAGTTGAATTGCAATGGGATTTTTCAATGAATTTGAATTGCATTCTGGAATGCTTCAAACGGCCAAATATTTACAGAATTAAGAATTAACAAGAAATTAATCAATTTGTGGTCACCCAACACAGTAGATATAACTTTTCTCTATGCAGCACAGGCAAATCATAAAAATTTGATATAACTTGACAAGACGTCCATAAGGCTTTAGTTGCAACCCTTAGAATCATAGGATTTTGGTATATACTGAGGAGAGAACTGAAAGAAAAAAAGGAAAGAAATCATCAATAGATAGGTAATCCTAAAAGCAAAGAAAAAAATAAATATAGCACTTCTTCTTTCTTTCCTTTCAACCTTAAAATAATAAGTAGAAGCCCAAGATGTAGGAGGGGTGGACTTGATGCAGAGAGCCAATAATCTTCCCTACCCTAAAGCAGTTGCACCCCGGCAAAATTATAAATAACTTTGCTTCCATCCCACGCCTTTCAAAGCTTCCCCTCTATATTTTTCACTGAGAATGTCTCGCTAAGTGCTGCAAGAGAATTTTAATGATGTCAGAGCTCCATTCACACATCTCTGGCAACAAATACTCTAACAAGTAATACCTAGATAGAATTTGGATCTTTGTGAAGATGTAAATATCATCATGTTTGTATTTATTTATTGTTATCCTTAAAATGCCTTGAGTCAAACCAAAAAACATGCAGGAAGTCTTATTAAAATTTTCTGTAATCTGCAATTACTGTGGACAAGCATTATTAACATGACAATATTTACATCCACAAGTACTGGATTATAATGTCTTGTTGGCTATTAGATTCCAGAAGAGATTTCGTGATTGTCCTTGCAAAATTGTGTCTCCTCCACAAGACGAAAATCTTATTTAGGGATTACATTAAGGTGTTTATCAAAGATAGTATGTGCATTACTTAGATTATTGTTTGAATAAAGGCATGGTGATCTATTTCAGAGGATACAATTACCAAGTTTGTATATTTCCTCAATCTTGACCTACTTAATTAGGTACTTTTAATCTCGATCATCTATATATGTTCACTCTCATTAGGATCTCCATCTAGCATCTTTTTGCTTGAAGATTCGAATCACAAATTGTTCTACCTACACACATGCACATTCATGGACATACTTATGAACCTGTGTATAGTGTGTGCATCTATGTGCATAATCAATTCTTAAGTAGGTCTCTCTGAAATTCATGACAAGAAATACTTGTCAGTTGTGACCTTGCTAGATGGTGGCAAAGTATTCTAGGCATTGAAAACTGCATTCTAGAATTAATATCCTCGAATGTTTTGCGTGTGTTTTTTTTTCCCTGTGAGAAAAGTGATTACACCAATTTCCTGAGCCGCTTTGGTAAAACGTTGGGAAGTCATCTCCTATTTCAGAAAGGACACTCAACCTTTTGTGTTATTTTGTATTTTATTCTGATGCTCTATAATATTCTCATATATGATCAAGAAATGGAGTACTTATACATTGGGGAAAATTGGAAAAAAAAAATATCTAGTCCTTCATTGTGTAACAGTTGATGGTAAGATTACTTTTGTCCTCCAATGTGTACTAAGCTCTTGTGTTTGTATTCATTAATTTTCCTTTATCTTTGTTCAAAATATTACTGTTTGTTAATTTTCCAATATTGCAATTGCAGCCAATGCTGGTGCTGGTGACGACAGTACAGACAGTGCAAGAGCTACTAAGGATTAAAGTAATAGTTATTTGTTGTTAAATGTCTTCTTCTTTTTTTTTCCTTTTTTTCTAGGTGATTGACAAATCATGTCATTACTTGTTACTTCTTGGACTACTTACAAACTTTTAGTCTATTATTTGTAAGACGTGGATATTTAGTCAATATGTAATAGATTTTGTTTTATTACACATCTGCTAATCTTTTTACATCAATTGCCTTAAAATTTGCATTGCAGGGGAGAGGCAAAAAAAAAAAAGAGAAAAAACGTTTTTGGTGGCGGTCAAAAACGCTGCTATAGATATTCAAAGGCAAGATGGCGATCGAGCTATTGCAGCATGTCAAAAGCGCTGCCGATATGCTCTATAGAGGCGTTTAACAAAGCCGCTACTAAGTTATTTTAGCGGCATTTATGAAATGCTAGCGAAAAATAATGTAGCGGGGCTTTATAAAATGCTAAAGGGTCTATAACAGCGTTTCTTAAACGCTAGAAAATATATTGCACAGCATGCACAGAAATGCTACCAAAAAATACAAAAAAAGCGCCTTGTGTCAGTAACAGCGGTCATAACCGCTGCTATGTGACCACCGCTATAGGTCTCCCTTTGCACCCACATTTTTCTGTAACACTGCCATAACCGTATGCTGACGCATATTCAACAGCGTGCCCTAACGCCGCTAACATTATTGAGGCGTTTATTTAGTATTTAACGGCATTTTTTGACCGCCGGTACAAGTCGTTTTTTTTTGTAGTGTCTAGTCAATGAGAATGGTCATAGAATATCACAATTTCCACTACTTTACTCTATTCTATTGTCCAATTTTGTAGTCTCAAATACTCTGACTATTTTGTGATGACATTTAACTAATTATCCACCAAAAAAAAGTCAAAACTTGAAATTTATATTTCAACCAAAATTCTCGTCGAACACTTTGTAGCTTGATTACTTTCAATGACGACCGATTCTCGATAGTCACAAGTGACTAAAAGTAGACATTCAATAGATTCTTTTTTTTGGATCGGACTAATTAAAAAGTGCCTAATAGTAACCAAAATCTTTTTGACCATATTCCGTTGGTCAACATAAACTGGGTTGCAGTGACGAATAAATATTTCTCATCATCATGTTGTTTTTGGTCACGAAATTTTTTCTAGTCAATGAGAATGGTCATAAAAAGTCACAATTTTCACCACTTATTCTATTATCCAATTTTGTAGTCTCAAATACTCTTACTATTTTTTAATGACATTTAGCTAATTATCCACCAAAAAATTGGTCAAAACTTGAATTTTATATTTCAACCAAAATTCTCGTCAAACATTTTGTAGCTTGATTACTTTCAATGACGACCGATTCTCCATAGTCACAAGTGACTAAAAATAGATTCTCAATGGATTCTTTTTTTTTTCTTTTGCGGCCAGCCTTATTAAAAAGAGCCTATAGTGATCAAAATATTTTTGACCATATTGCGTTGATCACCATAAACCGGGTTGCAGTGACAAAAAAAAAAAATTTTAGTCATCATGTTGTTTGTGGCCACAAAATTTTTTCTAGTCAATAAGAATGGTCATAAAAGTCACAATTTCTAGTCAATGGGAATGGTCATAAAATTATCGTGCTTTCCTTATGTAATTGACATAAAATATTATTGGAGGCAAGTTTGCCGTAGCAATTTTAGAGATATTGACATATATATATTTTTTGTTATTATGGCCAAATTGATAATTAAAAATCAGTGCATGATGGCAAAGGCATCGAAGACCAAGGTGGGGACATTGGGGTTCGTGTTATTAATATTCCATTTACTATTTGTTAATTTTTAGTTTGACTTTGTTGTTATTGATAGAAACTAAACCAACGTTATACAATTTTTTTTTTGCATACATTCGTGTAGGGGTGTAAGTCTGGTCCGGCCTCCGGTGGAGCTCCAACTCCAATTCCATCAACAGTTCCGGGAAGTTGAGGTTCGTAGCTTCCAAGAATCGAAACTGGAGGTGATTTTAGATATTTTCCAGAGGCGGAACCAGAAGTGGAAGTTTTAGTCAGTTCACCGAAAAATCGGTTCCCTTTTTTTTTTAACTTAATATTAAAACGACGTCATTCTCTTTTAAATAGAACGATGTCGTTTAGTTGTTATTTTTTTTTAAGAAAAATATATATACCATGGATCCATAGTTGTTTTGAAAAAACCCTAACTCTCTCCTCTCCCTCCCCGAAATCCCCCCCTCTCCTTCGACCTTTGCACAGTTCATAGTGAGTTAGCTTTCTCTCTCTCTTCTCTTACTCTCAGTCTCTCTCTCTGCTTCGATAGTTTGTTCTCACTTCTCACCTCTGCTCGAAGCTCGCTGTATTTATCTCTCTGTCGCTCTCTCTCTCTCTCTCTCTCTCTAGTATCTATATCTCTCTCTCTATCTCCCTGTCTATGACTCTCTCTCCATCTCTCGGTCTCTTGTTGTGTTTAGGGCCTATCTAATGGGTTACCAACTTCATTTGGCTTACACAACTTTTTGGAATCATACTCGTTCTGCTTTATTGTCCATCCTCATGGTCAATCCACACATTTTTTGCTGTCTCATAGTTCATTTTTACGTATATTTGAAGTGATCTCCAATTGTTTATTTGACAGAAATTTTAATTGCACTGATGAGCCATTGGTTTATTTTTAATTGAATGCACATTGGTGTCAAAGAGTAGTTTGATGTTTATCCATCATCCCGTTTGGCAATAAGACTGGGATCTTCGACACCTAATGGCTAATCTAGAAAGTAGGAGCTTTATATTTTATAAAAAATGTTCGCATCAAAAGTGTGCTCTGCTCTGTGACAACGATGAGATTAGTGATCATAAGCTAACATGAAGTTGAACTTTAAGTTACTTTGATTGATCTGTTTGTTCTGGATTTGTGTATTTATATTTTAAGCTATTGATTTGAGAAGAAGAGCTAAGATTTCTCCTCCACCTTGTCTAATGCCAATCTCTGAACACTTCTATGTTGCTTCTATCCCCTCCCCTGGAGACCACCGACTTACTTAAAGAAAGAAGAATAATAATTCCACATTTCTTTGTTTTTGTTACTTTTGGAAAAGCAGTAAAAAGGGAAAAAAATTATCAAAACCTTATTAGAATTCTGACATCTGTTTCTGCTTTTGCTAAGTTTGGTAAGAGTTGAAAGCGGAAGTGGAATCCATTTTGGTCATCTGCTAGTTAGCGGACCGGATGTCGGAATATTAAATTCCGCTTCCGACATGTCTACTATTTAACCCTACATTCACGTATGTTAAAAAAAATTGTTTAACAAAGAATGTTGTTTAATACAAGACAGAGGCGATATGATTTTTTAAAAATACACAAATGTAAGTCTTAATTACGGATACACTACAGAGTGGATTGTCTATTTTGAAATAATCAAAGTACCATTTACATGATATTGCTGATACGCATGTGAATAATATTTGAAGTGCTTTTTGGTCGGTGAGTGAGGATAATAGAAAAATAAGCAATTCTTGAAAAATCTCTACAAGTTTCTAACAAATTAACAATTCCCTAATTTAAAGAAAGGGTTGGAGAATTCAAATTCAATTCAAATAGAAGATAACTCCACAAAATTAATTTTGAATTGAAAACTCACCTAAAAATTCTCTCTAAAATTGATGCGGCAAACTTGCCTCCAATAATATTTTTTGTCAATTACATAAATGTGAAAAATTTAAATTCAAGACTTGTCCAAAACAAATACACAAATGGCCAAAATTTAAATTGCTAAACAATTTAATCTATCTTGACATAGTTGTTAGTATATAATTTTTTATTATCTTTAGTTTTGAAAAACTTCTTTTGCAGATACAATTGTAATAGGTATGTAAATAGTATTCTATATGCAATAAAAAAATTTGGAAAACAATCTTTTTTCAGATTAAATATTTCAAGTGGAGTATTAATTTTTGTTTTGTAATGGTATGCAATTATTTGAATGATTATTATTTTGAAAATTGACGTTGAGAGTGGTATTATTTTGAAAAGGGACATTATAGTGCTAGGATGTGTTTTTTATTTTCAATTCTAATTTTACAAAATAATTTTAAATATTCCTATTTTGTAGGCCTTTCATTAAGTTTTATCTGAAAAAATTTAGGCTTTTTCCTTTCTCTTAGTTTTAATTTTGCTATGATACAATTTACAATTAAAAATTTTTAATTTTACTACACTATAGGACCTTCATAATAGGGAGTCTTCCTAATTAGTGGGCCTTAGGCGATTGCCTCACCTACCTACCCCTTTCAGCCGCCCTGTGCTAACCTAAATACTTTAGTTTAGCATGCTATTTGTTATATGTGTTTATCATATACATTATAAGTGTTAATTAACTTAAGTAGTTAATATGTAGGTATCTAATATTTAATCATTATTAGAACAAAAGCTACTAAAAGATGATCACTTAATTAGCATTGACATCACAAGTAACCTTGAGCATTTCGGGTGCTACAGAGGATCACTTGAAAAAAATTTCTGCTTTAATGTGTTGCATGTACTTTTTAATAACTTCTAAAGAATACCATTTGTAGGGCTTTGGAAATGTACGCTCCTGGGCAGCAAAGTTTATTCACGAGAAAGAAGGTAAGGTCGTTGCTGTCAGCGACATCACAGGGTGTAGTTGAAAACTCCAATGGGATTGATATCCCTGCACTGATAGAATACAAAGAGATCAATGGAACTTTAATGGATTTCCAGGGTGGAGATGTAAGAAAAATCTCCTAAAAATCATTTATATGAATAATAGTTATTTAGATGTCACATGTTTATGCGTAGAAAAAAAAATGTCACATGTTTATATTTATTTATTGGGTAATATGATGTAACATAAGATGTTACATATATATTATTGAGTGACATTATAGAAAAGTCATGTCAAGGATAAATGAATCAAAGGTGGGAAGTATGACTCTTCGGTTTCTTGTTCACTTGATGTTTTGTTCTAAACCAAGGTTCATAGTGATGTACGATAGTCTACACTCGTTGTGTCTCTATTTAATAGGATGATAGACATTTTCATTGAGGTAGTGACCTTAAGAAAACAAGTGGGTGCAATGTGAATACCTTCTAAAAATGACCAAATATGAATACCTTCAGCACAATTGGTTTATTGTATCCTTAGACCTGAGAGGTTTATATAGATCTATTTATTGTGTATTTGTGCTTGACCGAGTCATTTGATGATGATCTTTCTAGGTCAAATATTCAAATAACGTTGGGTCTTGTACATAATAAATGGGTTTGTATAATACTCAATAAGGAATCCACCAGTCTCTTGATGAGGTAGTATATTCAATATATATGTATAGGGTTGGACTAGAAAAGAATCCATTGGCCAATGGTATTTTATGAAAGCATTTTTTGAAATTAATATATATATTGTTATATATTTATTTATGAAATTATTTTGGAAACAATTGATAGTCCAACGAGTTGCAGATTATGAATTGAAAATTATATAAGTTACAGACTTAATCAGTGATATGATTCTGGCCCTATTGACTCATGCGAAATATAATATGGTAGAAGGATAAATAAACAAATAATTGTTAGTAAAAGGGATTCCTCAAATCAATCTCAAATACTTGGGGATAAATTGTGATATGTTAATGAACATGATTACAATTAGTAAAAGCCTAAAATTTGAAATAAAAGAATATAAGAGAAATAATAGAAAAGAGTTCTCTATGTGATCTTACAGCCGAGATTTGAGGTCCCTAACGATACCATGCTATATCACAGCTAGGATTTAGATGACAAAGTAATGTAAATGTTGTAGGCTAAGATATCTATCATGTTTATCTCAAATATTTCTGTCATGTTTTAGGTTATGATGAGTAAGTGTTTTATAAATGTCAGATTGGTTTTGAAATGTATAAGACCAGAATCTAATGTTTTGTAAATGGCACCAAATTGGTTATGGAAATGGCACCATATTTGGTTATGAATATTATGTATGCCAACACACTGGCAAATTGGTTCACATATACACCAATATGGTTCAAAATGCCAACATTATCTCTGGTCAAAACATAAAGTAATGGCATTGTTTTCCCACCTCTTTACAATACCTGTTTGAATTACATTGCATTCGCACATAACAGATATTTTATTCATATGGTTCACATGTACAATAATAGCCACAATGTACCAAAAATTACATGTCCAAATATCTCAAAAAAAGTTCCACAAAATACATCAAGTGCCCCTATAGCAGTGCACAATATCTCAGCCATGTGGTTGTGCATTGCTTGCATCGAAAGCGTATCCTCACTATCTGGAGCATTTGTCTCCATCATCGTTGTCGTCGTCATTACTACTTGATGATGAATCTGAGCCTCGGACACAATTTGGGCCAGCATAACGGGCAAAAATCTTGTCGTCCATGTCATTCAATTTATTGTATCCCCCAAAATGGCCTCTAAAGTAACCAAATGCAAGTTAAATATTTTAAAAATTCTCCATAAATGATCCTCGAATAAACCATCGATATCTATCACTACAATAGAAACGTCTTTTTTCGGCCATTTTTTTAGCCTTAATATATCATCAAACCAACCGCATTATTTCTAATTACGACTTAATATCATGGCCGGTATCTGGCCGAAAAAAGCTGGGCACAACTTCTGCAATTGCAGTACTATGATGCATTGGTCGGAAATATTTTGTTTTTACTAATAGAGACTTGTGGTCATTAACTGGCCGAGAAAACCACTCCATCTCAACTGCCGTTTGGTCGAAAATGTTTTACTTGTTCCGTCCAAATTCATACGGTTTGCAATTGTTCCAAGTTTCCATTAGTGGCCACTCACAAACTACCAATAACATACTTTTCTTATGAAATCACGAATGCCCGCATTAGCATTTATATCATCAGATTCGGCCGTTACTTTGTTGGTTATTACAATATTTTTTCCGATGACTACAGCTTCTTCAATTGTTTTGAATATTTTGCCAATTCTTACTGGACGCATAGGAATAATATCGGCTATTACTGAAAACATATTCGGCTACGGTTTTTCTTCACAATAAATGCATTGATGTCCACAATGAAATGGCCGGATAAATTGTATTACCTGCCATAAATTATTTCCCAAAAAAGGGATTTTTTTTTTTCGGCTTCTTTGTTGCTTGGTTGCCATTACTACAAAGTGGACTAAATCACAAAATGGTCGTTAAGGAGTTTTATTTGATAAAACATCTAATTGGACAAAAACAAACATTCTATGACTGTAGTAAATAGGTTCTCAAACCACGCATGCATTTAAACATCACTTAGACTGAATTAAACAATCCAAATACGATTTGTTCCAAATCAAATATAGATGGAAATCAAAATTCAACCAATAACCAAAAATTGGGTAATGTTGCAAGCTGTTCGCACTACTCCTCCAGTTCTTCCATTCCTTTGTTACTTGTTTCTTAGATTTTTCATTCACCATCATCTTGACTGCTGAGACGAGATAAGAGCATCTGGACTTGTGAATCCCTCATTTCGCACCTTTCCTTGTACTCCTTGCACATGAGCATCAATTGTGCCATGTCATCTTGTTGTTTAAGTTGGTATATCTCCTGCTCCTCTCCGAAAGAGTCCATGTTCCTCTGTTCAACCTCCAATTCTTAGGTAAATTGCATCACTCAGTCTTTATCTTCATTGCGCACCTTTGGTGCAACTGTGCATTTCCCTAAACCTCTAACATAATTTTATCCTTGTTCATCTATACTTTCAATTTGAACATTACATAAACAATCAATAAATAAAAAATCAACATCAATAAACACCCTCACACAATTATACCTTCGCAAATAATATCACCTTTTCATATCGTATGCGTAATAGCGATTTCCTTCCAGCTGTATGATTCATCATCATCTTACTCCTATTAGCAATATTTCTCTCACACAATTTCTATAAATTAATGTGAAAAAATGACAAGGAACAACAACGGTAATGTTGTTATTTTAGAGATTATAAATATATTCATATACTGAACAAGTAATTAAAATATCAAAATACTATGTTATTTGTCGTTCTTTACCTTGTACTTTTCATCATCCCACAAGTCACACATCTTTGGCCAAAGTTCAACATCAACATTCGGTGGTGGATTTGCTGAGCCTCTTCGATGCATAAGTACCTCTTATAAATTTTTCTCAGCTCATATCGGTAGGCACCAAAATGAGTGTTTGTTCCATATCATCCCATAATTCAGTCTAAACCCGCCTACAATTTACATATGTAAGTTCAAATCGCTAAACAACCAGAGATTTTTGATTTCAAGACCAAACAAAGAGTATACTATCACAAACAGATATGAACTGTTTAAAAAAGATACTTTTCATTTTCCATATTTTCAAATAAACAGATATCGAGTTCTTGAGTTCGAATTCTTTTTTTGTATGAGAGAGATATCATGTATACTACTAACTTCTTCAGGAGTTCCAATTCTTTTTTTTTTGTTCGCTCTACTTTTACAGTGAACTACAAATCCCTTGACTCTTTGTCTTTTAACCAGCAAGAACAATGAAATATTCAAGAATAATATGCCAAAATAAACTGCCAAAAGAGTATGCCACACATCCATACTTTAAAAATTTTCGTAAGGCCTTTAAACTTCTCCATACAGCTACCGCTTGAAATTAACAAGAAGATATTGCCATATTTAAAGTTAATTATTGCCAAACGTATTCCACCCTTTTCTAATAGACTAATTTCAACAAGATATTGCCATATTTAAAGTTAGTTATAGCCAAACGTATTCCACCATTTTCCTTTTAAAACTCAAAATTCTAATAGACTCCTCGTTTATTACGAATACAGACTCTGTGGACTTCAATATAAAAAGAAGAACAAAAAAAAAAGAGTCTATTAGAACAAAATACAGGCTCCATCAATTTCCAGTGAGCTCGCACGGGGCCGCACGCCAGTGGTATGGAATCCAGCAATTTGCGCGCGAGCAGACTGGCGCGCGGGCAGCGCGCCAGTGCTCTGGAAATTGCTGAACTAAAATCCAGCAGTTTCCGCACACTCACAGGGTCGCTAGAAATTTTTATTAAATTTTTTATCACAAAGCCCAGCAATTGAATTCCAGTACTCCATTTACTTCTCCTTGTTCAAGCTCACGTTTTCATGGGAGTGACCCGAGGAGAAGAAGAAATATACGACAAACAGACTCTGTGCGACCATTTTGAAAATACAATGCCCAATTATGTTCGCAAACCAATTCATTGGTCAGGCGGCCATAATAGTTTCAAAGACCTTGACATTTAGAGTTTGCTTTGGAGTAACGCATTGAAAGAGTTTCAATCCCTATCTATTTTTTTCTTGGCAAGATAATACAGACAATTTAAGGATACTATATGCCTTCAATAAGTATTGGGGGTACAAAAATAATGTTTTTCTGTATGGTAAGACAACGCTCTTAATCAGTTTAGTGAACTTACTTGGTTTCAGTCTTCTAGAAAGGGTATCGATCCTCTGCCGCACCTCCCCCCACCACACTTTAGTTTCAGAAAGGTGGATCCTCCCTAACCTTCAAACACTTTGTAAGCGGGGAAAAAAATAAAAGGGGTGAAACCAAAATGAAATGAACAGGAAAATTAGAAATACATACACGATCTAAGAGGTGCTCGTATATTTAAAATGAAATGAAATTTTATGTTGATTTGAGGGAGAAGCGATCTTGGGAGACATGGTCAAAAACAGAAAAAAATATATATATATATTAGGAGAAGTATAAGGTTTCTAGACATAGCACTGGGAATGATTTTTTTGCAATCAGTACAATACGATGTGGTAGACATCCATGCCTTTCTTGAGCGGTAAGGGAGCAGCTGCTGGTAAAGCTTCAATCAATGGGTGTTTGCTAAAATATATGTCAAGTTCATTGGGCATCTGTTCAATTTTTATTTTTTTTAAACGTAGCACTTTTTACTACCACTTTTTATTTTGCTATAAAAGCAACAAACGTGACTACACCTATGGTCGGTATTAACTTATCGAAAAAGATAGTCATAAATATTCAAAGAACATTAGCGGCATTCACGACAACAAGGTCGTAAAAACATGATTCACAACGGCGACTTTGAGGTCGAAAATAAAAATTTTGCATTCTTTTGCTGGTATTGTCATGTTCATCTGTCGTAAATGCCTTTTTATGACCTGTATTTTCCAACAAGTCAATGCTCCGAAAAAGGAAACGTTTTCGCAACCAGTTGCCAACTTCGCAGTAAAAAGTGACTATTTGTGACCACGAATGAGAGGCCAAAAAAAAATTGGCCGGAAAAAGCCGTTTCTGTTGTACTGTATGACCCACCAATGCTTCAATGTGTTTGGATAAATGCAACAAATCTTCCGCGCTACGGAATATATATTGATTATCATATAGCTTCCGGAATAGAAAAATGGGCGAATATACAAGAAAAGAGGAGGAACAAAGAAATAATACAGGACTGCTAATTTATTTGGCTAAAAATTGAAAGCAATACAAATCTTTTGACATTACAACGCAAGTATTTCTCATTTTTAATGACCCATGAAATATCACAATATCTGTAGTGTACTTGATATTAGAACTGCAACTTAGGTTCATGACAATGGTTCTTACGAATCTGCCAAACAGCACCAGCGATCAATGCACAATTGAAAATGGAGAATAATCTGGACACGAGCAAAGACACGGGTGATTGGTGCCATGGCTGTCTTGCGACTGGTGTCTTGTCTCATCTTCTTTAGAGAACACTGCATTCGAATTTGGCTATGGAGTTCCCCTTACTTTCCCGTGACCCACAAATGAATCGGTGATGAATGGAAAGGCCCTTAAACTTCTCATCATAGGGATACGGGCCTGGCGAAAGAGACTTCTCTACGTAGAGGAATCCGATTTACCTTTTTGCAATGGTCGGCTACATGTCAAATGAGAGAGAAATTTGTTCTATGCGAAAATGAAATTTCGCTTAGCTTTTTGTTTTTGTGTTTTTTTTCTTAGTCATTTTGACTATCTGTTGTTGCAGTTGGTCACAATTAATGCGATCAAATATGTTCTCATTTATTACATGTGATTAGGCGCTGAACAGAAAATGAGGCATGTTTGCCTCACCTGCCTCACTGTCTCCCGAAAGTCAGAGTTGTCGGCATGTCAAGAGGAAGAATTATTATTTACCTAAAATGCCCTTAAAGGTAGGTTATGTATGAAGCAGCTGTGGACACTTGTGTAATTTGACCCTGAAAGAAAATTAATGAGCGACAGAGTGGGACCCAGCAAGTTTGCAAAAACTCGTTAATGCCCCTCGTGTTTAAGTAGCAGCTGTTTTGGGGGGTGGTCTAATTGGTAATTTTAGGGAGCAGGTTTAGGGGCTGAAACAGAATAAAATTTTTTGATCTGCAATATTTTCAACTAAGAAACGGTCTTCACCAAATATTTTGGGAGAACCTAGTATTTTGGACAATATTTTGTTAATCAAATGCACCTAAGTGCAGAAGGCGGCCAGTTTAGAGGCAATTGAACAAATTTTGAGAGGCAGATATATGAACTTTCTTCTCATCGAACTTTTTAGGTTCAGAATTTTAACCTTCTAAAATTTCAACATTTAAACACAAAATTTAATCTCCCAAAATTTTAGCATTTAATAATATTCTATATCCTCAAAACCTTTTTCATTTAAGGAAAAAACTATGATATGCTTTGCTTCCTAAAGTTTTTAGAAAATAAAAATGTAAATTTTTTTTTACTCACTATATTTTAATATATTTTAAAAAATTCTCTAAGTTTGGAAAAAAATGGTTAGCAAATTAAGTTACTAAGCTCAATTCTGTAAAGATTATTAATGGAAAATTTCACCCCTAATCGAAATTCGCCACTTGTCATAGAAATATATGAAAATTGTAAGGGTTGAAAATTAAAATAAAATTTAAAGAAATCTAAAAGTAGAAATTTAAAAAAAAAAAAATTAAAACACAAAACCTAAAAAATTCAGAAGTTAAAAAAGGTTGGGGATCGGGGTGGGGAGTTTCCACCCTTTGTTTTTTTTTTCACTCTCAGATCTTATATTTTAGATTTTAGATTTTTTTAAGTTTTAATGTAATTTAATTTATATTTTATGTTTCTGATAGTCAGGGAGTTTTTATGGGTTGGAATCCGATGTTTAATAGGTGAAAATTGTTTCCGTTATTCCGTTATATCTGACAGAATTAGATTGAGTGAACTAATTTCTTATCGGTCAAATTTTAAGTGATAAACATCTTTTTGGAAATCCAGTCGCATTAGAAAGAAAAAATAAATTTTAAAAAAATTAAATAAAAGTTGACGGGCTGTCGAATGCACGCGTGAAAACCAACTTAATGTCTGCAAGTATTATTCTCGTTTCACATGCAGGGGCGGAACTAGACGATGGGGGCAGCAAATTTCTTAAATTTTTTTATATTTTTTTCAAGTGTTAAGCCCAGCCCCGCCCCCATAACACCCAGCCTGCCATAATAAGCGAATAGCCCATGTAAGCTCAATTAGATGTAGCTGGCTTCCACAGAAGTTTACCATTTATTATATTTTGAGCAAGAGGTGGAGTAACTACTCCCACGTATGAATCACTTGCAAGGTAAACCGGATTGGTAATGAAGTCCGGGTGTTTGCCCAACCACTGACTCAAAAATACAACAAATATAATTGCTAAACACAATTCTTTTGTGGTTTTCCATATATTTACAACAGAAATGGAACTGAGCTCCAATTATCTCACACCTCAAGTATCAGCTCAAAAAATTATTGGGCAAACAATGTAAAGAATATACCAGGCCATGACTTATAACCCGTAGGCAATTGGCACTTATTCTTCTTTTCTTTACCCTCAATAAGTTTCTAAAATACGTGACATTACATATGCCTTGAGACTTGTAAAAGTTTAAGTCTTATGAATTGATTATAAGTCAGGCTTGGCATGAAGGACAAACAATTATTTATTCGTTTTCGTGTAGAAGTATTTTGCTATATTATTAATTTGATGGCTCAGGAGATGGATAATCGTTTCACAGAAGCAAGTACGGAGTTACTTCTTTGTATAGCATGTCTTGATCTAAGAAATTTATTCTCAGTATTTGATCATGCAAAGTTACTTCATCTTGCTGAGCTTTATCCAAAAGATTTATCAAGAATTGATTGTGTTATACTTAGAGATTAACTTCGAAACTACATTTATGATGTGATAAGTCTTAGAAGTCTTGTTGTGAAGACGGTTGAGACAAGAAAGCATACTCTATATCCATTGGTTTATTAACTAATTGAATTGGCATTAGTCTTACCAGTTGCGACTGCAACCATGAAGAGAATGTTCTCTGCAATAAAACTAATTAAAACTGACTTGCGTAATAAGATGAGAAACGAATGTATGAATGATAGTTTGGTAGTATACATCGAGAGGAAAATTTTTTAAACTTGAAAACGAAGCTATTTTACAACGTTTTCAAAATATGCAGTCTCGTAGGATCCAATTGTCACTCTCAATATAGCAAATAGTACGATACATGTATTTTAATATTTTTAGTGTTTTTAGTCCTTAAGTTTTGATATTTTAACTCTAAAATATTTTTTTGCATTATGTAGTAAAAAAACTTTATCATTTTTTCTTAGGAATTTGACCTCTTTCTAGTTCTGCCACTGTTCACGTGGATATGCTTTGTATAATTCCAGCTGATAGCAAATATTGTTCCACTGATTTCTTCACTTTTTAACATCGGCTAAGAGCTTCACAAACTCGTCCAACTCCTTGGCCGAACTCCCTCCATTGACCGCACTCATGGCCACGTCACTGTGCTCTTTGGCGCGGGACCTCTCTGGCCTCGATCCCTCAACAGAGATGGCCAATAACCGAGCCAACTCGGTTGACTCCGGAATGTTCTGAGTGCCCTCGCCTGCTCGGATCGCCACTCCTAATTGGTCCACCAACAACTTGGCATTCGTATACTGGTCCGCACCCATTGGCCACGTCAGCATCACAACCCCCGCGGCTATCCCTTCCAAAGTGGAGTTCCACCCGCATTGAGTCAGGAACGCACCCACAGCTCGGTGCCTCAGTACGGCAACCTGTGTGGCCCAACCCTTGATCACGAAGCCTCTGCCCTCTACGCGAGCTTCGTACCCGTCGGGGATCACTCCACGGTCGTCGCCCGCGAGTTTCTCATCTGGGCCCCGCACGCACAGTAAAAACTGGACCCCACTACTCTCCAAAGCACCGGTCAGCGCATCCATCTGCCTGCTCGTTAACACCACAAGGCTCCCGAAGCATACGTAAACCACCGAATGGTCCGGACGAGCATCCAGCCACGTCATTACCTCATGACATGGCACAGAGCTGACCCCACCTCTACTGGCGGACTCCTCTAGATTACTGTTGTCGGGTGGCAACACGGGTCCCACGGCAAATACCCGATCGTGCCCGAGTTCTCTCTTCAAATGGTCAAAGTACACGCGCTCCAACTCGACGAACGAGTTAAACAGAAACCCCAATTCGCTGCATTGTCCAACAGGTTACTCATGAAAAATTCTTTATCTGGGTCTCCTCTAAAGTATCTGACATGTAGTGGGATCTGCCACCAAGGATAAACCTGGGACTTCGGGATTCTGGGAAAGGAAACTTGGAAGTTCATGTCCTCCGGATCGTCAGGTTCCTGTGGATCGCTACCCATTGAGAAACCAACCGACAACGCAAAGGCGCTGCAGGGGCAGAAGACGATACGTGGCACACCAAGCTCGCTGGCGAGGTGGCGGGTCCAGGCAAGGAGGATATCCGAAACAATAGCTATGGGCGGCGAGGATTGGGATTGGAACCATTGGAGGAGCATAGGATAGTGAAGGTCACGGAACGCGCGTATGTTAGAGACAATCCTCTTTAGTGGTGGAAAGGAAATAGCGGGGCTCCGGGCAGGGAGAACCAACTGTTTGAGTGAAGATGGGTGGGTGGAGAGATAGGGTTCAAGTAAGGGGAGGTTGTCAGGGGTGACCAAAACGGTAACGGTTAAGCCGCGGATGAGCAACCGTTGGGTGAGGTCGAGGAGGGGTATAATGTGACCGGAAGTGGGATAGGGATAGACTAAAATATGGACACCGGTGGCGGTGGTCATGGACATGGTTAAGGAACTTCGTGAGGAAGCTATTCTGTTGTCTGGCGGCTATGGTGATACAACTGGGAAGCTGTTGTTTATGCTTATATAGATGCGGGGCTTTCAGCATGCGGAGCTCAAAGATGGAATGCCGCTTGCCTTCGCTGACTTGTTGCTGTGGAATCTTTCGCCCTTTATGGTGTATGTTCTTCCTTGTTAATGCGTCACGGTGACGACAGGAATAACGTCAGGTGGGCCCTGGATGGCATTTTTCCAACCCACGCAACCCTGCCACGCCAAAAAGTGGAGGTCTGGTCCTTCTCAAGGATGAAAAGAATTTTATACTTTCTCCCCGAAAAAAAAAGCTAGTATTTATTTGTAAAGCATTTTATTCGCTCTAAAATCAAGAAGATGTTTTTTTAAGGCAAAAGAACCGCGGACCGACTGAAGGAGAGTGCCTAGTGGCGTAACCAAAATTAAAATTTAAGGAGAGAGAATTTTAAAAATAAAATGATAAAGAAAAAAAAAATTTCTTCGTAATACAAAAAGTTTTGTTAGAGTTAAAATGTCAAAAATGAAGGATTAAAATATTAAAAATATTATAATACATGTACCGTACTATGTACTGCGATTGAAAGGTGACAATTGTATCCTACGACTTTACATCTTCTAAAAATATTATAAAATGGTTTCGTTCTCAATAGTTTTAAAAACTTCTTGCTCGATGTACACTATCATGCAATCATTCATCCAGTCATCTCTCATCCTATTATGCAAATCACTCTTAATGATCTTCATCGCAGAAAACACTCTTTCAAATAGTGAGGTTAATATCCCATGGTCGTCAGTGATGTAAGAGAGCTTGAAATGCTAAGCTCTATTCTTCTTAATTTTCTTGGGAAAATCTACAATTAACTGTGTCCAACTGCTTCTTTGTTCCTGTTATGTCTAGTATAGACTTTGACATTGTATCTTTCTCGAGACTATGAAATTGAAGCTGTAACTTTTATCTACTAAATTTCTTATTCTGTTAAACTTGTTTACATTTTATGTTCATCTCTAATACATAATACATAAATCCCATAAAGCAATAATCTATACTCAATTAAAACTCTTTTCTAAAGAAACTCCCTTTTAATTCAATTTGAGTATGCCATTCTTTACACTAGCTAATGGGAGAAGGAAGAATTTGTTCCAGTTTGTGTCTAAGACTATGCAGTAGTGAATCCATTTTATAATTCCATACTTTGGAAGAATTTCATCTATATTATTATTATTAATAAGTTTCACGTTTCATTAGTGTGGTTTAAAAACAAAAATTTACCCTTCCTATGTTTGAATTAACACACTTTTTTTAAAAAAATTATATAAAAATTTACCCTTTTTATTTCATAGTTACATTGTTACAGCAAGAAAATAAAAAAGGACTCATAGTCTCACAACCTCAATAGACCAAAGCACAGTACATAAATCAAGCTTGCCAAGACGTAAATCTCATCTCTAATACATAAATCCATTCCCAATTTCATAGTAAATAAATCCATAAATCTATCCCCAATTTCATCTCTAATCCATAAATCCATTCCCAATTTCATCTCTAATACATAATACATAAATCCATCCCAATTCAGCAATTCCCAAATCCCTAATTTCACAAATCCTCCAACTCCCAAATCACAAGTTCATAAAATTGTTCACCTGTGAAAGAGAGAGAGAAGTGGCTGGCAGCCGGCAGCGGGTGGCTAAGAAACAGTGAAAGAAAGAGCGATCAGAAAAGTGAGAAGATAACAGAGGAAAGAAAGTGAAAATAACAAAGAGAAGTGGCCGATATACGTACCTGGTGTGGCGGATGGCTGTGGGGATTGTGGGGCAACTGAGCTATGGCCTGTGGGCAACGGCCAAGGCGGCCAATTGAATGGGCAATGCTAACGGGTGGCTGGGTCATAGGACTCACGGCTGAGAAGTGAAATTGTGAGAGAGAAGGAGAGAGATTGAGCAAGAGGGGGGCGGTAGGTGATTTTTAAAAATAGGGGTGAAACATTGCATTTCACCCCTGTTTTAATTTTTTTTTTTATCAAAAGGTGAAACGACGCCGGTTCACCCTCTGCTTATAAAAAGATTAAAAAAAAAAAAAAAAAAAAATCGAGCTCAATAAATGAAAATCGAGCTCTAGTTGGGGCTGAGCAGGCTCGGCCTAATGTGAATACATATATATATTGTATGAATGTGAATACATATATATATTGTATGACATCAGTACCTAATATAGGATTATCATCATTATCACGTTCCACTGATGTTAATATTGATATTCTTTCATTTTCTGTAAGATATCTATCCCACCAATTTTTGAGTTGACCAAAAAAACCGGTTATTATACATTCCGTAATTTCTCTTTCAGGTTTTTTACTACTTCGTAAAATACAAGCATACATAGACATTTCATGACAGACATTTAAAATTTCATATTCTGATATACCATCTATATTCCATTCATATAAATTGTGTTCAGAAAAGGCTGATGTGGCAATTAAATGTCTTTCTTCATATTGGGTATCAGGAGGGGTAAGTCTTGGATAATAATTTCTTTGATTAGTGTTATAATATTTATGTGATATTTGTGCTTGTTTTTGTTTAGTATGTAATTTATTTATATCTAAATTTTCCATGAATTGATGTTCTAATGCTGTTATTTCAAGATCTTCTTCATCTTCTTCTTCTTTTTCTTCTTCTTCTTCCGTAGATGTATCTGTTTCAATTTGATTTAATACTGCTAGATGTGAAGAAGAGGCTTTATTTTTATTTTTCTCAAGGGATATATTTTGCGTTTTATCAGTTAAAGATAATTTTGATAACATTTCATTTATTGTATCTAAGGTTTTTTCATAAGGACTTGTTAATCTAGGTATTATTGTGGGTGGTATGAACATAGGAACTTCTTGTTCTGATTCTGGAGGTTTTGGTTGTAAATAGTGTTCAATAGTTTGTAAATGTTTACCAACTTGTTGTAAATATGTATTAGTATAATTATTTTGTTGTATAATATTATCAAAATTTTTATCATTATTATTCAAAGCATTAGTTTTATATGGAGTTGCAAAATATTGTTTTGATTGATGATCAATACTTATAGTTGTTGTAGGAGGATAATATTCATAGATTTTTTGACTATTAGTAGTTAACCATGGTATTGTTTTTGTGATAACATTAAGTGTATGATTATTTTGTTCAAACCATTGAAAAAAATATATATCTTGTTGAATATTTTGCATATGTTGATAATATTGTTGTCTGATTAAGGCTTGTTCCTCTTGATTATATGTTGTTTAAAACCATAATCTTTTTGTCATATTATGTAATGCATTAAAATCTTCTTGAAGAAGTTTTTTATTTATACTGTATTCCTTTTGTAATACATGTATAGTATTATTTCGTTGATCTCTTTTTATCATTTGATCGTACTATGCCTATTTCCAATTCTATCCCTGATTTTTTAACCCCTGAATTTCTACAGGGAAAATGAGTTCCTCCTCTTCTAATTCTAAAAAGATATCATATGAAGATTTTCTTTCAGATAATACATTTCCTCCTTTTCCAGTCCTTCCCCTAATACTACTCCTATTCCTACAATTCCAATATCAAATCATTTTACTGTACTTGGTCAAATATCATCACCAAAAGGTCCAACTCCTCGTGTTCCTGGTCCCAGACCACCTCCTTCTACTCATATATCATCAGCCACATATAGTCAAAAGATGAAATCATCTTCCATATCAACCACCTCTGCCATTCCACAAAATGAAAATATCATTGCCAAGGATTATATCAGACATTTGACTATCATTGAAGAACCATATATTAATCTTCAAGATCCATATCAAACAGCATCTCAAATATTACCCCTGGTGGAACTATGTTCCAAAAAATCCTTGCTTTACACAAGCATTTTATCAATATATATTAATGGATACTAAATCAGTTGAATTTGAACAAACTCCTTGCAAATATGATCCTTCTCAAATTGGTTTTTCAAAATTTACTATTAGAAGAATCATATCTGCAAAAGAATGGGGACAGCCATGGACTTTACGTTCATTGACTGTACCTTATAAAATTTGAAAAATATTACATATTATGACTATGTGACGCATGGACTTTTTCTTATTTTTTGACAATAAAACCATCGTCACACATGGTTTATAAGATTCAAAAATTTTCAAGCAGATATTATTCCCGGTTGGTTTATCCAATGGTGGGAAAGATTCGGTTCATCAGAAAAATTATTACCATTCCATTAAAACAGCCTATTGATCATTGGGCCAAAGAACCCTTTGATACCCATCATTACCAAAATACCCTGCCATGAAAACCCCTCATGCCAAAAATATACCCATTGTCCTTCGTTTCCATATACAGTTTAACCTAGTACCCTGGATATTAAGTTGGAAATTCATTTTCACCCAACAAGACCATATGAAAATCCTTTCTCAACGATTTTATATTAAATGGTGGTCCGTATATAATTTTGAAATATCATCACTGCAATAATCAAGCTCAGCAACAAATAGCACATCATCCACAATTTCTTGCACAAAAAAGCCAAATTCAATCAAAGCTTGCAGCAGCAAATCAAGAGATGATTACAAGAAAGAATTCTGGAAGTTCTATCACAATTATCATCCGATGATTCAGAAGAATTGCAACCAAAATCAAGTCCTATACTAGAATATCAAGATGCCCAAGATCCATATGAAGATATCAATTGGAGCTCACAGAGGAAGAAATAGCAAAAATACAAGAAGCAATTTAATATTACGTCAGCATTATATCAGCAGGATGCCAGCAGCTTATATCAGCATTATGTCAGCAGGATGTGTCATCATATTAGGTCAGTCATGACGTCATAGAGTGTTTAATTCCCATATTACCCTTCCTTTTACTGTTTCCGTTTACTGTTCCTTCTTTCCAAAATTACCCTTCACTGTTCACAAAAAGCAAGGATATTATAGTCTTTTCTCTTCTTCCCTCGCCTATATAAGAAACTCTTCTCTTCATTCTCAAATCACGACTCAGAAATCAACCCAGAGCTTCTCTCTCTAACCCAGAGCCTCTCTCTCTAAATCTCCTCAATCATCCCTCTCCGATCAATCATCTCTCCTCTCCGATCAATCATCCCTCTCCGATCAATCATCTCTTCTCTCCGATCAATCATCCTTGTTTATAACTGTCTAAGTGTGCCGTGTACCTGTTTATCAAGAGTATTTTGTATCAAAGTTTGTATCAGTGTATCAAGTAAGTACTTTCAATATGAATCAAGAGCTTTTTCTATTATTAAATCTCTTTTTATCACTTGATCGTACTATGCCTATATCAATTGCATATCATATTATCATTGCAGTTTATTCCACTTTCTTATTATATCAATACACATTAACAAATCCCATTGATGATATTATTCATGCATACTGTGAAGAATATGATTCTGATTATAGCATTGAATATTGCATTGAAAATCAAGAAGATAACACCTGGGAAGAAAATTGGTATCAAGTAAATGTTTTTGTTTACGATATAATTTGTTTTGTTGTAAATGATATATTTCTTTATGAATTGAAACATGTTTAAGTGCTTGTATATCTTTTGTAAAAGGAGGATAGTAAAATGGAAAAGTAATTTCATGATCTAATATTTTAGAAGTAATACCTTTTCTGTTACAATAAAAGGATATAATAATGCAAGAAAAGGATTGCCTAATATGACTTTGGAAGATAAATTTTTTATTAAAACAAATGTAGTTTGAAAACAAAATCCATTATTACATATATGTACATTGGGAACTTTATATTTAATAGATAATTTTTGACCATCAGCTTGAGATAAGCGTTCAGTGGTTTTTGAAAATATTTTGAATCAATTAATCCTTCTTGTATGCAATTTAAATCAGCACCAGAATCTACTAATGCTATTGTAGTAAAACTGTAATATTGAATACGTATAACTATTTCAACATGCCATTTTTGAAAAATAATTCTATCAATGATTTGTAAAAAGGGTTCAAAAGTAGTAGAAGTAGAGGGTATACTTTCAGGAGGTAAATCATTAGTGGTTAATTCAGAAGTTGATGGTTGTTGTGTTTTTAGTAAACATATTTCTGTTAATAATTTATTAGTAATTTGGATAAGATTAGTTTGTGTATTTTGTAATTGTTTAATCTCTTGTTTTTGTATTTGTATTTCTTTTTGTAAAGATTGTAAAGTGATAGGTATTTGAGATTCTTTATCAAATCGTGCAAGAACTTTATTAAAATCTTGATAATTAATTCTAGAGGGTTGAGTTATTGGCTTTGTATCTTCTATATTTAAAGTTTTCATCTTGATCAAATATTCTTGTTGTATAGTAGGATCTGATATATGTGTTATAGCGTCTAATAATAATTGATCAGTTTTTGTTAATACTAATATTTGTTTATTATTACATTGACAAATATCATCTAAACAATTACATATTTTTGCAGGTGAATGATGTGAAGAGGTTGATGTGGAATTTTCAGAATCAGATGTGGAAGAATCATCTGATGTATGTAAAAAGATTTTAGCAATATTTTGTTTTTGTTCATCTGATAAATCTAAATTTTTAATGGCTTTTTTAACATAGCATTTAGCGGCAAAATGTCCGGTTTTACCACATTTCCAACAAACAGGAGCAGTGGTTGATTTTTGTTTTGATTGGTTTGATCTTTTATTACGATATTTAGGTTTATATTTTTTAATATTATCAGGTTGATAACTTTTATATTTTTTATAAGGTTTGTATGATTTTCTTTTTCTATAATATGGTTTTTTATGATGTTTAGAAGGTGGTATAAGTTTTGGAAAACCATATTGTGCACAAAAATCTCCTAATTCTTTTCTTGTATGTTTTCTTTAATTTTAAATCATTACATAAAATTAAACCAACTTTATTAATAATATTAATAAGAGCACCATATGTATATCTATTATAATCTAATATACCTTTTTCATTTGCAAGTGCTTGTTTAACTTTTTGAGCAAAAGTAGAAGGGAGGCCAGCAATAAATTTTTCTTTCCAATATATTTGATTACAATCATCTCGTAAAAATATTTTTGTTAAAAATACATCTTTATACCAACGAAAATCAGCTAATGTAGGACATTTTAAATTTAATAGGAAATCAGAAGCTCTTTCTCTATAGGTTTTAGGATTGCCTACAAAATTTAATACTATAGTGTAAAGTAAAGTTGTACATGAATCATTTTTTGTATGACCATCAGTACCTAATATAGGATTATCATCATTATCACGTTCCACTGATGTTAATATTGATATTCTTTCATTTTCTGTAAGATATCTATCCCACCAATTTTTGAGTTGACCAGAAAAACCAGTTATTATACATTCCGTAATTTCTCTTTCAAAACACATATACATAGACATTTCATATTTATATTTCATATTATATATATTCCATTCAGATAAAAGTTCAGAAGCTGATTAAATTAAATGTCTCTTCATATTATGTATCAGGAGGGGTAGGTCTTGGATAATAATTTCTTTGATTAGTGTTATAATATTGAAAGTACTTACTTGATACACTGATACAAACTTTGATACAAAATACTCTTGATAAACAGGTACACGGCACACTTAGACAGTTATAAACAAGGATGATTGATCGGAGAGAAGAGATGATTGATCGGAGAGGGATGATTGATCGGAGAGGAGAGATGATTGATCGGAGAGGGATGATTGATCGGAGATTTAGAGAGAGAGGCTCTGGGTTAGAGAGAGAAGCTCTGGGTTGATTTCTGAGTCGTGCTTTGAGAATGAAGAGAAGAGTTTCTTATATAGGCGAGGGTAAGAAGAGAAAAGACTATAATATCCCTGCTTTTTGTGAACAGTTAAGGGTAATTTTGGAAAGAAGGAACAGTAAACGGAAGCAACAAATAGCACATCATCCACAATTTCTTGCGCAAAAAAACCAAATTCAATCAAAGCTTGCAACAGCCAAATCAAGAGATGATTATAAGAAAGAACTTCTGGAAGTACTATGTATGTAAAAAAAAAAAAAAAATTGGGGCGGAGCAATGGGTAGCGGCCGCCCTGGGCCGTTACCCCCTGCTTCCGCCACTGAGAGCACCTCTATCTAGTAATCACCCTATCACCCTAGAAAGCAGTATTTTATTGGAGAGTTGTTAGTCCAATGTCTGATTGACAAAATATCTAAACCGCATTCTCCGTTGCTATGTACAAAAAATTTTGGAGCGAAGCAATGGGTTGCAGCAGTTGATCAAAAAGTCTGGTGCTAGTGTTTTCTTCCTCCTATCTCTTTCTATCTGTCTCTCTCTATCTTCAGAGGGTGTTTCATTTGGAGCCAGTAACAGAAAATAAACCCTTCGTTAGCAGCAAAGCCGAGCAAACCTGTTAGAGAATGGAATAAAACTACATTGGTTTTTTGCTTCTTTTTTTAAGTTTTTTTTGGCAAATGGATAAAAACTACTTTGCGTTCGTGGAGTGTTGAATGGATCAATATATAGATTTAGGTACGGACGTTAACGTTCGTACATTGCCGATATATTCAGATCATTATTTTTGATAGTCCAAAGTGATTTGGCACCATAAGTGATTTGTTGGGTGGATTGGTATTTCTATTATTTGGTGTGCATATATATAGAAACACCAACCCACCGAACATTGAAACAGATAGATTGCTGCGTAAATGAAATAGCCAGAGACTTAATCCAAGGGGTTGCTTAGTGATTAAAGTTTTGGGTTAAGTACTAATTTCATTCTTAGGTTTTGATATTTTTTAATAAATCAGTCCTTTGGTTTTCAACTTAATCATTGAGATCCTGAGTTTATAATTTTTGTCAAATAAGTCATTCTCTTAAAATTATATTCTAAAACTTAATGATTCATATGTCAGTTCCAATTATAAGTTCACACATGTAACTCAAAAATTAAAATAATATCACTTATAATAATAATAATAAAAAAGTTATTAATTTTTTATTTTTTAAAATAATTTACTTTGTTTTATCTTTTAAAAAAAAAAACTATGAAAAAATTAAAAATTATAAGTCACGTTATTTTAGTTTTGGTTGACATGTGTATTAGAACTAGTGTGTGAATCGTTAACTTTATACTTAGAAGTTTAACGAAATGACTTGTTTGATAAAAATTACAAATACAAGCTGATCAATTTGAAAACCCAACTACTATTTATTAAAATAGGTCAAAACCATGAACTAAATAGGTATATAACCCTAAAGTTTTAGATTTTAGTGGTATGTCAATTTTTAAGGTCTCAAATTTAAAATTTTGTAAGTGCTACCAACCATTGGGCCACCCAAGATTTTTAATATAATCGTTGTAATCTGCGCTTGAAGAGGTCGTTTATCTATTAATTTTATGTTTCTGTTGGTTGCACCGTTACGATGAAAAAGAGACAGTAAAAAAGCACTTCACTCGTATTTTAATCAAATATTATGTGTTGGACTGGTTGTTAATATAATTTAAATAATAAAATTTATTACTTCGTTAGGAGTTACTAGAAACGACATGAATCTAAACGTAGAGCAGCAATACTATTGAGCTAAACTTACAAATTTGTTACTTTATTCGGTCGCTCAGAGGATAGGCTGCAGGTGGTGCTGTGCTTTGCTGCCACGTTGAAATGTGTAACCTATCATTATCCTTCTGCATGCTGCATCTGCATGCAGATACAGCTCGTGCGTTGGCTTCTAATTTGTTAATCCCCTACTCCCGACGCGTGTCACATATGTTCATTATCTGCAGCTCCAGTTTTATTGTTCGTATTTATATTTCGCTGAACGTTTCACTTGATACTCTGCAGCTGGCGGTGCAAAACTCATGATAATTTTCTGAAGTAGCTATCTCCTGCTGGGAAATTGGTCCTCAGATCAAGCAGAGCAAATTACGTTGCAAGTGCACATTGAGCTCTATGAAGCACGTAAGATTTTTGGATCTAAATTGCTAATACTCCTTGTTTGGAATTACACACCCGTCCGTGTGAAAGTCGTTCATGTTCACTTGTCTTTTTCAATTGGAGTACATATATTGCTCGAAAAAACAAGAGCGAAGAATTTCTCTTTCCCCCTTTCTTTGCTTATGATTTGTTCTATGAAGGTTGGGGTTTCTGTCGATGCACACCTTTTCTTTGTTGATTATTTAAAACGAAACTGAAATAACTGAAAGAAATTGTATAGATATACGATTTTATGGTTATTTTGTAACCAGGATATTGTATATTGTGCTATAATTTAAAGTTGCCCAAATCTAGTTCCTAAGCTAATAAGAATTTCATGATAATCGACAGTTGGTTACAATGCAACAGGATGGAAGGCCCAAGTGAAGAGTGGGAAATTGAAGAATACTCATCAGAAGCTAGTGGTGGCAAGGTGAGTTGGATATGGAACAAGGGACTGATGTTAGGAAAGAAGATTTTGATCACGGGTATCATAATTTCTTCCACGCCATTGTTTCTTCCTCCGTTATTGGCTATTTCAGCAATTGGCATTGCTGCTTCAGTTCCTTCTGGGTTCTTCTTGGCGAGCTTTGCTTGCTCTGAGAAGCTTATGAGCAAGTTGCTCCCAGGGCCTGCCCCTCTTCTGCTGGACTTTGAAATTGCTAATGATGAGGAAATCTGTAAGGATGAAGAAAAGGAAGAGGGAGCTGAGGGGTTTGGAGGAGAAGGTGATGCTGGAGAGCAAAATGGGAATGATAAAGAGACTGGTGAGCTTTTAGATGAAAAGGAGAAAAAACTATTGGAAAAGAGAATGGAAGTTGAACAAGGACTGAGAGAAGAAAAGGAAGCTCCTGGGATCGAAGAAAAGAGGGATGTGCGGCTGCTTCAAGACGGGCATGGAGTGGAGGTTGTAATTGAGGGAGACGAGGAAAGTGGCAACAATGTTGAGAGCGTGGAGATACCATTTGAAGTAACAACTTTAAGGTTAGAAAATCTTGGCGGCCCGCGAAAAGCAAGTTACGGTGAAGAAGAATTGACGCGTGAGACAAGGGAAATGATTGAAAGACTCAGGGATGAGGGTAAAGGAGAGAATTTAGTGGAAGAAGATAGACCGTATGTAGAGGAAATGCTACGAGGTGCAGAGGTGGGAGGTCCAGATGAGGTTGATAAAACCTTGCCAAGGGATTTTGGAGAAAGGAAAATACCATTAGGACATAAAGATGTCTATGGCGTGAAAGCTGTTGAAGCTATTGGAGATACATTAGAACGAAGAAACGTCGACATTAACACTCAAACAGATGAACTTGTAAGTGAAACGATAGTTGTAGCTATTGTACCAGACACGATGAAACCAGTCGCAGAGCTGGAAGAAGTGAACGATTTTAGTTACATTATAGAGCCAGAGAAATCAATAGGAGATGGAAATGAGCAGCAGAAAGCTGTGCTTGACATTAACACACAAGCAGATGAACTTGTAAGTGAAACGACAGTTGTGGCTATTGTACCAGACGCGATGAAACCAGTCAAAGAGTTGGAAGAAGGCCAAGGGAAGGATTCTAGTTACATTATAAATCCAGAGACATCAATAGGAGGAGATGAAAATGAGCAGCAGAAAGCTGTGCTTGACAGGGCAGCTATGTCTCCAGGAGGAAGAACAGAGGGTAATCATATTAGTCACCAAGAAGATCATGATTCCCATTTGAATAGGGATAAGGAAGTTTTGATTTCCTCAAATATAGAGGAAATAGAGATTGCTGATGAACGGGAAGTTTGTGTGTTTGATGTCAAAACTGTAGCTAGTCACCAGAATTCCTATGTAGTTCATGGGACTCCCAAAGGTAAACAACATGGAATGAGGCTCACCCTGATTATTTCCATTCAAGCCTTGTATTTGGTTGTACGTTACTAATATTTCTGAATCCCCTTAATTGAACTGATGGATTTAATTTGCAGAATCATTATGTTATGTGGGCAGTGAAGCTACAGAATCTGGGGAAAGTTCTGCCTCGACTACAGTTCATGAGTCTAGTCATAATGGACAGAAGTATACTACAGTTCCTTCTAGTGAGGTTAGGACTTAATTATAGCTCATGCAAATAAAACCTTCACTAATAAGTTAAGAGCAGGGGACTAATGGTCATACGTCTTACAATCTATTTATAATATGAATCTGGATTTTGTTTCTTCAATCTTCAATGGTTGTCAATGTCGGTCTCTTGTTTTAACTAATTTTGTTTAGTGTGGGTGTGTTTTATAGCATCTAATATGTAAATTAAGCAGAAACCAGATTCTGTCTGATCCCTTGATAAAAGATCTTTCCATCTTCCACTTTTTCATTGCCTTCGTTGCATTGAAAAATCTTGTTAATTGCAGTTGTATGACTGAATATGCTGTCCTTTTCTATGAATACATTTCATTCTCATTCTAGGCTTGATTTGACATCAGCTAATGTTATGATTCTACGAATTGTCTTTAAGGAATCTTTTTGGTTGAGGTCAACTAAGTGATGCTTGTGCCATCAGGTTTCAACAAGCTAGAGCTCTTTAGCATGTCAATTCTATCTTTATGTAAAACGTCTTTCACATGTGCTTTTTGGAAAGCGCCTACACAAGAGATGCAACACAAGATCAAGAAAATGTCGTATTGTGTTGTTAGGGATGATTTTGGTTGAGTTCGTTAAGCAAACTGGCCTGCCGATTAACAAGAAAACTATGCTAGAGTTAAATATACCATGCTCAAGCTTAAGCTTCAACCTCTAATTGCTATGCTAAAGTTTGAGTATTTTGCAACTGAGGGTTGGCTCCGTACAGTTCTAGTAAAAAACTTGAAATAAATGGGCACGGAGTAAGAACTGTTAGCATGAAGGATCAGATAAGCTTTGGTTTCTTTTATGTTGCCTGTTTGACTGTAAAGAATGCAACATGGGATCTTAGATAAGTGAGTGTTTGGATCAAGACTCATTGACTAGCTCAGTTAGTGCAAATGGAATTGATCTCCACGAAAATCTTTGTTAGCTTGGAAAAGAGAGTCAAGCTCAGGTTGATCTTCAACAGAATGGGTTCAGCTAAGCCAAGTTTGAACAACATTTCCTTGATTTGGTCGCATCTGCTGTAGTAGTTGAATGTCAGAGACATGGTCCACATGGATTTTTCAACCCCGTTTGAATAGAGTAGAAATAAACTGACAAATAAGGGAATGAAATTAAACGTGCTCGGTGGGAACTATGATTCCTTTTGACCCTCTCAAGGTAAAAACTAATCGTAGTTCACAATGGCTTACTACATTTCATCCAAAACATGAGGCTCATCCCAAAGACAGTGATAACTTTTCTATATACAATCTTTTCGCACGGATGACACAACTCTGATCTTTTGGTTTCTTTTTCTTTTTTATTTATTTTTTGGAGGGAGGTGTTCATCCATCAAGTGGATCTGATCATATACTACTAGCTCAATATTCTGTGCACCGAAGTTAAGTGGTAGATTTCTATGTTCTACAAACTAATCTTCCACTGCTTTAGAGTGTATAATTGCTGAAAATGAGGATACATAGAGCTTGGTTGTTTTCATCCCGTGTCTTGATATGATCTTAACTCATGCTTGTCTATTTGCATTCATTCTTCCTTTGAATCTAGATCATATTGGCGGATCAGTCTCTGCAGATGCCGTGTGTGTTCATTTGTTATTTATTTAACTGTTGACTTTGGAAGATATCTGACCTGGTTCCCGTAATTGATATTTGATGGCAATTCCCTTGTCAAATAGGAAGCTTTGCCAGACTAGCATGACTCAAAGATGCATGTCAAGGTAGATGTTGTTAACATCCTTGTCATTAGGGGTTAAATATGACATGATCGAAGCAAGCACCTCTACTCAGTAATTAAGTGCTTTTCCTTTTCGAATAGGGAAAGAAATTCTCTCTGTCTTCTCTCTCTCTCTTTTCTCCCTTTCTGTCTTGGTGTCTGTGGTTATGGAAGAGGCCAGAGGCAAAGTGCTTGTAATCACCATCTTTCATTATTCATGAAATCATGAAACATGTATGATCATTCTTGAGCTAAAGTTCTTGTATGTTCACTTGAAATGGGTCAAAGTAAAATATTGGATTGTCGTCGTAAAAGAAGATTAGTTCACCAGTGTTTAGAGTTGTCAGTCTAGCATTTACTTTCAATCAGTCATGTAGAATCATCTGAACATTTAGTGTTCTATGTATGATATGGTTCCAGGGCCGTCGTACACCCCTTTTACTTTCTTCTCAGTCACCATCTGAACCCAATCTAACCTTCCCTGCACCAAGTTTCATTGAACTGCTCCATTCTGACTTGTGGTATGTGAAGAACAACCTCATGATGGATCTTGTATGAAGATTTTCATCTTAATAAGAAACTAAGCTGTTCTTGACCAAGTTGGGAAGTATTGTAAGTACCACCTAGATTGTCATTGTCCTTTGGGCTTGGGGAGTGATTTTTTTTTTTTTTTTTTGGGTGGGGGTGGGGTGTTGTGGGTTGAAATTCAATCCACTTGGAAATAGCCTTTAAATTTTAGGTGGCATCTTCTTCCAGTGGAAGATAAAGTAGAATTTAGTTTTACTTCCCAAAAGAAAACAAAGGTGGTTCCTGGTGTTTCTTTGATAAAGTCATCAGAGTAGTGGGTGCGGTGATCCCCTATTTGCCGAAACCTGGTTCTTGGTGTTTCGTGGACTAAGTGTTCAAGTAGAGGGTGTTTTGATATTTTTCTCTTGCTGTTTATCAGAACGCGACACAATTCCTGCAATGGTCTTCTAATTTGGATCTTAGCTCTCTTCTGGGATGCAAAAGAGGGTCTTAATGGCAGCCAACTAGATGCATTTGTGCTTAAATCTGAATAGAGCATTTAGAAACAATAGTTCCCTTTGCTAACTGTGGAATTACTGAGTTTGACATTTCTTTATGAAGTTGGACTCAGCTTGAGACACTGTACTAATAAGTGCTTTTATGTTTCCCAACTTTAGTGCTAGCAATTATCCCTAGCATTTTCCCAGAAAGGGAAGGGAGAAGCCCAGTATCCAATCTCCTCCATGTAATAAAGGCTAGACGGGTCTCTTCTTTCCTAGTGTTGAGCCAATATAGTTATTTTGGCCTCATATGTATTACCAGGGATCTGTTTCACCAAATCTGTTTGTCTATGGCCTGATAATTCTATAACTAGCGCATTTGAAAGTTGACCTAAAGCAGGGCTAGGTACTTGAGTTAAGAGGCGAAATTTTACAATCTGTGTTTCCAAAAGAGCTATTTCTGAACTTGGAGAGCCATTTAATTACATGCTATCCTGATCAAGTCAGTCTTGACATAGCTCTGACCGTGTCTGCACTAGAAATAGTCAGCATTAAATACAATATATGTTGAAAACTTTATGGTTTGCTTTTAGCTCTTGATTATTTTGTGTGGATTTGTTTATTCTAGTTATGTTTTGCAGCCTTTTCGTTCATTATTAGTATAATAGACTGAGCCACATTCCCAGGGCTATGAGTTCTTCACAGGAAAAGTCGAGGTTTTGTCTGAGTAGATTGTATCTATTAATTTGCGAACCCTTAACCAGCTTTGAATCTTCCCTTCAAGGTTGTTTAATGCCGAATGCTTATGCTGCTGCAGCTTTTGTATAATGAGGAGAAAATGTGGGAAAAGATTGATGCCGTACGCTCTATAGTTGGTTATAAAGCCATGCCTGGAAGAACATGCATAGAGGAACTAAAAGCTCTGTCCATCTTCACCGGAGTAGAACCACCTCACTCATCCAAGGACTGCTCTGATCTTGAGGAAGCGAATGTCCTGCTTCAGTTTCTCATGTCCATAGTTGGAGTCAAGTAGAGGTTGGTTGCCTGGTTGGTCCATTCTGGATGTCAAATGGCCTACAATCTTTAGCTTTTTTTGAATAACATGCTCAGGGCATACTTGTTTCAATTAGTTGTCGTTCCAAGAAAGGATGTGGAGTTCCAGAACCTCTTTTTGTTGCTTTGGCAGATTGAACAATGATGTTTTAGTACGCAATGTTTGCTTATTCTGAACATTGCCGACATTATGGTTGGTGTATGTTGTTGGGTAAGAAATAGACATGAATCAAGCTCTTAGTAAGTAAAGGGCTATGCTCTTGTTGGGCTCTGTCTCCTTGTTTTGATTGTCGTTGTCTGAACTGAAGTGGAGAACCAATACTTCTACTCTAGTAGTTACAGATGTTTTGCAGAGGCATTGGGATGTTCTCCCAAGTTCTTGTTTCAGCTTTGGTTTCTCAATCACAATAGCAGAATATTTTACTCGGAAAGTTTTGGTTTCTCCTTATATTACTTTTTATACAAAGTAATGACCAAATCAAAGGAAGAAATTAACTTACAAAAAGAAAATCAAGAACTTAGAACTTAAGAACAAAGCAACCATTTAAGATAAACACAGAGTGTGCTTGTCCCAACACAGGGAAACCAATACCATCCGCCTCCTTCGTTTCATTTTGGACTTGCACTTAGCCGCTTCACGAAGTCGTCCAAATCTTTGTCCGAGCTCCCTCCTTTGATTGCACCCAAAGCCGCATCGCTTACCTCCTTGACTCGGACCCTTTCTGGTGTGTTAGGATTCACGGATTCACCCAACAGACGAGCTAACTCAGTGGACTCCGGAATAATCTGAGTGCCCTCGCCAGCTCGGATCGCCACGCCCAATTGATCGACCAACAGCTTAGCGTTAGTAAACTGGTCCGCAACCATTGGCCAAGTCACCATCACCACACCCGCGGCAATCCCTTCCAACACCGAGTTCCACCCGCAGTGAGTCAAGAACGCACCCACAGCTCGGTGCTTCAGGATCGCCACCTGCGGGGCCCATCCCTTGACAACTAAGCCATTATGGCCCACACGATCTTCGAACCCGTCAGGCATCGAACTGTGATCCTGGCCCGCGTGTCCTCCAGTAGACTTCCTGACGCACAAAATAAACTGGACCCCGCTTTGCTCCAACGCTGTGGTCAGCACGTCCATTTGGTCGCTTGTTAACGTGGCGCGACTCCCGAAGCAGACGTAAACGACCGAATTATCAACTCGCGCGTTCAGCCAGGCCATAACCTCATGGATTGGTAAAGAACTGGACCCACCTCTGTTCGTGGGTCCAACTATATCATCGTCCGAAGGCAGTAAGGGGCCCACGGCCCAGACCCTATCGTGTCCTAATTCGGCCCGCAAGTGCTCAAAGTAAACTCGCTCCAACTCGGCAAACGAGTTGAAAACGACACCCCAGCTTGCTACATCAAGGAGCGTGTTACTTCTGTGGAATTCCCAATCTGGGTCTCCTTCTTTACCGCTTCTGTAGTGACGAGAGATCTGTAGCCAAGGGAAAACTGGGGAATGAGGAAGTTCGGGAAACGATAACCCGGAATTCATGTCATCGGGATCAGCAGGTTTCGGGACGTCCCGCCAGAGGGACAAAAGAACTGAAAACGCGAAGGCACCGGACGGCGAGAAGACGACGCGTGGCACGCCTAGCTCGGAACCTAGTTGGTGGGTCCAGCTGAGGAAGTAATCGGAGATAATAGCCACAGGGGGAGAAGGGTGGGAACGGAACCACTGGAGGAGTATAGGATAGTAAAGCTCACGCATGGCGCGGACCTTCGCAGCGCGAGCTTTCTGTGGTGGGGCGTGAACCTCCGGGGCTGGGAGAACCAAGGACTGGATCGAAGAAGGGTGGCTGGATAGGAGAGGTTGGAGCAGAGGGAGGTTGTCTGGGTTGACCAGAACGGTGACGGTTAAGCCGCGGATGAGTAACCTGTGGGCGAAATCGAGAAGGGGGATGATGTGGCCTGAGTCTGTGTAGGGATAGACGAGAATGTGCAGGCCTGTGGCGGTGGAAGACATGGCTGAAAACCTTTGGAAAAGTCTCTCTATTGGCTGCGTTTTCGTTCTTCAGTGGTGAATCTTTCCCTCTTACCCCCAACAGTATCCGTGTTCTGTGGGCTCTTCTTGCGCTTGCCCAAACGTCACGCGTGACGCTGCGTGGGGTTTTCGTCTTCAATATCGTCCAATGGGACAATGCCACAGAGCCTTACATTTTGTCAACTACATGCCCGATTGATTTTTATGACTCCTTTTTACTTCTTAAAAAATTCCAAGTGTAATTTAATTTTCTTGATACCATAAGCTATATATCGGCCTTCTTGGACAGACCCAATTAGTTTTCCTTAGAACCAATTCAAGAAAATAAAATGTAATGGACTACTTCTTTAAACATTAAGCCTCTGTTTTCATACATACAAGCTAAAGTATGATATTCCGCACTTGACTTAACTATTAACGCTTACAAAACCAAAAAAAAAAAAAAAGAGTAAATATTAGGGGATCGAAAGAAGATGAAAGGGGGAAATGTAGAATATAACCAAAATTGCTGTCCTAAGGGACATTACTGCAGCTCTTCCTTAATTGTTCTTTGGGGGATGTGGTCTTGAGAGATGGTAATCAGAGCTGAAAACTGCAAAACCTGCCATTCCCACGTCCACAGGTGGAGCATGACCAAGTTTACGCGGTTTACAATTTGCCTTCAGAGTTCCCTTCCGGCCGCCTACATGCTTGCAGTTTCCAAGATAATGGGCTACACCTTTAATCCTTGAAATATCGTCTCCTTTCAAACCGGCCACCTCCTTCATCATGCCGCCGGGAGCCCTTTTAGTCGCCATTTTCCTTCCTCCAGGAATTTCTCCAACTTCAACCGCGGCTAGAACACCATTAGAGAGTTCCTGGCCAGCAAAATGACAACTTTCGATCGGAACCACGAATAAACTAATTGATACAAAACGATAGCTAGCGATGAGAATTGTCATATTTCTTACCTTTTGCTCGACATTCACACGACTCCTTCCTGCCGTTGGAAACCCTCGTCTATCAGTTACCATTGCTTTGTGCAGATCAGCTGAAAAGAGATTGAGGAAACATCTTTTGTTGTTCCCTTGACTGAAATCTAATAAACGATAAAACAGAAGGAATGTTATGTACCTTCATGAGTTTGTGCTCTAGAGTCTCTGACATGTAGCAGAATGAGCATGAGGCTAAGGGTAATGAACCTTATGGACATCATTCTGTCCTTATATCTTCTCTGGTATGTCTGGTCGTTTAATTAGCAACAAAGGAGAGGAATTAATCGAAAGAGAAGTTGGTCTTTATAGAGTCCTAATTGCTAAGTCAAAGCTAGGTTTCGGGGTCTTGCCTTTTTCTTCATTTCTAAGATAAAATATTACTACTGAAGGTACATGCAGTTACTTAGGGAAACTAAAAATAATTATACATGGATGGAGAAACAAAGAGAAACAGCGTTCAAAGCATTTGAATTGAAAAGGGTTTCTGGGGTTGGCTTCAAAATGTTGGGGAAAAGGCGTATGATCGCGTGGAATTGGAGATATGGATGTTCAGCGCCTGTCTGCCGCCATGCATGCAACGAGGACGGTTTGTTATGGTGGCCAAGGTTGACCACAAACCAAGCCCTAGGTTTTCGTTCTTATTTTATTCGGGTTCTCCAGTCCCCCATATGAAGAGCTACTGAAAGAACAGTCCTGTGGTTAGTATTACAAGGTGTAAAACAACCAAAAATGATTTTTTTTTTTTTTAGGTCTGAGCAATTTAAAGTAAAATAATCTGATCAGTTGAGACAAAGGGAAAAACATACAGCTAGGGACCCAAGTAATTGCCTTTCACACGCTCTCTTATCCCAATGGAAGCTACCCTGCCTAATATTTGCTTAGACTAGCTAGGTTTTTTTAAGTGTGAATTAGACACCTTTATTTCATCCTTGGTCTATTTGTTAGCCTTGAATGTTTTGTTTCGGTTGGGTCTTAGCTTTGACGGAGTTGAGAATTGCATGCTTGGGTCCAGTGCCCTTTTTCACTTTTTTAACCTTACAGAGAATTTCAAGTGCATTATTTTATCATAGAAGCTAGTCTCTGCAGGTTCGACTGTCATTAAAATTTAAATTATTACTTTTTTAAAAAATTTGGGTTTTGAACGAATCTTTCTACTTTTTTTTTTTTTAAGCGTAACTTTTAATTTGCACGATTCAGAATAAGTTAACTATATAGAAAGGTTTATACATTACAGCTGCTTCTAAATATTCTTATTTCTGCTCGGACGTCCGGTCTTCGGTAAACTCCGAACATATACAAGAGCTCTTTACCACATACATCATAATGACTTTCTAAATAGGTTAAGCCCAAAATTGATTGCTATAGGAGTTCATGCGCATGCATATATAAAGTAAACTTGGCTCAGAGCGCCGACCGTTCTTCGAATTTCTCTGCTGCATATAAATAATGTAGATATCCGAAGACTGTTGTAACCTCTTCCAACCTAAAATTAGGTCCCCACGTACGAACGGACTGCATGATAGATAGATATAGTTAAGTATCAACATGAATTAGGAGTTAATGAAACCTTTCACTGGAAACCTTTCACAAAATTATCAACTAATTAGAATAGTTTGTTATTAGACCATGATATTTAATTTGTCAAATACACCATTATTGTATGCCCTTTCATATGTATGGCGCAACCCATTGGAGCTTGTTTCTACGCGTGAATCATAAGTTCTTTGGTTCGTAACGATCCAATGAAGCATCCACAAGATAGAGATAGTAATTTATATCTTCAACTTTAGAAACATATTTTTCATTAATTAATTAGAGGGACTTGACATGTACGAATTATAACCAATTATATTATATGTGGCGAATGTATTATGCTGTATTAATAATTCACAATTAAAGTTTAGGCACTTTTGAATTCTCCCACAACTGAATTATTACCAATTAACTCAAGGATGCGAATTCAATCAATAATTAGAATCACTACTCGCGATGGATTCTAAAAAATATGAAACAGTAAATTTATTATTAATAATTAGCCGTAACCAGTAAATTAAGGATTTGGAACTGATCATCATGCACTGTTCTTGGCGGCGGCCGAACGGAGGGTTAATTAGCACCTAGCAGGGACCGATGCATGACCCGTTCACCTTTCCAGATCCCCAAACGGTCTCCAAAAGGAAAGGTGAAAATCAAGGATCCTTAATTTTGCCCCTGAATCCGACCAAAACACTTAGAGTAAAAGTTCTTCTTTCCTTCTCAATAATTCGCAAAGAAAATATTTTTCCAAGATAAAATGTCTTTACTTATCTAAGAACTTTTTTTTTTCCCCAATACCACAGGGATTGCGAATGTAATTACGCCTGCAAAATCATTAGAAAATTCCATCTAAAGTCCAAAGTTTGACCACAAAATTTTTTTGAACAAGCTAAAATAAAATATAATTATTTGAAACCAAATGTGTCTTTTTTCCACCCTTATATCTCCCTTTCTCTTCAAGGTCCTTCCTATGTTTTCGCCGTGCAAGAGCAAACTAAATAAGGGTGTGAGCTTTTATGGGATTTTTCATTTAGCAGGCAAAATCAGTGTAGAAGCATAGCAGATTCCAAGAGTTATTGAATTTGGTCATGTTGTGGTGTTTGGGAAGCGTAATTTGATCATTCCAAGAGGCATTCGGAATTACCGCATGGAATCACTTACCCATCATGATAAGCGTCCATTAAAACACTGTTTGCGGTTTGTTTTTCCATTTTGATGTTTGGAACGCGAGGGGCGTGCCCTCCAAGCTTGTATCGGTCGGGCGCACTGGGCAGCTGCAGGCCCCGAGAGAACGACATCAACGGTGTCGGTTCTACCCAACTTGGGAAACCTCTTGTTTTCGCACTTTCTTCCGACATCGGATTTAGTGTCGTGTGGCGCGGGATAGTCGGCAATGCCACATGCATGAAATTGCACCTTTTGGAACTTGCTGCTGGGGAAGACAATTCGAAATTTAACAGATACATGAGGCCCCACACCAAGAAAAATGAGCTTTATTCGTGTCCCTTTGCTCATTGTTAGACTACCATTTCCTTCTTGTTTTTTCCTTCGTTAATTAAGAAAAGGAAAAAGTAGAAGACTAAAGGAAAGAAGACTTATACAGTGCCTTATAAGATTTTACCAGTGCTATTATTTTTTTTAAGAAGGTGTATGAATTAATTAATCCTATAAATCTATTTCTTTGACTCTTTATGATGTGTTAAACTGTCTACTTGCTCATGGATGGTGCTCCCAAATAGCCGAAGATTTAGATATATTCTCAAATGTTTCGTGCATGCACAATTAGATGATCAGAATCCTCTTCAATTTATTGTTTCAATTAGATATGGTTTAATATTTATCCTGTACGGTACCAATTTGTGTCCTTTACTATTTCATATATACCTTTCGTGTCTTTCTCTCTTTTGGCCTAATTGAACAAATAATTGAAGATCTGATCAAATTATAGATATATAGTAGTAGAAAAATAAATTTAACATTTTAAATGAAAACTGGAGATATTATAGTTCAAATTTAGGATATCTCCTCTGAAATTAACCATAGTACTAAATCCTCATTCCCCTATATTAAAAGTTTGAACATAAAGAATTATTATTTTTAACCATGTAAAGATTTCATATCTCATTCAATTTGAACGCAATAAGAGGATTATTAAAAGGGAAAATGCTAAATCTATTACAGTATATATCATGAAGAGAGAAGTATTTCTTTGCGGTTAATTATTTTGATCAGGGTCGGATTACTTTCTTTCGAATTATATACATCTTATATATAAAGAACAAAGTTGCCTTTTTTACTTCTTCAACTATGGGATCATTGACACTTAATTTGCACCCAAACAACCAACTTAAAAGAGACTTCTCACCTTACTAATTATTGCCACTTATGCACTCTCCTAATATGATTTTCGTTAAATTGAACATAAAAATGGATAAAAAAATGAACCATATGAGTTGTAGTTGTCCTATTATCAACTTTATAAAACTAACCCATTGGATTAAAAACTCCAAAAAGTTAAAAAAGAACAACATTAGAAAAAGAAAAAGAAAACCACCCAAGTTAAAAAAGGAAAAAGGTAAGTAGTTTCCTAATTTTATGTCCAAAGAGCGCATATACAATGCATATGGTTTCTTTTCGACCAAGTTTTTGTTCAATTTAACAAAAATCATATATAGAGCGTGCAAAGTGTCATTAATCGATAGTTTGAAAATGCAATATCTAAAGAAAAATGTCTAATAACAAAAGATTTTGTTGTTTAGGTGACTACTGTCTTCGTAAGAAATCAATTAGCAAATACCAACGATGTTATTTTGGGTCCATACAAAGTTTACTAGTCGGAGCAAATATAACCAATGTTTAACCACTAAATTTGGTCTACCTATTAACTGTAACGACTAGAAAGGGGTTTCAATTGACCCATGTTCTGGCCATTATATGCACTTTTTGTTATAGTTAAAGTGTTGATAGCCCTATAATTTGAGGATAAAAAGTGTATTTGACAAAAAAAAAAAAGAAGGAAGAACTTGATGTACACATCCCCTTATGTTATTTGTTGAGAACCAAGTTATGATATAGAAGATCATGTATAAAAGATCCTCATGATATACACTTCTCATGACCTTATTTGTAGATATCCTTATGATCATCTTTCTAGAGTCCAAAAAGATATAATGTATGTATAGAAAGAGAGAAATAAATGAGGAACAACATTTTGTATTTCGGTTAATGTACTTTGGGAATCAAAACTATCAACTTTATCCTACTAAGCCCTTGAATTATCAAAATTAATCAATGTGCGTGCTCCAATTAAATACTATGGCTGAAATGTTCAAGAACTAGGCCACAGGACATTATTTTAATGGTTGGATACTAAAAGAGAGGACAACTTGATAAATTTTAATAGTTAGACGTAAGGTTTAATGGTGTAAGTAATTAAACCTCCTGAAGTGATTCTGGCCCCAAATTTGAGAGAGCAAAGTAGTTTTTCCCCAATAAGCGTATAGAGATTATATATCCACAACTTTCTTCTTGTTAATTTTACAAGGGAACAATACGATTGAACGATTTCAATAACAATATGCAATATATAATACATGTTGCATTGATCATATGTTTCTCATTAGCATTGAAATTAATAAAAAAGCTAAATACAAAGAGTTACCCTTACTTGTTTAAAGATGAAATTATCAGCTTTTAATTTCGTCTTGATCATGAATATTGACTACTCATTTATAGTCTATATCAATGTGGAGAAATATATATATTTACAAACAGCAGTTCTATAAATAGTATGTCAGAACAGTGAAGTCGTGCGTGGATTCGAACAATATAGATTGTTTAGTATATGTTTGACTAATTATTTATTTTAAAAAAATTATCGTAATGCACTATATATATATATACACACACACGTGTGTGTGTGTGTGAGAGAGATTGATCATGTTAAATATTAATTAACAAAAATGTAACTATTTTATCTTAAAAATGATAGTTAAAAGCTATAGAAATACCACAAATTAAAATACTCTACATATATATTCTAGAAGATTCTAATACGCCAGAATCTCTTGCAAATACCTTCCTAATTTCAACTTGAATAACTCATGTTTCTCTTCTTTTCATATATGAGCTCCGGCGGTAGGTTCCGACAAGCGCGCACTGTGGGGTTGGTTTTTGCCGCTTCCTTTCGCCGTTGGCTTTTTTCGTAATTAGTTGTTTCAGCCCGTTGCCTTTACTGGTTCTCTGCCCCTTAAGAGCCTATGTATGACTTTTTGACCCCCTTGCTCATTGGCCTCTTACCTCTTTGAAGGATCTAATTAGCTCTTTGAAGGATCTGATTAGCCCTTTAAAGCGTGTAACTGAGGTCTTTGAACCTACTTAATTTTTAATGAATTAAAGAATAATAACTCATGTTTCCTTTCAAAAATTGCATCCACATATTATTTGATCCATATTATCACTCTAAATATTATGGTGCTTGTTTTTCTTGATAATTGGGTTAGTTTTACTTTGAAATCTTCTCTTCAACTAATTGATAGCCATTACTGCACCTAAGTGTTTTTATTAAATACATGATAGTTTGTGAGATAGTTGATTTCATGGAATCATCAACATTTAGATAATGTTATTACGGTCGATGTTGTATTAATACGTGCCTATAATTTTAGTTTTTAATTTTGCATAGATTTTATGGTTATATTTTTTATATAATTTTCTGCAAGTCTATTTAACCCTCCTAAACATATAATTAAATCTACTATCTCGGATACTTTTATAGTCAATGCTTAAGTATTATCGAAGCAGTTTCAACTAGGCACCAAAATTATGGAAAATGGATTTAAGACATATCGCGCAAACAAAAATAACAACAGGAAGAAAATAACAATAATAATTACTGGAAGAAAAAAAAACTCGTAAATAAAAAGGAGAAAAATAGTTTTCTGTTTTTTTTTTGGGGGGGGGGGGGGGGGGGGGGGGTGATTAAAATTCCATTGCATCCTACCACCAACCGCAGGCAGCAACTTTTTGCAAAATGTTTTCTTTTTGTTGGAAAACGGGGTGACTTTTAAAGATAATTGACATCTTCAAACACGAGGGTTTTAAAAAATATAATTGATTTTTAATTAGTCTTTTCGTTTCAGAATACTTTAGTTTTATTTATTTATTTTGAATAAAAAAAGAGATATTTTATAATACCTCTTTTTCTTGTCCCTCTCTTTCTTCCTCTACCAACGATCGAAACTCTGACCAAGCGGCAACTTCACTACCAGGTACCACCCAGGTGCAGATGACGTCGGTGATAAAGCTCTCTTCATTTAATTTTTAAAATATTCTATAAAATTAACACACGGTACATTCCTTGACAGATGGGCTTTGACCTTAGTAAATTCCGAACTTCACGTCACACGCAATCACTGTCGGTCTACTGGAATTTGAAAAAAAAAATTTCAAGCACTGGAGGACAGAAGTATGTTGGTTTTGAAATGTCATTGAACTTCGCGGCGCTGTTATTATTATTATTATAGAAATATGTATTTGTGTGTTTGTATATTGTTGAAATAATAGAAAGAACGAGAGAATGAAAAATGTTTTGTATATTTAAAAGTGTGTATAAACTGTATAATGACTTGTCTTTTTATAAAAGAAAGAAGAGACCTATATAAGGTAATTATAATTAATAGAATAATTACAAATCACAATTTAATCATAAATTATAATTTTTTTAATATGAGAATATCGTCTTCATTCAAAAAAATCATGCAAGATATAGATAATATACTAATATATATATATACACACACGTGTGAGAGAGAAAGAGAAAGAGAAAGGGGGGGGGGGGGGTCTCACAGAAGAGATTCGAAGAGATAAAACGGTGGGATGCCAAGGAAGAAGAGCCGGTAGGTAGAGTCACGTTCTTCTCCCTTTTTTAAAAAAATTTTCTAGATTCACGTTCTTCTCCTCGGTTTCAAGAATTTGTACCCCCACATGTACGGGAAACTAGCTAGCATGCATTTAGCGTGTATAGGGACTCCAAATTTATGAGGGTGTGTACAGAGTTGCGGTGCTGTAGATTTTGGCTGAAACTTTTGGCTTAATTGGTTATCGAATTTGGCGTTCAACCTTGGGGATTCGAATAAATTGTAATTAGTTGGTTTGGGTTCGAAGACATAATCACGTGGAGGCCACAACGTCTATGACGCCTATTTTATTGTGATCAAAGACTGAACACCCTTTTGCAGGGTACACTGTTATTCCCGAAGCATATATATGCGACTTTTTAGTAGTCTAAAATGGTCCCAATGAGAAAGTAATCATTTTGCTCCCAACGACAAAGCTCAGTCTCGCTCGGAATTAGAGCGGCTGAATATTGCTCCGATTTGCTTTGCAAAGAGTTTCTTGTCCATAAATGATTTGAATATTAACTTACCTGGAGTGGCATATCCAGTATATAAAATGAATGGGGTCAAATTTCTAAAGTAAAATTATTAAAAAAAAAATTTCAAATAATATAAAAAGTGTCTTAAAATTATAATATCGAAATTAAAAATTAAAAATATTAAAAATAATGAAATACACTTACTGAACTATTTGCTAATACTGAGAGATGGTAATTGAATCCTACGGGCCTTCATCTTCTGAAAACGTTGTAAAATGGCTTCGTTCTCAATAGTGTCAAAAATTTCCCTCTCAATGTATACTACCATGCTATCATTCATCCATTCATCTCTCATCCTATTACGCAAATCAGTCTTAATAATCTTCATTGCAGAAAACACTCTCTCAACGGTTGCAGTCGCAACCGGTTGCTAACTCAATAAGACTGGAAATACAATATTCTAGTGCAAGACTAACCCTTGAAGCCTCTCAATCATTATGAATCCCAGAAAATGGTTGCAGTCGCAACGGTAAGACCAATGCTAACTCAATTAAACTAATGGAGTCTCAACCATCTTCATTCCAATATCTTGAATAGAAAAATCATCATTGCTTCTAACATCTTGAATGTAGGTCTGAAGCTAATCTCTAAGTAGTATAAGTTCAATTGTTGAGAAATCATCTGATAAAATTGAGCAAGACGATATAACTTAGTATGATCAAATGCTTTGAATGAGTTCCTTGGATCAAAACATGCTATGCAAAGAAGTAGTTCCGTATTGCTTCATTGAAACGATTATCCATCTCCTGAGAAATCAAATCAATAACTTGGCAAAACACTTCCACACGAAAATGATGCCAATAAGTAATTGTTTGCCCTCCACGCCTCGAACTACGAGTTGGTACAATGTCTTCCATATTGGGCACAACGATGGCATTAGTCTCACAAAAAATTTTCACTTCTTCCAAAAATTCATCCCATCTCATCTCCCTCAAATCTTGCAACCGTGTCTTCACAACTCTTACCAAAGACATAGCATTAACAATGTCTTGATCCTTTCGTTGTAATGCTAGTGACAATTCACTAGTAATTCCCATTATATTCCTCAACAAATGCATAGTGAATACAAACTCAAAGGTTTCCATCTTATCCATTAAACTCATAGCCATGGATCTTTGATCTGAGAGAGTACCATCCTCTTTTATGCTTCAAGCACTTCCAACACTGCTGACCACATACTGAAGAGACGGAGTATTGTTATGTGGTGTGAACCCCAACGAGTATCACCTACAATATTATGGGAATTAAAAACCTATAAACAAAGAAAAAAAACTAAATAGTCTAAAGTATTATAATGAGATATAGTAATCAAGGAGTATCACCTGGTCGTACGAGACTGGTTTCTTGATTTTTGCCCCTTCCATTAGATTTCTCTCCATTCTCTAACTGCTCCACTATTTTCTCATGTTGGGATTGCCGAAGAATATCTTTCCTTTTACAAGAAGCTCCAACCATAGTTACAATCATAGAAACATAGTTAAAAAAATCACCAGCTTGTAAATTATTCTTTGCAATAGCTACAACAGCCAGTTGAAGTTGGTGAGCAAAACAATGGATATAGAAAGCAGAACGATTCTCCTCAAAATAAGACTTCAATCCATTGAACTCGCCTCGCATGTTTGATGCCCCATCATACCCTTGACCTCTCAATCTGGATATTGATAACCCGTGTCTTGCAAACAATTTGTCTATAGCAGTTTTTAAAGATTGTGAGCATGTGTCAGTAACATGTTCCACACCAAGAAACCGTTCAATCACCTGTCCACTTTTGTTCAAATATCTCAAAACCACTGTCATTTGCTCCTTCACTGAACTATCTCGAGACTCATCAACCATAAGAGAAAAAAATCCATCCCCAATGTCTTTAATGATAGCAAGTGTGGTCAACGCTGCACAAGCATTTACCATTTCCTTCTGAATAGTTGGACAAGTCATTTGGTTGTTTCCAGGAGCATTTAGATTAATTGTCTTAGAACTTTTTTTTACGTAAGCTGTACCATTTCAAAAGCTCACGAAAATTGCCCTGCCTCAATGAACTCTTGGACTCATCATGACCACGAAAAGCTAATCCTTGCCCCAAAAGAAAACGAATGCAATCTAAAACCACTGTTAATCGAATGCGATAAGCATTCTCTTGCTCGTGCTCATGTGCGGATAATATGTGTGACACACTTTGTCGCTGATTCATGAGTGCTTCACATTTTTGTCTAGCTTCATTGTGAGCACTATCATGTCTGCCAACATGTTCATTAAATCTCTCCAGCGCCTTTTTCCAATTATCAAATCCCTTAGATATAAACACATCTCCCCCGGATTGTGCTCCTTTAGGTCGCCTAAATAGATAACACCACAAACAATAAGCTGCATCCTCTGATACGCTATATTCTAACCATGGATAATCTTTGTACCACACCCTAAAACCCCTCAAATCCTTCCCAAATTTCTTCTTGGGAAAAACATGGCCACAGGTTGAAAAGCACCTTTGGTCAAGTACTCTCTACGAACTTGATCCTGAATCCTAGCATCATACGAGTCAATAGATTTACGCAACCCTGGGTCAGAAATAATATCATCCGAACTCAACAAAGGGCGAGGTCTTTTCGAACTAGAATCCTCATTAGAAGTGTAGCCACATTAGGAGTATTAGATGACTCCATACTTCGTGGCTTTTTTTAAAAAAATCGCTCCATTATCTAAAAAAAATATAACAAAACCCAATTACCCTAAATGGCTAAATTGAAAAATCAAATTAAATTAAACTAAATACTAAATAGTCTAAAATCTAAATTGTCGATTTCAATTTTCACATACCTAGAGGCTGGAGTGGAGAGGGCTGAGAGGCAGTCACTAGTCAAGCAGTCGGCAGAGACTAGAGAGTTCCGGTGGCTAGTGGACCGGTGGTGCTGGCTGGTGGTGCGGCACCTGCAGAGGCGCTGGCGAGATGTGAGATTAGTGGGAATAATAATAATAAAAAAAAAACAAGAGAATGAGAGAGATGGTGGGCAGTTGGCTTACCTGGATTGGGTGGCGTCGGCGGTTTACTGGGGATGGAGGGTGGGCGCCGGGCGGGGCAATGGCAGCGGCAGCAGTGAGTGAGAGAGAGGCGTGAGGGTTGAGGGAAAGCTGAAGTTTCGGAGAGATCACAGAGAGTGTGAGAGAGAGAGAGGCCGGAGGCGTTAGTTTTTTTTTTTTTCAAAATCAAAGGGTGAAACTGCGCTGTTTCACCCTCTGATTTTGAAAAAAATAATAATGAAGTAGGCCACACGGGATTGGGCCAGTGGGTGCGCTCTCGCTAGCCCCGTCCCGCCCCCACTGGCCCTGGAAGCAGGCCTGGGCCAATGGGGGCAGACCTTCTTCTTAATAAAAAAAAAAAATTAAAGAATTTTTAGAGTCAATAGGGGCGGCTGCCCCCATCCGCACCGCCTGGCTCCGCCTTTGCTCACTTGTTTCGACTTAGAGACGATGATAAGGGGGACACGTGATTTCTTAAACTGCATACAAAAGCAAGGAGTACGGGTTTTGGACGTGTTTATTGCTGGTAGAACAAGGACATCAATTTCCAAATAACATTTTGGCACAGGGTGCTTTGGTTCACCGGCAAAGGTTTTGCAGCCAGACTTAGTATGAGCTACCATCCTTGGCATCCTTTCCGATGGGTAAAAAAGAATAACATTAGAGTGTTTCGGGACAAGTCCTCCTGAAGAGAAACATGAAGGGCAAACAAATAAACGAAACATGCATTTCTTGAGATTTCTTGAGCTTAAGGTATATTTATTTTTACAATTATTCTAGAAAATAAATATATTCACAAAACCAATATCTAAAATCTTAAAAATTTATACACAAACACCAATACATTTTAAACAATCTCTAACAACTTTTCATACAAACTCTAATACTTTTTTTTTAAAAAAAAAATAACAAAGTTTCTCTCTCTATACTTTTTTACCTAACTCCAATGCTTTTTTATTAAACAATTACTATCAAATCATCTCTCTCTACACATTTTTACAAACTCTAACAAAAACTAAATATTTTTAAAACTTTTCACTACCTTTACACAAAAACCTATTAAACTCTAATTTATATAAACATTTACAATTCTACCAAAATCTTATAATTTTGGGGTAAACTCATATTTAGCCCCTTATATTTGGGTAAAAATCAAGTTTCTACCCTTATTTTTCAATTCAACAATTTGAGACCCATAACTTTCAAAACTTATCAATCTTCGCCCCCCGTCTAAATTAGATGTTAAGTCCGACGGAAAATCGTACAAAATGACCAAAATGCCCTCCAAGCTAAATTTTAAAAAATAATTTAAAATAATATAAATTTAAGAAATAAATAGATTATTGAAACATATTTTCAATAGTTTTATTTAAAAATATTATTTTTTTAAAAAAATATCTTTTTTTATTTTTATTTTTAATGAGTTTTTTTAATTTTTTAGTAATTTTATTTTGGAGGGGGTATTTTGGTCATTTTTCATGCATTTCGTTTGATTTAACGTCTAATTTAGACGGGGGCGAAGATTGATAGGTTTTGAAAGTTATGGTTCTCAAATTGTTGGATTGAAAAATAAAGGTAGCAACTTGATTTTTACCCAAACATAGAGGGCTAACTATGAGTTTACCTCTATAATTTTTTACAAAACGAACACCCCCCTAAACTTTGACCACTTTGGGTGCTTGCTTCGTAGCTTCATACTAAGAAACCCCCGTGACCCCTCTTCGAGAAAGGGTTGGTAGCAAGCTACCACCGGGCCTCCCTGGAGAAGGGATGGTCTGTGAGAATTTACATCATTTGCTGGTTGGTGCGTAAGTAGCTCCTTTTTTTTATAGCTCAACATCTTCCGTGGGGGCTTTTTTTGTATAATGATTAAAAAAACTTTGTGAGATATGTTTTTTTTAGGTGTTTATAAAAATGGTGGATTACACAGAAATTATATTTGGAAAGAAAACAGTTTTTCAAATTTATTATTTTAAAAAATATGAGAGTAAAAAGTTTTTTTTATAAATAGTGACTCCATAGGCTAATTTGTTAAAATCGTTCTCCTGTGAACTTTTTTTTGTCAAAACATGACACCACTTGTTTGTGCAATTAAGCTAAAAAAAATAATCGGCTCCATCTCAAAAATCAAAATATGCTACCCCTCCCGCCAAACCCAAACAAACCTCCACTTCCCGCCAAATCCACACGGAGCCGGTCTAAACCCTCAACTCAACCCCAAGAAAATTAATTCGCACAATCCCACCAAGCCAAACACATCTCAGAGCCGCCATGAAAGTCCGTTCTCTTAAGCTCAGGGAGGCACACAATGTGGCCGCCACTTCCTCATCCAACAATGGCCGCGGCTCCTTTTGTTCCGTCCTGTGGGACCAGCAAGCCCTTCACCTCGTCACGGCCTCCTCTGCCGATCCTTCCATCTCCATCCACGACCCTCTTCTTCCCTCAAGCGCTCCCAAGATCCTCCGTCACCACCGCGATGGCGTCACGGCCCTTGCTATTAGCCCCAATTCCACTTGTCTCGCTTCCGGATCTGTGGATCACTCCGTGAAGCTCTACAAGTTTCCAGGTATCCCATCGGCGTTCTTAATTTTCTTGTGCTGTGTATCGAGTTGGTGGAATTCTACGACCGTTTTGATAACTCTCTCTATTAAAATTTTTTTCTTTTCCTTTGATTCGTCACCTATGTACGTATTGTAATTAGATCGTCCTCTATCCAGGTCCTCCTAGGAATCACGTGTTAAGAATGATACGTTTCTACATATTGGGGAAGTAGGTTGGTTATATAGAATAGACCTGATTTGAAAAATTGTTGAATTTTTGGGTGTTTCATTTTGTGATTTTGGCGAAACTAAAAACACCAAGCATGGTCCTCTCTCGATTGATTGGGTGCGTTAAATGATTGCATTGTTTTTGGAAACTAGGTTCGGTTGTTTAATCTGATGCCTGAAGTGTTGGATTTGGATTTGATTTTGGGCTTTCAGCACAATTAGGTCTAATTGGAAGTTTGTTTTCTTTTCTTCCTTTGGTTAATGACACCACCGTTCTATTTTGCATTCATCAAAATAGGTTTCATCTCTTTGTCACAGATTTGAAATGCAACACTTTGGTAAGATAGGAAGAATAATTGTGAATTCCATCTCATTGAAATGACATTACTTTATCTTGTTCGATGTTTCGGATCTCTCAGTAGCGGCAAAGTCTTTTTTTATGGAACTTTTTCCGCTTTCTTGGAGTTTAGGATTGTATTTTAGATGACTAGTTGGTAATCCAACCTAACTAATTCCCAGTCTACTGTCAAAAGAGCCACTGGTTGTTGAACTTCTTCCGGACTACTCAATTCATCATTAAGTATTAATGTCTTCCTAAGGGCTTCAGCCATGTCTAATCATCCCAGAATTTAATTTAGCCTTTTGATATAGTTTCAGTAAGCTAAGATCTTCTTTTCCAATTTCGTTTGGGCAGCTGGAGAGTTTGAGACTAATATTACTAGATTCACACTGCCAATAAGAGCCCTTGCATTTAATAGATCCGGCAGCATGTTGGCAGCTGCTGGTGATGATGAGGGGATTAAGCTAATCAACACAATTGATGGCTCAATTGCAAGGGTTCTTAAAGGACATAAAGGATCTGTCACTGGCTTAGCTTTTGATCCTAATAGCGAATACTTGGCATCTGTTGATTCAACTGGTACTGTCATATACTGGGAGCTCCATTCTGGAAGAACATTGCATACACTTAAAGGCATAGCTCCAGACACCGGTTCAGACCTTTCGGTCATGAATGTTGTTAGCTGGAGTCCTGACGGGGAGACCTTAGCTGTTCCAGGTTTGAGAAATGATGTAGTGATGTATGATAGGGATACAGCTGAAAAGCTCTTTTCATTGAGAGGTGATCACATACAGCCAATTTGTTTTGTGTCTTGGTCACCCAATGGTAAGTACTTGGCTACTTCTGGCTTAGATAGGCAGGTTCTGATATGGGATGTTGATCGGAAGCAGGATATTGACAGGCATAAATTTGATGATAAGATATGTTGCATGACATGGAAGCCAATTGGCAATGCACTGGCTGTAATTGATGTTAAGGGAAAGTATGGTGTATGGGAATCAGTAGTTCCTCCGTCAATGAAATCTCCTACTGAGGATGTTCCTAATTTACAGTCAAAGAATAGTAATGGGCTCCTTTTGTTTGATGAAGAGGAGCAAGATCTTAGTGCATCAGGTAGTCTAAGTGATCTTGGTGAAGATAGCCATGGTGAATCTGAACCTCCTGGCAGGAAAAGACTACGCAAGCAGTCTGCATCCGAGGAAAATTTGGATGAGGATGGTTGCAATGAATGGAGTTTGCATCCAAAGGTTGAATCCTGTAAGAAAGTGAAGCGTATTCACAAGGAAAGCTTAAATAATACAAATGAGGAGCTAAGAAGCATAACTTCTGCTTGGCAGAAAATGCAGGAGGCGTTTCAGCCAGGTGCTACTCCTGTACAGCCTGGAAAAAAGCGCTTTTTGTGCTACAACATGGTTGGATGTGTAACGACAATTGAACATGATGGATACTCGCATATAGAGGTAATTCCAATTTCCATACCCTTTTTTCCTTTCTTGCATGCTCTATTTTCAGTGAGAACCATGTAAGCAGCATGAGGGCCTGTATTATGTACTAATTTTCAGCAATTTTGGATACAGATTGACTTTCATGATACTGGCAGAGGTCCACGAGTGCCGGCAATGACTGATCATTTTGGCTTTACGATGGCTGCATTAAATGAAAATGGAAGTGTTTTTGCAAACCCTTGCAAGGGTGAGAAGAACATGAGTACTGTTATGTATCGCCCATTTAGTACCTGGGCAAATAATAGTGAGGTACAATCATTACGCTTTTAAAAGTGTTTATGCTTTAACTTTATCTGTTAGTTTAGATATGCACTTACTTGCCCCTGTAAATGTTTTAACTGTCCGTGCACAATGTATGTTAAGTTTTATCATGTGCTGACTTCGGTTATGTACTAAAAACCCAGTGGTCAATGCGATTAGAAGGGGAAGAAGTGAAGGTTGTGGCACTTGGAACAGCGTGGGTTGCTGCAATTACGAGTTCTAATTTTCTCCGCATCTTTACTGAGAGTGGTGTGCAGGTTTGTCTAGTACATTTCATCATTATATTTCTCAATAACCTTTTCATTCTTGTTCCGCCTTTTGTAGTAGGGGTGGGGTATTTAAAATATTGTTAGATCATCTATCATGTGGAATTATCACTTTCATTTTTCTAGTGCTCCTCTTAAGCTAATTTATAAATTATGTTTCTGCAAATTGCACTGTCTTCATCTTTTAGATTGAGGGTGCTGCAACCATGACGATTGATTTAGTAACTTACAAGATTAATAACTTTGGGGCAAAGAAGGAGTGCCAACATGACACCAATGACAAATTGGTGTGATTTTCCTGTCTTAGCTAGGGGCTAGCATACATAATCCCTACCAAGTAGGAAAAAAAAAAACTAATTAAGTACTTGTAGTGACCTTTAACTTGAAAGAGCAAGAAGAGATGGAGAAATTTGTATTCTTTGGTATTCATTTAGACTAATCTTCAAGTGAAACATTTATATAATGCACAATAGTGCTTCAGGTAACAATGGCTTCCGTACTGTTAAAATAATACCAGATCATGGATGGAAATTTCATAGACAACTCTTTAGGAAGGAAAAGATGGCTGAACAGTTGCAATGTAGAAAAAGAAGAAGAAATATCGCTTCTAGGAACTAGGGTGTTTCATTTCTGGTGTGAATGATGCATTGTGGGGTTCATGCAGCTGAAACATGGGGCAAATCTTTCTCGTTTAACATTCAGCTCTGATTCTGAATACAAGGAAACAAAACCTATTGAATACCTTGATGAATTCTTTTGTTTCATAATGTACACACCATGTATTCCGTTACATCAGTTTTGTATTCGGAAATTTTGTACTGTTTGGATAATATTTTGAATAGTTGTCTGTTATTCGTATGCTAAATGAAGTTCTTTGCAGAAACATGTTATTTCCCTTGATGGACCAGTGGTGACTGCATCAGGCCTCAAGGACGAACTTGCTATTGTCACTCACGCTTCTGCCTGTCTTCCACCAAATGATCAGGTCTTTTTCAACTTTACATGCTCTGTTTATTTTCTTTCAGACGGCTGATTGGTCCAAGGCTCAGCCTGAACTTATCTTGTTGTAGCTTAGAACAAGGATATTGCCAAAGGCCAGAACCATTATCTCGAACTAGTTAATGATATCAACACAAAAATTCTCGTGGACAACTTAAGGTAGTGTTTGCAAACCCAAAATATTGTGAAATTTTTGACCCATCCAAATTTTTTTAATGCAAACATAACTAATTCAAAATTTTGGTTAAGAAAATAATGATAAAAAAACTTCAAAATCATTTATCTTTTTCCATCAAATCATCTCTTTCTATTACAATAAACACAAAAAATTCACTCAAATAATCTTTTTCTTTACATTTTCACCCACTTCCATAAAATTCTACTTTTCACTATTTTTTCTCAAAATCCAGTAAACTCTAATCTATCTCAATTTTCACAACATTCTTAAAATTTACAAAAAAATCTTCGATTGCAAACACTACCGAAAGTTAACTCTCTGCTTGCGGAAGACAGTGTCAGACTGTTCAGGTTGACGACTTGAACTTCTTATCTCCCAAGACATATTGCTTGCTGAAATTAAATGGAAGCGCTTCTGTAACATGCAGATGTTAGAGTTCAGAGTAATTAACATACGAAACGGAACCCAGCATCTTAGAGGACGTCTTCCCTTAACTCCTGGTTCACATCTAACATGGTTTGGGTTCAGTGAAGAAGGTCAATTAAGTTACTATGATTCTAAGGTATTCTCAGCTTTGACCTCAATTCATGTACTTCTGGGACCCTGAAGACTGCTTGTCGATGTTAGATTTACGTTTATAAACTTTGTAGGGTGTGCTGCGAGTGTTTACTAGTCAATATGGTGGCAGTTGGCTTCCACTCTTCAGGTTGGTTCTTTTAAAAATACGCAATTACTCTCTTTATTAAAAATTTTCTTATAACCTCCTACCCAAGTCCTTTGATAAATATCTGCCATGCAGTGCTAGCAAAGAGAAGTCAAATGAAAATTATTGGGTGGTTGGGTTGAATGAAAGCAAGCTCTTCTGTATTGTTTGCAAAAATCTAGATTTATTCCCACAGGTAGGATCAAACTCTTGACTTCTCTAGTTCTCTTTCTTTTCATCGTTTGTCAAATATTCCTTGACACACTGTCCATCTCAGGTGATGCCCAAACCAGTTCTCTCTCTGCTAAATCTTTCATTTCCTCTTGCGTCCTCTGACCTTGGAGCAGAAGCCCTTGAGAATGAGTTTATGCTGAACAACATGCATCTTTCACAGGTTTGTCCTTTCTCCTCCCAATTGCACAGCCTCTTTGCTTAATAATGTATTGCCCATCTGGTATACAAGTGGTACTTGTCAATTTGTATTGTTGCGCTGTGTTTGAGAAAACTGCCTGTTTCATATTCTGCGGATGATTGGGTTTGCTTCAAGTTTTTTCTCTACTCAGAAGGTTATGTAAAAGGTCCCACTAATGCTGTTCAACTGAGACTTTTAGATGTATATGCCTTGCAGATCCAAAAGAGAATGGAAGAGATGGCTGGTGCTGGATTGGACACAACTTCACTTGATGATGAGGCTTTTAGTGTGGAAGCAGCTCAAGATAGATGCATCCTGAGGCTTATTGCATCTTGCTGCAATGGTGAGTTGTATGGTGAAGTACAAACAGGATTCATGTTATTTATCTGCTGACCCCTTTCCCCATTTCCCTAATTTTGGTTCCAATACCTAAACATGTATCATAGCTGTGTTTCCATGTTTATATCAGGTGATAAGCTGGTGAGAGCTACTGAACTCGTGAAGCTTTTATCAATGGAAAAATCTGTAAAGGGTGCAATCAAGCTTGTTACTGCACTGAAGCTTCCTAACTTGGCTGAACGGTTCAATAGGATATTGGAGGTAAGCCTTCATTGTCCAGAGGGTGTGCAGCTCTTTACTGGTTAGCCAGATTGGCCATTTTCATCATCACTGTGGCTTCTTATGCTTCTCTGCTTGTAACAGGAAAGAATACTTAATGAAGCCAAAGGGACGAAGGAAACCACTCTGTCATACTCAATGGCTGATGGGCCCATCATGGCTAATGTGGCAATCAGCAATAACTCAAGTTCTGCTGAAACAAGTAAAACATCAGAGGCTGAAATCCCATTGTCGTCACCAAAATTGACTGCTCCTCTGTTTGTTAAGAAGGCCAAATCACGAGACGGTGTTAAAGTTGGAATGAAGAAAACAGAACACCACCATACTCCAGTGCTAGATGACTTTGGAAAGGAAAAGAACATAGAGGAGGCAAAAAATGCGTGGGAGGTGAGGAAGATAGTGGGAACGTCTCAAATTCTACCAAATTGCTCATCTAATCCCGTTGTGAATGCATCAAACAAGCAGGATGTAAAGAAAGTAGGGGAGAATCAAGGACAACCTCAACGCCCATCTAACCCATTTATGAAGGCACGTATCAAGTGAAGTCCTTTCTGTTTGATCCTTGGAATTGGTAACAGGAAGACTGCAGGCTCAGTTAAAAGGATAAACGATCAAGCCACGTGATCCTGCTAACCCCAGCTGCAATAGCCTAGACCAGCATCTTATCGCAAATCTATATCTGGGGCACCGTTCAAGTAGAAAAAAATCTTTGATCTACATTTCTGAGGCAATATAAAATAGGGCAGGTTAGAATGTCTCCTGTGGTTATGTGATTGAGAGATTATTGCTTTTCTTAAGCACTTGGTGCCCGCAAAACTGCACTGATAATTGTATCATAGCAAGCAATGAATAATATACTGTATATCAAAACTAATGTGATTGGCATTCAGTTTTTAATTGATTTTTTAATGTGGCAACTGATCATATCAAAACTCAGAAACTATTGTACAGTGCCTCAGAAATGTGAAGTTTGCCTTTGCTGTAGTTTTAAGCGATGTCGTATAGGACATGTCTAGTTTTAGTCCACTATTGAACTATTATTATTTATTGGTCGTTTCCCAATAATTTAACATTGAACAAAGCGTCACTGATGTTTATCAGCCAAAGGATTTTTGCCTCTTTGAGAATTGTTTTTGTTAGGTAAGACTTCTCAATTTTAGAGGTGGTTAGACTTCTCTAAAGGTGAGAAGCTTAAAGATTTGTCATATTTATAATGCAATTTCTTTCTTATTCAATTCTGCTTATGATAGTTGTTGAAATTTTTAATTTAAAAATAGTTCATCAAGTTTCCTAATATCTCACCACTTAGACGAACTAGATTAACAAAATGATTGAAGTGAATTTTTTGAAGAGAAAAAAAAAGTATTACAATTGGCCAGTAATTGGATAAGAAAAAAAAAAAAAAAAGGTAGTGTAGATTTTATTGGAATTTAAAAAAAAATTGTTAAAATTTTGTGAAGAAGGCTTTGAATTTGTAAAAAATTGTTAAAATTTGCATTTACATCCAAACATGTTTTTTTTTTTCTCTTTCAATTGTTATTGTTTATGGATCATAAATTGGGTGATAACTGAGATGCGAAGACAGATTAGAGTAGTTTGTCGCAAAGATTAATAGTCACCAAACTATTTTGAGTTCATATGCCTTTTCACAAACTTTTACAATCATTTTATTTAAAATCAAGGGCCTTATTTGATGAGGAAACTAACGAACATAGGTTTTCGTTGTTGATGTAATTTATCTAATCTAGTTCGTATAAGTGGTCATTATTATATATTTTCAGCAAGACATTATATATTAATTAATGAGACGTATAAATCTCTCTAAAATAAACATACAAAAGGGAAACAGAAAGTAGCGAAGACTTTTTCCCTCCTGTTACGGACTCTATTATCTATTCTGGTGCAAAATTGCCACCAAACCCCTTAGCCCCCGACAAATCAGAACAATCCATACGACGAATGGCTTAGGGCAATGTCGTAAATGCCGACCTCCTGCCTAAGTACCCAAAAATGCACAGCACCAACGCCACCACCCGCAACTGAAAAACCAAGATCGTTCGAAATTCAGAAAAATAATCAGATGTCAGAGGTCTCCTCCTACCTTAGCCTTCTCGACCCAGAGCCTGAGCATGCGCTAGACTCCGACGACGACACCCACCACCCACTGAACCTAGACTCCCTCCGCTACTGGTCCCACCTCTCCGATCACTTCGACCACCTCTACTCCTCCGGTCCTCAATTCCCACCACCATCCTCCGATCAACACGACCTCTGCTCGCCCCGCGAGTCAAGGATCCGGATTCGGGCCCTGGAAGGAGACGACGAAGTTTCTGATGTTGACTCGATTGCCGACGTCGCCGACCTATACTGCCGAGGGAATCAGGTGAATTTTGTGATAGATCTGTTTCATCAGCGCGTGGAGCAGTCCCAGGTAATGGATGACGCCGATTTGTTCGGGGATGCCCTTAACGATTCGAGTTTTGGGGTTGTCGAGGACATTTGTGACGTGGGCTTTAATGGGTTGGAGTTTGATTTAGGGCTAGGTTTAGGGTTAGGGTTTGAGGTGGAGAGGCATTCTTTGGATGGGGACGAGGAAGAGAATAGTGGGTTTATGGTTGGGAACAGTAGTGGTCGTGGTGCTGCCGCCGCTTCGGCGGCCGATGATGATGGATTTTTTGTGGAGCGAAGGGTTTCAAGATCCGAATGCGTTGAGGCGCGTTCCACGGTAAGTTCTGCGGAACCGTTTTCAAACTGCGTTCGGCTTGTTGGGTTCGGGTCCGATGAGTCTGACGAGGACGAGAACGACCTCGTTTTGGGGATTGATTTGCATTCAGAAAACGATGATTACTTTGGTGAGTTGGATAGAGTACAAGAGGATGATAATGATGATGACACGAGCGTGAACATCCCTCTCTGTTGGGATGCCTTCCAATTGGAAGATCAGAGGGAGGCTACTGAAGAGTTTGAGTGGGAGGAAGTGGACGGCCGCGTTGATGATAGAGATGTTTTTAGCATGTTTGCTGACGCCGATGATGAGAGATCGGTCCCTGTCGCAATTTCGCCTGTAATTGGTCCTGAAGATGTGTTTAGCATGTTTGTTGATGCTGAGGATGAGAGATCGGTCCCCGTCTCAGTTTCTCCCGTAATTGGTACAGAAGATGAAGTAAGTGTAGTGAGAGTTGGAGGGTTAGAAAATTTGGGTTGGGAAGTTCTGTTGAATGCCAATAATATGGAGACAAATACGGGATTGGATGATGATGCTGAGCCTGATTTTGGTGAGGATGATATTGGTAATGCCGATACTGAGTATGAAATGTTGTTTGGGCAATTTGCTGATTATGAAATAATGGGTAGGCCTCCGGCTTCCATATCTGTAGTTCAGAATTTGCCTTCGGTGGTTATGACTCAGGAAGATGTGGAAAATAACAGAGCACTGTGTGCGGTTTGTAAGGACGATGTTAATGTTGGGGAAAAAGCTAAGCTGTTACCTTGTGCCCATCGATACCACAGTGACTGTATTGTGCCATGGCTTGGGATAAGGAATACCTGCCCTGTTTGTCGGTATGAGTTGCCTACAGAAGATGCTGATTATGAGCGGAGGAAGGTGCGAAGAGCTGGCCGTCTCACCTAATGGTAATATATGATCACATTTGATTCTGAAAACCTTTTTACTTGAGCATTATGTTGTTAAAAGTGTAGATATTGTTTTGGAAAGTGTCCATTTCGCTTAGCGAGGATAACTGATTTCTTAATTGTTTTGTTTGATAAGGGCATAAGAACGTTCATTGCTGGATTGTACCTTTTTGGGGCTTTCGGATGAATCAATTTCAGTAAGTTATACACTGGTTGTGCCCGTGCTTGGAAACTGGTGCCAATTTGGAATGGGTGTAGAAATATTCCTAATATTATGGATTATCGTTATTTCATTCTTCATCCAATGTTTTCTACTACAATTTTGAGGTTGGAGCTTCAATCTGGATGGTTTTGTTCATGGTGTACATACTGATATTGTTTTAAGTTGGTGGTGTAAACTGGGACTCAAACAATATTTCGGACGCTGGGCAATGTTAGTTGTAATTGCTTCGCTTCTCCTTTGAGAATTCAATTGGCTTGATTGCGTATTCTTCATTTTAGATCTTATTGTATTGTAGGTCTGGGGTTTTGAACTAGATATAAGCTTTAGAAACCTCTTTGTATGGTAGTTGGTATGACCTAATATATTTGAATACATTAGGGTGTTGTTTGAGAAACGTTTTCCTAGGGAAATGTAAATCAGTATAATGTACTTCCGGATAGAACTGTTTTTTTTTTTTTTTTTTTGGGTATGATAAAATGCATTGAAAAAAGAAAGTAATCTTCACGAATTCATGTACAACACTTTCTTTTTTTGTTATGGAGTGGGAGGGAGATGATGGTCATGTTGCAAACTATTGGCTTGAGAGGATGAAGGCACGTGATTGGTTCGGGAAATGGTTTACGACTCAGCAAAGTTCCCAGTGGGGTATGTAATTTTCCATTGACCTTGACAAGTTTTTCTTTTGACTGAACGGTAGTTGTATCAAACACAGGAAGATGAAGAATATTATCCTGACACCATGCCTAGGCCATTTTTACTTCATTTGGTATAATGGTCATCTCCTTGGAGTTTAATGCTTCTCTAGAGTTAAGCTCATGTTATCGCCAAGGGGTAAGGAAGTTGGCATACCCTAAAGTGGCTGAGTATTTTTCTGGTCTGATGGGTAAGGGAAGGTGGGTTTTGGCTGATGAGAAGATTGCGACAAGGTAGGGTAGAGACCAGTTTTAGAATAAGTTGGTGTGATTTCATCGGAACAAAATGAGGTAGCTAAGTCTAGAGATGTCGGGAAAAAGGTTTAGGAATCAATGTAAGGGAGACTTAAATGGGGCTTCAGTTTTCTGTAAATGCATTCGACTGGTTGCGCACATGCTTGGTGGCAGAAATTTGTTTACTTTGCACTCATCCAATAGTTCTTGGTCTGTTCTTTAGTAGGAAAATATACTTGAACTTTTGCTCAGGAATAGACTGTCATCGCCATTGTTTTAGGAGCAGATGGCCTTTTGATTCCTTGCATTTCATATGCTTGGAGTGTGACCGGTTACTTTTAACTCTCGGAGACAGCATGCAATACGTTCTTAATCTCTTTGATATCCTCCCCGATTTATGGAATCCGTTGGTGGCCATTGTTGATCTGGGAACAATGTACGTGTAATGATAATTTCCGAAGTAGCACCAGCTGACAGAAAAAGTTGACTGAAAATTTTACAATATAAGGTTCATGACTAATAAGTTCACCACCAAGTGTTTTTTCTTTCGTTTTTGTTTCCTGGGCAGGGTTACTTCCATTAACTAGAAACGTAACACATTCAGAGAGGGTGGGGTACCTAACAATGCCAATGAGATCATTTGACAAAAAAATAAAACTAGAAATTGAGCAACAAACAGAGTTTGACGTGCATAATGCTTCTACAGCAACTCTTAAGGAATAACGGAAGAGCAATGCAGATTATTTGAATTCTATTTATCTAGTTTCGAATGTACCTTTTTGTATTTTAAATAACCAGATCTATATCCAGAACGTACTTGTACAAGTCTTTAAATACCTCGATACAAGTATTGGTTCTATGTGAAACAGAACCTTTCATTGCCAATTCATTATCTTACACGCGTAGGCCTTTTTCGGTGTACATGTGGCCAAAAAAATCGCCAATATCTCGATTTCAACCATTTTCCAAGCATATTTACTAAATCTAAAAAAGTAAATCTAAAAATTTAAAGGATATTTATCACTTTTTATCTTAAGTTTTGACATTTTACATTTCAAACTATCAATTTTGTTACATTTCACTTTTTAATTATCCGTTGAGAAATTGTTATTATAAAAAAAATTATGAAAGCAAAACCGCTATTTCATTGAATTAAAATAGAAATTTCTATTTAAATACACTCCTAAAACCAAAAATAAGCAAAAGGAACTTTTGTGGTGTATCTAACGGCATTTTGCATGTTGTACTAACGAGATTCGTGTGGTTCAGAATATGGACTAAGGGCGTGTTCTTTTGTCAAAATTTTGAAGAATATTTTTCAAAATTTTAAGAATATTTTGAATGTTAAAATTTATTGGGGTTTGTGAAAGGTAGAGTGTGTATATGCAAAAGTTGAAAATTTTAGAGTATTTGTTTTGCTGGAAATTTCTATACCCTGAAATTTTGGAGAAAAGAACACCATTAGAATGAGCTGTATTCATGTTTGTGTGTCGCCTTCTCTTTTTTTGGTGTGTTTGAAGGAGTTTTGCATGTTGCATTACATGATCATCAGTGCCGAAGTGCATCTTTTACTGTTGATATTCAGCTTGTGGGTAGAGCACCGGCAATCCCTCGCATGCTTACAACTCAATCTACACTCCGGATATGCATTTGTTTGGTGAGTGCCAATGGTGCTTTCAATGCCCCTTTTCAGACGGTGGTAGTTGCAGAAACGCATCTGGTGAAAGATGGGCCAAATAATGGGCCATAGCCTACAAGGCCTTTTTTTGGTTCCTGGTTGTCGGATCGGATAATTTGGCCTCGGGAGCCGCTCACCACTCTGCAAAAAATTTTCTTCATTTTCCCAATATGGGATCCACATACCATCCCCCTCTCTCTTGAGTTTTCCCGCACTCTAAGAGACTCACTACTTCTGGTCTGACAATCTCTCCGTCGCTCTCAACCAAATAGATAGAAGGAACCAAGCACCAAGCACCAACAACAAAACCCAAACTCTCAATCTCAAGAGCTTAATGATAGCGAACATGCTGTACAGTAACACGTAGAATGTCAAGATGGGGTCTAGATATATATGACTCCTTTTGCATCTTTTGGAATCAGAACCAGAACTGAAAATTATGAAAGAATTAGCAAAATTTTCGATTCTGGTTTTTTTTTTTTTTTTTAAATACAGCTTAAAACCTTGTAATTTTATTTAAAATTTTGGATCAACATTTATTTTATTTTAGATAGGGTTTAAAACATTATAACTATTTTTGATTCCCATGATTTTAGAATGTTGTAATTTTATTTTAGATGAATGTTTATTTTAGATTTTGGATGAATATTTATTTTATATGTTATTTATTGTTAATTTATGATGTATAACAAAACAATTTGTGCAAAATTCTGGCCCAAAATGCATAATGAGCTTATTAAGACCTAAAAACATCTAACCAAAAAAGGCCACACAATGAAACCGGAACCATATATTTGATTCCGGTGAGTACCGGAACCAAATATTCCGGTTTCATTTGTTCCAGTACCTACCCTTAGTGTCTTTGGGCTTTGGCTTTTTAGGGAGCTATAGGATTTGTTTGGGTTTAAGTGTTTGTCACCGCTCTATTGTATAACAAACCCCCCCCCCCCCCCCAACTGGATGTAGATTTCTATAGACAAACCTCTTAAATCTTGGTATCTCTAATTCTGCTATTGTTTATTCTGTTATTTTTTTCTACTTGTTTGGATTTCCTAAATATTGTCTAGTTGCAAAAAATTGGTATTGAAATTGAGGTTTGTGGGGATGGCTACAACTAAGTTTGGGGGTCAAAACAATTTTAGTTTATGGTGCCTCGAGATGAAGGCCTTGTTAAGACAATAAAGATTGATGAAATCGTACAAGTCAGAGGAAAAACTAGTAGAATTTTGAAGAGAAAGCACATGTGATTTTGTTATATTTTTTAGAGGGAGTTCTGTGACAGAAGAAGCACATGTAACTGTTCAAAATTTTTTGGGTTAATTACAAAAACCCCCGTCGAACTATACCACTTATCCCAAAATTCCCCCATAAACTTGAACTCGTGACAACCCGGCTCCTTAAACTTACATAACTGTGTCATTTTTGTTTTGAACCCAATTTTAACGTTGCCGTACGGCGTATTCTGTCACATGTGATAAACACGTGAGCTACCTCTTAATGAAAATACGAAAATGCTCCAATTATATCCAATTCCACACATTCCAGATCGCACCTCATCGTCCTCGAAACCAAGATCACACCTCTGTGTATTTTGAAAGAACCCAATCTGGAGAACAACCTGACTTCTTCATTGTCTCAATAATTCGACAAGATTCCTTGACTCTTCTCGTCCTTCCACGACAAGAGAGCAAAATATTATAGTTGATTGAGATTGGGGAAATATTATAGGACTTCATCTCCATCATCACATTCAACGCGTCAGGAACAAGACCAGAAGGATTACGTTTGAGATTTCTCTCACAAACGCAGCGAAGAAATGTGTTAGAGGCTTAGAGCAAAACAAATCTGGCATAAACCCAGCCGACTTCATCTCTTTGATAATTCTTCGCACTTCCTTGACATTCTCCTGCTCAGACCAACCACAAAGAAGGTTCCTGTAAATGCACTGCTCTCCCCCCAAAATCTTATCCTTGTGGTGCCATACGACTCCTTCTGCTCTTCTAGCATGCCCTTTTGGACATAACGAAGAAACAATGGCAGTGACTGTAACTCTATCTTGGGGGCATCTGTAACTGTCTAAGTTCTTGAAAATACAAGAATTCCCCTCTGCAAAGCAGTGATCTAAGGAGATTATATTATCCATCACGAATGGAATATTGCTACTTAAAACTTGAAGATCTCGCTGAACTCCAATTCTTCGGATTAGGGGGTAGGAGTTCTTGCGCTGGAAGAAGAAGGACTAGTGCGAGGCAGGACCTAGGGTTTGAACCAAAGTGACGTCGGTTAAGTAAATAATGGGGGCATTTTTGTATTTTCATTAGTAGGCAGCTCACGTGTTTATCATGTGTGACGGAATACGTCGTACAACAACGTTAAAATCGGGTTCAAAACAAAAATTACACAGTTATGTAAGTTCAAGGAGCCGGGTTGTCACGAGTTCAAGTTTAGGGGGGATTTTGGATAAGTGGTATAGTTCGAGAGGGTTCTTTGTATTTAACCCAAAATTTTTTGTTGGGCTTCAGAAGAAACTTGAGTGTTTGTATATGAAGAATTCTCTTACCAATCGGTTATATTTGAAGCAATGATTATATACTCTCAAAATGCATAACGGTATGACCATTATTGAGCATCTTGATAAATTTAGTAAAATTTAGCATGGATTTTAGAAATATTGAGATTAGCCTTGATGATGAAGATAAAACCTTGATAACTTGGTCAAGCTGCTATTATATTGACAAGATACCATCATTTGCTTAGCAAATGTCAATTTTGCTTTGAATTGAAAGGCATTGAGAATGGAGTTGAACATGAAAGGTAGTGATGATCAGGCTTATAGTCTATTTGTTAAGGATTTCTCTAGATATCAATAGGAGGAGAAAGCCTCAGATAAAGACAAAGGTATATCTAGAGGACGATCAAAGTCTAAATCAAAGAAGAAGGCAAAGTTAAAAAACCTAGTCAATACACGACTGAGTGTCTGAAAAGAAAAAATACGGAGGAATGCAACCAAGCAAGTTCTTCTAATGTAGCCATTGCAATAGAAGAAAGTTTTGATTGGTCAAAGCTTTTCCTTGTTAGCAGTTAGGATGATTGTTTTAGCAACAAATGAATCCTTGGTTGTGCTTGTACATTCCACATGTGTCCTAGAAGATATTAGTTTTCCACCTATGAATCTACCAATGGTGGACATGTCCTAATGAGAAATGATTTACGTGCAAGATTATAAGGATTGGTACAATCAAAGTAAGGATGCACCATGAGATTATGAGTACGTTGACCGGTAATTGATATTGATGCAGGGAAATACAAAAAATGAGGGAAAATGAAGGTGGTGCTAGTGAGTCTTATGCTCAGTAGGTTAAAATTCATGTTTCTCACTGAAGGAAGCATTTCACTTCAGTAACTAAGTTTCAACAACAAATATTCTTTGCCTTTACTAATCTGGTTCCGATTCCAAAAGTGGCAACTCCTTCCAATATTTCTCAGTTTCGTCCAATATCATTGTGCAATGTAGTCTATAAAGTGATATCGAAGATATTGGCTGAATGTCTTAAACAACTGCTACCAAAATTAATTTCGCCATATCAATTGGCCTTTGCGCCGGCTATCAACTCCAAGATAACTATATAGTGGTAGCGAATTATTCTATGGCATAATGCCATGAACCGTAAACCAGGGAGAGGGGGATGAATGACGATTAAGGCGGATATGAAGAAAGCATATGACTGGGTTGAATAGGATTTCTTATTGAAAGTGCTGAAAATTTTTTGGGTTTCACTCCAAATGGATACGATGGATCGAACAATGCATTACTACGACTAGTTTTGCCATTGCTTTGAATGGACAACTATTTGGGAAGAGTAATATGTCAAGGGGAATTAGGCAAGGTGACCCACTTTTTTCGCTCTTGTTTTATGCTATGTTCGGAGGTTCTTTCGCACCTCTTATTAAAAGAAGAAAGGGCTGGAAGATTAAAAGGAATTTGGCTATGTCATGATGCTCCTTCGATCAACCACCTATTATTTGCGGATGACTTACTTCTCTTCGCCAAAGCTACAACGAGAGAGGCTATGAATCTAGATGGCTGCCTTAAGAAATAAATGGGTTGGTTAGGACAAAAAATTAATAGCTCTAAATCCTTAATCCATTTCAGCAAAAACTTCCAAGGACAACCCGCTCTGCACATTATGGATATGTTAGACCTGAAACGTCTATCATCAAACGCCAAACATCTAGGCCTCCCGCTCCTTATTCCCCGTTCACAAAGCTAAGTTGCTATGGACCTCAAGGAAAAATTATTTCACAAAATTTCAGGTTGGAAATCGAAACTTCTCTCTCAAGCGAGTATAACCACTTTAATTCGAGCAATGACAACAATTGTTCCAGCGTACCCTTTAAGTTTCTTTTATATGCCTTAGTACTTTCATAAGGAATTAGATAAAGCAATGAAAGATTTTTGGTGGAATTTCCATCCAGAAAAGAAACACAACATGATGCTGAAAGCTTGACATCAAATTTGTACACCAAAATGTATGGGTGGGTTGGGTCTTCGGATGACGCATGATTTTAACTTGGTGTTTGTAGCAAAATTGATATGGAAACTTCTTAATAATCAAGAGAGCCTTTGGGTGAAACTTTAGATAGCGAAATACTTGAAGCATGAAGATTTGTAGTCAACCTCTGCTAGTGCGAAACCATCTTGGGTATGGAAAGGTGTTTTAAGCTTACGAGATATAGTTAAATAATGTTTTTGCTCCCTAGTTGGCAATGGTCTAAATATATCAGTTTGGAATTAGCCGTGGATCCCTTACATAACAAAATTCAAATCGGAACCTATGGCTCCATCTGTGACCCAGAATGGTGAGTTGAAGGTTTGTGATTTATTTATGCCAAATCAAAGGAGTTGAGACATTCCCAAGATGATGGAGCTGTTTAGTGTAGAAACTGTGGCAGCTATCAAAAAAATCATAATTCTAGTGGAGGATAGGGGAGATGGCATGATCTGGACACTTGAGAGGTCGGGGGAGTTCACGATTAAATCCATGTATAGAGCTATTGTCCAAAGGAGATCGGGTATTATTGGGGGCCAGATTTGGAAGGAAATTTGGAAATTGGCCATTCATTACCGTTTGAAGCTGCTCCTATGAAAAGTTCTCAATGATAGTCTTCCTACTAAAGGTTGCATTAAGTAGCAGCTTGGTGTGAATGATCCTGCACAAGTTGAATGTGGTTTGTGTAAGACTGAAAGAGAATCTGTCCGACACCTTTTCCCATGTTGTTGTTTTTCTAGAGTTATTTGGAGAGAATCACCATGGCAATTAAATATTTTAGCTCTAGGGGACATCTTAATGGAGGATTGGATTCGTTTTGTTGTCCATCCAACCATTCTTGGTATTCCTATAGAGGATATGCATTTCTTTCAACTTTTTGCATCCAATGCAATAGATTTAATTTGGTTTAATCGTAATCTTAAGGTACGTGGGAAAACATCATAGGACCAATGTGACTTAGCTGCAAGAGTTTAGAGGGTTAGTGGGGAATATCTGAAGGCTTGGAAATGGCAGAAAACAAAAAGGAAAATACAGCGATGAAACCCACCTCCTTGCCCTTTTATAAAGGTCAACATGAATGTAGCTACTCGAGATTCCTTTTTCCATAGCAGCGACTGTGTTTCGTGATTACGAGGGGAGTTTTTACGGTGCTACGACAATTAAATTGGATATCCTAGAACTAGTTGAAGCAGAGGCTAAAGAAGCTCTCTTGGGTATCATCGAGGCTCAAAAGAAAAGCTACTCTCACATCATATTGGAGGATGACTTGTCTATGGTGACAAAAGCGATTAATCTGTTCCCAAGCCAAGTGGAGTGGAGAATTTATGAGATTGTTGGCAAGATCCGGAGAGAACATCAACACATCTCACATTGGAAAATCACTCACATTCGAAGAGGTGCCAATACATATGCGCATCAACTAGCTCGTTGGGCTGCCTCCAAAGGGTATCATCGAGGCTCAAAAGAAAAGCTACTCTCACATCATATTGGAGGACGACTTGTCTCAAAATGAGTGGAGAAGTGGATGGATTCATGATTGGCAAGATCCGAAGAGAACACCAACACATCTTGGAAAATCACTCACATTCGAAAAGGTGCCAATACATATTTGCAACAACTAACTCGTTGAGCTGCCTCCAAAGTTAATTCTGGAGGCTACCCCTTTGTTCTTGAACAATTAGAGTCTTTGTCTCGGCTATATGTAGGGGTTGATCCCTTTTAGTTTTTTTGCTTTTTGCTTTGTATCGTTCTTCCATATTTGGAATAAAGTGGTCCCATTTTTGGTTAATATATATATACATATATATTCTCTGCCTTTATTAAATTGAAATTACCTCTTTTGTAGGAGAGGTTTGTAAATACACAGAATTCAAATAAAGATGAAACAACCTACTGATATTCAGTTGAAAATCAGCAAAAGAAATACGAAATTCAAATGTAGTCTAAGAAAAAAAATTCAAATAACAAGGGACTAAATCTTGAACAAAAATTGAGTCATAGACAGAGAATTTGAAAATATAAATTGATCTTGATACCCATCATTTTCCTCTTGCCTGAAAAGAACTCATCTCTAACGAGTGGTTGGCCTGATAGAACTCATAAAGGTTTGGATTAATGCATTGCATTTTATAAAACTTCAGCCAAGTAGCATCAGAAAGTGGTCCATTTTTTCAGGTAACTAGGAACTTTTAATATCCACCATGTCTAATAGAGACCACAACGTTGTCTAGAATATCATCAATTTATTCTTTTAGGGATTTAGTGGTAGGCAACTTGGGAACAAGAGGTGTTGTGCCTCTTTCTTCATAATGGCCTTCGTATAATTGCAAATCTTCAACGTTGTCTTGAATATTGGGCTAATGTGAAAGTTCAAAGAAAGCTCTAGAAAATAGGCATTTGAATCCAACCGCTTTTGAATCTTGAATGGACCAACACATTTTTGGTGTAACTTATTATAAGCTTTGCAAGGGAAACGCTAGGGTTTAAGTAGAATTAGGACTTCATCTTCAACTTGAATTCAACATGCCGTTTGTGTAAATTTACTTGCTTTTTGTAGATATCATTATCGAGGAACAACTTATTGCTAATATCTTCATGTAATGATTGAAGATGCTTAGCAAAATCTTTTTCACTTTCACTTATTGGGCTCTTCAAAGGAAATTAAATTATATCTATGGGTTGCTATGGTGTAATCCCCAAAACAGCTTCAAAATGGGACACACCCATTGTCTTGTTAACAAAACTATCGTAGGCAAATTCTGCGTTAGGCAAAATCAAGTCCCAAGAAGTATTATAATCATGTACCAAGCAATGAAGTGAATTCCCTAAGTTACGATTGACAACCTTAGTCTGTCCATCTGTTTGTGGGTGTAAAGCACTAGAAAATTTAAGTTTGGTGCCAATCTTAGCCGATAAAGTCTTATAGAAATAACTCACAAATTTTACATCTCTGTCCAACATAATTGTCAAAGGAAGGCCATGCAAGTGAACAAATTCACGAGGAAAGATTTTGGCGAAGTGGGATGCATCAAAGAATTTAGAACATGGGACAAAGTGAGCCATTTCAAAAAACTTGTCTACAATAACAAAAATAAAATCATGTCCACGTACCGTCTTCGAGAGTCCCAAAATAAAATTCATACTGATGTCATTCTATGGGGCATGGGGAATGCATAGTGGGGTGTATAAACCATTATTAGATTTGCTGTCTTTCCCCAATTGGCATGTTCTACACAATTTTATCACCTTAGAAATATCATGTTGCAATCCAGACTAATAAAATCTATCCTCCACTAGTGCAAGGGTTTTATCCTTGCCAAAATGCATAGAAATCCCACCACCATGTAATTCTCTAAATAGATGCTCACATAAAGTCATGTTCCCTAAACAGATAGCCATCTTATAAGGTAAATATGAAACAATGTGGTTTGGGCTTAATGAGATAACTCCAAAAAATTAGGATGAGATGCATATTGAGATTTGACTTCTTCAAAACCAATAATTGTAGAAGATAAAATGCTTAGAAAATGAGTCTTGCGGCTAAGGGCATCTGCGACAAGATTTTCTAGTCCGAATTTATGCTTGAAGAAAAAAGTGAATTCTTGCAAAAAAATCTACCCACCGTGCATGCTTTGAGCTTAACTTTTTATGAGAATTTATATGCTTTAACGAATCATGATCTGTATATAATATAAATTCATGATGAAGTAAATAGTGTTGCTAGGGTTTCAATGTCTGCACAAGATAATAAAATTCAAGATCATAGTGACATATTTTTTTATTGGCATCACTGAGCCTTTCACTGAAAAAAGCTATAGGATGACTGTGTTGGCTTGGAACTCCCCAATTCCTACATGAGATGCATCACATGCTACTTCAAAGACCTTCTCCAAATTAGGAAGTTTCATAACAAGAGTTTTGCAGAGCTTATCCTTTATCTTAGTAAATGCACATGTCATAGCTGGTGCCTTTTTAAATTTCTAGCTTTATGTACATTTAGAAATCAGGGCCATTAAATAAGTTACAAATAAAGCTCCTATAAAATCTAGCCAACCCGTGAAAGCTACGCGCTTCATGTACATTTGTTAGCAATGGCCAATCGCTGATTATCTTAATTTTCTCTAAATTCGCTTCAATACCTTTATCTGAGATGATAAATCTTAAAAAAGATACTCGAAAAGTCCCAAATGAGCACTTTCTTAGGTTGATGTAAAATTGCTCCATGCGTAGAACTCTTAGAACTTGTCATAGGTGTCTTTGTGGTCTTTTTGATTTATGTTAAAAATCAAGATATTGTCGAAATAAACAACTACAAATATACCTGTAAAAGACAAAGAATTTCTATCATGACTTTCATGAAGGTGCTTGGCGAATTTGTAAGACTACAGGGCATAACAATCCATTCGTAGAGTCCATCCTTAGTTTTAAACGACGTATTCCATTCATCACCAGGCCGTTTGCGAATTTGGTGATAACCACTTCGTAGATCTATTTTAGAAGAAATTAGAGAACCATATAACAGATCTAACATGTCATCAAGGCGTTGGAATGAGGAACCTGTATTTAACTATAATTTTGTTGATGGCACGATTGTCAATGCACATGTTCCATGAGTTGTCCTTCTTGGGTGCAAGAAGTGCAGGTACTGCACAAGGGCTAAGACTCTACTTGATAAATCCTTTTGCCAATAAGTCATGAATTTGTTTACTTAACTATTCATGCTCCTTAGGGCTTAATCTGTATGTTGATAAGTTAGGGAGACTTCAACCAGACACTAGATCAATGGCATGTTGAATGTTACGAAGGGTGGAAAAGTCTTTGGCAATTTTAGTGGTGCCACGTATGAAAAGTCTTCCAAAATTGAAAGAAAATTAGGATTCAGGAGTTATAGTACCTAACTTTAATAAATGAATTTCTGTATTATGAGTCCAAATAACAACACGAGAAGAGGTGAATTGAGTTTTAATAAAAATTAAAAAAATTTTGAAGATAGTTTAAGCAAATGAATAATAAAGTGTAAAGCACCACAAATGTGACTATGAAGCAAATAAAAGGAGATAAAGGGTTAGAGAGATGACACCAGCTTTTTAGGTAGTTGGGCCAACATTTGCCTATGTCCATCCCCAAGGCTATTGACTTCCTTACGCTTCCTTCACTATTCTCCAAATAGCAAGTACACCTTAGCTTCATGGGTGCTAAGGAACCTTTACAAAGCATTTTACGAGTTCACGCTTCAACTCTCTTCGCAAATTCCAAAACCAAAGAGATTTCTTCTACCCTCAATAGTAGAACCAAGTGTTTACCCAACACTCAAGTGTTTTATAAAAAATAGGTACAAAGGAATAATAAATAAAGGCTCTCTAAGCCAAATAAGCAAGTAGAAAGCACAATAGTGAGCAAGAAGACAAGATTCTTGTAGGAAAGCTTACGTATTGACAAGTGGGAGCACTAGCTTTCTTGGTAGGTGCGTTATTCTCTCTTCTTCAAAACTCTCTCTTTTTAGACGTTAGGGTATAAAATAATTGCAAGTTAATTGTCTTTATCTCTTAATCTTCTTCTATTTATAGCTTAATTGTCTTCAAAACCCTTAAGAGTACTGTTGGAAGGATACCAAGTATTTTTGGAGCAATTTAAATGAATTGGCGACGTTCAGTATTTTCTGAAAAATCCCAGCATGTGTCAACATATAGTCAGCATGTGTCGACACCACAATATTGGTCTGTAAATGTGTTCTTGGGTGTCAATGCGATGTGTCGATACTATGAAATCAGCTTTCGAGTGATAGATGTGTCGACACTATCCATCAATGTATTGACACTCATAAAACTTCTCTCGGGTGTCAGTGTAATATGTCAATACCAATCCTTAATGAGTCAACACTATCAGTGCTAGAGAGAGAAATCAATAGCTTGAAAGTGTCATTTTCATTTCAACATTTCGTTAAACACCTACAATAAGAAAAATTGATATTTCAACTTTGTACAATAGTGTTTAAATACGATTAGAATTATTTAAGAAAGATAACCTCGATCTTTTAAAACACATTTTAGAAATTGTGGATTGATAAGATACAATCTAAAAGTCTTCAAAGCACTTAATAATTTTTGTTATTATTAAAATCAAATACAGATTGTTTGCAAAACAACCTTTGGCTAACAGTTAGCAATGAGCAAGAAAACTACTTAAAGTATTTCACTTACTGCCTGAAATTTACGTTGGGACAGGGCCCTAGGTTGTTGAATAGCTACATACTTCTAAAAATTATTGATTTTCATTGGCTTCAATATTCTTCTTTTATCTCCTTGCTTAAGAGAATAACAATTAGAATAACCATCATATGGCACCCTGCGATCGTGTAACCATGGCCTCCCTAACAAGATATGACATGCTTTCATGGGCAAAATATCGCAACACACAGTTTCATGAAAGCCACTTCCAAAAAAAAAAAAGTAAATTAAGCATTGAAACTTTATTGGTATAGTCGTATCATCAATCCAACTAACTTGGTATGGCTTCGGGTTTCAGCTGCATCTTATCTACTATTCTTGGGATACTATATTCATCTCATTGCCTTTGTCTATAATTAAATTCATGGACTTCCCATTATGCTCCACTTGTGTATGAGAAATATTGGTATGCAGCCACGTGTCTTCACCTTCATTTGTATCTTTTTGGCCTGTTAAGATTCTGCAAACAACACACATTGGTATGTTTGAACCTTCTAGTTCAACGACAAGTATGTTATCTTTATCGTTTGAATTTTCTGTCTCCTCATTCTCCCCCTTTTGATTTTTCTCTACATCTGCCACAATCTCATCTTCGACAGATATAAGAGTGAATTTTTTGTTCTTCGTGGGGCACACAATGGCAAAATGCCTCGGCCACCACATCTATAACATTTAGGCCCTCCTTTACTTGTATTCACTGCTTCCTTGCCCTTTTCTGCAGCTGAAATTTTGTGAAACTTCTAGTCTTAGACGCATCAAGTTTAGATCGTTGAAAAGATCTGTTCATGATGGTAGGATTGCGAGCCAAAAATTCTGCACTGCCGCGTCCAATACCAATAGATTGTCCTTGCCTTTGTGTCACCCATTTGATCTGCGTTTCAACCTTGAGAACCATTTGGTATGTCTATTCAAGAATGAATAGACAGTTGTTAAAAACTCTTTTCGGATCTCCTCACGAAGCCCAAATTTATATCATGCCAAAGATTGATGTTCAGTCTCTGTATCCCCACTTTTAATGGCCAACTCATGGAATGTACTATGTATTCATCAACTATCATTAATCCTTGACGTTGAGCAAAGAGGTCTTTGAATAGAGTCTCTTCATAATCGAGTGAAATTTTTTTTTCTTTAAGCAGCAATTTCATTTATTCCTAGTCAAATACTTAAGGTTGTTGAAGTCGATGAAGTTGCTCTTCCACACTGTCACCAAATAAGTGCTTGCCCTTTTCGCTTCATTTTGACAAATCTCACCTTTCTTTCATTCGCCATATTGAATCAATCAAAGTAATCATCTAGAGACATTAGCCAATCTTGAAATTTTGTTGGGTCCATACTACCTGTATTTTGAAACATCAACATGGACGCACTTGGAAGCTTCATCAAAAGTCTCACGTTCACGAATGTTAGGCTATTGATGCTGGTGATAATCTTCTCCACGGAGGTGGAAAAATGGTGGTGACTGCAAGTGTCTTTGAAGAATTTGTGGATTTCCTCCTGGAGGTGGGTTTGACTCTTCAAGTTTATCATTTGGTTGGGCTTCATTGTTGTCGTGATTGCTTGGATTCTTGGTTTCACCTTGACCATCTTTGGGGTTTGGTTGCATAGGAAAGACATGAATCCAGATTGTATCTAATTGTTGAGAGAGAGCAGGAGCTTAATTAGCAATATTGATTAGTAGTTGGTCACGTTTAAGTTGTGAGAGACAAGGAGCGCCATTGATATAGGATCTTCCACTTCGCTAACTCATGATGTTGAAAATAAATGATAAATTGAGCATAAACGTTTTCAGGCTCTGATGCCAATTTGATGCAAGAAAATACAAAAAATGAGAGAAAAAGGTGGTGCTAGTGAGTCCCACGCTCAGCAGGTTAACATTTAAGGTTTCTCACTCGAAGGAAGCATCTCACTTTAGTAACTAAGCTTCAACAACAAATGTTCTTTGCCTTTATTAAATTGTAACTACCTCTTTTATAGAAGAGGTTTGTCAATGCACGGAATTTAAATAAAAATGAAATTGCCAACTGATATTCACTTGAAAATCAGCAAAGGAAATAAGAAATTCAAATGTAGTTTAATAAACAAATTCAAATAACAATTGATTGAATATTGAACAAAGACTGAGTCATAGACAGAGAATTTAAAATATAAATTAATCTAGATCCCCATCAGATATATTCCAAAGTTGAAGAAAAAACTGATTTCTTTTGACATTTAAGACTCCCTCAACTTTCGTTATACTGGTGAAAGTGGAGTATTTAGAGTCAACAAAGGCTTTGTCGTTGCAATGAAAGGTAAAAAAGTGGACCTTTATTTCCTTTAGGGAAGCCCAATGATAGATCTAATTGCAGTGTCATCTTTAGATGATCTAAATTTAGACATATTGTGGTCAGTCTTGCTACCTCTTTTGTTGTCGCCTCTTACTTGTTCATTTGCAATTACTACCACAAGAAAGTCGCCCCTATCTCTAAGGGGGCTCATGCACTCCATGACTTTCTTATGTTATGGGGTCCTGAAGACTGAATTTAGCTGCCAACCCTAGTTAGCAAGCTGTAAAAGCCCTTTCTCCTATTCATAATAATAAGGTAAGCTTCATAGCTCCAACCTGTACAATGGGTTGTTGATGCCTCTTACTTAGCACTGGTTTTATCTCGGCCAAGCACTAGTTATAGCATATGATAAGGGTTTGACAATTTTGAGCAAGTGTAGTTTGGTTCTCGATTAGAAGACAGCGAAGCATGATTTCTAGGAGCATTATATTCTTGGAAAAAAATGCATAGTCTAGTTCAGTATAGCAATCCACAAGACTAAATGTACAATGGATTGTATTCATTTTGATGTTTGTGATGGGTAAATACTCCTTGGCTTGTATGAAAGAGAAGAGCATAGTAGGGCTTAGGGTGTTTCAACCAGCAAGTTGTACCAAAACATGATGTAAGCCGATGGTCAAAGGCCTATATCTAAGGGCCAAAAACATGAAAGGAAAGAATATTCAAGACATGGCACCTTGTTAACTAGTATGGAAAGAATCGCCGCCCAAAAGAAAAGTCATCCGCTCTCACCTTACCAACCCCAGTCCACTCAAAGCACAATCAAGGAGAATCGCCCAGATATCACAAGTTGAAAAATTATCTGCCGACTAAGGAGAGGATCGTCGAGAACCACAATATCAGAAATGATCAATAACTCCATAGCTCAGAAAGGAAAGGAAAATCAAGCACCTATTACATCCATACACGGACATAATAGGTCTATCCCAACCCTTGTAAAAAGAGCAAATATGTGCTCCTTTCTCTCCTAACCATTCTACCTACATACTCTCTAAAAGCTTACTTGATTCTAGCTTTGTTTGTTACTCTCTTGTAGGTCTTATCTTTAGGCTTAAAAGATTTGGGAAAAAAGACCATCGCTCATCTGTTGGACCGGATGTCTTTGACATCATCTAAAGGTGATTCTCAATATCTGCTCACTTTTATTAATGAATTTTTGGGGAAAGTCCGAGTATGTTCTCAGAAGCATAAAAGTGAGGTATTTTTCAACTTCAAGCAATGGAAGGCTTTGATTAAGAAAGAGGGTATTCCTAAGTTTATGATTATGGCTTTGAATTTAGTCTCAAATTGAAAAGAATTTTCATCACTCTTCCATCCTAAGTTTTTAAAAGTGGGACCGATACCACTTGTCTCACATGGAAGATAAATGTGGTCCCTTGAGCACTCTAAGCCTGTAAAAGAATCCTAAGGCTTATACTTTAAAAAAGTAACAAAAGGTGAGAGTAAGGTTAGCCAAGATACATAGAGAGAAGAGGGTATTCCTAGGTTTGGAGTTTTGTGCCCTCTTTTGGGTCTCATATTTTATAAATTTATTCTCTTTGAGAAGTGAGATTCTTTGGGTGTATATAAATTTTGAGTGGGTTTGTGTGGGCCTTGAGTGTTTTGTAGCCACTCTTGCGTAATATTTTATCTTTTGCTAGTGAAATTCTTCAGGGAGGCCTCCTACCGTAGATATGGACTTCCATAAGCCGAACCATTTAAATCTTAGTGTCTCTTTTGGTGCTATATTATCTATGCTGTTTTTTTTTTTTTTTTTGTGCTGTTCCCTAAATCTCATTTTGGTGATGTTTCCTTATGAAAAAATTTAAACCTTCTAAGAAAAATTTTCAAAGAGTTAAAATTTTTATAAACAAATCTCAAAATTTTCACACAAATTTCTATACCTTTTCGCACCAACTTCAATACTTTTTCATAAAAAATAAACTATATCTTTTATCTATCTTTACTTTTTAACAAACTCTATTACTTTGTCATTAACAAATGTCATCAAATCTTCTTTTTTCTTACTTTTTAACAAAATCCAATAAAAAACATTTTACAATCAAACATTCCTAAACTTTTTCACTGACTTTTTACAAACCCCCATAAACGTTAGACTTTCAAAATTTTCTCCTAAAAACTCAAAATGCTTAAAATTTTTACTTGTCAAACAACACTGCAATAGATATATGCGCAAATAGTTAAGTAGTAGAGCATTTGCATCACTTGCATATATTATTTTTTATTTATGTTTATATTGTCTCAGTTTGGAAAGGACGGATCATTGATGATACCAATTACTTGAAATGAGAACAATGTGAGCCACAACCTATCTATAATGTAATTTTTTTTCCCAAATTCGTTTTTCATATGAAAACAAGGGACTAGTAATTTCCAGGTCATCAAGTCAAGATAATTAAGTCCCTTGCTTAGGAAAAAACAAAAGGTTCATCGAGTGAGTTTTTTATATTTGGTAATGCAACGTTGAACAAACCCAATGCTACTCTGAGAAGCGATTGAGAAAATGCTGCATTCCCTCAGGAGGAAATCCGAAAAGGGTAAAAGGCAAACTCTGCAGGCCACCTTACTACCACTTCTAGTAAACAACCGCGCCTTCCACCATCCAGGTGGTGCCACCGTCCATTGGCATGTTTGCAATAGATTTCCACAAAAAGCAAAACTTATTTCTTGCACAACAAGCCATCGCGAATATGGTTTCAGGATTTCAGCAGTTGAAGTCTTGAACAGAGCAGTAGGACCTCTATTCCTCCGCCTCTCGGAGCCGGTAATTCCGGCAATAACACCCCATTTGCAACCTCCCAACCTGAGAAGCTATATTGTCATAGTGCACACAGGGATGAAAGGAACTTAACTGATCACCTTATTCAAAGGAAAGGAAGAGGATTATTCTTTTTTCCCCTATTTTATTAAGTTTATGCATTTGGAACTACAGCTATATATTGACTTGAACCTTGAAATCATCAAACTTATGTTGTCAAGTAGTCATTAAATTTAAGCCTCCTTCACAAGCTTACGTTGCTGATCAGTTTACTTGCTTAAATGACAAGATAGTTACGTGAATGGCCTGGCCTACTAAACTCATTTTTCTTGCTTAGGTAATTAATTGCGAGTTTCAAAAGAGGAAAGCATGGTGATCTCAATCAGTTTGGACCTTCATAAGGTTCCATAAACAAAGAACAGAAAATTACACTGTAAGAGCTTTAAGTTCATCTGATTAACTGCCCAGTATATAATTAACTCAAAAGTGTAAAAGACTGGTGCATTTAATGAAAGGTCTTTCGTCAAATTAACTTATCCATTTCTGTATGTAGATTCGATGTCTCAGTTGAAGAAAACATGAGGCAACTAATGGAAATTGCTCTACTGTCAAATCAACATGTTCTGTAGTCGAAATTTTGAGATTGGAAAGGGTGTTGCCAACCCAAATCATTACTCTACACTTTCACTTGGGATTAATTCTGCCCGGACCCTGGTCTTATATGATAACTTAAATTGATGTTCCTGTACCAACACCAAATCTGCAGTCTTGCATGAAGAGGGTTGTGTCTGTTCGGCTTCTCCATTGTTGTATTTGATAAAAACTTGTTGATTTCTTATAAATTTGCAGTTTTTGAAAAGCGCATATTTTGGTGGTGCCTTCAAATATCATTTATGGAAGCAAAGACAGACACTGCATTAATTTTGAGGTGGAGTTGTTGGGAGCATAGTAAGACGTTGGCTCAGAAAGAAAATAAGAAGGAAAAGAATAGACCGACACTGCATTAAAAGAGCTGGTATGGACAGACACTAGTAATGCATGACATGCTTACATGCAAAGATATCGACAAAAATTTCCTTGGAATTTCCTACTCACGGTTGCTGAAACCCTTCTATTAAATCTCTCTTCCCTTTTAATTAATTCATGCTCCCTCAGTCTCTCTGATCTTCCCTGCACTGCATCCCTCACAAACGCACCTTTTGAGCCATGGAGTCAAATGGAATGAAGGGATTCTCAGATCAAAAGCATGCAAACTCCCTTCACCATTCCCCTTGCCTTTCTCACACCAACAAACACAATCCAATCTCAAGACTCCTGAACATGCAGCCGGATAATGTTGTTCACAACAGTCTAATATCCCTTCCAAACCCATCTCAAACTTCAGAGCCCATGCTATTTCCCTTAAGTAGATTGTTTCCCGACTCTCAAACTCATTTCCCACTCCATGAGTTCTCTCCAAACGCATCGTCTCTCAGTTATAATGACACCACTTCGGATGAAGCAAAAGAGATTGGCCAACAGAGCATCATCATCGAGAGGCGGCTGAAAAGAATGCTTTCTAACAGAGAATCTGCTCGGAGATCACGCATGCGGAAAAAGAAGCAGATTGAAGAGCTCCAATATCAGGTTCAACAGCTCCAAATTGCGAATCAGCAGCTCTTGCAAAAGCTCATCCAACTATTCGACTGCAACCAACAGATCCTCCAGGAGAATTCTCGGCTCAAGGAAAAGGTCTCTTCTCTTCAAGTACTCCTCGCCGATTTGCTAACGCCTTTGAGAAATGTGGAAGATTTCACTTGCAGTACTGAAAATCGTGCTAGAGCGGAAACTTCGACTCGATCTACCGCTGGTTAGCATCATTCGAGTACAGAAGATTGTCTAGAACATGTTATAAGAGGGACAAAATATTACTATCATTACGACATATTTGAAGGATATAATCTGGACTATTGACTTTTTTTTTTTGAATCTTTGAAAAGATGATGAAGAGGTGGCGTTTGGATCTAAATTCCGGATTGGCTTGTGAAGCTCCCCAAGCTTCATCCTGTAACCCAGTCATCGATTATGTGCTTCTTTATCACTGTTTTGACCAGGTCCTCAAAATGGGAGGTCTGGCCAGCTTGAAGGGATCAAAAACTCCATTTTAGGGGACTCGTAATATTGCAACAGAAGGAATAAAATCATTCTTTCTTGCGCTTGAAATTCGCTCCCCAAAGGGAATGAAGTCTTCTGTACCATTTTTTTTTTCCGGCAACAAGTATATAAAGTTTAGAACATCAAGTTTGCCACGAAAGCTGCTCATAACTCGAATAAATCAAGAACTCACTTGCCTCCAACCAAGCTTTGTTTTTTGCTTTTTCATAGGTTCGGCTTCGGATAATTGAGTGCAAATCTCACTTGTTATAAACAGTTTGCTATGTACACTCTAGCTGTTCATCCTGGCTGATATGCATATGTTTCCGCATGCAAATTGTTTAGATAATTGCAAAACTTTGGACATTCCTTCCACTAAGTGGGAAAGGCGAAGTTGTGTTTCTTTTCCTCCAGCAACTTCGTGGCCTGCATCATACATCTAATTCATATACAGTACCATATATGTAGGCATGGGAGTAAGGGAAACAAAGCAAATATATAATATCCTCAGGTATTCTTCACTGGGTGCTTCCCGTTGGAGATACTAGTTGGGGATTCATCTGAATAACCTGAACCACTGCTTCTATGATCTTCAAGGCCCTGCAGTGGGTCTGCATATGATCGGGTACATGGCCACCTATAAGGCCTAAAACAGATTAGCCTCTGCTACAGTGCAAGTAAATACAAGTTCAATGAAAATGCTTCGATTCCTAATACCTGCTGGACTTGATGATCTCATCATCTATTGTCATCTCCTTATCGAAGATGTCACCTGCAAAATGAAAGATAACAACAGTAATCAAACCACTGAAAATGATAAAATAACCACTAAAACGATAAAATAACCACTAAAATGATGAGCATAAGTAACTTAAATTCCACCTAGCCTATCATTCCACTCTAACCCTATATTAAGTTCATTATAACACCTTTTTTTTTTTTACGTATAGTATGGACAACCTGTAGAAATTGCAATAACAAGAAAGAAAATACCCATTCTGTCATCCAGAACAACGACCAGAGAAAAGTGGCTAGAAGGAAGATGTTTTTTTGTGCTTGAAAAATGTCAAGATACAGATGGTGCTCACTGCCCTTAAAATAAATAGGCAGTACATACTCTAAGAGGATTTATACAATCATTTGTCAAGAACAAAACATAACAGGATTCAAATGCATGTGGCAAGAGCGGGACAGAGAACGGGCAATGCATTAAATGGCTTACAAGATAATGATGATCTCACGTAGGTTCAAAATAAAATTGCCTAGGGATGGTTAAATAAAAAATAATACGAAGTAGGTCAAGATAAGCACTACACAGTTTCATCATGTTTGCCAAGGTATGCCAAATAGTTGCCAACTATTTAGCATTCAAGCTATGTACAATACAAATCTTCGAGTCCTGATAGATAATGTGCACAATATTGATAGAGAAAATAAACAACTGAAAATTGGGAAAAAGTTAAAACCAAAAACTAAAAAGCAGCATTAAGTTTGAAAGAAGTTATTACTAAAAAGTGTTTGAAACCTTCTCTTATTACATGATATGTACGTGGATTAAAGGTGACTTAAACTTATAAAGAATCTTCCTAGCAGAATCTCTTTGGCAAAACAAACATGGTCTACATCGTCTTGAACTGACATTACTGGCATATTGAGTGTAGGCATATAAGAAAACTGGCTATCAGGAAAATCACTCGTTTTTTCAGAAGTAGTCAATATCAGGAAAATCTTCTTAACATAAAATTAGAAAAAGAACTCAGAATACACAAGACCAAGTGCCAAATTTAGCTCAGATACAAATGAAATCCAAAACCAAGTTGTACAAGACCGTGTAAAGCACCAAAGATGTTCAAAACTAAGAAAAAGGATGGACATTAAAATGTTCAGAGGAGCACATTAGTAATAGAAATTATTGCTCACCCCCATAAAGAGTCTTCTTTGAGAAGTATTTTGCCATTAACCGACAAGTGTAGTCAGCTTCATATTTCTTGAACCTCTCAGCATACTCTTTGCTATCAAGATACCTAACAAAAATGAACTGGGTATATAAGCCAAAGATCAAAACATCATACTCGCTTTGTCTAAAAGTAGGTGTTATTGTTCACCATTCAGAACAGGATCCTTTTTCGGAAATTATAATATCAAAGGTATATAAGAGGATATAATTCAATTTATAATAACAGACAACATGGATATGTACGGAATTTAATATATTGGAATCTAATAGCACATCTATTTTGCTTTAAATATTTCACTCATTGGAGAATAAGGACTACCAAGAATTTCCCCTTCCTCCTTTCAGAAAAGTATAGAAAGAAAAATATGATAATCTCACTTGAAACACAAATATGTTCAATAGGATACTTCGACAAAGAAAAAGAATTTGCTATCTGGTCTGCGGATATGCTTGAGCCTAGCATCTCGATCTAAGTAATAATGAAAAGTTATAGTTAATTGCAAGTTCCAATCATCATATAGACAACTTGAATAAATTATCTATTGTACAACCCCACTTAGCAGAAGAAAGAAATGAAACCAAAACAATAGTACAGATGTCTAGAGCTTAAAGCCAGAGTTGCGATCAGCTATAAAGTTACTGTCAGTCTGCTAATATAGAATGGAGGCCATAGACCGATTTTCTTGGTAACATTTTTAGCTATGCGCCTGTGCCCAAGCATTTTTATCCACTGCAACAGAGGCAGGGCGGAAAGACAGAGAGACATTCGAAAGAAATATGCACACCAAACTGATGTCTTACAGGGCATTGGTATCCATGCCACAGACTACATTTGCATCAGCATACATATTAAAAGATACCAACAGTTTGCAGCCACCATTTATAAAACATTGCTCACTAACGCTCATGTCTATTAATTTTCAGAATTCAAATATTTAACCCGTACATTATCAGTCTTTTGCTTGATCTTACAACTTGAACTTATAAACACCTTCACTTTCATGTTTTTCCACAATGAATGACATCATACGCACAAACTCTTCTAGCTGTGTTGACATATATAAAAGGCTGTTTTTCACAATTTAGATCACACAAGCATATCATTCATATTATTACACTTCTCATTTTGTACCGAAAAGGTATTTAAGGCAGTAATCACTTAAACACATATTACCTATGCTTCTTCGGTAGTCTTCCTTTATAATCATTTGGTAGCTCATAGTGAAGGCATCGCAAAGAAGATTCAAAGTTTTCTCTATTTTGGATCTTTCAAATACACTCCTATTCAAGGAAAAATAATCAGTATCCGCCACTCCTTTTATTGTTCTTCTTCTTTTTGTTTCCAAGAAATAAAGAACTTTTCACTGAACCAATACGACCATTACAAACAAAGAGTCGGTTAAAAGGCAGATCCGTTGTTTTTTCTTCCCCGCCAAAATTTTTACATTGATTTTCTCAGCAACCAGATGGGTGTTTACGCCAAACGCCGCTGCTTAAAGTAAATTCGTTTGTTTATCCCCGCGTTTGAAGGAAGTACTCTTTCTCTGCTGGCGCAGAAGTGGGGAAAAAAATATATCATCCTAGTTTAGACACATATAACGAAGAATGAGTATGGCATCTTAAAGCTAGAAAAAGATTCATTCCAAAATTTTTTTTGTAGAAAATACGCATGCAACAAATGCGAAAGGAAAGTCGGATAGAAAAACAAATACATGTATGTTAGTAAATGGAACTAACTCGAAGTGCTCGGTCAAGTCAGGCTTTTCCTCATCCACATTAAGGGCTCCTCCATCATGCGTTGCTTCTTCAACCTTACAGATAGTTGAAACCCTAAAAGGAATCGTTACCCAGAACACATACGTATACCTTGTTGAATAAAAACAGAGAGAGAGAGAGAGAGAGAGAGAACCTGAGGCTTTTGAGAGTGAGAGGCGGTGGGGCTGGTGGCAGAGTTCTCGGAATTGGAGGCGGAGGGAGGTGACGATGGTGGAGGGGAGCTTGATGGCACGCTCGCCATGTATCAGATTTCTGAGGGGGCAGATAGAGCAAGAGAGGAGCAGTTATCACTTTCTTTTCCCTTTCGCCTATTCTAAAGGTAGCAGGCTAGCAACTGTGTTTTGTTGTAAGCTGAGGCTGATCATCGTTTTCCGTGGGATTTGACCTTTTATGGCAATGGTGAATGGTCTGTTTATTCATCTTCAATTTGCCGATGATGTTTTCATTTTTGCACGTGCGATGTTCTATCCATTCAAGATTACCCTTTTTTTTCTTTTTTTTATGTGGTCTGGCCAGTCGATTACTCCCAGTTCCTTCCGATTACACAGCTTTTCTCTTTTTAATGCTTGCCATCTTTCTAAATCTACTTCCGTGGCCAAATATTTACATGGACTTTGGAAGTAAAATTCTGTCAAAATTTTTAAATATTTAAAATTTTAAGGATCAGAATTGATGAAAAAATAAAAAGTAAAATTTTTGTAACGATGATTTAGTTTATCAAATGCCATGCGGATTTACTCCTTTCTCTTTTTCTTGATAGTCAAAATCTCAGGGTTTTAATTATATTAAAATTCGTATTTTTAGTAGGCTATTACAGCGTATTAGAACTTGGTTCTCTATGTCACTTGCCCAAGAGACAATAATTCATCATAGATTAAGGTTGTCAAATCTTTCTTTCATAATTTCAACTCAATGAAGTCAGATTTTGGAGAACTTTTTCAACCAAAGATCGAGATATGTTATTATTTGATTGACACTCTTAGACAATGTATAAAGTTGGATTCATTTGGTGTATTTCTTTTATTGTTTCCATAATTTAGGTTATGTTAAAGATAATTGTGTTGTGTTGGTTCACTTTTAAAGTTTTGATTAAAGAACTTTTTGAATTTAAAGTTTGCATGTAGCTGTTTTATATTATTTGCAATTAGATTTTAGTAGGTGAAATTTTATTTATTGTGTAACCTAATTATTTAATAAATATGTATTAAAATCTTATGCAAAATACACAAGACATACCCTAGGATAACACAAAAAATATTTTAATACTTTTTTCACAATTTCTTTTCCACCTGACTCTAATAATATTATTAAAAACTTCAACGAGTTTTCACTAATTCAAAGAGAACTTATAATAGGCTTTTGTGCATTCAAGCCTTACAAGTGTCAAGTATCACAATATTTTTAAGAAAACATTTTTGAAAGAATAACCAACATTAAAAAATAAATTTTTTTTCAGAAATATTACAATGAAGAAAATTTTATGTAAAATAATAATTTTACAGCTAAACAAACAAAGCCTAAATATAACTATTTTTGTTGTTCAAACTTGTAACTAAGATTTAGTTGAAAGTTTAAAAAGCTAGAAGTGAAGATTTTTTTTTCTTTTTTTTCAACCGAGCTACGTATGCATTAACTGTCCTAAAATGTGCCAAGTACAAATTTTCCGTCCCCAAATAAACAAACAGCGAAACAAGTGGAGCATATGTCCTAAAATAAAAAATATTAAATCACTTGACTGCAAAATGACATAAAACAATAACATAGAGGTGTGTGATTTACATTTTTCCTAATTTTTAATACAATTACCTTACCCCATAATAAAAACCGAGTTAAATTTGATCTACAACAGATCTCATGCCGAAGTCCACGGTAATGCGAGTCTGCCTGTAGACAATTATCATACAACTGAGAATTTGACAGTCAAACCTCAAATGTTTGGTTGACAGAACTAATACACTTAAGTTTTACCTATCGTTGGATCAAAGAGCTCGCTCCCTCTTCCCTGTCCACTTCTCGGAGACTGGACATTCTGAGAACACCATTTATGAGCACTGAAAAGAGTCACGTAAGATGAGTCGCAGAACCAATTCATAGATGAAGCGGGGATATCTTTCCATCCCGTATGGATATAATAATTCAAACACATGTCCGTAACTCTGTTTATGTACATACAAAAGCACAGAGAAGTCACAGAGGCAGACCAACAAAGGAAATGGAGGAAAAAAGAACAGGGAAAGGAAAACTTCACACGGCTTAACAGCCCTTAACCTTCATATTTCCAGACTTTTGTGACCCCATGAACCCGACTAAAAATAGATTTTGGGAAAGGAGACGGACAGGATGGGAGAATGGAAAACACCAATTAAGGCTAGAGGGAGCTCAGGTAATCCTTTATCAAAGCGAATATAGGATTTGCAGAAGAATTTCCCTCCAGTCTTTGAAACATAATTCCATCCATCCGGGCTTGAACTCCCTCGGAAAATGTCAACTCTTCAAGTAGCTGTTTCAGTGTTCCCTCAACACCAACTAGAGTACTACCTATGCCACTTAAGATCTGTAGCGGCGTAGTGGAGGGTCTTGAAAGCTCCACTAGAGTAACCTGGCCCCATTTCAACAAATGCGTTAGAACACATTTGTGTCAGAGACAGTGAAAGGCACAACCATACTATATTTCGCATATATACCATATAGATAATTGACAAAGGCGAATTTTGAATCCAAAATCAATGGGTGAGATAAAAATATAAGTTGGGGGTAGACTGTTGGTTTTTACAGAAGTAACAAGCAGCAGTAGATTCCATCAAAAGCAAATTCATACCTCCTCCCCCCCCCTTTTCTCTGAAAACACCAACAAATAAAAACCTCCCAAAAGAATAAAAGAAAGAAAAGAAAAGACTAGCAAATTGTAGACAAATAGAAAGGGTATAGCAACAGCCTTGTCTGCTAGAGCAACAGTTGGCATCTAGCTGCAGCCCTAAGCCATCGCCTCATGCTGCATCTCTTGAAGCTGCTCTCCCCTAGCCAAACTCTCCCTTGGGCACCCTCCATTAGACCTAGCAACAGAATAATGGGGATAATGGACAGATTTAAATACGAATTAAAAAAAAACAAAAGGAATGCCTGGAATTCTAGACAGATGGCATTGATCTGCATAAAGCTGCCTTGTCCCGAAATTGCTCATATGCATTCTGAGCAGACTTGGCAAAGAGTTCTGCTTCATCTGGTCTGTGTAAAAGTATGTAACTAGTTACTTGTAGGACCATAGGGAGAAACTCAAAACTAAAGCAATAACCTGAAGAACTGTCCACCAAAAAGTAACATTATACGCAGCATTCTAACATTTCTAGGCAGGTCACTGGACAGAAAAGTCACAAAACTGAAATGCAGAGCCAGGACTGAGATGTCTTTTTGGGAGGGGTAGGAGAGATTAATTAAAATTCGAGTAACTGACTATTTTAATATATGAGAAGCCAAAATAGAATTTGAAGTAACATCAAAAAAGAGCTTTAGTCTTATTTCTTGTTGTCAGCCTGGAAAAGCGAAAGAAAACAAAAACAGAAGGCATCTGAAAACCAAAATTGCGATTCTCTGGTATTTGAAAATCATATAGAACATTGACTCTTAGTCGTTCCATGAGAGAGGGACAGAGAGAGAACTGCCTGTACAAAATACACAAATTTCTATCTTGACATAAGAAATAAATTGACAAAATTTTGCACTCTTGCTAGACAGTCCTTGAATTTTGTTTTTGATCTAGCAACCTGCTACACACAGAAAAAAGAAAGTTGGCAACCCGGTGAGTGAAAATCAAGGAATCCCATTTATCGGAGAAGATCTAACTAGTTTCTTTTTTTAATAGTTGTTTCACTACACCTGAGGATTGCCATAGGTATTTTCAAAATATGATTTTGAGATATGGGGAAGGAATAAAGGATCATTGACTTATGCCAGCAATGCTTGTGCCCATTTCATCCATGACTTGTCAAATTCAAACCAATACAAAAAAGTACACATCTCACGAGAAGTAATGTGAACAATTAGAGCATGAAAATAATGCAGTCATTTCAGAATCATTTATGCATCATCAGCATAAAAAGTTGGCAGGACTCATTCAAGTTTAACTTTGGACATTAGATTTATCCATATGGCAGAATACTATCCTCTCATGTTTCACAAATGATACGGAAAGTAAGCACGCTACCATGCCTCAGTACCTGAAAGGTCTGTTGTCAGCTGCAAGGAGCTCAGCAAATCTTCCCCGTGATATGAGTTCCTTGTTGAAGCCAATCTTTTCATACAGTTTCCCCAGGTTAAACTTCCCTAGAAGCAAATTAATGACCCATTTGCATCAAGTTCTACGAACCAAGCAACTTAAATTTCTTCTACTTAACTGTGCTACCAATTCCATATCTCTCAGGTCCACCCTTTTTAATTTTATTTAGCATTCTTAGGCTCACCTGCAACAACACCGATGGAACCTGTCAAGGTTAGATTTTCCGAAACAATAGCCCCCGCTGCCATCGCCATATAGTACCCTCCACTTGCCGCGACATCAGACATTGATGCAATGACAGGTTTTGATGCAGCCAAAAGTCTGATTTCCCTCCACATTCTGTACACCATAAACACCAGAGGGCAATAAGTTGACTGTTGACCATAGGATGATTTCTTTCAATAATTCAATATAGAAGCCAAAGCCCTTTTGTCAAATCTTCACATCTTATTCCTCAATTTTTCTTTTAGAGAGAGACAAGAGTAAAGGGGCCCAGAGAGAGGGGGGAGGTGTTGGGTTCTCTTCAAACCCAGGTAAGAACAAGGCTGCTATCTTTGACAAAAAATGCCAATTGCCGGTAAAATAGGTTTGAAACATTAGACAGGCTCAAGAAATATAATTAACTGGAAAAAGTTTGCAATAAAGACATAAGCTGGATAAAGCAGCACAGAAACAAATTTTGAAAATCCACAAAGGTATAGTGCTTTTAAAGTATAGCATAGGGCCAGTATCACCTCACATATATCATAGTCCGAAAAATTGCTATGCTTTTGAACTGTGAACTTCACGTGGTGTGCACAAATGCCAACCTCCACTTTGGCTCATTAAATCAATCGATAGGTCAAACAAAGTAGACACAGGATTTTGCCTCCACGGTGCCTCATTAGCCATAGCCCATACATGTTTTAACGGTCACAAAGCTTCCATGGAAAGAAGCCAAATTCCAATCTTGGTTTTGGTGGCCACTGAGCAGTTCACTGCGAGTTTTGCGAGGAGCCACTTGGGCTTAGCTTGCTAGCTAAATGTAGAAACTGTGATCATGTTACTTGGGGAATAATAGATTTTGGAGTGAAGATGGGACACTTCTTTTAACAGTTTGAGAGGCCTACAGCAGGGTGATCATTGATTGCAGCTTCTCTCTATTTTGTTAGGGAAGCTTTCAGCAAATACTGGCTATGGCAGCAAACAAGGACAGGAAGATAACAAGTTATCCGGTTGGCAGTGATAAAAACTGTGTTGGTGACATCAAAATCTCTAGCATGTGAAACGACTATTCTGTGAAGCTGATATTAAACAAGCAGGTCTTCTAAGGTGGGCTTCTAAGTGGATATTTTCTAGGGTGGGCTTGCTTCTGCTTTACTTGTCTCCCATTGGAACCTTTATGGGGACTCTACAATTGTACAACATGAGGATACTTTCACTCTAAACTAAGCAAAAGGGAATATTGTATCATCAAATATTAGCCTACAAAAAAAACAAAACATAAAAAGATCCCTCGAATACAAAAAAGGTCTACATTGGTGGTTCATGTATCAATTGATTCATTTTACAAATGTACAGGTAAAATACAGCAGAACTTACAAGTCTGAAGCAAGAGCATCACCTCCAGGGCTGTCAATTCGGATGATTGCTGCCTTGTATTTTTTTGACTCTGCATAGGGAAGGGGGAGAGGAGAGAAGGAGAGGGAGAGAAAGGAGAGGAGGGGGGGGGGGCGGGGTCAAGAAACCAACATGACTAAAGAAATAATCCACGACTATGAAGAAAAAGAAAAAAAGAAAAAGCTCAAGCAAGAATGTAAAAATTGGTTTCAAATGAAGCAACTCCCAAGCAGATAAGATGTGAACCTAGTAGGCTTTTTGTTCTTATATTTCCTGTGACAATAAAAGTTGAGGAGAGACAACGTTCAGGGACTTGCCCAAGCAAAAATTACAGCTGCATTGTGTGGATGCATACGGATGTGATAATTTCTTCAAGTGAATAGAACTAATTACCCTTTGTTCTTTAGTTCCTCTTTGGTCAGCAGTCTTCTTTGGCTACTAGGCGACTTCTCATAACTTGAGTCACACTTGTTTTTTTTTTTTTTTTTAAATCATTACCTGCGACACTTTTTGTCCAGTTTACTAAGAAACTGATGATGTGGCATGACACAAGACATGTCAATATATGACCATGTGACATGTCACGTGTCTAAAAAATAAATAATAATTATAATTATAATATAAAAATTGAAAAAATAAATTAAACAAACACCATAAAATAAATAAATATACTAAAACAAATAAAACTTGTAACCAAAAATAAACAAAAACCAAAAATTAAATAAAGAAATATTAAAACTTTTTTTTTAAAGAAACTGGCAATGGGGTGGAGGGGCTCCCACAAAGCTGCCACGCTGCACTAGGAAAGGGGACTGAAAGAGAAATAAACTATATGCTTAACTCATGCCCTAGGAATCCCTAGACAAAAGGGTGTACAAGATAAAGATAACTAAGCTGACACGCCAGAGTTGGCTGCTGCACAACAGAGTGGTGCCTTCCACACCGCAAGCTAGAAGGTGGCAAGCAAATGAAGGGTGGCATTACGGGTTAAATATATATGCGCACATATATATTACCAGCCCGCTGGTTCTTATGCAAAAAGAAAAAAAAAGGTGATTATACGGTGAATAAGTCTCTCAAATAGGCTTTTTACTTGGAGGCTAAGTGAATAGCCTTCTGAATCTCACATAACATTCTTTAGGATCTTCACATTCCTTTTTACATTTTTCTTTCTCCTCCCCTTTTCCTTTTGTCTACGATGCGCTTGGCTTCAATCGAGCACTACCAAAGCTCTTCAATTGAGCACTACCAAAGCTTGCTAGATCTAGCTCAGTACCTTGCATTAGCTCTAGCTTCCGTACCTTCCTCAGTTCCACCAAAAAATGAAGGAAGCCTTTTCAGATCCTTCTAGTGCAAAACTAGCAACCGAGATGGATCCCTTCCATTGCCAGCGCGGCAGCTCCATTGGGTGGTGGCGAAGCCCCTCCCTCCCCCACCCCGTGGGTATTGGGGGAGAGAGGGGCTTCCCCACAACCCATGGATCCGCTGCGCAGGGCAGAGGAGGGATGGGCCGGCGTTGGGGGGAGGAGGGGCTACCCCCTCCACCATGCGGCTCCCAACCCCTCCCGCTGTTGCAAGTTCAATTATTTTTTAAAGTTTCGTATTTTTATTTAATTTAATTTTTTTACTTTTAATATTACAATAACATTTGTTCATTATTTATCAAGATAAGTGGCATGCCACATAACCATATATTAACACGTGACATGCCACATCATCAGTTCTGTTAGTAGACTGCACAAAAATGTGACGAAATGAGTGGATTTCAAAGTGGCCTAACCCCAAACAGTGATTTGTCAATCTTAGAAAGCCAGACAGGTTTTCCTTTTTAAAAACTCCTAAAAATCCTGATAGTGATTTTTAAATTTCCCTTTTTTTTATTTTCTATTTTTTCTGTTTTTGTCCCCCCTTCTTTTTGGCACCTTTGAATGGGCCTCATGTCTCCAAAATGTAAAGCAGGTCATAACTATATTCTGTTAAGATGATTATGAATCATGTCCTAAGGCATGGTCACATGATTCATATCTTAAGGTCCTTGCGTGTCCATAGTAGGAAAATGCATTTTTTTGCACATCCTCAGTAGTAAAAAGCATTTTTTTCCTTGTAAAGGACAGGGAGCATTATTAGATCAAGTGAGTTGGGATCATAAGAACATGTATACCTCTCACACTGCGAATCTTCTCAATGAACTGCTCTGCAACAATACCTGAATCAGGAACACTTAATGGACCTCGAACACGACTAATGCTCCCTGAAGCTCTGATCACAGCTACTTGGTCTTTACCACCGGATAAACCAAGAGTCCATTTTCTAACACCGGAGTATCTTCTGTGACAATTGTAAAAAACAAACAAAACTCTTATGAGGTAATCTTTCAAATCCGGTAACATCCAACGGATTTAATTAGTGGGACTACTGGGCCGGTCACAGATCAAGCAAAGAAAAATTAACAACAATGATTGCATGTGTGCACAAAGAAAGTTGGAAGAGCATAGATAATTGCAAGGGAAAGTTAGCTGTGAACAAAATCTTTTTTTTTTGATAAGTAGTTAGCTGTGAACAAAATCTTTATGCAACTTATGTAAATCTGAATCATCAAAATATTGGAGATATATCGTCCAAATAAAGAAGAGCAGCATAGTTTATATGGAGACCATAAAGCAAGATAGTTTGTCCACAGAGAACCTGTAGGTAAATCTAAGTCGCGAAATTGTTCAAACTTACAACATTTAAACCTAAAATCAGCATGGTGTCGACAACAGTTTTTTATATGATGTTGGATTAAGATACAGCAATCAAATGCAGTTGGAGGGACAACCTAAAAGATCAGACGTGTGAACGGAAAGTCACACAAGTATTTTTTTCTAGATGACAGAAATGAAAGCTCTAGATACAACAAAAGGAATACAAACACGTTCAGTTAAAGGATATACTGGACTAGAAACCAAAACGTGCATAATTAGAGGCCTCTAATTAAAAGTTAACTACCTGTACTCAACTGTAGGAAGCTTTTTACCCTTTGGCATTCCTAGTCTCTCCCTCAACATTGAAAGAACCTGCAACAACTATAAGTTACTAACCAGCTGACAATCATCATTTCAATTTAAGGACACAAACCAGTTCCACTCACAGTGGCCATTACAATCGCCAAATCCAAATGGCTAGCACATAATTAACTGTAATAACTGCCTCATATGTATCTTGGGAAAATTAGCAAATGTGTGTAAATTATATAAATACTATGCAGCAGAAGCTGAACCTATAACAAATCTAAAGGAGCATGCACGACCGTGATTTCAGAAAATCCTCTAAACTGGCTCTAAGTATTATACTATACCACTAAATAAAAATCTCATCTCACACACTAAATATTTCCTTACTTTCTCAATTAAGTTATTGCCATAGCAGATATTGATCCTTTCCCACAAGACATTGAGCCCTAAGTTGTAAGCAAACAGGAGCAGAATCTGTACCTCATCATCATATAATATATTTGTTATCCAGCCCTCTTCTTTCAGCCTTTCAACTTTGTAAACTCCTTCATTGATGAAGTTCTCAAGATCTTCCCTTGTCTTCCCTATGGAAAATTGGCACAAGCCTGTAAGTTTGGTTAATAATTGGAACATAGAGAAAAACATCAGATGCCAAGGCACCTTGTGCAGAAGAAACTTTATCCAGCCAATTCCCATATATGTTATCGAGCAATGCAGTCAGCATTTCACAAGTTTCTGCAGGCATTGTTTTACGTATAAGTTGATCTGCAGCACTCTTGTACTTTCCAATCTTTTGCACTTGGGGCTCAACTCCAACATTGTCCAAGACACCTGCACCAACATAATTTGCCGACCACTGTTACATATACAATTGGAGCCATTAGTTAGCCGGCTATTTTAAACAAGTGACAAATGAGAAAAAGTTGTTTAGAAAGTTTTCTTTTAAGGATTCCAGGAAATAAGCCATACATTTTATCTTAAAAGACTCCATAAGTTGCACAATGTGAGTGCATTTAACATCGGGATTACCTACAATTCCTATAAAGCACAATTTTCTCTCAAATCAAAGTTGCACGTTAACAGAAGATCACAGCGATTAAAATTCCTAAGCATGCAAAGGGCTCGTTTGATTGACAAAATCCATGTACTCTGGAGTATATTCCCTTTGTACTATAACATGTCAAACCCCAGTGTAATGCTTTTGCACAAGACCTTGCTGCTGCCGTCTGTTTATTACTTTTCAAAGGGACCCATTTCATGTTGGCGTACTCCACTTAAAAAAGTACTAGGTCCAAATAAAGTTGAAAGTCGTGCGTGTCTTGCCATGACCAACACAAGTTCCAAACAAGTTCCTGATAATCATTTGATCTTAAATACACGAGTGGCTTAGAGACTTAGTAAATTAACAATAAGAGGCTAGACTTCCAAGTTCCAATATTATTTGTCAGAGGGTTTTAAAGAGTTCTGCAATTGATAAAATTGATTTTCAGAAAACTGGCCAAGACCGCTTGAATGATAGATCTGACACTCGAAATATGTGCACAGCGGAAGAGTCTCTTACAATGATCACAGGATAGACTCTTTCAATGTGTTTTTATCCATCACGAGATAGATCGTTGGAATGGTCTAGGGTTAAATATTGTACAAGTCTTCTCCACTACTAGCTTTATCAAAATTACCAAAAAGCTATGCAAGCACTAGCAGAATCAACTTACCTCTAAAGAACGATGCTTGAACAGTCAAACCTAACAAAGAAAAATAAGCACTCGGTGGGGCGTACATCTCGTCACATGCACAGGCAAGGTAATATTCTTTCTCTCGACATGCAGGGGCATATGCCACAACAAACTTACCTACAATAAATAAAGATCAAAGTTTGTGGTCCTCAAAGTACATAGTTGCTTGGTAGATAAGAAAGAAAACTAGAAGTTGTTGATATATAAATCTGCAATCTCCTTAGGCAGGTCTCTAATAGTTAGTACATAAGGAACAAATCAATGACCTTGTGATAATAGATAGAACCACCAGAAATTTTTGAGAATCTTCATACTTCCGAGATAAATTCATGCAGATACGACTGCCATTTAAAAGAGATGGTGCATCTGACAGTTCCAAAGGAGGTATATTGCTTGTCACGTGGACACAGAAAGAAAACCGGCCCTCCTATCCTCTTCAAACACGTGCACACACATGATTTGTGCGGTTATGCACCCTTCAGGAGTTGGTAACTCATCATTTTTGCAACTACGGTAGCCAGGCATAATCCATCCCCATTCCAGAAGCCCAAGGTCAACGGTTTTATTGGACTTTATGTAGAACACATACAGGTAGTCAACTTAAAATAAATAACATTGTGACACTACCTGATTTCTTGAAATCCAATATATGCCTCCGGATTTCATCAACTTTACCCCAGCCACAACTCAAGGTTTCTATATGGAGATATATACCGGAAATACGAGGATCATATGCTGCCTTTATGAAGTTCTCACAAATTTGAGGTAGAGATAGTCCTGAAGAGAAACGGCTCCTCAGCTGCTCAGATATCTGAACATAAGAAAGAGCCGAGCAACTTCAACTTTCAAAGAATTGACACAAAAAACAGTAAAACGGGGGGGAGAAAAAACGAATTAGTAAATATAATGCTATAGGGGCAGCCGGAGATAACGGTCCGTTAAAAGAATAATAAGTGACGATCTCTTAAGGAGCTCAAATTACACAATTCTAATTATGCAACAAAAAAAGTTTTCACACATTCATCGTTGCTCACTTTCTGTTCTCCAAGATAAACTTTAATCAAGCCTTCAACTTTATCTTCCAGGCATGAGGCTTAACAACATCCCACATACGTACACACATTCCTACACAGATGGAGGTGCAAAAGTAGGAGGAAAAGAAAAACCTGGCCGCGCAGCTTCATGGTCAAGACAGCGTCCTTAGGAACGCGCTCCCAAGGGAAGGCAATCAGCATCCTGAGCTTTACATTGAACTTCTTCCACCAGCTGAACTCCTCGAACTGCAACTCACCGGTCGGATAGTCCTCACAGGGACCTCTAACACTCTCGTCACTATTAACCTTTTTCCCTTCCGGCCCGGACTCGTTCCCATCTTTCACAAGCTTTTCTTCTTGTTCCTCTTTGCTTTTGGGATCGGAATCGAAGGCGCGGACGGAGAAGTTATGGCGGGTGAATGAGGGAGCAGGAGAGGGAGGCGGAGAGAGGATTAGACAGAAGCGAAGATGGAATTGGAGAGAAGATAGGGGGGAGCCAGTGAGGTTGGGTCTGGAGAGGAATGAAGTGAGGGTTCGGCGGTGAAAGGAGGTGAAATGGGAGGTGTGGAGGAGGAGGAGCTTTGACATTTTTGCAGAGAGAAATTGGTGTCTCTCTCTCCCCTCGAAGCGAGGAATGAAGTCAGGACGGAGAGGAGCAGCTGAAGGAGGGAGAGAGTAGCCAGAAGAAAAGAAAAAGGTGAAGTTTCGTCCACGTCGTCAGGTCCGTGTCCCATCATGGCGCTTCGAACCAGCTCGGTCCACGTTCTTCGCTTCTTTTTTGTTTTCTTCGCAGTCCAAAATTTCCTCAAGCGGCGGATTCTTCCCTCTATGGCGCGCGTACGAACCAGTGGCGGTGGATTCAAAGCACCTTTTTTTTTTTTTTTTTGGTGGATTCAACACTTTTTTCTTTTTTTAAAGAAATGATTCAACGCACTTAGGAGTGTTTGTTTGTCAAAATTTTGGGTAATATTTTTAAAATTTTGAGAATTTTTATTTTATTGAGATTTATTGGAGTTTGTGAAAGGTAAAATATGTATGTGTAAAAATTAAAAATTTTAGAATGTGTTTGTTTTGTTAGAAATTTTCATGTCCTAAAATATTGAGGAAACAAACAGGACCTTGATTCTGGAAACATTGGGAAGAAAACAAAAAAGTTTCCCCCAAACATTGTAGATAAGTATAACCTATAATATTTCACTTTTCCCCGGCTCCTTGCATTATACTCTCTTTTTTTTTTCGAATATTTTTTAAGAAATTATCAAATATTTTTTTTTCAAATAATTATTACTTGTAATTCGCCATCTTTAACCACAATAATAACTGCTTTAGATCAACGAAACGGTTGATAATATTCACAGTGTCTTGAATTTTTTTAAATAGCAATTTATTAATCATCACAAGATGTTCTCTTCCAAAGAGGGAAACCGGCCAGTGTTTGCAAACTAACATGGTGTTTGTTTGTAAAATTTTGAAGTGGTTACAATTTTGAGATGTTGGAATTGGTGAAAAAAATAAAGAAAAAGATTATTTAAATGAATTTTTTATATTTATTTGTGTTGAAGTTAATAATAAAGTAAAGTGAGAGATAATTTTGTGTAGTTATTTTATTATAGTTAAAATTTTAGAAACAAACGCCGTGCAGAGTGCGGATGGGCCGGCCTCGTATAAGAATCGAGTTGCCATTTAAGTCCGGGTTAGTTGCATTGTAAACAGACGTATATAGGAGGTTCATTAAATGCACTGGATGTTGGCGGGTTGACAAAAGAGTCACTATCTGCAGAAAAAAACAAAAAGGGAGAAAAATCATTTTGAACCATTTAACTATCAATTGAATTTTAAATTACCAATCTTGATATATTGAATCTTCTAATTTCCACAATTAATCAACTTACGCTTTGAAACAAAATATGAGGGTCAAAATCATGGCACCTGACTCATTCACAATACATGTGTCATGAGTTTGATCGTTGAATCTTTTTAAAGGGCGTAAATGGATAAAAGTTGGTAATTCGTGGGCTCAAAAGTTTAGACACACATTTGAAATTGAATTAGTAATTAGAGAACTCAAAATGACTTTACCTCAAAAAACTATTTCGCAGAACAACATCCAAATGCACTCTGGTTTCCTGCTCACTATTACGAAGGTCACGAATGAGAATCACTAGGTTAAATGGGCTGATTTGGAAAAGTATCCCAACCAATTTTTTAGATAAGAATTTTAAAAGATTAAATATATTTTATACCCTCTAATTATGAGCTCTAGACATTTTGCATCCAATCTAATATTTTTTATCACATTGTACCCACTAATTATTGATTTCAGAAACTTTGCAACATTGTTAAAATTTGCTGTTAATTTGAACTGAAATTTATTTTAACTTAAAAAATTAAGATTTTACACCCATAACGTGGTCATAGCCAAAAATAATATTTTTTTTTTAAAATTTGTACACCAAAAAATCATTTTTCATCTAAATTAACCAAAAATTTTAACAAAGGATGCAAAGTATTTAAACCTGCTCCTAGCGAGCTCCTGATATGCCCTCTCTTTCTCTTCCTTAACATCTGCCGTTCTGGCCTTCTTTGTTTTGCTTCCATCGTTTCTTTCTCTTCTTATTGGATTATTTTAGCTACTTGTTGAGTACGTGTGTCACGCTATGGAAGAGATTATTGAAAAGGCTAAGCAGCTATCCTAGGGTGATATTTTTGGTTTGCTGAAGCCTAACAGAAGCAGAGCGAATATTATTTGTCGTGCATCATTGGTGGGCAGATTGGTGTCGAAGAAGGTGTATCCATTTCACATCATTCAACCGATTATTAAATCGGGTTGGAGGTTTATGTCAGGTTTGAAATAGAGGATACGGGGCTGAACAGAGTTATTTTTACTTTTGCTACAATGGATGAAAATGATAGGATACTTTTCCAAAGTCATTGGAATTTCAAAGCTTCCTATATGATCTTACAGGTGTGGGATCCCTTTCAGACCCTAGATGAAGTGGAGTTATCAGAAGTCGTTTTTTGGGTTTAGATTCATGGGCTTTCGTTGGAAATTATGGATGAGGATAATGAATGGTTTATTGGGAGAATGTTGGGGACAATATTGGAGTTGGATGATGTTGATGCTCATCAATTGTTTATTCGCCTCAAGATCAGATTTCATACTTCAAAGCCTCTTGAGCCATGTTTCTATTATTCTTGTGAGGATGGTGTTTCGATTTGGATTGGATTAAAGTATGAAAGGTTGTCATTTTTTTTTGTTTCCATTGTGGTATTCTTGATCACATAATTGGTACTTGCTACCAAAACTCACTGCATCCCCAGAATTTTGCTTTGAATGACAAAATGAGAGGAACTTTGAATTTGGGAATTGTAGGAGATCTGCGTCTAGGGGGAGTCAAAATATTAACAACTTTGAGGAGAAATGATAGTCTATGCTGACAGTCTCTAACTTGGGAGCAGTTCCGGTAGGGGAGACTGTGCAAGAATTTTTTGATAAAAGGCGAGTTGCTACATAATCTAAATGCTACAAATAACATTGATTCTGAAGGTGGACAACCCTTCTAAGGTTAGTCAGTTTAGGCCTATTAACCTTTGCAATGTTATTTATAAGCTCATCTCCAAACTTATGTCGGAACGTTTGAAAATAGTCCTCCTAAAGCTTATTTCTTCGTTTCAACTTGCTTTTATTCCAGGGTGAGTTATTCAAGATAATTATATTGTGGCGGTGAGTATGAACCATAAAAAAGGCAGCAAGGGTTGGATGGCTATCAAGGCGGATATGGAAAAAGCTTATGATAGAGTTGAATAGAATTTTGTTCTGGAAATTGTAGAGAGGGTTGGATTAGTCTTGTTTGGGCGAACTGAGTGAAACAGTGCATTTTTACATCATCCGTCTCCATTCTTATCAATGGTAGCCTATTTGGTAGATTTCAACCTTTAAGGGTCTTCGACAAGGTGATCATTTATCTCCATATTTTTTTTTATCTTGTGTTCTGAAGTGTTATCCCGTTTCTTGCCATGTGAGGAAAGTTGTGGTTGTCTTAAAGGTATTCAAATGGGACATAATGCCCCCAACATTACTCACTTACTTTTTGCAGATGATCTTCTCCTTTTTGCTAAGGCTTCCCTTCATGAGGCTAATGCTTTGAATGATTGTCTGGATAAGTATATGACTTGGTCGGGACAAAAGGTGAATAAAGAAAAATCTTCAGCGCATGTCCGTAAGAATTTTCGAGGATAGGTTATCATGCCTATTTTAGACCTTTTGCAACTGAAAAAATTACCTCCTAAGGCGAAATACCTTGGCCTCCTTGGTTATCCCTTGTGCTAGAGTAAGGGTGGTGGACGCGATTAAAGAAAAACTTTTTACAGAAAATCCCTGGTTGGAAGGCTAAGGTTCTTTCTAAGCCGAGCGTACGATGATGATCAAATTTGTTGCAAGTGCTATTCCATCATATCTCATGAGCTTTTATCCCATGCTGCAATCATGGTGCAAAGATCTTGATCGGGCGCTGAAAAATTTCTGGTGAGGCTATAAAGAGAGCAACAACGTTATCTCACTCTAAAAGCTTAGAAGTCCATTTGTCTTCCACAATGTGAAGGCGGATTGGGGTTCCGGCTGTTTTTCAAGCTCAATAAATCGCTTGTCTCCAAGCTGGCTTGGCAAATGATTACAACTAGAGATAATCCGTGGGTTCGTGTTTTGCATGGGAAGTATGTTAAAGGTAGGGATTTTTGGCATGTGGGGGTTGGAGGGTAGGTTTCGTGGATTTGGAAAAGTATCGCGCAAACCTGTCATGTGCTGAGAGAAGGGATGTGTTACCATGTGGGAACTAGGCAAGATATCTCTATTTGGAGAGACCAGTGGATTCCTTCATTGGTTGGGTTCACACCTATAGCTCGGGAGGGGGTTGATGTTTAGGCCCTGGTGACAGTCCGCTCGTTGCTGACGAATGAGGGTTGTAGTTAGAGCTCAGTTCTTGTTTGCAGGGTATTCTCTCAAGAAACAGCAGATGCCATTCTCCAACTGAGGTTAACTGACATTGGGGTAGGTGATTCTTTGTTTTAGCCATTGAAAGCTTCAGGGGAGTTCAGTGTGAAGTTTGTTCATAGAACGTTAGTGAAGCATAAAAGTCTGGTGGTTTCTCCTCTTCAGGCTTCTCATTAAAGTGATCTGTGGCAGCTCAAATTACACGATCGATTAAAACTACTTTTGTGGAATGTGGTATGGGATATGTTGTCGACAAAACTGAAGGTGGCTATTTGAATAGAAGGATGGTTGCAGTCGGAAGATGAGTTGTTGTGTGAGCTTTATGGAGAACACCCCGAATCTTTGCACCACCTCTTATTGGTTTGTCTCTTCAGTAGATTGATGTGGAATGAGTCTCCATGGCAGTTGAATATTGTGGTGTTTGGGGCTAGGTCAGTTGAAGATGTGGTTCAGATTATTCTTCACCCTCATCAATCGATTGCCATTTCATTGGAGGACCAGCATTTGTTTCAAATTTTTGTAGCAAATGCAATTGATATGGTGTGGGCTACTAAGAACCAGATTGCGCATGGAGGAAAGAGAAGTGCTATGTGGGAGATTTCTTGTCGCGTCCGTCATTTGAGTTGGGGCCATAGGGATGCATGGCGTAAGAAGCTTCAATCGACCATATTACACATTTGGCAACCTCCTCCAAATACCAAAGTCAAGGTTAACATGGACATTGCAATTCGTGGTAACTTTGCTGTCATTGCAGCCATTGGTTGTGATTTTTAGGGTACTATCCTCGGAGTAGTGGTCAAAAAAATCAAAGTGGTGGATCTGCTAGTCAGTAATGTTGATGCAGCAAAATTGGGAATGGATCTCGTTGCTGACAAAGGATTTTGTGAGGTTATATTAGAAGGTGACTCTGAGCTGGTTATCAAAGCTATTCAGGTTTGGCCATGATCATTTGAGTGACGTATTTATTCTACTGTGAATGAGATTCATGAAGTTGGCCAATGGTTCCTGTGTTGGCAGGCTGGTAATGTCTATAGAGGTGTAAATGATTTGATGCACCACCTTGCTCGTTGGGCCGCCGCTATATATAACTTAGTTGGCAATCTCCGTTGTTCTGAGCTTTTTTTGGATTTATCTTGGTTGTATACTGGTACTAACCCTCCTCAGTGTATTGTTTTTGGTGTTTGGTTTTGGAATAAAAAGAGATATTGATTAAAAACAAAAATGCAAGAAAGGACTTGAGCAATAACATCATCTGATAATAGCGACAAATCTCATCTACAAAGGTCAGAAAACATGAGATCAATGACATAATTAAAGGAAGGGTTAATTACACTTTATACCCACGAGGTTTAGGGGGTCTGACACTTTGCATCTCCTTATTTTATTTTTGAGATATTGCACCCTTTAACTTCATGGTTTCGTCGATTTGCACCCCTTAGTTAATTTCTACATCAAAACGAATGAAAATATCAATCACATGTTCTGCACATGGCTCATTTAGTCCTTTTGTCCCTGTTATTCAAAAAGGGTTAATTATATTTTGCACCCATTAGGTTTGAGAGTTTGATATTTTGCACCTTCTTCTTTTATTTTTGAAACTTTGAACCCTTCAATTTCTAGGTCCCGTTGATTTGCATCCCCAGTTAATTTCACCATCAAAATGAACTGAAATTTATAGCACGTGTAGAAAATGTTGCTTGCTTACCCATTTTGCCCCCGTTATTAAAACTGTTATGACGACAACATCCTAATTTCGTAATTGACGCATTCATAGATTTTTTACATCTCAGTGCAACACAACAACGCAAAAATCATAGACGCATGACTCAATGTTCTTTGTTTCCAATGTGAGTGTCTTGATCTGATCGTGGGCCACCAAAGTATTCAGATGTTGATTTCAACGTAGGGTAGAACTTGGGAGACCAAATTAATGAATATAGGAGAGGTTAGGGCAAGTAAAAAATAACACTTGGAATGTTTTGAGATCACAGGAAATATACAGGTGAAGATAAGAGACATCAATTACAGGATATGATTTTATTAAGGATGTTACCGTCATAGCAATTTGAATATCGAGGGCAAAATAGGCAAGCTAGCCACGTGTTCAACATGTGCTAGATATTTCTATTAATTTTGACTTGGAAATTAACCCAGGGTTGTAAATCAACGAGACCATATCTCAAAAATAAAAGAAGGGAGTGCAAAGTGTCAGACCCCCCAAACTTAGTGGATGCAAAGTTAATTAACCATTTTTGAATGTCGGGGGCAAAATAGGCAAGATAAGCACGTGATTGATGTTTTCGTTCGTTGAGGTGTCCAATGTCTCAAAAATAAAGGAAGGGTGTTCAATGTGTCAAACTCTTCAAACCTCGTGGATGTAAAGTATAATTAACTAAAAGAAATTCAATGAAGTATGAGAAAGCTGCGAGGCAGAAGAATATGAAATAGTAAGAAAGAAATCCAAGGATGGCGCCAAAGACGAATGGACAACCCAGGTTGGGGACTACAGCAAATGTCTCAGTTTTTCATTGTTATCCAATTCTTCAGCCACTAATGGTGTTTTGATTTGTTGAATCAATTCACCAGAACTTCTTGACAGCAAATCCAAATTTTAGTTATTTACCAATGTATCAATCTCCTCATTTCTTGTTTTTATTCATGCAGAACTTTTAGATGCTTCATCGTTTGCTTCCACAGAAGTATGTTGTTCTTTGGTAACAACTTTTTCTAATTTTGCTTCCTTTTCTTCTGTGTGAACCATGTTGTTTAAATATCCCAAACCAAGAATCAAGCCCCCATCATAGACGAACTCTTTATCATCGATTATAATCATACCTTTTTCTTTTTACTCTTCATCTTGTGTTTTGTGTACATTAGTCTGCCATGGACTTTATACCTCTTCATGTGTGCGGGATAATTTCAACTCTCCTTCCAATTCTTCGATTGAAGATATAAGTTCCTTTGCTATGTGAGGATCTATGTTGGTTATCCTTTGGCTCAACAATAGCACATGTTACTATTTCATCAAAGTCTATTTCTTTTTTTGAGTAAATTTCATCTCCAAAGACTTGCTAGAAAGAAGGGTACTTCAAAGCTCCACTCATCTTTGTTCTTACATACATTGTCATCTATAGTGGCAAAGGAAGTATAAAGTCCCACTCGAAATCACTATCATCCGTATCTTGATGATTGTCAGATGTTATCAAATTTCCTTCAACAGGCTCTTTCTTGAATATGCAATCTTGAGTAGAGTCTCCTCTTCGACCGTAATTATAATATTCAACATTTTGCTGCTTATAACTTTTCGCATGTTGATTTTCATAATATTGAGCTCCCCCTAAGTGTGAGCTTCTATCTTGATGAGTCAGCAACTCTTCTTCTTAAAGTTGGAGCGCCTTAAAAATTTGTGTCGACCTCTCCGACTGCTATACAATATCTCCTCCTCATTCTTTATTGAAACCCAGCTAATTGCTTTACTAAGGTTTCTTGATTGCTTAATATATAAATTCTTTAGCTCATCCAAGGAAAGTTAGTTTGGCCAACCTTGGATTGCGGTGATAAATCCACAATATTTAGATCTCAACTCGTAGATAATAATTTTTTCTCATACTTTACTCATTAATTTTTGTAAAAAGGTCTAATTCAGAAATTTCGCAACAAGAGAAGTTCATCTTAGTTAAATATTGATTAATTGTGAGCTACCATTGCGTTGTCGACATGAGCTCACTTTTTAGGAGTTAAAGCCTTATAATTTTCCCTTGAGAAATGGACTGCCAATATATCTCACACATATGCGGAAGCGGGGAAGATGGTCAAAAATAGGCCACCCAACTTGCTAACAGTACCGCTGCACAGTCGTATCCCAAGATTACAACTTTTAGTCTATAAGTGATGTTTCATTATTAGAATTAAAAATTTTCAAAAATCTCAAAATTTTCTTACAAACCCTAATATTGTTTCACACAAATTCTAACATTTTTTAATCAATAAAAAAATATCAAATCAAATATCTCATACTTTTTCACAAATTGTAATTTTTTTTTTATAAAAAAATTCCACCTAATCATCATTCTACACATTTTCACAAAAATCCTAATAAAAATCAGTCTACAGTCAAACATCTTTAAAAAATTTCACTAACTTTTTACAAACACCCATAAAATTCTCAATCTCTCAAACTTTTCTCCATTAAATTAATTTGAAATATGAAAATTTTTGCTCGTTGTTTATCACCTATATATATCTACGATCTACAATATCCCATTTCTGCTATGAATTAATTAGCATGAAATAGACTTAAGAATTTTTAAGGAATTAGCTCCTAGGGAGATTGTTCTTGGTCAACCTTACATCGCTTCATCTCCTGGTCAAGTATTGGGATGTGTTTTAAAGCTGCACTACGTACTCACAGTTGCTGGAATATTGGACCGACTAGGTACGACCAGGAAGCTGTATTGTGGTTGCTTAAAAAAGAACTGAAGAAAAGAGAATTAGGATGGGAATATAATCATGAATGCATGCATAGAATCGGCGCAGTAACCAAAGCACATATATAACGTGTTACACAGTAGCACGCAATGCCAGCCGGCAGCACGAAACTTTCCCGACTGAGTGACTCATGTTATGCAGAAATGTCAAAAGTTTACGCTAGTGAGATCACTAAAATCATTCCCCTCATGAGTCTAGGGCAATGTGCCCCTGAGATTCACCGAGTATATATGTCGCTTTGAATACATTTGGCCATCCTGGGGGCCGGGGTTGCACATACACCAACTCTGAGAGTAGATTTTGTTCAAAAATAGAGCTAATATTAATGAATCTTTCTCCTTTTCCAAACAAGAATAACTCAAAGACAGATAAGTTTACTGAAACCTCAATATCTTACACTGGATGTATGGGGAATGCCGTTAGGTGCATATATATCCTTTTCTCCTTAATCAGAACAATATTCCATATATATATATATGGCTGTATATTGACATATGCAGTATTGTCCGTTACCTAAATAAGGACACATTTGATCCGTTCAGACAAAACGAAATACCCATGGACGATTCAGAGTTGATATTCCTAGCATACATGTAGCAATTCATTAGCTAATTAAGCCTAAAGTTCTGCCCAAAAACTGTCTCCTACTTCAAACCTTAATACTTGGAAGGAATATGTATGGGCATTTTGAGAGGCTGAAGCTCTTATGTTGTCTCTCCACAGTATATTGAAATAAGAACAAGTTGCAGGCTGTATCGGAGTGTCATCTAGCCCACACATATGACATATCACACCTGTTGTGTCTGCCAGGACATGCACCTAATTTTCCCAACCACATGCGCAAATACGCTGCGCATATGACTACAGTGAGGCTCATGTAGTGTTCTCTAACAAAATATGTGGATCTGTGTATGCGTGCGTGAAGATATCGATCAGACCCATATCGAAGGCTATATAGACAAGTATTATGCTTACAGATGCATACACGCTGCTGCGGCTCTCTGGCACACATTTTAGTTCTTGATTCAACTCTTACCGAAGAAGTTTTGAAATATAAAACAAGCTAACTACTTGTAGCCGATTTCTCTTGTCTAAGGCACTTTTCAGCCCATGTCACTGACCTACAGAACAATCTCAAGAAGTCGAAAACAGTTATTTTCCTTTTCCCCTCCACATATTTTTCCTTACCTTGGAACCACTCTGCCCTGGAGCCGTTGTTTTGTCTGCCTCGAACACCTTCTCTTCTTTTTCTTTCTTTATCCTTTGAGGCGCTCTCTGGTTCTCCTTGTCCTTCTGTTGTTTGTTGGCTTTCCCGCCTAGGCGATACTTGTTATCATTCTCTTCCCCATCGTACCCGAAATCTGCGGGGCCATGACCATACTTTCCGCTCCCACATGGATGTCCTTGATGACTTGGGCCAGAAGAAGCATCAGAAGCCATGGAATCGTCGCTATCCTCGTCGCGATTAGCCTCATTTTTGTCATCATCGTCATCGTCATCGTCATCACTACCAGCATCATTCCCATCAGCAGCACTGTGCCGGTTCTCATCACTGTCATCATCATCGTACGTGGGAGAGCCAATATACATGGTCCATCCAGACTCACTGCTATGACATTCTTCTGTACCTCCCAACATCTGGGAAGACTCCATTGCTAGAAGAAAGGAAGAAGAAGAAACTGGAGAATAACACCCACGTATAACAGAATTAGAGTTATTAAATTGAAAGCTACGGTACTACGGAGCTGTGTTTATATTCCTGAGAAAATCACTAATGCGTTTATCTCTCTGAGGCAAACAGCTCTCCCCACAAGAACAGATATCTCACATTGCAAAAGCTAAAAACAAAACCACGGTCTATTTAATAGTCAGGATAACTCCCACCACACCACCTGGAAATCTAAATAACCATAAATTCTCTGATATCACTGAGCAGAAGACAGCTAGAAGCTGTCATTGAAAGTAAAATCCACCTTTCAGAAGGCAGAAATAACAAAGTTCCTTGAATTTGAAAGGACATGGGGTTGTTCACTTGGTCATCGGGTTTTATAGAAGATGCAATCATCTTTACTGCTCTGCACCGGTCATAAATAAAAGGGGATCATTAAATGCAGGGACAGATCGGCCCAGCTTACAAAACTAAAGAGAGTAGAAGACCCATGTGTGGTTCTTTTGGGAACAGGGAAAAAAATAGCATGTTTTTAAACCAGACACAAAATGACCTCTTTAGCTGTTTTAGGTTTCACATCTTTAATTTTCAGTGCTGTCGCCCAAAATGAGTAGGCCCTTTTACCTGTGATAAAATCCATGGAAGCCAACTAGAGTCTTAGATGCATGAGAGAGACTTTTCAAATATCTGTCTGCTTCTGCTTTTCTGTCGTCCAATTTGCTGGTGCCTGTTCCCTGTGAAAGCAGTATCGTGTCTTTTGTGTTATTCGGGACGTAAGAGCAAGGATTATTTCAAACAATCTGCAATCTAGCTTATAATTAACTGTAAACGACACTGTAGTTCTAGCAGTACAACACAGTGCTTCTAATTTATGATGAGGACTTGCCGATTTCAATGGCCCAATATTTTTTTTTTTAAAGAAGGCTTTCTGAGTGAAATAATGTGATCGGACATTTAACTTCCAGAATTGAACTTGTGAAGTGACCTTCTTCTTTACTATTTGAACAGAAAAGATACAGATCATGAGCACACGATCCTGCGCATCTCGTAGTACGGATCTACTTTTAGGCTTTAGCCCTTCCTCAGGACTTCAATGCTTTTCTTATGCTGTAAAGATTTCAAGCTTCTGTTTAGACTCGTAAGAATATTATGCGTGTTCTCCCAGATCATTGAGGTATAATTCTAGAAAATAAACCTTAATGTATGTTTCTTATGAGGTTATTTGATGTTCCAAATCTAAATTACTTTTAGTATTTGATGTCCCAAACCTTAGCTTTTGTTGGGGATGCGTACCTCCAAGTATTAACTGAAATGAGAGGTTTCATTTCAGTACTAATTGTACGGGAAAAGGTCAACAGCAACTGAAAGGAAAATGAAACAGGGCTTTATGCACTTTCAATGTCCTGGCCGTAAATGACTATTAATCTTCTACTGTTGATTTAAGGGCAAGAACTTCAATGCTTTTCTCATGGTGTGAAGCTTTCATGAATTCAGCTCGGCCACCTATTGGTCACGGAATTAGCAAATTAAATTTTCGAGCAAGGAATTTAATTTCTAACCTACCTTGATTAGCAAGTAACTATGTTATTCATGTATTTGATTAAAGTACGAATCTCTAACAAATTAGCTAGAAATTAAAGTGCACGACAACTTTTAAAGTGTTTAGAATTTACCTATGTAGTGGTACGGTAGAACACATCGGTGGTTAGTCTTGGATCTAACATTCCTTTTGTTATATCGAACAATAAATCCTTAAAGGCTTTTGGTTAAGGAGCGTGTTCCTCCAATTATATGACCAGTTCTACTTCTCCAACACTTTTGAAAACCCCGGGCAAAACCCAGTTTAAATTGGCAGAGGGATTTAGATAAATCCAAGAGATGATTTTCTTTCAGAATTATTAATTAGGGCAGTCCGCAAAGTTGGACTTAAACAAGGTGCTTTGCAAGTGGGAAAACCGGCCTAAATCCACGCGGTGGCATGTTTTTGGCTGTTGCTGATCACTTTTTGTTCGACTTTCCCGGACTTATTATGGTAGTACCAGACAGGGTAAGGCCCCATGCGTTTATTCTTGCTGCCTATCTTTTCTGTGAGGTGTACATCCTGCCTCGCTGCTCGCTGTAGGCTCCATGTGATGTGAGTATTGAGTTAGGTTCCCCCCCTTTTTTTTGGGGTGGGCTAAGGTGGGGGCCGGTTTTGAAACAAGACAATATGTGAAAGATGGAGGACATCTGATTCCTCCATCATTTTCACCCTTCTACAATTCTACTACCACTCTTGGCATTAAAAATGTGTTCTTTTGATTCCCGTGCAAATTAACACATTTAGATAAGAAGAGAACGTTTCGATCAGGTACAGCAATATATGTATTGTCAGATTATCCGCCTTAATATATATATATACAGATATCAATCATTACTGATATTTTGGCTACAATGATTACATTACATAGGTGCCATTGATAAAGTTTCTGTAAAGATCAGAACCTATTTCTCTAGAAAATTCTGGACAGCCAAGAGAGTTCGGGAAACAATAAAAGTCTGGGGAGAAGTGGAAAAATCCGGCAAAGAAAGAACTCTCTAGATAAGCTACACCGACTTAAAAGAAAAGAAGGAAAATGTTTTGCCACCGAACTATTTTACCTATAAATAGGAATCAAGTGCTTGAGTGTAAAAGTGTAGAAAAAGTGCATTGAAAAGGTGTGTGACCCAAAGTGCCAATTTTGTCACTAATGATTTTAGGTGATAAAACTGAGTTCTCACCCGATTTATTACTTAAAACCTGTCAACAAAAGTTATAGGTGATAATTTTTTTGTTTTGTCATGTAAAACCGTTCGGACGACATATAATCCGTTCGAACGGTTTTTATGTTGGAACGGCATATAACTTGTTTAAATGGATTTTTGTGTTTGAACGGAGTATAACCCGTTCAAATAAGTTTCTATCTTTTCTGACAAATTTGTAATTTCATCACAAAAAACCCATTCGCATGGCATATAACCCGTTCAAATGAGTTTTTATCTTTCCTGACAAATTTGTAATTTCATCACAAAAAACCCATTCGAACGGCATATAACCCGATCGAATGGGTATTCTTAATTTATGACCTTTTGTCACAAAATTTAAAATTTGTCGGTTATTTTTTTGTGACGAATTTTTTTGTTATCGCTAAAGACCATTTTTTGTGACATATTTTATTTGTCATTACGAAATGGTGACATTTTGCCACACATTTTTTTAGTCACAAATTTTCTCAATAATTATTTTATCCATTTGAAATTACTTTTCTGAAGTTCAAGAAATGTTTTAATTTTATTTTAAATAATGTACTCCAAGTTCAATAAGATAATAAGTAAAGATTCCAATATTAACAAAAGGAAATAAAATATATTAAATAAACATTATTCAAAATACAACAAAACAAAACATTGCTACATGCCTATTGTTCAATTAAAAATAAAAAAATAAATTGTTCCTGATCTAAATCCCTTCAATGGGTGAAATTGGGTCATTTCCTATATTGCTCCATATTCTTTGCCATATGCTCCACTATTGCTCAATCACATATTTTGATCCTGAAATTCAATTATAAAACACAAAAATGTTACAAACAAACAACATATTACAGAAAAATGAAACAATAGAAAATAGTAAGAAAATACAAGAGAAAATAACAAATTAAAAGGGACAACAGTTTCTCAAAACAAATAAGATCTCTTACGCATTAGAAGTTGAGAAGAACGAATGGCCCCCGGATGACTACTTTTATTGGCATAAGCACAAGCTCCTAACGTCCATGACAGAGAATGGAACGAATACTTAGAATGTTTAGAAAATGTAGCTCCTATTAAGCAGGCCATTTGTAGAGACAACATAGTTAACTGCGCATGAGTTATTAGCAACATATACTACTCTGCATAACCTTTTATCAAAGAACAAGACGAGGAAAAAAGAAGTCATTCCTAGCAACTAGGCTGCTCAACAGATGTCTCTACCTTAACAGGCAAGATACTTTCATAAGGAATCAACTTGGACAATTTTAAGAATCAAAATGGGAAGGATTATGAGCATTGTTACTTAACAAACAAAGCAGAACATGGCAACATAAGGCTTGCATAACAAAAATAAGAAGCAAAAGAGTTACGCTTAGTGACTCATTTTCCTTTTCAAAGTTCTAATAAGTTAATAAAAGGGCCAGTTTGAAGATTTTACTAAGTTTCACATTAAATATGATACAATAATTTTGACCATTAGAAAAATATGTCATATACTGAGAGCACTTATTCTCATAATTTAAGGAAGGTCCGGTCGATATTCAAGTTTTGGATAAAAAACAAAGCTCATGCCCCGAGACCATTTCAATGCGATGTATGTAAGTTGTCTGGTCAGGTACGATAGGAACAATGCCAAGACAAAAACATCTAAGCAAATTTTGAAAACCAAAAGCCACAGATCATCGGGACAAACACTAAAGATTATGGAATCACAAATAATCAACTTACAAAAGCAATCCTCTAAAAATGGATGTTAACTTGCATAAGGAACTGATACTTCTAGTCTAGCTGACCATTACAAAGCATGTCGTGTGCATTTAAAGAGGCTGCAGAAATCAAAAGAACTGAAGAGAATATATTCACAGAGAACTTTGAAGTGTAAGGCCAGACATTCTAATAATGATGCAAATCATAGTATCAGCAGCTCATGTAAAGCAGGCTGTCAATGGCTCCATCAACTCCAAAATTGAGTTCCTTACAATTCCATCAGGTTCAGGTTCAGGTTCGGATTCTACCTTATATAATTGGGTTATCGTAATTGGATCCTATCCGATCCAAATCAGGTCCAAACTGTTGACAGCCTTGATATCAAGTTACATGCTTTGGTCAATAAATCATACAGACAAGTATTTAAGTGAATTCATTTACTAAAGAACTTCAGATGCTTTCCTATACATTCTAATTCCTCCAATCACAACTGGTAGTCTGATGCACAGTAGTATATCTCAACAGTGGCTAATGCATTTTCTAAATAATCTAATTTTGGAACTAAAACAAATTAGATTCGAAAGATGAATGCAGCAAGCAAATTATGCAGAGAAATATTTCAGCTACGCACTCATTCATAAGCTCCTCAGTATCCAGGAACAACCAAGATATCTACTTCCTTCGAAAGAAAATATTTCATGGGCTTGAATACAGGTAAACCAAACAGAACATGAAATATAATTCAATGGAAAGCAAAACTTGCGAGCAACAAAAAAGGTCACTACAAAAAACTGCAATGAATCTACAACACATTTCGTTGCTGCGTATCTTGCGGTGGCACTACAAAAAAAAAAAAAAAAAGGTTTATAGTAGTGGTCTTTTTAGCGGCAGTTGCCAAAAACGCCGCTAAAGGGTCTTTTTAGCGGTGTTTTAAAAAAAAGCTGCTAAATGAGGTCTATAGCGGTGGTCTTTTTAGCGGCACTTTTTACAAAATGCCGCTACACGTTTTACCTATAGCAGCGGTTTTTATAGCCGCGGTCAGTGACCGCCGCTATATACCCCCTTTTAGTGGTGGTCTTCGTAGCGGCATTTTTTTTTTAGCAGCGTTTTTGAAAAAAAACGCTGTTATAGGTATAAATGCAAAAAAAAAAAAAAAAAAAAAAGAAGTTTATTTAATGTTAATAATTATTTTATATATTATTTTATTCCTTTTAATATATAATTTTATTTTGTCATGTATTTGAAAAATTTTATTTTAAGGGACCTACTTAATAAAATATGGAATTAGAAGTAGTGTTGTGAAAATTGAAGTTACTATATGATATATTTTAAATTATACCTATGGTTGTTATGGTAATTGCATATTTATTGACTAAATCTAAGTAATTTAGAAAACATCTATTATCATACTTATAATGAGTATATATTTTTTGAAATTAGTTTATACAATTAAAGTACATAACTTAATATATAATCTTAGAGGCTATGATTTAGTTTATGCATATTTATATAAGTTATACATATGTACTTGTTACATAAGCAATGCATATGTACCTTTTAAATTTTGAAAATTAACACTAATTTTATTTAATTATTTTCTTATCTGGCATTAGTTTGACACGTTAGTGCTCATGTAGCTCTATAATTTTACTTCACCTCAATAAAAGAACAGTATATAAATCAACATAAAATAAACAAAATATAAAAGAAAAGAAAACAAATCAAAACGGTGAATTTCAAAATGGCGGTAAAAATTGAAGCTGAAATTCATTTCTCGCGCGCCCCCTCTTCCTCTTTTATTTTCCGATCGAAGTCCCTCCCTCTTCCTCTTCATCGAATGCTCTCCCTAGGAATCTCTCAGTTTCTCTTGCTCCCGTCGATCCCCCCTCCCATTTCCTTATCTCTCCGTCTCTCTTTCTCCCTTGCTTTTTGCTCAGAGACTCGTATTCATCGCCCCTGCAACTGGTATTCTTCTTCTTCTTCTTCTGGATACGGTTCTTTCGTTTTGGAGTTTATTTGTCTCATAAGCCCTAATTTCCTATTGAATTTTGTGCGATTTGTATTGTAAGAAATCCGAAGACCAAATTACCCAGATAATTCCTCGCTGCTTTTGGGTTTGCGTCTCAGGCAGATTAGGAATTTACCAGTAATTTTTTTGTTTGAAAAATTAAATTTACAAGTACCGATTTGTATTGTGCTTAAAGTTTTTTTTTGCGTCTCCATTACAAAAACACTGAAAACTCAAAACCCTAGTACACCGTAATTCCTATTCTTTGAGAAAAGAGGCAGAGCTTGCCGCCCTCGACTCGAGCTCCACACCTCCCTCCTCCCAGCGCCAAGGTCCCACTCTCACTCGACGCTCTCTCTTTTAGCGTTCTCGATAGCTTCTTGATTAAGGGTAATCAGTTTTTGTTCATTTATTGCGATTGCCGTGAGACGGAGGCGCGGAAGGCGGGCGTGGCAATCGGGGGCTGGGATGAATGCTGAGGGTTCGAGGTTGGGAGTATCGGTGCAGAGGCCATCGGAGGTGTTGATTTGGTGCTCGAGGGTTGCGCGTGAGATACACTCCCTTTGAATTAGGAGAGACCGAGAAACAGGGCTTGTGTTTGGGGACGGAATCACAGAATGTAGCTGTGGGGTTGAAAAGTGGTGACAGACGGGGGTTATTGGCTGGGTCGCGGAACATGACTCCCATGTGCATGTGAACCTGAGACGCTTTTATGTTTATTGATTTTTCATCTCCCGTATATTGATTTTTTCCAAACCTTTTTTGTCAAGCCTATGTTTAATATTGATGAATCATGTATGCTATTATCAATATTTGTTCATGAACTCCTATTTTACAGGATTATTATACTGTTTTTATAATAGCATCTTAATTCGAGATAGCAAATAATAACCAGACCATTTTTCTCGGTTAGTCCTTCTCCCTCTCCGACTCTTTTTACTCCAAATAGAAATATGACCTGGCTAGGTGTTGGGTTGTAAGTTGTCTTATGGCATAGAACAAGAATATGGCCTTCATCCACTTGTATTTGATTTTTGCTTTCATAAAATAAATAATTTTATGGTAATAATTTTGCAGGTCTTGTTATTATGGATTAGCAGGAACTCATTCACAAGATAGTCATTCCCCTTTTTGGTTTATGTAAATTCCATTCTTTTTGGTTTATGTAAATATAGGAAAACAATTTCTGCCCTGGGGGTCATCATTTGATTCTGCAATTTTTTCAGTTGTTATATGGCCTCAAGGATGCTAGTCAGTACTCTGGCATTGGTGTTTGTCAATAGCTATAATGTGTTATTGATGCAGGCGCTTGGTGGAAAAACTGAAAGCAGCGGATTAGGTGATGTGTTTGATTCACATACTAGGCACTTAACTGTTCCTCATTGCACGTTCCTTCGGCATTGGGAACGATTGATTAACTTAGAAGCTAAAGAGATAGAGGTGCATTTTTTGAAGCCATTACATGTATTGATATTTCTACTCAACTCCCAAAATATATTGGATAATTACTTGATATGCTTTTTCTATTTTTTTCACAGCTTGCAAGAGATACCCTGCGTATTGCCTTTTCTCCAACAAATACTATGGACTGCACCCTTAGAAGTAGAGACTATGTGGTACATTTATTTTCATGTATTACTTTTTGTTTTTGTCAATGATGTAATTTATTTTCATGTATTACTTGATATGCTTTTTATGAATTTTTGAGTGCCTCTAAAATGCCTCTATGTATTCTATATCTCTCTCTGTTGCATCTGTTTAAGTTATTGACATATTGTTCATTTTTTCTTATCTTGTTTTGCCTTTTCAATGGCAGAGTTATCACTTGGTGAAGATGGTGCTGGTGTTGATGGTTTACTAAGCTGCTTTTGCTAATGCTAGGATTAAAATTATTTTTATTTTATGTTAGAAACTTGTATAGATTCTTGTGTTGAAAGATTTGGTTATTTAATAAATGATGAATTACAGAAAACGATGCTAAAAAACTCAAAAATGTGTTTCAGGTCTTTAGCGGCAGTTGTGACCGCGCTAAGTGACCGTCGCTATAAGTTAAGATTTTCATCAGCGATCTTGAAAACCGCTCCTAAAACTTATCTCGACGGACATATAGCAATGGTCGCGATCGTTGCTATAGGTCTTTTTGGCCTATTGTAGTATTTTTTTGGCCTATAGCAGTGGTCGCCGATCGCTACTATAGGCCTGTTTTTTGTAGTGTGTAGGCCAGAACAATGAAGAGATCTGTAGGCCAGCAATCCACCTTTCACATGAAGCAGCAATAGAAGAAAATTATCCTTTCTACTCACAAAACTTATTTGTAGCCGGAGGAGCCGTAACCATAACCGAAAGCTGCTACAAATCAAGAATCAAAATATCGTAATTCAACATTCTGCCTCAATGTTTCCTGAGATCCATTAGCAACCAAGAATTGGGCCCATAAAAATAAGGAAAAGAAATATTTCCAGAAATAGATTTCAAAATATCCTACCGTCCCTTCTTGTGATGAATCTCGGCCAATGCTATTAGCCCCATCAGAGTAATCTTGAATAATTGAGTAACAAAATCCCTAAATTATTGGCCAGAATGAACCCTAACAGAACACAAAATTGAAATGTTAGTAAAAGGAAGAATTAAATTGTAAAAAATAAGCACAAAGGAGAGAAATGGTGAAGTAAAAGAGAAGAAAGCGGTTTTGTTGTTCAAGTCTCGACCGAAGAGGGAATTGAAGAGCGAGGCTCTGTGGATTGGAGAAATATCCATGGAGCTGTTGACGAGAGGCAGAGAGAGGATCTGAGAGTGATAGTGGGGCTCTAGAAAGATGGAGAGAGAGTAGGGATGAGAGAGAGAAGCAGTAGAGGAGATGGATGAGATAGATAGCAACGAGTAGAGAGATAAACTGGGAGCGTGAGTGAAGGGGAGAGAATTTCGAGGGGAGGTCATGTGATACTGAAGAGTTACACTTATGGCAGAATGTTCAAATGTTATTTTAACATGCGAACGCTTGTTTTGGTGATATAAGTTAATTTTGACACCAAATTAAATAGTTCGAACTTGATAATTCAAGTGTGGACGGTTTTTTGTTTTTGTGACAAATAATATCTGTCAGGTTTTTGTGATTGAATTCAAGTTTGTCACCCAATTAAAGCGTGAGAATGCATTTAGAGGCGTTAGAACGGTTTTATTAGACTTTACTTAATTTTAGTGACGAATTTGCTAATTTTGGTACTGAAAGGTTACTTTTAATGACAAATTTTAATTTGTCATCCAAAAAATTGTCACAAAAAATGACATTTCTTGTAGTGCGTGTAGTAGAAAGTGAAGTGAAAGTGTGTGTTAGTGTGAGTGACGTGAAGGCTAGAAAAGTGTAAAAAAAAAAGTGCAGTGTGTTTTTGTGAAGCTTGTGTGGGTCTCTTCTTATCTTGTCTTATTTGTAAAAGTTTTGTTTCACTTCTATAAAAAAGCCAAGAAACCTTATTGGTTCAGTTCGTCCAATCGTTTCAAATTGATCATACTTTTAGGTGGAATTATGATACGTTCATTGAGTAATTTCGAAGACTTTCTTACAAAACGAATCCTAATTCTGATGTTGGACTTGTACGTTTACGATTCCTCCTGATAAAAAAATTACCAAATAATAGGCTTTTCATTAAAGCACAAGGGTCTTTAATTTCCAATTACTATACTAATTAAGTCGAAACTGCTGGGCTCGCTCCTACTCTTCTTGTATCTTTTAATCCACTTTGGTTCAGCAGAATTGTAATTAGAGATGAAATTAAGATTTATGCTTATTATAGAATATAATTTAAATAATAAAATCTATTTGTTCCTATTATGTTAACACTCACAAAATATCATTGAATGGACCTAGTATCCTCTATGATAAATATTGCCTACAGTACAAAAGAAAAAGAAAAAGAAAAAGAAAAAACAGAAGATAACAGATGTATTGTAGTAATGTCATTGCAATTGGCCATCGACTATTAAAATTCCAATTAAACAGAAAGATTGCAACAATAGAAGTCTTGCATATGGTCTATAGTCTCGTAGCTAATAACTCCTGAAAAATGAAGACACAGGATACTGATTAAGGTCATATATATATATATATAGTTACTAATTCTTTGGTACTCCATTAGTTTGCCATCATCAGATCGGCACAACCAGATAGGCACTACAGGATCCGGGTTTCTTAATATATATATTTTAAATTAGAACCATATTGGTGTTGCCTCCTTAGCTAATTACAAATCAAGAGGTTCAATACCCAGTTACAACCAATTCAAGTCAGAATAATGCTAAAAAACACGGGTATTGCCTCCTAAACTAATAAGGGAGGCGACTCAACGAGCTAAATGGCATGCGGTCATATTGGCACCTCAATAGTAGTGCTTCGCCTTCCCTTGTTTTGAAATTTCATGGCATCCTAAAGATTTCAGCAACATGTCCATGGGCCTTCCTAATAGGGTCTCCGGCCTAGGCCCCTAAGCAATGCCTAATCCCCTTATAAATGCAACCTTGTGAGTACACGCGGCAAGCACACGCCTCAAAGACAATGCTCGATTGGCTGTCCCATTGAGGTACTCTTCTGATACTCGAGCTATATTTTTGGTATTTTGAATAAATAAAAGAGAAATTAAAAGAAAGATTGATGGTCGAGAAGGTGGAGGAATAGAACCACACGCTTAGGCTAGGTTGGGCTTACACCCGAAACTAGCCAGACAATGAGGCTTTGTAAGCCTTTTCCTGTGGAGTTTACACTTCAGCATAGGCAAGTACTTACACATAAGCAAGCCTAAGCCACCCAAGATAAGCTTAGACCCGATAGGCGGAACCTTGGTAAGAGAAGAACAAAGCTTGAGAGAACCACACTTGACCTAAGTGCTGAAACAACTTACCAATGAACCCAAATCATTGTCAAGAGGTTGGTTAAGTAACGAGAGACCCATGCCCGCCACAAGTAACCTTTCACTCTTCAATGACCTACGGCTACCTTGTCAAGGGAAAGATCAAGCAACGAGAGATCCACGCACGCCACAAATACTCTTTCCCAAGCCAATGCACCTCTAGGGGAGGGACTACCACTTGCCCCTAGTTTCTCTAACAAGGCAGAACCACGGCCAAGTTAGAGTCTAATATGAAAGAACCACGTCCAAGTTAGAGTCTAATATGAAAGAACCACGTCCATGCTAGCCCAAGGTTGGTGATGGGGGGTTACCCGCACCGATAAAAAGGGCACTAAGGCCAAAAGCTCCTACGGAGACTCTTCTTTGAATATATTTGATTATATGCCTTACAATGGTGCCATGGAGGGGTATATATAGTACCTCTATGGGCTTGGGCGGCAAGGCCTTTCCTTATAGAGGAGATGTTTGTTCCCTATTCAAATCATATCTCCTTAAATCAAGCAAGAGCCAAAAGGAAAGATCTTGAAAGGATCTTCCTTGGTTGCCAAAACTTGTCTAATTAGGAGCCAATCAATCAAAGATAGATTTGCCCCTAATTGACTCTAATGTGGCCAGCCATATGCTTTCATATGGGGTGCAAATGCCAAATGCCACATAAGCACAATCTCCTAATATCAATCAAGGATTAATCTTCCCAAAATAGGACCAAGCTTGTTTACTTAATTGACTCAAACCAGCATGGCAAGTTATTGACTACAAAGCAATTAAACATAACAACCATAATTTGGGACCTCGGCCATATAGGGATGGGCTACCCTAAATGGTTCTTCATTGCCGCCCATGGTGGTTGCCGCAGCCATGCTCCGCCGTTGCCATTGCTGCTCCACCACCTTGTGGGGTGGTGATGTCGATCGACTCATTGTGGCTTCTCGGATCCTTTGGAATCAACCTCCCATGTGCTCCACCGCCTTTGGTGGTCTTATGATAATGCTACCAATATGCACCTCTTGGTCTTGGGAACCTCCCCGAATCAACTCCTCATGTGCGTGTGTTGGCACTGCCGTGGCCACCGGCCATGTGGTGGTGCCATCAATGTGCTCTGCCAACTATCTTGAGTTTCCTAACATCAACCCTTTGTAGGCCCATCCTATGTCATGTTGCCGCTCATTGTCTTAGTTGGAGGCATTGGCCTTGCCAAGTTGCCTCTAGGCGCACCATGAGCAAGCCTCTTGGCCTTTAAGGCCTTGCCAAGCATGCTTACAAGTCTTGTTGCATTAGGGTCTCTAGGTGGGTTCCTGTCACTTCCATTCCTGCGCTTTGGGTAGCTATTAAGTGTATTGATAATGGTTTCTGAATCACCTTCCAAAATAATGTTTACATACTCCTTCCTCGCCAATTCCACTCCTCTTCTTACTGCCTCTGCTCTCCTTCCAGTGGGGTAGTTGCTTCAATCTTCTCGAAATCAGAATATAAAAGTTCGCTTATATCATTTACGACCACCATAGATGTAACTGCAAAATTCTCCCTTATGGCCACATGAATATTGATCTTAACTGCTTAGGGTGGCTGCCACGTTTGCAATTTGGCAGTAGATATCCTGGATTTCCAAGCCTCCCAATGATCTGCATTCACCATGATCTGCACTTTCTTTGATACCTCTAGGATTTTGTTGACTAGCGTGACTCATAAAGATGTTATGCAGTTTTATTTGTTGCTATTCTTTAGAATTATGACTATTTCTTTATGCTATTTTTTAGGCACTTAGCCGTTAGTAGATTTTTCTGCAATTCAATTTCTATTATGTTGTATAAATAAATAGTTTGTTCCTCAATAAAAACAATGTCTTATGCAGTCTCTAAATTAGCTTCTCTGATCCTTAGTCTTTAATCTTCTAAATATCCAACAAATTGGTATTAGAGCAATAGTCTTGAGGGACCTGTGAGATTGAGAGAGCTCAAACACAATTCCTAAACACTTATCACCTATCACTCCTAAAAACAAAAACACAAAAACCTATTCATAATGGATTCAGAAAATTCATTCACTTCCATTGCACCTCCGGTGTTTGATGGAACAAATTATCAGGTGTGGGCTGTTAGAATCGAAGCCTATCTTGATGCTAATGATCTATGGAAAGCTGCTGAACAAGAATATGAAGTGCCACCCCTGCTAGACAATCCATCTCTTGCACAAAAAAAAATCAAAAGGAGAGGAAGCAAAGAAAATCAAAAGCCAGAGCAACCTTGTTTGCATCAGTCTCATCCACCATTTTTACCAGAATAATGACACTGAAAACAACCAAGGAAATTTGGGATTTTTTAAAGAAAGAATACGAAGGAAATGAAAAGGTCAAAGGGATGCAAGTGCTGAATTTGATCAGAGAATTTGAGATGCAAAGGATGAAAGAAACAGAAACAATCAAGGTATATTTTGACAGACTTCTTGGCATTGTCAACAAAGTAAGACTCCTTGGTACTGATTTTTTTGATTCTAGAATTGTTAAAAAGGTCCTAGTTACACTTCCTGAAAAGTTTGAAGCTACAATTTCATCTTTAGAAAACTTTAAAGATCTGCCAAGCATTACCTTGGCAGAATTGTTGAACGCACTGCAGGCACAAGAACAAAGGAGGCTTATGAAGCAAGAAGGATCTGTGGAGGGTGCTTTTCAAGCCAAATCACAGAACAAAACAGTGGCAAAAAAAAAAAAAAGCAAAATAAAAACAACAAAGCTGGAGGTTATACAAACTACAACAAAAATAGCCAAAGCAGTAACACTCAAGTCTTTCCACCTTGCTCCTACTACAAAAAGACCAATCATCCACCGAATAAGTGTTGGTGGAGGTCAGATGCAAGATGCAAGATGTGACAAGTGTGGTCAGTTAGGGCACATGGAAAGGATATGTAAGACTTAATAGCAACAAGGAGAAGGCAAGGTTGCTGAGAATCAGTCTCAAGAGGAGCATTTGTTTGTGGTATCATGCTTTGCCACCAATAGCTCCACAGAAAGCTGGCTTATAGATAGTGGTTGTACAAACCACATGACTTATGATCGAGAGCTCTTCAGAGAGCTTGACAAGACCGCTATTTCTAAAGTTAGAATTGGAAATGGAGCACATATTGCAGTAAAAGGCAAAGGAACAGTAGCAATTGAAGGCCACACAGGTCTGAAATTAATTTTTGATGTTTTATATGTTCTTGAAATTAATCAAAACCTTTTAAGTATTACTTAGTTGTTGGAAAAAGGCTATAAGGTGCTGTTTGAAGACAAAAACTGTGTGATTAAAGATACAAAAGGCATAGAGGTGTTGAAAGTTCAAATGAAAGGCAAAAGCTTTGCCTTGGATTTGATGAAAGAGGAGCAGGCTGCTGTACACAAAGAAGATAGCAACACAGTGCTTTGGCATAAGAGATTGGGGCATTTCCATCATGCCACTCTACTTGTCATGAAGAAGAACAATCTGGTGAAAGGCTTGCCTGAGTTAGAGGAGCAAACCAGGCTTCCTTTTCAACAAAACAAGGCTTGGAGGGCTACACATAGGCTGCAATTAATACACATAGATGTGGGAGGACCTATGAAAACACCATCATTGAATGGCAGTAATTATTATATTGAGTTCATTGATGATTATTCAAGAATGTGCTGGATTTATTTTATGAAGTTTAAATCTAAGGTTGCTGACATCTTCGGAAAGTTTAAAGCTTGGGTTGAAACTCAAAGCTGATGCAAAATGCAGATGATCAGATCTAATAATGGAACTGAATATACCTCTGAAAAGTTTAACAAGTTTTGTAAAGATGCAGGCATCGAACATCAGTTGAAAGCACCTTACACTCCTCAACAGAATGATGTTGTGGAGAGGAAAAACAGGACAATTATGGAGATGACAAGGTGCTTGCTTCATGACAAAGGGTTGCAAAAGAAATTTTGGGCTGAGGCTGTAAATACAACAATTTTTCTGCTAAACAGATTGCCAACAAAAGCTTTGCAGAAAAAGACTCCATTTGAAGCAGGGTATGGCTACAAACCAAAGTTGCTTAATTTGAAAACATTTGGTTGCCTATGTTTCTCTTACATTCCTCAAGTTAAGAGAGACAAATTGGACAAAAAAGCAGAATTTGGGATTTTTGTAGGCTATAGCTCAATTTCAAAGGCCTACAGGATCTACTTACCACAAAGCAACAAAGTAATTGTCAACAGGGATGTTCAATTCCTTGAGTTAGATAACTGGAGTTGGGAGAATGACGAAAAGCTTGAGGTTCATGAGGATAAGGATGATATGGATGACGAACCTGTTAGAGGAACTAGATCACTTTCTGACATTTATCAGAGGTGTAATGTTGCTGTAATGTAGCCTACAGGGTATGAAGAAGCTGCAACTGATCAAAAGTGGATGGCTGCAATGAAGGAGGAGCTAAAGATGATTGAAAAGAACCAGACATGGGAGTTGGTAGACAAACCTAAACACAAGAAAGCTATAGGAGCAAGTGGGTTTACAGGACCAAGAACAAGTACAAGGCAAGACTTGTTGTCAAGGGATATGCCCAGATATTTGGAGTAGATTTTTTTGAAACTTTTGCCCCAGTTGCCAGGTTGGATACCATAAGAATGTTGCTGGCTCTTGCTGCACAAAAAGGCTGGGTTATACACCAAATGGATGTCAAGTCAGCTGATACTTGGAGGAAGAAATTTTTGTGGAGCAACCTGAAGGGTTTGTTTTTCAAGGACAAGAGGAGAATGTATGTCATTTAAAAAAGGCCTTGTATGGTTTAAAACAGGCACTAAGGTCCTGGTATAGCAGAATTGATACACATTTAGTGAACCTCGTTACAGGAAGTAGCAAGGAGTTGATAGATAAGTTTAAAGAAGAAATGAAAGATGTCTTTGAAATGACAGACCTTAGGAGGATGACATTCTTCCTTGGTATGCAGGTATATCAAAAGTAAAATGAAATATTTCTATGCCAACAGAAATATGCAAAGGAAGTCCTCAAGAAATTCAACATGGAAGAGTGCAAGCCAATTGCAACTCCAATGAATCCAAAGGAGAAGTTTTGCAGAGAAGATGGAGCTGAAAAGGTGGATGAAAGGCTGTACAGGAGCATAATAGGCTGTCTAATGTATTTAACTACAACTAGGCCAGATATCATGTATGCTGTGAGTCTGCTATCAATATATATGCATTGTGCTAGTGAAATTCATTATCAAGTAGCAAATAGAATTCTTCGATATGTTAAGGTCACAATTGATTATGAAATAAGGTTTAGTCAAGTTAAAAACTTCAGTCTCCGTGATTATTCTGATAGTGATTGGGCTGGATGTGTTGATGATATGAGATGCACCTCAGGTTATTGTTTTAGCTTTGGTTATGGAATTTTTTCATGGTGTTCTAAGAAGCAAGCAGTCATAGCTCAATCCACAGTAGAAGCAGAATATGTAGCTGTTGCTGTTGCTGTGAATCAAGCTCTTTGGATCAGGAAACTCATGACAGATTTGCATATGGAACAACAAGAAGGCACACAATTATTTGTGGACAACCAAGCTGCAATTTCAAATGCTAATAATCCAGTGTTTCATGGCAAAACAAAACACTTCAAGATAAAGTTTTATCTTCTAAGAGAGGTACAAAGGGAAGGAGAACTGCAAAACAGAAAATCAATGTGCTGACATCCTAACAAAGGCACTTCCGAAGATTAGATATGAATTCTTGAGTTAGAAGCTTGGTGTATGGAGCTCCAAAGTCAAGGAGGAGTGTTGACTAGCGTGACTCATGAAGCTGTTATGCAGTTTTATTTGTTGCTATTCTTTAGGATTATGACTATTTCTTTATGCTATTTTTTAGGCACTTAGCCGTTAGCAGATTTTTCTGCAATTCAGTTTCTATTATGTTGTATAAATAAATAGTTTGTTCCTCAATAAAAACAATGTCTTCTGCAGTCTCTAAATTAGCTTCTTTCATCCTTAGTCTTTAATCTTCTAAATATCCAACAGATTTCAAATTTTTGGCCCTGGTATAAAGCTAGATTGTGATTCATCCAAACCAATTCAAAGGCATTTGACGAATAAATTTGGAACCTTTGTTGCGCATCAATCAGAATACTTATAGTTTGGATGTGGTGGATTAATTTTTTCACCTAATCTAGCATTGTGTCTTCCCTGAAAAAAGTAGTATTTAGGGGCCATGGTGATTCCCTCCAGATTACTCTGCTATATGGGCATTGAAGGAAAATATGGTGGGGGCAATGGATTTATACACTGCTTTGGAGAATATTTTGGTGGTTGTTCCTCTCATTAACAATGGATCTATACTGATTTAACAGTGAAATTCCCTGAGTTATCCAACACCCAAAACAATTCGTCCTCACACTCCTCAGTTGATAGCTTAAGTTTTAAAATGGCAGATGCAACTATAGATTACAAAAGTCTTTGAATCTCCTGAACATCCCATCTCCTTTCTTCTGTCATCAACAAATCAGGTACACGCCCTTCTTCACAAGCCACATTGTGGTCTAAAGGAAGAGGTTTGAAGTTTGGCAAAGCAAGAATCCAAGGATCCTGCCAAATGGAGATTTTTCTTCCACTACCCACCTGGAAGCACATGCTAGAATACAAAAAAAACTTCCCCTTCATGATGCTATTCCGCACCCAAGATGCACCATTCTCATCACCTGCTTGCCATAAACTTTTTCTTCTCAGATACTTACCTTTCAAAACTTGAACCCATATACTATCAGGATTAGTTAACATTTTCCAAGCCAGTTTTGAAATTAAAGCTTAGTTGTTGTCAGTCATCATCCTTAGGCTCATCCCCCCTTCTTCTCTTGGCAGACAAATTGAACCCCATGACTTCAAAGTTAATTTTCTCCTCTTTTCAAGCCGATAGCCCCACCAATAAATTTTTAGAGCACGGTCCACCTCCTTACACCATTTCTAGGGCATTCAAGAAAAAAAGCAAGGGTGTAAGAGGGGATTGCAGATCCTACCACCTCAATCAAAGTTGTTCTTCCATCATGTGAAAGCAGTTTTGCCTTCCAACCTGTGATTTTCTTGTATTGCTTTTCTTTCAAATCTTTAAAAGAATTTGTTCGGGTGTGAGGTATAAGAAGAGGTAATCCTAGATGCTTGGTTTTGGTTGGTAATTTTTTCAGCTGAAGAATATCAAGAATGGGCAGTAAACCTTTGGCTCGAGAAATTTTTTGCTAAAGTGCACCGAAGACTTCTTCTTGTTGATTTTCTGGCCCGACCAAAGCATGGACTTATCTAAACATTCCTCCATGACAGATGCTTCCCGAACACTAGACTTCGCAAAATTAATCAGATCATCGACAAAAAGCATATGATTGATTCTTAAATCATCTCTGCCCAATTTTATTCCCAATAACCTTCCCTGACTTTCTTCTCTTAAAAGCAAATGGGACAACACATTCGAGCAGAGAATAAATATTCATGGTGAGAGTTCTCATGGGACATTGATTGGTGAGAGAGGGTCACCTTGTCGAATACCTCTCCAAGGGTTGAAATGGCCGAAGGGACTGTCATTTAAGAGAATCACAAAACTGGAAGTAGATAGACACAGAACAGTTCACTGAATCCACCTACTGCAAAAGCAAAATCTTCCCATAACATTCAACATAAAATGCCATTCAACTTGGTCATATGCCTTCCCTATATCGGCTTTTATCGCCAAAATCTTTGGGAGGACTTTTTTAGCCTTTCCACCAAAAGCTTTGAGATTAGCTTATAAATAACATTACATAAGCTGATTTGACGGATTTGACTAACTTTTGCTGGATTAGCTACTTTCAGGATTAAGGCAATGTTAGTCCTGTTCAGCTTAGTAAGCATCACTCCCTCTACAAAAAAAATTCTAAACAGCGTGAATAACGTCCAGCCCAACCACCTCCCAAAAATGTTTAAAGAAAAGCACCTCGTTCCATAAGGATTAGGAGCTTTGTTTGCATTCATCATTCCCAAGGTAGACACAATTTCCTCTGCATCCGGTATGCTCGTTAACATCTCATTATCTTCGATTGTGATCATCGGCTTATAATGCGTGCTTGCAACTGCATCTATTTAAAATGGATGCAGTTGATGCGTGCTTGCAACTGCAACTGCACATATATAAGTGATCTATCTTTGATGCAGACTCTTTAACTTAATTTTTCAGGAACTAGCAAACCCAAAGAATTCTATTGTGGGAAGGCTCAGCCTATAGAGCAGATTTGTATACTTATTGGTGTAAGGATAAGATTACAAGGGAGACTTTATTTATAAGTCTTCAATTACAATAGCTAAAGCAACGTGGGATTCTAATAGAAGGAAAGGTAGAGATGAAAATCCTTTAGATCATCAGGTATTGATGGGCTACCCGTAAAGAACATGTTTTGGAAGAAATCTACAAATTCATTGCTAGCACCATTACTTCTCGATATCCAGCCATTACTATCGGATTTTAGCCTTGGGTCTCTTTACAACAGTAGAAGCATGAAAAAATTTAGCATTCAATTCACTTGAGGTTAGCCAAGTTTCCCGAGATTTTTGTTTCCACAGATCCTCTTCACATCTCAGTTGTTCATCCAGCTCCTATAATAATTCATACTCCATCTGCAGATCGCCTTGGGATAGGGTTGCACATTGATAGTAAATCAGTTGCTTTTTCACACTTAATAGAATCCTGAATTTTCCTAAATGTCTTTCTTATTCCATTTTATGAGGGTGTATCTTATGGCGCAAATTTTTTTGAAGATATTCCAAGCCGGATCATCCCCAGAGTTTTGTGCCCAAGCGTGTGCTACAATATCAAAGCATGATGACTCTCTCGTCCAAAAAGTTTCAGATTTGAAAGCCTTCGGAGCATTAGTCTCATGACCAAACAATTTAAGAATAAGGGGGATTTGGTCAGAAGGAGCCAAAAAGTGATGAAGGATTTTAGCGTTTGGATAGGCAACCCTCGATTGAATATTAGCAACACCACAATCCAATCTCTCTCTTATGTTTGCTAGCTCTGAACGCTTGTTTGACCAAGCTAACTTGCACCTTGAAAAACCTAAATGCACGAGTCCCATAGCTTGCATAAAATGACCAATGCCTCTTGAAGTTGACGCCTTCACCACTTTACCTCCATGTTTTTCATCTTACAGTAGGAGATCCTGAAAATCTCCTAAACAAGCCCATGACACTTGTGATTGTTGCACCAGCTTTTTCAGATCATCCCAGAAACACTCCTTTCTCCACTGAGTTGGTACGTAAACCAAAGTGCAGAGGAACGACTAGTTCTCCTCACCCAGATCCACCAAATGAATTATATTCTTTGACTTCAACTTCAAAGTGAACTTCAGATCTGGTCTCTAACAAACACCAATCCTCCACTTTTGCCAATTGGAGGAACATTAACAAAAAACCAAAAACCGAATCACTTTCACCAAATTATTTGCTTTTGCATTTGATATCTTTGTTTCCATTAGAAAAATTCCTAAAGGGTCCACTTCCTTAATTATATCCCAGAGGGCCCTAACAGCGGAGGGTCGCCCTAACCCTTGGCAGTTCTATGCAATGAGACTCATGGCCGGGGGGAATGAGATGGCCTGCCTCCTCAGCATTTTGGATTGGTATGGGTGATGGTGTAGGTCATTTCCTCTGATTCTCCTCCTCCCTCCTTCCTTTCTTGGATATTTTTGGCACATATTTTTCTGGCTACTTCCAGTGAATAAGTTCCCTTTCCCACAGTCGAACAAAGAAGAAAGAGGGGTCTTCAAGATGAACTCCGTCTCCACTAAGACTCCACCACTTTTCCCTTGCGCCTCTTGGCATTTGACGTAGACAAGCTCTCCGCATCTTTCGTCAGCCTCTTCGTTCCCAAACTATTTCCCTTTTTAGTACACTGATAATTATTCAAAATGAGCTCATCTACTTTCTTCAAGACTGAACATCCACCACAGGCTTTTAGGGCTAATGTTTTCCTTGCCTTCAGCCTAGTCCAACTAGAATTTGGTGTTGGTGGCAATTTGGTCTGAGCCATTTCATCCAGCCCATTTGGGAAGCCTAACCCTACTATAATAGAGTCTAGAGATATGTGTGTCTGCTCCAGATTCTCCTTTTCAAGGCATTTCACCAACTGTGGCGGTGATTGCTTGTTTGGTAGGTACCTGGGATTGAGTCTTCCCCTTTTCTTTGCCCATAATATCAGCTATTCTCTGACTATTGCCCTACATGCTCTTATCTAGCTGAATTGCTGCAAGCATTAAATGTATCTCCTTTTCTTTTTCCATCTCTCGACTCAGATATCTGGTTGCCAAAATCTACTTTCCAGCAATTTTCTTTTCCTCCCATTTGATCCAGAGATTTTGAACTAGTGGATTTGGTCACAAATTTTCACCCTCTATCTTCTCCCCCTTATCATCTGATCTTTTCTTCTCTATAATTTGTCCCAAGGGTGCAAATCCCCTCAAATCTGTTAAAAATATGCCCTCACAACCAATTATTTAGAAGAAGTATGAGATAATTATTTCTTTTATTGTCACATGTATTTATTACTTATGGGTATTATGTTGTAACATAAGATGTTACACATTTATATTGTTTAGTGACATTGAAGAAAAGTCATGCCAATGATTAATGAATCAAAGGCAGGAAGTGTGATTTTTCAGTTCCTTGTTCACTTGATGGACCGAAATATGTATTTAAGTATACATAAGTCTACACTCGTTGTGTTACTACTAAAAAGGATGATGAACTCTGTTATTGAGGTTGTGACCTTAAACGGATGAATGGATGCATTGAAGGAGTACATGCACTGAACGAAATCAAATGTGAATACCTTCTAGAAATGATCATTGATGGTGATAATGATATTCAATATAATTAGCTTATTGTATCCTTAGACTTGAGAGGTTCGTACAGATCTGTTTGTTGCGTAGTAGTGCTTTGACCGATTCATTTGGAAATGATCTTTCTGGATCAAATATTTTAGGCAACGTTGGGTCTTATGCATGATAAATGATTTTGTATAAATGCACAATAAGGAATCCACCAATCTCTTTGTGAGAAAATATATACACAGTATATTTGTATAGAGTTAGACTCTAAAAGAAATATCTGGCCAGATGAATTTTGTGAAAATATTTTTCAAAATTAATATATATATTTATTTGTGGAAATTGTTTTAGATACAATTCGAGAGTCCAACAGATTACAGATTGTGAATTAAGAATTATATGAGCTTGAGATAGTGATATTATTCAAATCCTATTGGCTAATGTGGAATATAACATAATAGAAGGATAAATAAGCAAATAATTGTTAGCAGAAGAGATTTTACTAAAACAGTTTCACAATCTCATGGGTCAATTGTGATATGTTAATGGACATGATCACAATTTGTAAAAGCTCATAACTTCAAAATACAGTATTGAAAATATGTCTTAAAAACCAGTTATTTAGAATAATTATGAGACAATTATTTCTTTTATTGTGATATGTATTTATTACTTATTGGGTATTATGTTGTAACATAAGATGTTACACATTTATATTGTTAAGTGAAATTGTAGAAAAGTCATGCCAATGATTAATGAATTAGAGGCGGGGTGTATGATTTTTCGGTTCCTTGTTCACTTGATAGTTGTTCTAGACCTATATACATATTTATGTATAAATAGGTCTACACTCATTATGCCTCTATTAAATAGGATGATGGACTCCGTCATTGAGGTTTTGACCTTTAGCTGACGAGTTGGTGCATTCTAAGAGTACATGCACTAAATGAGATCAAATGTGAATACCTCTGGAAATGATCATTGATGGTGAGAATGGTATTCAACACAATTAACTTATGGTATCCTTAGACCAAAAACGTTTATGCAGATCTGTTTGTTGTGTACTTGTGCTTTGACCGAGTTATTTGGTGATTATTTTTTGAGGTCAAATATTCCAGACAACATTGGGTCTTGTGCATAATAAATATATTTGTATGAATGTTTTACAAGGAATCCAACAATCTCTTTGTAAGACAATATATTCAATATATTTGTATACAGTTGGACTTGAAAAGAATCACTAGCCAATATAATTTTTTGAAAATATTTTTCGAAATTAATATATGTATCTATATAATATTTATTTTTGAAATTATTTTTGAAATAATTTGAGAGTCTAATAAGTTACAAATTGTGAATTAAGAATTATATGAACTAGGGACTTAATCAGTGATATTATTCTGATCCTATTGGCTCATGTGAAATATAACATGATGGAAGGATAAATAAGAAAATAATTATTAGCAAAAAAAATTTCACGAAAAACAATCTCCTTATCTCGGGGGTCAATTGTGATATATTAATGGACATGATCACTATTCGTAGAGGCTCATAAATTCAGAAGGAAAAATTATGCAAACAGTCCTTATGGTTTCACATTGTGACAAAATGGTCTCCATGGTTTCCACTCGAATAAATTAGTTCCTGTGAGCAATAAATTGTTGCACCATTGTCCCTTTGCCAATCCCCCTGTAAAGCTATTAATAGAGTAGGTTGACTTGTCAAAATTTTACCACGTAGACACTAATGAGCTGGTAATTCTCACACTTGGAATGCCAACTCACCCAAATTTTTAACACGTCATATTGAGTAAATTTGGTAAAAAAAAATGGAACACGTGAAATCAAAGCTTGCCCTAACAACCTGTTCATCAAGCGCAAAAGGGCCCAGCAACCTCCAAAATCCCCCAAACAATCTGTTTGAACAATGGACTCATCTTCTTCATTTTCGTCATCCGTTTGGAGTGGAAGGAAGCAATGACCGACCAATTTGCAATGAAGTGGCGTTGAACTGGTGTGTAGATGCGACCTTTAGGCTTCCTCGAAGAGTTCCCTGACAGATTCGAACCCTGGAAGGCGTTTTTTTGGCTGCCCTCGGTACTCAGTTGGCTCGGCATGTTCCGTCTCCTTTGGTGCTCAAAATTTCCTTTGTTATTGAATATGTCGAGTCTCGTACATTTGTTGAATCGCAATGCATTTCAACAAGGCACTCTGTTGGCTTTTGTGCACAATCGAGATTTTGATGATTTCAATAAATGGATCAAGTTTATAAAACGGACATCTTCAAAGACAAAGATGTTTTGATGAAAGAGCCAAAGACTTGAAGAAAGAAGATTAAGAAGATGCAAGGAGCTCAAAAGTGAAGTTTCAAGACCTTAGGGTATAAACCTTGTAACTCTTAGTTTCACTTTTGACAAGGATTATGAATCACACTTGCATATCTTTCAAAACGTGCATAAACCGTTTTACCTTTTGTTTGAAAGATTAAAATGTTTTTAAAGGTTTTAAAACACCCCAATCAAACTCCCAAACCTTTCTTATACTTATGAGAAGTAAGTCTTTAAAATTGGGTGTTTCAAAGAGGTCAAAAACGTAGTTTTAATTGAATCGGATTATGTGCTTAAGTTGAGGAGGTCGACCGGCTGGTGAAGCGGTCGACTGATTGATTTTAAAATAGATCCGCTTGGCTTCTGACATTATGACCATTGAGTAACGGTAACTTGAAGCGGTCGACCGGTTCATGTAGCGGTCGACTGACTTGTTTTAACAGACGACTCCTAATGGCTATAAACGGCTAGTTTTCATATGTGGCCTATAAATACACCTTCATAACGTCCAAAATAAATACACAACGACCACATATCATTTAGATCACTTGAGAAATATTTCAAACTTCATATTCTATATTTCTCATATCATTCACACAAAACACACTTTCATATCCTTGTCTTTGTGTGAATCAAGAGATAGAGCTTTCTAATTTCATATATACTCTTTGAGAGAGTTTATTCTTTAATCTCTATATCCAAAAGAGGTGATTCCTTTAGTGAGGTTGTTCACTAAAGAAGAAGCTTAGAGAGGGTATATCTCAAGCTTGGTTGGGGTTTGAGTGTTGAGCCCGGGAAAGCACTTGTAAGGTTCTCTAGCACCCGAAAGCTAGAGTGTACACTATTTGGAAGATAATGGGAAAACCTCAAGGCTCGGTAAAGGAGCTTGAGGGGTGGATGTAGGTGGGTTTGCCGAACCACCTAAAAATCACGTGTTTGCTTCTCTATCATTACTCTTTACATTTAACACTTATTCTATTATTGCATCAATATACTTGTGCTAAATTAGTCTTTACTTTGCAAACACGACTTTAGGGGTAAAAAGCGAAAAAGTTTGAAAACCCAATTCACCCTCCCTCTTGGGTTGCCTTAATCCTTGGATTTACACTTGCCCCATTCGAAATGATGTACATATTGCCCATAAATAAAGCTATACTCCAATCCAAGTTTACGGGTGCAAAATGACTAGCGAGTCGGCACAAGTAGACATTTATTTTGGTAAGAATAACTTTGAGCTTCTTGAAGAAGCCGATTAACTCAATGTTTCATTGGTTAATTGGCATGCAATTTTGGCTTCCAAGTTGTTTAATTAGAGGGAAATTTACAAATACCACACTAGGTTTTAGTGCCTTTTTAAAAAACTCATAGGGTTTTAAAAAATTTAAAAATGCTCACTAACTTTGTCATTTTGATATCAAACTCAATGGACCCAACACCGTTAGACCTGTTTAACGAAAAATTCATCATGTCCAATCACAATGTGACACGTGTCATTAAATAAATTAAAAATAACAAAATATTTTTTAAAAAATAAAAAGTAAATCTAAAATTAATAAAAAACCTAATTAATTTTTTTTTTCAAAAAAAAAAAAAGAGTTAAGGATCAGGGACCCGATCCTTTCCCCCTCCACCTCTAGCCGCCTAGAACTGGGCGGCCAGAGGGAGGGCTCCTCCACCTCGGGCAGTGGTCTGGGTGGGGGTTGGGGGACCTCCCCCAGACCACTGCCCGGGGTGGATCCTCCCTCCCTTTGGCCGCCCAGTGGAGGGGGGAATTCTGCTCCCCTGGTGGCTAGAGGTGGAGGGGAATCCTCCTTTCACCGTGAGGATTGGGGGTCCTCGATCCCTCTTTTTTTTTTTTTTTTTCCAAAAAAATTAATTATGTTTTTTTATTAATTATAGATAACTTTTTTTTTTTTTTATATTTTTATTTATTTTTTGATTGTGATTTGTGATTGGATTGGATGATGAATTTTCCGTTAAACAGGTCTAACGGCGTTGGGTCGAGTGAGTTTTGATATTAAAATGATAAACTTAGTGAGCATTTTTAAATTTTTTAAATTCCAGTATTTTTTTAAAAAGGCTCTAAAACTTAGTGTGTTATTTGTAAATTTCCCTTAATTAGATGTTGTTGGGAAAATTAATGAAATGTGAACAAAATGGTGGTTTAAGTTGTCCTGGATGTTTTTCTGCTTAGATATGCAAACAAGCTACACAAAGTTTTATGCAAACAAGTCTCACAGAAAAACAAGTTGGAATGCACTCAACAGAATATCAAACAATCGAACAATTTTTGTGGACTAGAGTCTAGTGACATGTCTAAGCTATAAGAACTTCATCTAATAATTTAATAAATTCTTCAATTTCATAGTGAATAATTATCATAAGTTGTTTTTCTGATTTTTGCAGAGATAGTCGGCATGCAATTTCTTTCAATGGGTGGATCCACGAACTTGTGCACTCGATCAAGAAATATTGCCAACTATTATTAAGAAGATGAAGAGATTGGAAGACCAATTTCAAAAGCAGAAGAACAAAGAAAAACATCTGGAATGTTGCTTGGTTGGATCCTGAATGTTCTTATTGGTTGTTCTCATAAGTGTTGGCTTTTGGTGTAGATGGGGGGTCAGTGCATAAATTAGTCCATTATCACTCACATCTGATGTTGTATTTGATAAATTAGTGTAGTTCTAGTCCTTTTGGGAATGTCTTAGGGAATTTGGTGAATTTGACCAGTTTGAATGTTATATGCATGGTTCTTATTCAGTTATTGACGTGTAGATTGAATGTCAGAGCCTAAATCATATTTAGGTGCATATCAATTGTTTGATTAATGTTTTGAAGTCTTAACTGTTTACACATATCATTTTTAAACTTTAGATGTGATTGAATGTTAGAGCCTATATCATTCTACATACATATATGATATATATGAAATGGAAAAACCATGTCCATGGAAGGAATATGAAAGCATTCACGTTTCAAGTAAGAACTTTTGCAAACAATTGATATGCACATTCCATTTTTCAAACAGTTTGCAAACCATATTTCCAAGAACTTTTCTTTGGGAGATTATTGTTGCCTGAGTAGAAATGATTGATTATAGTCTGTAGCCTCTTTCTCCACAGGGTATATTAAAGGTTGAAACCACATATTGACATGAATCAAATCTGGACACATTCATCAAATTTGGACACATTCATCAAATCTGGACACATGAATCAAATCTAGACACATTCATCAAATCTAGACACATTCATCAAATCTGGCCATATATATTGACATGAATTAGATTTCACAAAATATCCATCTACATTTACATCAAAAGTTGACATGAATCAAATTTGGACACATCAGATTTCACAAAATGTGGATATTCACAAAATATCTATCTAGATGTACATCAAAATTGGTCATACACATAACAGATCAGAAATCACAAAATATCCATTTAGATTTACATCAAAATTGGTCTTACACATATTGACCAGAATTCACAAAATATCAATTCCACTAGACTTCACATTGTATCTATAAGCCAAATTCAGCTCATACAGATGCCAACTAGAATTCACCAAATACAAACACTTTGTATCACATTTACCCAACACCAAATCATACACATCCCAACTAGAATTCAAAAAATCTCCAAATTTCACAAAAGAGCTTATGACAGCATATCATTGAGTAGATCTAACTATGCCTCCCAATCCGGAACCTTCAAGTGACGTCCTCCTTTGCGTATTGGGTTGACTTCCACCAGTTTCGCTACCATTTCCCTGTAACAAACCAAGTATTTAAATATATAGAATTCTTTAAACCTACCATACGACAAAGTCACACAATCACTTTCTTGCCCTTCAACTTAATCATAAGTGTTATAATTGCTAAGCCTTTTTGTGTAGAAAAGGATCATAATGGCGGAAGTGATTTCTTTTGTTGCACTACTCACCTCGACGGAAGTTGATGGAACCTTACGTGTAGTTGACCTCGTACTATGCCTGAGACCTGCTGGTTCACTTGCTGCTTGTGAGGTTCCCTCCCCCATCTTGTACAAAAATAGATTCGAGCCCTTATAGAACACATACTAAAATATGATACGGAAAGGAAAAAAATCAAGTTGAATACAAAAAATAGCATAAAGTTTGTTTGTGTGTAAGAGAGAGTCCAATGTGCAAAGTGTATAAGATTACCAGTTTGAAAGTCCAATGTGTAAAAACTCGTAATTTAGGGTGGAATGTATAAAGCTCCTATAGTTGAGGGGTAAAAAGTGTATTTATTGATGTAAAACTTTTGCAATGAATACACTTACGATTCACCCAAAAAAAAGTTGGTGTATTCTATTGCTTAATGGCTCTTCAGATTTCAAGAAATCCATTTTCGAGAAATTTTTTTTATCTTCCAGAAACATGAGGTTTCATATATTGACTTTCTTTTATACAGTCACAGTTGCAAATGACTAGGTACAATTTGTTGAATCCTAGGATTTTAATATAATTGAGAATTACCATGCGCGTTATTCAAACCAATCTTTGCTATACTAATGCTTATTCAAAATTTACAATATTCTAATCTTTAGTCTTTTTATTTCCCTCAACAGGAACTTGAATAAGTATTTCAATATCCATTGGTTATATGGAATATATCAGGAATAGTATGAGGATGTATTCATAAAAGAAAGAAGGATTTAGACCTTGATTATCTTTCTGGATTTATACTTCAAAATAAGAAACTTTCTCAAGTGGGATGAAATCAATGGCTAGGAGACATATTAGGAAACTAATTATGAGGGTGATGGTGCTAATTGCCCTCGTTCTAGTTGAAGTTTAAGCTAATCATGATGACCATTGCTTCAACTTCCTTCAATCCTTCTTCACTTCCTACCAACTCGCTCTCTTATCATTTCTTCAAACTTGATAAAAATCAGGAAACATTTAGTTCTTGCCTTGCAGATGGTTATGAACATTGCAAGCGAAAAAGAGAGGAAGAAGTAAAAGAAAAGCTGCCAAAAGGGGAGTGGGCTGAGTGACATAGTTTTTTAATTGATTACAACTTTGATGAGTGTATTCTTGAAGAATTTATGCACTGCATGAGTCATGTCAAATTTTTATCTGACCTAAAGCTTCAGAAAATGGCAAAGCGGTAAAAATAATCTTCATGTTATCGCATGTATACTAAAATACTAAAAAGAGCATTTCAAGAAGGACTAGTCAAATATCATTTATAAGAAGCATCCATGAGATGTTGCTGCAGATGTGGTAAATAGCTATGATGACCTATACTCTGTCTCTTTCTCTCTCTTTTGATTGAAAAAGGATACGTGCATGAAAAACATATGTATATGCAATCGGACCTCATGAATCTTTTAAATTCTAATTTTCAACATTTATATTTTTTCTGTTTACTCGCAAAATATGAAGATAAAATGTTGAGTTAATCTAGTACTCTCGATGACAAATATTGCCTAAAGTGGCAAAAATAAACTAAAGGATAACAAACATTGTAATAATATAACAAGCCAAGGAGTGCTAGCGACTTCAAAAGTACTAGTCAAGGTGCTCTTGAAGCACAAATCATTATAAGGTCCAATTAAATCTTGTAAGGTCTTTAATGTGAGATTTGGCTCTTGTTGAACTCATCTCTCATTCCTTCCCATATTGGAATTGGAGTACCACAATTTCCGCCCTTAAATCCATTTTTTCCTTGTCAAGACCCATTTAGCCCACATTGTGGTTACTAGGGATGTCTTTGATACCATCCGTAACAAGACAATGGAGCCCTTTAGAATCAATGGAAGGTTTAGTTTAACCTAGTAAGGTCCCAATGTGAAACTTGACCTTCTAGAGCTCATCTTTTATTCTTTCTCTTTTCCCACTCCATGTGGTATTCGAGATATCATAGTTGTACATTTATTCTGTAATTGGTTCCTACCAGCTTGCTATCCTCCAACTATTGATGTTAGACCCTTTGCACCCTCCTTCTGTTTTTGATAGAATTGGAATTTTTTTTTTTACACTTCAGATGACAATAGTTTTCGAAATGACTTAATGTAATGATAAAAATTACCCTTTACATATGGTATATTGCAATCATTAGATCAGCCCTCTACCCATTTTCATTTAGACTAATGAAAATCACTCTTACATGTATATACTTGAGGTGTCCTCAAATTCCAATATATGTTGACGTAAAAATAGTTTTTTAATGTTATTACGTACCCATGGCCTCCAAAAGATCCAAGGACTTAACTGTGTTTGATCATTCAATTGTACATATAAAAGAAACAAGGGTTTAGACCTTGATTATCTTTTTGGATTTATACTTCAAAATAAGAATGTTTCTGAATTAGGATGAGGGTTGGGAGACACATTAGGAGACTTACGAGGGAGATGGGGATGTTGCTTATCCTCATTCTAGTTGAAGTTCAAGCTAATCATCAAGATGACCAGCTTGCTCCTACTTCTTTCAGCCTTTCTTCACTTCCACTTCCAACCAGCTTGCTTTCTCATTTCTCTGAACTTGACGAAGCTAAGGAAACATTTAGTTCTCTCGTTGTAAATGGAATTGAAGATTGTAAGCGAAAAAGAGAGAAAGAACAAGAAAAAGAGCTGCCAAGAGGGGCGTGGTTGTGGGTTGAGTGGTATACTTTTTTAATTAGCTACCACTTTGATGAGTGTATTGCTGAGGTACTTAACATTTGCATGACTCATATAAGATTTCTTGATGACCCAAAGCGTCGTGAAATGGAGAAGCAAATGAAGGTTTGTGAGGAAGAATACACTACAGAAAGCCATTTTGTAAAATGTATACTAAAATTTTTTAAAGAGCATTTTAAGGACTCAGATATCGTTTATACGCAGAATCCATGAGCTACTGTTTCAGATGTGGTAAATAGTTCTTACCTATACTAATTCTCTCTCTTGACTCTATCTATGTCTCTCTTTATTGAAAGAAGGATACATGGATGAAAAACATATGCATATGCAATAGGATCTCATGCTTATTTTTTATCAGTATAATGTGGTAAATAAAGGCATCCCCTTGACAACTCTACAATTGCCCATATGTGTAATGGCAAATCGTTATTTTGTAGTAATGGCATCAATCAATCGACTGTTACAGTTGTAACAGCTGGCGGTTACAACTATTAGAATTCTGTTCATCAATGCTAGAGTAGCTATATATAGCCCCAAAGGAATAGTTACGGTGAAGGTATGCAATTCACAGAATAGAATTCTCTAAAAATCTGTCTATCAGTTTGTGGGCGATGCTCTAGTAGTGTGCTCCACTATCAGGGTTATGGTGGATGGAGAATTCCAGATTGAAGCATCTGGAATAACTCGATGATCAATATTTTGGTGTAAGTTAAAGTATATGGAAAATCCTTCCGCTGTGCAAATTATTTTATGAGAATTTATTCAAAGACTATAAATTGGATTCTAATTTTCAAATTTTACTTTTATTATGTTCTCTTGCAAAATGTTTATGTCGATCCAGTACCAATTTTGGTACAGGCTAGGTATATCAAAGTCTTGTTTATAGTCAATAGTATGGGATACTGATGAAGGCCGTATATATAAGTTACTAATTCTTAATTGGTACTTTACTAGTTTGCTACATATAATTAGACAATAGTATAACCAAATAGCCACTACAGGATCTTGGCGTACGTTACTAGTTTTCTCTCTTCTCACAACAATACTGTTGTTGGAGGAAACACAATTTGCCACTTTCTTGTATTCTGGCATTGTGATATTTCTCGTATTGACAAATTGTGTCATATCGACACTAAACTTCCCCGTCGCCTGCAATGAATAATTTTTCCATATTCTTCTAGATGTTTCGCTTTATTTTTTCTGGATGGCTTTCACACTTATAGAATGCTATTGTTTCAGATTCAAATAAATACTTCTCAAGAAAAGAAGAGATCGAGCATAGACGATCTGATGTGCAGTTGTACGTTTTTGCTTTTAATCTATGTATGTTGAATGGGGTAGTTTGTGCCTAATCTTTATGTGGTGGACATTGCTTATAATCCAGTTTTTGATTTGAATATCCCATAAAACTTTGGGATAATGGATTTGGTATGGAAACTGTGATAGTGTGATCGGTATAACCTATGCTTAACTGTAACAGTGTCACATAATTCACAAGGATCATTTTAGGTAACTTATGATATATTGAAGGGTGGGATTACAAATCCCAGCAACTTGAATCTACTAGACCACCAACACTAACCAATAGAACATTTTATTCATACTCAGCCCCTCTAACTTTTGGTCCTGCCTACCCGCTCTCTCTACCAAAAGTTGTCATTCCAAAAAAACTCTTCATGTGAAAGAAAGAATCGATCCTTAAGGGCAACGTTGTGAGGCATAACATTTCCTGGCTAACATAAGGACTGAAAGAATACATGAGCTAACTAATCCCATCCAAAGTTGCACAAAACTTAGCATGATCAAGTTGGTTTATTCTATTGCTTTCACATGCCTCTTCAAATTTCAAGAATTCTATCAACTATTAAAAAAATGTTGTCTTCTACAAAGAAGAGGTTTGGTGTAGTGACTTTCTTGCATATATATTGTCCCTGCAGCAAATGAGTAGGTACATTAATCCGTTGAATCATTGGATTTTAATATGACTCGTTATTCAGACCCAATCTTTGCCATGAAAGCTTTTTATATGAAATAAATCAGGAATAGGATAATGATGTGAACTCCATAATGCCCTTTACCCATTTTTATTCAGGCTAATAGCAATCACTTTTACAGGTATATACTTGGGGTGCCCTCAAATTTCAATGTTGATATAAAAATTATTTTTTAACGTACCCAGCCTCCAAAACATATGACTTAGGTATCTTTGATCGTTCAGTTGCACATATATAAAAGAAAGAATGGTTTAGACCTTGATTATCATTATGTGTTTATACTTCAAAATAAGAAACTTTCTAAATTAGGATGAACTTGATGGTTGGGAGACACATTAGGAGACTAATTCCGAGGGTAATGGTGATGATAAATACACTTCATGAAAAAAAGAGAGATAAATACACTTTTCATGCATGAACTATAGAAGTTTGACACATTGCACCTTAAACTTCAAACTTTGACACATTGAACTCTCAAACTACTGATGTTAGACACTTTACAAACATCCTTCGTCAATTTTTGACAGAATTTGATTTTTTTTGCACTTGAAATACAATATTTCCAAATGACATACTGTATTGACAAAAATACCCTTGACATGTGGCATAATGTGATCGGATCAACCCTCTACCCGTTTTCATTAGACTAATGACAATCACTCTTTTGTGTATATAGTACTTGAGGTGTCCTCAAATTCCAATGTTGACATACAAATGGTTTTTTAACATTATTACATACTTAGCCCTGCAAAAGATTATAGGGCTTAATTGTATTTGATCATTCAGTTGCACGTATAAAAGAAACAAGGGTTTAGACCTTGATTATCTTCTTGGATTTATACTGGAAAATAAGAAAATTTCTTAACTAGGATGAAATCGAAGGCTGGGAGACACATTAGGACACTTACGAGGGTGATGGGGATGGTGCTTATCCTCATTCTTGATGAAGTTCAAGGTAATCATCATGATGACTAGCTCACTTTCTTATTTCTCCAAACTTGATAAAGCTGTGGAAACATTTAGTTCTATCACTGTAAATGGAATTGAAGGTTGTAAGCGAAAAAGGCAGAAAGAACGAGAAAAAGAGTTGCCAGGAGAGGGGTGGGTGTGAGTCGAGTGGCATGTATAATAAAATGGCACCATACGAAGCTCTTTATGGACAAAAATGTAGAACACCTTTGTTTTGGGATGAAGTAAGAGAAAGGCAAATGATTGGATCTGACCTAATCCAAATGACATGTGAAAATGTAGAACTAATCAAGGACAGGTTGAAGGTGGCTTAGCATAGACAAAAGAGTTATGCTAATAATCGTAGACGACCGTTAGATTTTGAGGAAGGGATAAAGTATTCTTAAAGGTGATTCCTATGAAAGGAGTTAAGAGATTTGGGAAGAAAGGAAAATTGAGTCCCTAAAATGTTGGACCTTTCGAGATACTACGTAAGGTAAGAGTAATAGCTTATCAGTTAGCCTTACTGCCAGAATTGGAAGGAGTCCATGATACTTTTCACATATCTATGTTGAGAAAATATGTTCCAGATCCTTCCCATGTGATAGATTATATGCTTTTACAATTGGTAAAGAACTTAACCTATCAGGAGGAACTTGTGGCAATATTAGATAGAAAGGATCAAGAGCTGCGTAAAAGGAAGATTCCTTTAGTGAAAGTGTTATGGCAGAGTCATGATATCACTGAAGCTTCATGGGAGTTACAGGTAGACATGTGTGACAAGTATCCTCACTTGTTTGACTAATTGGTACGTCTCTTATGTTATGTTTCAATTCCGAGGACGAAATTATTTCTAAGTGGGGGAGTATGTCATACCCCGAGCTTTTAAACATCACATACATATTGTTTATGCTCTCTTGGTTGTGATTAGTAATGAGATTAGGGGAAGACTTAGTGACTAAGAGAGAATCTTTAGTACTTGAGATACTAAGTTCGAAATTTTGATTAGGATATGAATAAGTGATATTTAGAGTTTGCATGCAACTAGATTGTTGTTCAGAATGTTGAGGAGCTCGTATTTGATTAATTTAATTTTTTAATTAAGTAGGACGTTTTTGTCTCGAAAATCAAACCACATGATTTTTATTCTTTTAATATGTTGAGAGTTCATCCACGAGTTTATGGTTCAAATTTGGAGACTTTTTATTTTTTTTGAGGCAAGTAGGTCGATTTCTCTGGAGCAATTAGGTTGATTTGCGATTATCGAAAGATTAGTAAAACGACTTAGCAAAACTTAGCCATTAAGAAAGAAAATTTCGGCTGCCTTAGAGAGTGACACCTATGAGGGCTAGATAGCAAGACAAATCGAAGCTAGAAGCATGTCAAATCGATGCAAGAAGCATAACCAAAAAGGCTAGGACTTAGGTAGCTCGAGGTGTCGACCACTGGTGGACCTAGGCGGCGACTCACCCAAGCTATCGTGAAAATTTCGGCCATAGCCTTTCCATGCAGCTGCTGTAGGTTGCTAGGTGTCAAGAAGAGAGAAATGTAGCCTGGTGACTCACCAAAGCTAGCCTAGCTAGGTTGGACACATGTCGAAAAGCAACCGGCTATGTTTTCCTATAAATAGGGGTGGATTTTGACCTTTGAAGAGTACACCATTCAATCTGAATTTTTGTGAGTTAAATCTTGAGAACAAGAGTGAAATGGAGTGGTAGAAAGAGGAGGAAAAAGTTTAGCAAAGATCAAGCACGCTTAGAGGTAAAGTTTAGGGCATGTTCGTTTTGAGAAAATTTGAAGGATTTTAAGTATGGTGTGAATATTTAGGTGATGTTTGAGCTTTATTGGCATGCGTGTAGAAGTTGTTGAGTTGTATTGATGATTGTAAAATACGTAATGTTGAGTTGTATTGGTATGCATGTAGGAGTAATGTTAGAATTGTAAGTTTAAAAAGTTGGTTTCAAATTCTAAACTTTTTAGCCAAACGAACATGCCCTTAGTTGGTTATCTTTGATTTCGATTCATGTGTTCAAGATGATTATTGTGAATCTCTTATCTTTATGATTCTAGCATCTCTTGATGTTGATTAGCATTTTTTCTATTCTTCCTATTGTTCTTGATGTTCTTCGTGTTCTTCATGTTCTTGATGAAGAACAAGCTCGTCCTTTCGAAAAAATATCATTTTCAAAGTTCGATTCGTTTTCAAGTTATTTTTCAACTTTGATCAGTTTCTTTTCAAAATTTGTTCCAAATTTTTTTTTCAAAGCTTGAACATATTTCTTTCCTTCTGATTTCAATACTTTTCATGTCAAAATTGGTATTTTCTATGTGGTGATTAAGCCGGTTTTTAACCTAGAAATCAAAGTGTTGTTTTTGCCTTCACAACATTTTCCTTTGAGAACTGTTTTATAATGTTGTGATTATGGAAACGAGTTAAGGTGTTGCATATCATAAATGAGATGTATGGGCGTTGATATGAGACATGCACACTTAACTTGTACGTTGGAAAGAAATATTGTGATGTTCAAGTATGGTTAAGGTGTTGCATATCATGAATGATATGTATGGGCATTGACATGAGACATGCATACTTAACGTAATATTGTGAAACGTGACAGTACTGTGCACAAGAAGATGTGTTCACTTGTTGTGACATTCTGGCCTCTCCGTCGTACGCGGAAAGATCTTTGTTAGGATAACTCACTCTGGAAGTTTGAGGCTGTATTGTGCTCTGGGAGTACTGCTGCAAAGATACGGAAGGTTACTTGTAACCCGTCACTCTAGCCAAGTGATTCACTCTGGGAGTGAGAGTAGTGGTGATTGAGAATGGAAAAAGGAAAAGATCATTTTTGAGAAAACTAAGTCTTTTCTTTTACTTTCTTCTTCTGTTGAGATTTTATTGTTGAATGGGTTTCTTCAATATCTTTTATCCTATTTGCTATTTTGTTATACTAACCCCTGGCTTTACTGAGTCATTTGGACTCACCATTGTTCGTTAAATTCTTTTAGCATATATCTGAAATATGTTTAGGTGAGTTTACAAAGGCCATACGACATGGATGGGCCATCTGGTGTTATCATTTTGTGTCTATGTCACTAATGATTTAGATGTTTTGATGGAAGACCGGGGTCATAGGTGGATTACCTCAAACTCGAATGACTATGTCAGCATGTCCGACAAACTTAAGTGATTCTGATGGCAAAGAGTAGAGGTTTTATTTTTCTTAGTTTTTCTGCTGCAGTTTTCTTTTTGGTATGTACATTATAGAAAGTGGACCCTCTTTTGTAATACCTCGGTATTAATAAAAGGTCCTTCGTGTGTTTTGGTTAGTATCTTGTTACTTTGTCGATCGTTCCATAGGCCGTAACCTCAGTTTAGTGTCCATTATTATAAGATAACGTTTGAGGTCTTCACGGTCCGGACTATTACACTATATGACACAAATTTAGTGTATATATATATTTAATAATTATTCGTAAATATAAGTATAAGGTTGTGAGTCTAGGTGACAACCCAAGGTGGGGTGAATTGAGTTTTAATAAAATATGAAACTTTTTCGTTAATAACCCAAGACAAAAAGAATTTCAAGAGAAATAAATCACAGCACAATGAATAACCACAATAACTAATAGAGAGTAAGAGAAGAGAGATAACACCGATATTTTTAGGTGGTTCGGCTAAGATTTAACTACGTCACCCCTAAGGCTATTGCCTTCATTGGGCCTTCTCCACTATTATCCAATAGTAATCACACCTTAGCTTCCGGTGCTAAGTAACCGTTACAAGTGTTTTGCCGAGGTCACACTCTAACTCTTACAACAAATCTCACACTCGGTAAGATTTTTTCTAACCTCACGGGTAGGCCCAAGTGTATCCCACACTTTTATGTTTTTTAAGGTTTACGAAAGAAGTACTAAACAGTAGCTCTTAAAGCTTGATGTGCAAATACAAGGGACAATAAAGAGCAAGAAGACAACGATATGAGATTGAATGCTATAATAATGGCAAGTGGCAACAGTAGCTTTCTAGGGATTTGTCTAAACTTTCTTCTTTGGCTCTTTCTCTTTCTTGATGATGCAAGTGGTGACTTTTCCTCTCTTAATCTTGTTCTATTTATAAGCTTTCAACCTTGAGTGGTCCCCAAGGGCTTTATTTTAATGTTGGAGAGGTGCCCTATGTACTACAACGTCTTAAAAGAGAGCTGATGTCATTTTGAAATAATCTGGAAATCCGCAACATGTGTTGACACATTGCTTCTATGTGTTGGCACCATCTTTAAGTCTAGAAATAGGCTCTCGAGTGTTAGTGGCATGTGTCGAGACTATCTTCTTATGTGTCGAGACTATCTTCTCATGTGTTGACACATTCTTCACATGTGTCGACACCATAAAAATGGCTTTCGAGTTGCAGTGCAATGTGTCGACACTATCCTACCATGTGTCGACACCATCTTTGCTTGAGGAGTTTTTCAATGCTTTGGATGCGTAATTTCCTTTCCACATTGACTTAAAAACTCCTACAATAGAGAATATAACATTTAAGTGCAAGCCATGGTATTTAATAAAATTATAGGGCTAAGTAATAACGAGAGAAGACAAATTAAAATGCCTTAACAAAACTGTGGATTGACCACCAAATGATCTAAAAAGCTCCAAAGCTATTTAACCAGTTGTTATCATCAAAATCGAATTAGATTGCTCAAGGAACAACCTTACGCTAACAAAGGTACTATTAAATAAAATGTAAATGTAAATATTTATATTTTATAAATTTTATTCTTTTTATATTTTTAATTCATTTTATTATTTTATTTGAAACATCATTCTAACGCTTACAATATTACTATTGTAACGTGAAAATACAGGTTGTTCTAACACTCACAATCTTACCGTTCAAACGTTTACATTTAGAAGAAAATGACATTGTCACTATCACCATATGTTCTAACTGTTTATAGCGTTCGAACGGGCAATACTTTTATTATTAATTAATTTTGAGATTTCTAAATATGATAATAACTTTATCTTTAGTTTCTACTATAATAATTTTGTCTTTATTTTAAAATGTTTTCTAATATTCTGTGTTATTTCCTTTTTAATACTAATTTAATTATGAAGTAAAAATATGCATAAACCAAACAATAAATGAGAAAATCAAACTACAAATATTAGAGCATCTACAAATATAATTGTTTAGAACAAACATAAATAAAATACAAAATAATGTAAAAAACTTGTGAGACTTCTTCATCTCCCTCACCAAGTCGTGCTCGACATCATCTATCCTTGACATGATGTCTTCCTGGCTGTCCTTCTGAGCCTTCTCTAGTGCCTTCTACATCGACTCAATCTCATTGAGTCTCTTATCCATGGATGCCAGGCCGGTGATGACGAGAGCAATGGCCATCTTGAATGCGTCTGCAATGCGACGCTCTACATCCTCAAGCAGACCTGTTAGTTGAGGCTGAGAACAGGCTGCTCCAGTGGAAGACCAAGCCAGCTCCTTAACAGTTGAGCCCTATCCTCAGGTTGCGGTGCAGCAGTTGGAAGCAATGACTGTGATCTATGCGAGAAGCTAGAACTGTCACCCTATTGATAATGTTGAGTTGCACTGTGGTCGGCTCATGATGCTCGACCACTACCCCAACATCTAACATAAATTGGATTAGCATCACACTGTACGGAAGACCCTCCTTGGCCGTCGATTGAGCCTTGGCCCGGATTGTTTGGAAGACGAATAAGGGGAGGTCAATCTGCTCCATACGTGCGACTATCATCATCAGCTGTGCTCCGGGGGCGGCGCACTCTATGTGATGGAGCTGCAAGTAAGTGTTGTGGGAGAGGATGAGTGGAACATGCACCAAAATTCGGGCAGAGATTTCTGTGACACTGATGGCTGGATCAAATACTGATACTTTCCTGTACTTTGTTAGAAGACCTCCTTAGCCGGCAATCTAATGGAGGGCTCGACAACGGGCTAGGATCCCAGATGCCTTTGAAAATCCATCCCCAAAGAGTACCTTTTGGAACGGATTTTTTGGCATCTCAAAAAAGTTTGTCCCAAAAAGTCAAATTTGTTGTAGTTATATATATCTTTTAGTGCAACATTTGTAGTTCGACATAGCCTTGTTCTAGGCATTTGAACACATTAATCATTACATGTATACAAGCCAATCCCGTCCAAAGTAACATAACTTTTAGTGTAGTGGTTTATTCTATTTCTTTAAGATGGCTAGCTCTCCAAATTTCAAGAACTCAGTATTCCTTAAAAGAAATAGTCTCCCACAAAGATGGGGTTTGGTATAGTGACGTAATTTCCTTGTATATTATCCTAATTGCAAATGAGTAGTTACCATCTATTGAATCCCATGATTTTTAAATATGACTGCCCACTTATAACTTTTTTCAAATCAATCTATAATTGTCTTCAAAATCAATTTTGTGCTACGAATGATTATTCACAATTTACAAGATTCCACTTCTAGAAATTTGTCTTTTTGTGAGGAAATTATCGGTGAAAAAATGATTTTCGTCACTAAAAGTCAGGTATTGGTGACAATTTTTTTTTTGTTACTAAAAATCTGTTTTTGGTGACGAAAATTGATTTCGTTACAATTTTCCTTCTTCGTGACTAAAATCACATTTCTTCATTTAAAGTGAAGTTATTGTGATGAAAATTTCGTCACTAATAAAATTAAAAATTATTAAAAAAAACTTATTCATAAAGAAATTCTAATTGAGTCGTTTGATCGTTCAATTGCGCGATCAATTATTACTTATTTTAGTAGAAATTTATATTTACGTGACGAAAACGTCTGTCACGAGCAGCATATGACTTTTTGTTATGAACCATCGATTGTTTAATGATGACGGCACATTGAACACACTGCAACTAGATACATGCGTATGTTAAGAAGTTCCCGTGTAAAGAGGCGGCATTGTTGAAGCTCCACCTTGATATTACCAACGAACAGTGCATGAAGCTCTGCAATCTGTTCACTAGTGAAGCATTTATGGTATGTGCATAATACAAAAAATTTGTCGCTTAAATATTGCCTTTTTGTATAGATAATTTCCAAAACATATTATAGAAACGAAGTGAGCAAAATAGGATAAACAGATCAAAGTTGATTGGGAACCATGCTTTTGGTTCCCGGTCGTTCCTGTGCACACGAGGTTGCATGGCAAGTTAATTACCAACTAATGAATTTTATTAACGTATTTTGAAGTTTTACATTCTTTTTTATTAAGTTTGTTCTATTACCATGTAGAAAAATTTGGGTAGAGGGAATATCAATCCAGTAAAAATCTGTAAGAAGAATTATACAAACAAAGATGGTGTTTAGACTTCGGAAGGAGCGAGAAAAATTTATGTAAGTGTATTGCACGTTGTTTAGTGCTATTAAATGTAATATGATTATAGTTTATCTACCTTGTGTTTCTAACCAAGCTTTGCTATGAATGCTTGCTCACAATTTACAATATTCTAATCTTTAGTCTTTTTCTTTCCCTTAGCAAGAACTTAAATAAGTATTTCAATATGCATTGGTTGTATATGGAATATATCAGGAATAGTATATATGATGATGTGAACTCCACACATACTAATATGACAACCTTATGATGCTCTCAAGCCAATTATTATCTTTCAAAATAGCCTTTAGATCTGTGCTTTTGATATGATTTATTGAAGGGTGGGTTTACAAATGCTACCAACCAATACGACATATTATTCGAACTCAGCCCCTCTAACTTTAGGTCCTCCATACCCTCTCACTCTACCAAAAGTTGCCATTCCAAAACAACTCTTCATGTGAATGAAAGCATCGATCCTTTCGGGCAAAGTTGTGGGGCAAAACATTTTCTGGCTAGCTTAAGAACTGAAAGAATACATGAGCTAATTAATGCCATCCAAAATTGCACAAAACTTAGTGTGATTAAGTTGTTTTATTTTGTTGCTTTCTTATGTCTCTTCAAATTTTGAAAATTCAATCAGCTGTTAAAAAAATGTTGTCTTGCACAAAGAAGAGGTTTGGTATAGTGTCTTTCTTTCATATTGTCCCTGCTGCAAATGAATAGGTACATCAATCCATTGAATCACTGGATTTTAATATGACTAATTCTTACCATGCGTGCACATTATTCTGACCCAATCTTTGCCACATATGCTTTTATATGGAATAAATGAGGAATAGGATGATGATGTAAATTTCATACAACCCTCTACCTGTTTTCATTTAGGCTAATGACAATCACTCTTACAGAAATATATTGCAGGTGTCCTAAATTTCAATGTTGACATAAAAATTACTTTTTAACGTTATTACGTACCCAGCCTCCAAAAGATATGACTTAATGTATTTGATCTTTCAGTTGCACATATATATAAAAGAAAGAAGGTTTTAGACCTTCATTACTTTCTGGATTTATACTTCAAAATAAGAAAGTTTCTCAAGTAGGATGAAATCGATGGCTGGGAGAAACATTAGGAGACTAATTACGAGGGTGATGGTGATGGTGCTAATTATCCTCATTCTAGTTGGAGTTCATGCTAATCATGATGACCAGCAGGCTCCTACTTCCTTTAGCCCTTCTTTACTTCCTACTAGCTTAATTTCAATTCATTTCTCCAAACTTGATAAAAATCCGGAAACAATTAGTTCTTGCCTTGCAGATGGATTTGAACATTGCAAGTAAAAAAGAGAGGAAGAAAGAAAAAAAGAGCTTCCAAAGAGGGAGTGGGCTGACTGGCATAGTTTTTTAATTGATTATAACTTTGATTAGTATATTCTTGAGATATTTATCCACTGCACGAGTCGTTTCAGATTTTTTAATGACCCAAAGCTTCATGAAATGGAAAAGTGGATCCATTTTTGCTATGCAGAACACGGTAAAGATAATCACCATGTTGTCACATGTATACTGAAATATTATGAAGAGCATTTCAAAAAGGACTCAGATATTATTTAAAAGAAGAATCCATGAGCTATTGCTTCAGATGTGTTAAATAGTTATGACATATACTCTCTCTCTGTCTCTTTCTCTCTCTCTCCATTGAAAGAAGGATCCATGTATGAAAAACATATGTATGTGCAATAGGACCTCACAAATCTTAGTATAAATTACAAACCAACTCTAATTTTCAACTTACGCTTCTTTTGTTTTCTTGCAAAATATCAAGGGTAAAATGTTTGAGTTGATCTAGTACGCTCAATTATAAATATTGCTTAAAGTGGCAAAAATACACTAAAGGATAACAAATATATAGTTAATGTAACGAGCCAAGAAGCGCTAGCGACTTCAAAAGGACTAGCCAAATTGCTCTTGAAGCCTACATCAAGCCCACATTGATGGTTACTTGGGCTGGCTCTGATACCATTTGTAACGAGCCAATAATGGAGTCCTTTAGAATCATTGCAAGGTTTAGTTTAACCTAGTAAGGTCCCAATGTGGGACTTGACCTTTATAGAACTTATCTCTCATCTTTTTGGTATTCAAAATATCACAGTTGTACCTTTCTTTTGCAATTGGCTTGTACCTGCTAGCAAATTTACAGGATATGGGTTTCTTACAAATGTACATCTAGCAAATTTACAGAATATGAGTTTCCTTAAAAATGTACATTTAGCAAATTTATAGGATCTAGTTTTCTTACAAATGTTCATTTCTTCCATGATTGGCCTGTACTTGAGGATATTGCATATAATATGGACACAACTTTATCTGCACATCTGCTAACAACATACTGCTCACTAATTAATCTCAATTCATGAGTCAGTAAAAAACAAATTTCTCTTTATTTTTTGCTATAATTTTTCCATGTTCTTCTAGATATTCCGTTATATTCTTTTGACACTTACATCATGCTATTGTTTTAGATTCAACTGAAGTCCTTCTAAGGACATTGATAGATCGAGGATGGACTTGCATTTATGTTTTTTTTTTTTTTTTTTTTTTTTTTTTTTTTTTTAATGAGGATTCATGACTTGCATGATACAACTGTTTACGGAATAAAATCACTATTTCGGGACACTATCTTACATGATTTGCTGTAGTTGTATGTTTTGAAAGTTTGCCTGCGGAAAATTATACTTACTTGATCTGACAAACAATCTTGAACTTTGTCTGCAATTGAATCTTCAATCTCCGATAATCTTCAGGTCTTGTTGATCTCACACCTTGAGTCTTTGATTTCACAATTGAGCAGCCCAAATGTTTTGCCTCCCTCCTTTCCATGCCTCACAGCTGTCATAGGGTTTCTCAAAGTCATAATGACCAACTATCTAGAAAAAGCTATCTTATAGTATTTTTCTGAACCCTAGCTTTGATATAGCGTGGGATCGTGAAGGACCTCAGATCTCGGCCGTAGGATCACATGAAATTTTTTTTTCCATTAACTCCCTTATATTCTTTTATTTCGAAATTTTGGCTTCTACAAATTATGATCATGTCCATTAACATATCACAATTTACTCGCGAGTATTTGAGATTGATTTGTAAAATTCCTTCTGCTAACAATTATTCGTTTATTTATCCTTCCACCATAATATATTCCACATGAGTTAATAGGACTGGAATCATAACACCGATTAAGTCCCTAACTCATATAATTCTCAATTCACAATTTGTCACTCGTTGGACTATCAATTGTTCCCAAAATAATTTCAAAAATAAAAATATATAATAAATATATTAATTTCGAAAAATATTTTCACAAAATACCATTGGCCAACGGATTCTTTTCTAGTCCAACCCTATATAGATATATTGAATATACTGCCTCCTTAAAAGACTGGTGGATTCCTTATTGAACATTTATACAAACCCACTTATTATATACAAGACCCGATGTTATCTGAAATTTTTGACTTAGAAAGATCATCACCAATTGACTCGGTCAAAGCATAAGTACACAATAAATAGATCCATATAAATCTCTTAGGTCTAAGGATAGAATAAATCAATTGTATTTAATAACTTCCAGAAGGTATTCATATTTGATCCCGTTCAGTGCATGTACACTTACATTACACCTACTTGTTTGCTTAAGGTCACTACCTCAATGACGAAGTCCATCATCCTATTAAATAGAGGCATAATGAGTGTAGACCTATCGTACATCAATATGTACTTGGTCTAGAACAAAACATCAAGTGAACAAGGAACCGAAGAGTTATACTTCCGCTTTTGATTCATTAATCATTGGCATGACTTTTCTACAATGTCACTTAATAATATCTATGTAACATCTTATGTCACATCATATTACCCAATAAATAAATATAAACATGTGACATCTAAAAATTATTATTCAGATAAATATTTTTGCATTATTCTTATAGTTTTTACTTTTAAACTATGTTGATTTTGAAACATTGGAGCGGCCCACATTGGGGGATGACTAGCTCGATATATGTAGTTTTGCTTTCATCCCAACTATATTTGTACTAATATTTTTGTTGATCGACAACTAGCTATAGTATTTATCCCTTCCCAGGGACGTACGCTATATGATCACTATCCGTTAGACTATGTTTTTTTTTAAAATGCAACCTCCTACACTTTGCCAAGAAATAAAAAAAAGGAAAAAAGAACAATTTCCGCGCTCAACTATTGGGGTGCTAGCACTTTGCACCCCATATTATCAATTTTGTGACATTTGGCCCCCAATTACCACCTACTCACAGATTGCACTCCGACGTCAATATTTCCTTCATTTTGTGCACTTTGCATGTGACTCATGGTGACTTTTAATGCCCCTTTTAGCCTTTAGGGAAAAATACACTTTTTACCCCCAAAATTATGGGGATACTAGTACTTTGCATTCTATGTTATCAATTTGGTGACATTTCACACCCATTTTACCCCTTGTTGTATCAGTGAACATAACAGGTCTGAGACCTTTTGCAAGTTACATTTTGCCCTTTATTCTTCTCTATTAACATGCGCTAGCCCTTCCGTCATCCTTGCGTGAAGACCACTGGAACAAGTTTCATCAACTGCGACCCCAATAGCTTACTTGACCATGATGGCATCGCACAGATGCGTAATGGTCCTCAGCTATCTGACATTTAAATGCTCCATTAGAGCACCATGGCTCCCAATGGTAGATTGCAAATTGATTAGGGAATCTAGGATTCGAACCCTTGATTTTGCGTATCTGAAGTAACGTTTAAGATGTTGCAGTTTGAATGTTGGTTACTTTTTTATTTTTTAGTGAGATGTCCCCTTCAAGTAGTTCGCTAGCTTTGAAACAACACTGAGCTGATCAACATTGACAAGTCCATTTTACCTTTTATTATTCTCTATGAACATACACTAGCCTTTCCCTTATCCTTGCGTGAGGACCAATGGAACCAATTTCATCAATTGCGACCCTGATAGCTTACTGAACCATGATGGCATCACACAGGTGCGTAATGGTCATTGGTTATTCCGACATTTAAATCCTTCATCAGTGCATTGTAGTTTCCAATGCTAGATTGCTATTAATTTTTAGATCGATCGAGGAATCTGAGATTCGAACCCTTGATTTTCCGTATATGAATTAACGTTTAAGATGTTGCGGTTTGAATGTCGGTAAGTTTTTTTCTATTTTTAATGAGATGTCCCCTTCAAGTAGTAGCGCTAGTTTTGAAACAAGATGAGCTGATCGACATTGCCAAGACCAAATTCTACTCCAGTGTTAAAGCATCTTTGAAGACATCATTCACTGAAGCTAATTTCAGACGTCGTTTTTTTAGCTACGTTAATTATAAAGTAATTTTGTGAGTAAATATAAGATGTCTTCAATCTATAACTTGTATTATGGTGTAGTTTGACAAATCTTGTGTGTATTTTCTCTTGGTACTACCATGAGAAGTGCCACCGTGGTAGGAGAGTGTTGAGGCGGCTATGAGAGCGGCATGAGAAGATTAATGAAAAGGCTTCAACAATTGTATCCTTGTGATGCCATATTGATCTAGTAAACTATCAAGGTCTCAGCTGATGAAATTGTTTCCATTGGTCTTCACATGAGTATAGGGAATGGCTAGCGTGTGTTAATCAAAAGAGAACAATAAAAGGCAAAATGAGAATCTTCAGAAGTTTTCAGACCTATTATGTTCACTCGTACAACTAGGGGTAAAAGGGGTGTGAAATGTCCCTAAATTGGTAATATGGGCCATAAAGTGCTAGTATCCCCAATAGTTGAGGGACGAAAAGTGTATTTTACTATAAGAGGTAAAAGGGATAAAAAAAATATCACCATGAGTCACGTGCGTGTCATGTGCATGGCTTTCCGACCAAAATGATGAAAATTTTGACATCGAGGTGCAATCTTTAAGTAGGTGGTAGTTTCAGGACGAAATGTTACCAAATAATTAATATGGGTGCAAAGTGTCAATACCCTCATAGTCGGTGGGCGAAAAGTGCATTTTTCTCCCCAAAAAAAAAAGGTACTATATAGGTTGAATGGGCATTTAATTTGTTCCCAAGCTTACATGGTCGATGCAACATGCTCATCTTATTTTTCATTGGAATATCCCACAAACCTTCCGAATAATGGAGCTTGTAATTTTGTAAATTACAGCGACTGTCATTATAGGCTATGCTTAACTGTGACAATGTCAAATAATTTATTTACTTTTGTAACTGTGCTATCTAGCTCGAGCTAAATAAAGGAGAGAAATGTAATTGAATAATTAAGTTAAGAAAATACGGTTCATTCAAACCCCTCTCTCGCTCTACCAAAAGTTGCCATTCCTTGCCCATTACTTTTCATTTAAATTAGGCATCAATCCTTTAGGGCAGCATTGTAGGCTGGCATAGCAATGTTGATCCTGCAGGCTTAAGTACTTTTGAATCATTAACTATATATCTCTTAACTTCTCTAACTAGTTTCCCATTAGTGTAGCCTTAATTAGCGTGCAATTTCGTGCGTGGCTTAGCTTCCCGCAACAGTTGGTTGAAGAAAATACATTTTGCTTGTTTCTTTATACTCTGAACAACAGATGATCCGGACTTATACTTTCCGAGTAGAAAGATATTAGATGGTGGTCATTTAGGGGCATATATTAACCAACTCTTCAGCAGAGAAAACACTCCTAATAAATATGTCCCCATCACTGTGCAAATCGCATCCTCCGTCTGGCCAATCCACTACAAGAAATTTAACCTTTTGGACAGAATTTTTTGGGACACCAAAAAATCCGTCCCAAAAAGTCAGCTTTGGCGACGGATTTTAAATTTTCCCCCAAAAAGTAGGCGACTTTAGTTATTTGGGACGGAAAGATAAAATTGTCCCAAAAACTTTTCTTTGCCACGCATTTTTTTTTATTTGGGATGAAACCGTCCATCCCAAAAACACATTAAAAAGGAAAAAGTTTTTGGGATGGATGCGTTTGTCCCCAAAACACATTCGAATGATAAATCTAAGGTTGAAACTGACATTAATCATTTCGGATGAAAAAATTATGCTTCCTAAACATTAATAATTGTTCGAACATCAAATCCAGTTGTCGAACGATATCTTTATCCTTCGTTCGAAAGAAAAATACACTTTTGAACGGTTAAAAATGTTTGAACATAAATTTTCAGCATTTCGTTCATTGTTTAACTTAAGAGTTCGAACGGAAAGCAATATTTTGAGACGCAACTAGCATGCCACGAGAAACTCAAACCATTTGAACTCGTTAGAACGGTCATTCCACTTACCAATTTAAATGCACGTCCTATCAATACATTGTTCAAACTATTTATCTAAATTTTTTTCATTGTTAAACACTCAATTTGAATGTAACTGTAGTATTTTGAGCCCTACTTCGCGCATCCCAAAAGCCACCAAAAATTCGAACGTGTTAGAATGGAACTTTATCAACAACATTTCATGCACGTCCCGTTAGCATCAATTTTTTAATGTTTTAAATCGTTCGAACTCTGTTTGGAAACCGTTCCAACATCACGGACCTTTTGGAATTTTAATCGTTTGAGGTGAAACGTCATCGAACGGGACTTTTTATCTTTCGTTCGAACGATCGTTCGTAAATAAAACCTCTCGACCCTCTTTTTCTCTCATAGCTCTGACTCTCTCTTCTCTCACATTCTCTCATAATTTAGAAACTTCCAGATCCTTCATTCTTTTCCGTTCATGACTTAGAAGTTTACATCATAGTCTCTACGTATACTCTTCAGGTATCTATTCTAACAATTATTAACCGATTAAGCCGATATTTTTTTTTAGTTTCTATGGTTTTATTTTTGTTTATCTATTTTGATTGGAATATATGGAAGAAGTTAAAAAATATGTACGTTTTGATGAATGTAGGTGTTTAGATTTATCTTAGATTATTTGTGAACATGTTTGAAGATTTAAAACGAGTTTGTTTATGTTGAAGAGAATGGCCGACTTGACTTGGCCATGTATGTGTTTTTCGTTCTAGCATTGGAACGACATTTTTTTATCATTTTATTATGTTCCGTTCGAACGGTAGTTTATGGAGTTCGTATTTTAGATTTTTTTGTTCAAATATATGTAGTTCGAACTATTTAATTTCCTCATCAAATTTTTATATATGTGAGTTCAAACGGTACAGTATAGAACACACCATTTTGATGTGATAGCCCGAACCGTAAATACCTCTCGCGCTATCTTATAGTAATGGACGCCATTATTCAATTGAGGTTACTGCCAGCGGAAGGATCGTTAAAGCAATCGGATTCTAAGAAATAAACATCAAGAAAACCCTTTTATTCCAACGTTTGTATCACAAAATAGTACTAATTCAGCTTTCTATGTACGTTTACAAAACATGGCAGAATAACTACTAAATTTAGTACAATCTACATAGGTCTTTATCTTATTCTCTTTTACTCTTCCTCTTCATCATCGCTAGAAAATATAATCAGGACGCTTTCAACGATGATGTCTAGGTTCTCAGTGACCCAACCCAACTACCAGCTTAGTATCAAGACCTCATGAGTCAAAGTCTAAGTAAATTCTCCCAGGTACATTCTGAACATTTGCTAAAAGAATTTAACAAACAACGTGAGTCCAAATGACTTAGTAAAGCTAGTGGTTAGATAGACAGTAACAGAAACAAGAACAAGATATTGAAGAAAACCCGTTTATCAATAAAATCTCAAAACAGAAGAAGAAATAAATAAAAAGACTCAATTCTTTAAAATATGATCTTTTGAATTTTCAATCACCACTACTCTCACTCCTAGAGTGAATCACTTGGCCAGAGTGATTACAAGTAACCTTCCTATCTTTGCAGTAGTACTCCTAGAGACAATACGACATCAAACTCTCATAGTGAGTTATCCTAACAAAGGATCTTTTCCCGTACGATGGAGAGGCCAGAATGTCACAACAATGAACACATCCTCTTGTGCACAGTATTGTCACGTCTTCACAATATTACGTTAAGTATGCATGTCTCATGTCAACGCCCATGCATATTGTTTATGATATGCAACACCTTAACTATACTTGAACCTCAAAATATTCCTTTCCAATGTACAAGTTAAGTATGCATGTCTCATATCAAAGCCCATACATCTCATTTATGATATGCAAGCCTTAACTCGTTTCCATCATCGGACATTATAAAACATTTCTCAAATGAAAGTGTTGTGAAGACAAAAAAAACATTTGATTTCTCGGTTAAAAACCGCTTAATCACCACGTAGAAAATACAATTTTGACATAAAACATCTTCACTTTTGATAAGTTGTTCAAGAACATCATCCATTTTTCACTATGAAGAGAAACCAGTAATCAAAAAAAAAGAGAAACAAATTAGAAATAATTGAGACAACACTTTAATTTCAAGAAAAAAAAATCATGAGAAAATGAATTGAACGAGCACAAAGTAAAACAATCAAAATTTCTTGAATCTTTGAAACACTGGGATTAAAACAATTTTAAAAAACCATAACTGTTGATCTACGCACCATCAAGCAAGCTATTTCAATTGTCCATTCTCTCTATATTCACTTCACCTAATCCCTTTTCCAGATGGCTAAGTAAGTTCGCTGCTCGCCATCCCTATTTATAACAAGCTTGGTTTGTCACATCATGGTGTCTAGGCTAGTTCAGTGACTCAAAAGGCTACATTCACTTCACGTTGACACCTAGCAACCTACAGCAGTTGTAAGGCAAGGTAGCTATGGCGAGTCACTGCTGAAACTCCTACAGTTCGACACTTCGTGCTTCTTTAGGTTTAGCTTTTTTGTTGTGCTTTCTAGCTTTGATTCGTAGTGCTTCCTATGTGTCATCTCTATCCATAATTCATCTCTATTCGTAATTCATCTCTATCCACAATTTCAAAAATTGACCTATTAGCTTCTGAAAAATAAAAAGTCTCCAAAATTGAACCATAAGCTCATGGATGAACTCCCGAAATATTAGTAGAATAAAAATCATGTGGTTTGGTTTTCAGAAAAACCCGTCCTACTAGCTTAAAAAATTAAATTGATCCAATACGTGCTCCTCAACATCCAGAACAAAAACTTTGTTACATGCGAACTCTAATCTTACTTAATCATGTCCTAATCAAGGTTTGAACTAATACATCAAGTACTAATTAATCTCCAAATGATCACTAACTCATTATACTTAGTTACTAATTATCCCCTAATGCACCACTAAATGCAAGCTCGATTTCAAGGAAAAATATGTTATGCTAAACAAAAGCTCAGGGTATGACATTTGATTATGCCGAACTTGTCCGTTCGAACATTGTAACTTGCTAAACAAGAGAAAATGGCTAAGCATTCGAGAACTTCTTCTTCTTCACCCGCTCTAGAAGTTAGGCCTTTGACTTTTGAGGAAAGGCAGGCTATGATGTTTAAATGCCAGTTGGTGGTGGAGAGGTCTATTACTACACTGGACTTCCCGGACTTTACATTTGAGGTTCACAGCATCCATTAGGTCCTTACCCACCAAGGTTGGGAGCAACTTTTCGCTTGGGTCGGCCCTCCATACAAGGTTATTGTCCAGGAGTTCTATGCAGCGTTAGTGGACGTGGATACATACGTAGAGGAGTAGGGGGTTGTTGTACGAGGAGTTTCATTACGGATTTTTGCATACATCATCACCCGGTTCTTGGGGTTGCCGAGGACAACTAAGGCCTATCCTACTATAGAGCCTACTAGGAGGTGTACAATTTTGGGCTGAAACCGACCAGGCCGACCCAAATCTACCCGAAATTAACTGGGCCGATCGATTTTGGGGCAGCCTGGTTTGGCTGTCAGCCCAAAATTATCCGAAACTATGGGCTGAACCGAACCGAGGGCATACTAGGGATTTTTTTTAATATTAAGTGGGAGGTGAGTTGATGTTGTCTCCACCTACCCCCCTTTATGAATTTTCCTTCCCAGTTTCCCCCCGATGCCACCCTCTCCTTCACAATTTGGTAGTTCACCCATTTTCAAAATTGAAACCCTAGCCACCCCCCATTGCCCCACACCCCCACCAGCGTCTCTCTCTTTCTCAGTCTTTCTCACGCCCCCTCTCTTTCTCTCTCACGAGGCCATAACCCCTCTCTCAGTCTCTCTCTCTATCTCATGCAACCATAAAGATGCAGGTTTAACAGAGCCTTCGTCAGAGTTGATGTCGCCATTGTCTGGCGAAGGGGGAGGTTGAGCAGGTGCGTCTAACACAGCAGTGATTGTCCTATGTTGTCTTTGTACATGTTTTCTAAATCAAAGAGAAAAAAAAGAAAAAACATTAAGGAGTGGAAAAGAGTTGTCTCATGTCGAGTGAAAGATGTTTGGTGAGCACAGAGAGGTGTAAAGCTCACCTTTCCTTGAAAGTGAAAGTAGAATAAAATCTTTGTATCTATTACCTTGTAATCAATAAGGGGCACTCGACCCAATTATCCCTTTATTTTTTCCTCTGTAAATCTTTGATATTTGATCAAATTGACCAAATTGAGCCGACCCCCAAACCTGGTCGGCCCAGCCGATTCTTCCAACCAGCGGTTCAACCATCGGTTGAGAATTTATTATAACTGAACCAGTCGGTTTGGCCCATGATTTGGGGTCAAAACCTAACCGATCGGTCGATTTTTAGCCCTATAGCCTACTGTGATGTTGCGATTTGAGGAGATTTGTCGGTTGATGACGGGCCATGATCATTATGTGATTTAGTCATCTGTGTGTCACAATGATCACTGACTGGGTTCTGGAGCATATTGTACCTTTTTTTTGTTCACAACATAGACCTGAGGCAGCATCACACAGAGTGCACTGCTCACCGAGCACGATTAATGTTAATGGTCGGGGATTTGGAACAAATCAATCTCCCACTGTATATGTTCCATATGATTTGGGTTGAAGCTCAGTCTGCTAGTCAGACTCAGGGTCTACCATTTGGGTTGATGTTGAGTCCGTTTTTGGTGCACGTTGGGGTTGAAGTCAGGCTTCACGAGCCAACATCTAGGCATCTTGGCCTTATCGACTCTAGCACAGTTCGACATAGCCTCACACACAGACAGGCAGTAGATTTTGGTAGTGTTGCGGCATATGAGGTTGAGGTCCCTAATGTTGATGAGCCGGTGGAGTCTTCCCTTCCGCCGCCAACTCCAGCTTCAATTGAGGAGTTACATTAGGGCATAATAAGCTCATTGGAAAAGACCATCGCTCCTTTGATTAGTACTCTCACTGCGATGAATGAGAAACTAAAAAACATCGAGTCAGCGCCACAGTCGGTTTAGATGGCTTCAGAGATGGCTCAGGAGGACATCATGGTCAGATTAGATATTTTCGAGGAGGACTTATTGGAGGTGGTTGACAAGAAAAGTACTTAGATTTCTGGTTATTTAGTATTGTATTTGTAAGAATAATGCCCTAAAAATCATTTGTCTAAATAATAGTTATTTATATTTCACATGTTTATATTTATTTATTGGGTAATATGATGTGATATAAGATGTTACATAGTTATTATTGAGTGACATTGTAGAAAAGTCATGCCAATGATTAATGAATCAAAGGCGGGAAGTATGACTCTTTTCCTTGTTCACTTGATGTTTTGTTCTAGACCAAGGTACATATTGATGTACGATAGGTCTACACTCGTTGTGCCTCTATTTAATAGGATGATGGACTTCGTCATTGAGGTGGTGACTTTAAGCAAACGAGTGGGTGCAATGTAAGAGTACATGTACTGAACGAAATTAAATATGAATACCTTCTGAAGTGATCACTGATGTTGAGAAGGTATTTAGCACAATTGTTTATTGTATCCTTAGACCTGAGAGGTTTATAAGGATCTATTTGTTGTGTACTTGTGATTTGACCGAGTCATTTGGTGATGATCTTTTTAGGTCAAATATTCCAGATAACGTTGGGTCTTGTACATAATAAGTGGTTTGTATAAATGTTCAATAAGGAATCCACCAGTCTCTTGATGAGGCAGTATATTCAATATATATGTATAGGTTGGACTAGAAAAAGAATCCATTGGCCAATGATATTTTGTGAAAATATTTTTCGAAATTAATATATATAATATTTATTTGTGAAATTGTTTTGGAAACAATTGATTGTCCAACAAGTTACAGATTGTGAATTGAGAATTATATGAGTTAGGGACTTAATCGTGATATGATTCCGGTTCTATTGACTCATGTGGAATATAAGTATGGTGGAAGGATAAATAAACGAAAAATTGTTAGCAAAAGGGATTTCACAAATCAATCTCAAATCTCGGGGTGAATTGTAATATGTTAATGGACATGATTACAATTAGTAGAAGCCTAAAATTCGGAATAAAAGAATATAAGAGAGTTAATGGAAAAATAGTTTTCCATGTGATCCTACGGCCGAGATCTGAGTTCCTTAACAATCTCACGCACTATCACAGCTAGGTTTTCATATATAAGGATAGCTATGAGATAGTCTACCCTAATTGACTAATTGTTAGTTTGAAAGTTGGCCATCAGGGCTCGGAAAAATCCTACACAGTTGTGAGCGTGGAGAGGAAGGAGCAAACACTTGGGCTGCTATTGTAAATTCTTAAGATTGTGAGATCGACAAGAACCTTAAGATTATTGAAAAATTCTCGGAATTAACAAAGAGAATTAGTAAGTTAATTTTCCGCATGCAAACTTTCAGTATCTTATTTGTACCTTATTTGGGTTGTACGAACAGTTTGCTTAATTTGGGTTGTACGAATAGTTTGTCTAATTTATGGTGCATTTTTATTTTCTGTGATGATTATTTCTTAATTTTTTTTAATGAGATGGTAGTTACATTATTATTTAAAATATATATATAACTTCAAGGTGGTGAATTTCCACCTTTATTAAAAAATTATAAAATATTCTCTCTCTCTCATCAATTTATTCTTTTTTATTATATATTTTTTTAAATTTTCTCTCTCTTCACTTTTTCATCAAATTCCATAAAATATCTTTACTTTTTTATAAACTTCAAAATTCTCAAAATTTCTAACCCTCAAAATTTTTACTCCCAAACACCCCCCAAGTATGGGGGCATAATTTACAGCCAAAAATAAATTTTACAATTTAGTGAGAAAAATATAATATGTAATACTATAATATTATTTCTAAATATGAACAAAACGGCGCTATATTAGCTGTTTGAGCGACAGGCTGTCAATTCCATTTTTAATGGAAGTTAAGCACGTCCGTTCGAACGAATTATGGTAATGTGTTCGAACACTTTCAGGACCAAAAGCAGCCGTTCGATCCTTCAAAACCGTTCGAACGATTTACAATTATTCGTTCGAACCTAATTTAATTAATCACATTGCTGTAGTACCCAAATCCAACAATGAAATTTTTTTAATTGATTACATAACTTTAATTAGCACCCAAAAAAAAAGTATTTACAATTGATGATGCATTTAGTTGAAAACCCGAAGTTATTTACAGTCTCGTCATTGTTCAGTTCGTGTTTTACACCTCACAGTCCACACAGATATGGCTGAATGGTTCTGGTTGAGGATCCCTCCCGATAGATTTCAAGCAGTAAGGCCACAATGTAACGCCAAGGTGGTGGCAGACAGCCGGACTCTCGACAGAATCAGCCTTCTTCCGCATATTCAACCTCTCAGCATGGCGGCGGAGGAGGCAGAAGCAGTAGTGGTGGTGGTGTTGGAAGAGAAGGAGGTGGTGGAGGTAAGGGGGAAGAGGTGGTGCTCCGCAGACAGCTGGACTTCGACGGAATGAAACTTTTGACAAAGCTTGATTTATGGAGAAAGCTCCTCGGCAAGTTAGATTCATCTTGGACTACAAGATTGACTCAAGAAGATTTGGGAGTTGTAACTCTTGGTGAGAGCTACAAGATAATCAAGGTTGTTGCATTATGAAAGATTCTTTCCCCTACTTGTTTTTTCCAAAGGCACCTTGGGGAAGCACGGGCATAATTTGGGGCGGTTTGCACGGGTGTTGATCACCTCCGAGATCGCTAGATATGGAGTTGATTGAACTGTTCCTTATTCAAATTTTGGATGGCAAAGTCTTCCGGTTAACTGGGAATGGAGGTTGTACACTTGTAGTACAAATTTACAGAGATGCTGTTTATATTTGCTGTAGGTGTCTATTAGGCCTGCGGTGAAGTCAAAGAAAACTAATAGAGATATAGTAAATCAACTAGTTATGTTGTACATTGTGTCGCATTTGGGGAATCGAGAGCTAGCTTACGATGGCAGTAAGAGCCTCTATGTGGCGGGGCCTTTGCCTTTTGTGTCAAAGGAATTTGTTGTCCCGTTATCTGACAAAGATGATCAAGGTTGTTGCTTTATGAAACATTCTTTCCCCTCCTTGCCTTTATGAAAGATTCTTTCCATTCAGGCATGGGCGCCATCGTCATCGAAGGGCCGAAGCTTACTGAAGAGGCCGGGCTTCGGAAGCAAAGGCAAAATAATAGTTGTCCGGGCTAATCATCGTTTGGTAGAGGTCGCGGACTGGGTCATGCAGTGTTGGTGTTAACATTAGATTAGTTTTTATCCTTTCCATCGTTCATGCAGTGTTGGCTGCCCCATTTTTTCAAGCTGGTGAGCATTATATCTTCAGGTACTATTGCAGCTACATATTCCATCTCTTTGTACTCCTCGAACCATGCTCTGCAACCGTATTCAAATCCATATCCGATATTGGTTGCTGCTCTTAGCACTGAAATCAAAAAGCGTCTGACAAAATTGTGTCCAGCTCTGGGCATTCAGGGATTAGCTTTTTATCCTTTCCATCGTTCATGCAGTGTTGGTGATGACATTGAATGTTGAGGGATTATTTCAATTCTGAGTGGGTCCTAAAGCACATTTTGACAAAGCTTGATTTATTGAGAAAGCTCCTCGGCAAGTTTGATTCATCTTGGACTACAAGATTGACTCATTAAGATTTGGGAATTGTAACTCTCGGTGAGAATGATGATGAGTGACTGTGTGACTTTCAGCAACCTCTGGGTTTCTATGAACATGTGCTGCTGGGGTTCAGGTGAAGTCAAAGAAAACCAACAGAGCTACCTTTAGGGAGGGGTTAAGTTGGGGCTGTTTGCACGGGTGTTGATTATCAACCTCCGAGATTGCTCAATATGGAGTTGATTGAACTGTTCCCTTTTCAAATTTGGAGGGCAAAGTCTTCCGATTTACTGGGAATGGAGGTTGAAGACTTGTAGTACAAATTTATTGAGATGCTCGTGGCTAGAAAACTATTCGAATTAAATTCAAAATCTTTTGTTGTTTTCAACTTTTGAACTGATTACTAAATCATTTATTTGTTGGCAGACGTACCAATGCACATGTTGCGATTGAAATAAAAATTCCATTTTTAACTGGTAGATGGTAGATATATACAACTTTTTGCTGCCCAAGCCTATGCGCACAACATATGGCTTGTCTTTCCACTGATGGGTTCCAAACCACATCCAGTAAAACAACTCTGGTAGGCTCAGTCAGACTAATACCTTCAGGGCAAGCCTTCGTAGATGCAATTAGTAAAACTCTTGCTTCACTAGTTGGATCATTGATGACATTAATGGCAGATTGGCGCTGCTTCATGTCATCCTTTCCATCCATATACAACACCTTGTTCCCTTCAGTCAAATTTAAATGACATTTAAGGTGGTCCCTCACTAAGTGTAATGGATGATGATATTGACTGAAGACCAAAACATTTTCATTCAAAGCCTCACTAAGGCGGATGAGTTCCATCAGAAATTTCAGTTTGACTCCAGCCTCAGGATTCAATCTTTGTAGCTTCTCCCTGTCAGAAGGAAACTCTGCTTCAGAACACTTAGGCGGGAGTGATGGATGTACGGAGATCAAGGACGCACAATACTCAAAATAGAAAATGTTCCTTGTCATATAACGACTGAGTTCATGAAAAACAGGCTATTATGTAGTTCAAAATAGAAAATGTTCCTTCATACACTTGCACAAATGCCTCAAACATCTCTCTAACCTTTTTAACTTTCTCACATCTCAGTCGTTCATCAGAGATTTGGTAATGGAACTTGTAAGTGATTCCCATGCATGTTGTAGATGTATTTAAGTTGGCATATATACTTCATGACATGTCCTGGTTTATTCCTGAGGTTCCTGCTTATTGAAGTCCTGCTCAAGACCAGCCGTTCATCAAGTCTTGGTGATCATTGGGTTATGTTGGAGGTTTGATTGTGGTCTGTATATAGACTGTCCATACGGAGTTGGCGCTTTGATGTTTTGAGAGCCTGAGAAGTTTGTTCCGAGTTCACTCCAAGTTTGATCAGAAGTTACGAAAGACTATTATAATGGTTTTTAATAGACGCGCCCAAGATTCAAGAAGTCTTGAAACTTCGTGAATCTTTTCCCTCCGACTCCCGAAAGTACAAAAGCCAATTTTTCTCACAATTATCTTTCTACGTTCCTTGAGATATCTCTGTGACCTAAGATTTCGAGAGCCTTCCTCAAGATTCTTCCTGTTAATGTTTCTGTGAGAACTGAGATTGAACCCAACAAGATTCCTGCTTTCCCTATTTTCTCAGATTCGATCACCAAGATAATACCCAGACTGTTTGTTTCCTATTGTAAAAAAGCTGATTGCACATGAGTGTGTGGAAAGATCGGCTGGGCTGCAGAAATCGATTTTTGGAATCAAGATCTTCAAATGGAAGAGGAGTTCCCCATTCCCTGCATGGTGTAGAGCTGGATGTCGTATTCTAGGTAAGGTACAAGTTATGTTAGACTAGCAACGGGGTGTTGGGTAGTGTATGGATCACTTGTACTGAGTTTGAAGTTTCTAGTGGATTTGCTTAAACCGACTTACAAGCCCGGAGAGTTTTTTTCCTCTTGAAAGATTTCTTTCAAGTGGTTTTTCTCTTCGTCATCAATTCTGGCGTTATTGTTTGTGATTGTGATTACTTGGAGAATTTCGTCATTGCAGTGATTGCTGTATGCTCTGTTTCTTTGATTAAGAAAGACATTCTTGAATTTATTGTAGTGTTGTTAATTTGTAATAACCTGGCCATATTGATTTGATTATTTCGAACGATATACTGAGTGTACCTGAACTTTGCTAATAAGCTTGTGAAGTTTGTGCAGAAGTAGTTTAAAAAGGGCAGATAATTTTAGAACCTATTCAACCCCCCCTTCTAGGTTCGGCTATTGTATTTTGAGTCTTGAACCACCTTGTTCACATGTCTTATGTTTGAAAATTTCGGCCTCGCCAAGAGAAGTACATTATAATTAAAACTCATCAAAATTATTTTGAAATGGAGTTCCTGAAAGGATAATCCGCTTTTCAGTTTTGATATTTGACAAAGCCCACAGGAAACGAGTGCTAGTATTGCGAGCTTTGTGCCGATCATCAAGGACAACAAAACTGTTCGAACGTATACTAGCATTGAACGACATCTTTTTAGAGCCACTTAGTTCGAACACATTTCAATAATTCGTTTGAACGCAAACCAATAATAGCTCTAATGTTTTCTTGGCGAGGAGGCTAAAAAACTCCAGCTTGTTTGAAAATTTTATCGTTCGAACTCACTTATTTGTCGTTCAAACGTTTGTGTTCTTCACTAAGTGCTGAGACAAGCGGCGAGTTTCATTTCCTCCGAAACTCAAACACCTCCCCAAATTTCGTCCTCTATCATTTATCTACCATTTTTTTACGTTAATTGGGTTGTTATCGTGGAGAAACGTTAAAGGAAAGAGATTGGGTGTGTTTGGAGGTAAGTTTTCTCAAATTGTTGGTGCACAGTGTTAGGTTTATGGGTATTAACGTTTTGATTGTTGTGAGCTGAATTTTTTAGTGAATTTGATGTTTAAATTCTACTGGGTAGACACATATATGTTTAGGGGTGTTGAATGCATGTTTTCGTACTAAAAATGCATGTTTTTGGGTTGTTTTGGGATTATTTGAGTGTTGTTCTTCATGATCATTTTCGAGTTAATTTCTATGCAATGTTCAAACATTGTAATTTAGTTCATTCAAGCAGTTTTGGTGCGTGTCAATTTCCTAATGCTTATAGGTGTGTTCAAATAATTTAGTTTTGTCGTTCAAACGAACTTGATCGTTCGAACATGTTCAAATGAGAACATTTTTACGACGTAACGCAATGATTTCGTTCAAAAGTGTTTGAAAGTTTTTTTTTCCATATTTATGTTGCCATTTACCATATTTGATTAAGTACATTGCAACATACTTATTGTTAGTTTTTTGTGTATGTTTCTTGTATTTTCAATTCATGCATATACCCGTAGACCCGTTTGAAGCCTATACAACGTCAATGTTGTATAGGCTTCGAATTGTCCAAATTATGGACAGTTTGGGATTGTAAAATTTAATTTGTTGTGACAAGTTCCAAGTAACTAACATGTTCAATGGAAAGTTTGGCATATCTCCAACTTTGTTCTTCGGGCCACTGTTAGTGTTGGGCTCCCGCATCTTTGGATTACGATCCACTTTGGTGCGTGATCCTAACCCTAATAGGTACGCTTGGAGAACTAAAGGGAGATCCTGCCGGATTTTCCATTGAGACATGCGGTTTCTCGAAACTTGGTCCAGCAAATTAGATTTTACATTACAAATCTCGAATGGGATAGAACCTTCCTATAGGATTGGAGCATAGGGGTTAGAAACGTATACATTATAATTGTTTTCCAAATTGGGTTGATAGATAAAATAGAAATGGATAAAAGTTGGATCAATGAGAAAGATAGGTTCAGTGCTCAGTACAGAGTTAGGGTTAACTAATGCATGGAAATGGCAAGACCTTGTGTAGATAGTCATGATAGGATCCGTTGCCCTTGTAGAAAATGCAAAAATTTCATGTTGGAGACGGTACGTAATATGGAAGACCACTTGTTCATAAATGGCTTCAATGCGACTTACACTAATTGGGTACACCATGGGGAAAGAATTATTGTATGGAATATTGGTACCTCTGGGTTGGGAAGGGAGACTGTCATGGAGGATGATAAATCTGAAGAGAGTAGCATACTTAAATGATATGTTAGGAGATATTGGGGCCAGATTTCATGGGGACTATGAAAATGATCTAGTGGGTGAAGCTGAAGTACCAATGGTTGACCTGCATTTCAAAGTTGAGAAGAAGTCGGACTTTATGAAGCTATGTGGCGATGCCGAGAAATAATTGTACTAGGGATGTTCCAAGTATTCGAAGTTGGCGTTCATAGTTCAGTTAATGCATGTAAAACGAAGAACAATTGGAGTACAAAATCTTTCAATTGGGTGTTGCACTTGATCAAGGACGCAGTTCCTAATGGAGAAACTTTGCCAAAGTCTAACTAGGAGGTGAAGAAGTTAATAAAAGAGGTTGGGTTTTACTTATAACCATATACATGCATGTCAAAATGATTGTGTCTTGTTTTGGAAAGAGAATACCAAGAAGCAGGCTTGTCCAGTGTGCTATGAGTCAAGGTGGTTGTATGATAAGAATTAGGATAAAGAGATCCCATAGAAGGTTCTGAGGCACTTCCCCCTTAAACCGAGACTGAAAAGACTATTTGTTTTGAAAGAAGGGGTAAACTCATAGTTAGCCCCAATGTTCGGGCAAAAATCAAGTTGCTACCCTTATTTTTCAATCCAACAATTTGAGACCCATAACTTTTAAAACCTATCAATCTTCGCCCCCCGTCTAAATAGGCGTTAAGTCCGACGGAAAATCGTGCAAAATGACCGAAATGCCCCTCTAACTAAATTTTAAAAAATAAAAAATATAAAAATAATAAATTTTTAAATAAATATTTTAAATGGAATTTTTACATTTGAGTAATTTTATTTTGGAGGAGCATTTTGGTCATTTTCATGCTTTTCCGTTTGATTTAACATCTAATTTAGACGGGGGGCGAAGATTGATAGGTTTTGAAAGTTATGGGTCTCAAATTGTTGGATTGAAAAATAAGGGTAGCAACTTGATTTTTGCCCAAACATAGGGGGCTGACTATGAGTTTACCCCTTGAAAGAATTAGTCGAAGATAGGAAATGACATAAGGAGAAATGGGTAGATGACAGGGTTACACTTCGACATCCAGTAGATGACGAAGCTTGGATGGAGTTTGATAAACTACATGAATCATTTGTAAGGGACCCACGAAGTGTTTGCCTAGGACTGGCTTCAGATGGGTTTAACCCGTTTGGGAATATGAGCAGTCAACATAGTACATGGCCTGTAATACTTGTACCACACAACCTACCGATGTGGAAGTGTATGAAAGACCTTTATATGATGATGATGCTTTTAATCCCAAGAGCAAGGTCACCTGGCAATCACATCGATGTGTACTTATTGCCATTGATAGAGGAATTGAAGGATTTTTCATATGATGGTGTTAGAACATTTGATGCATCGACATAGTCGTAGTTTTATATAAGAGGTGCACCTTTTTCGATAGTGAATAATTTTTCTGTGAGTCCAAGGATTAAGGCAACCCAAGAGAGGGGGGTGAATTGGATTTTCAAATTTTTTCGCTTTTAACCCCCAAAACCGTGTTTGCAAAGTAAAGTCTAATTTAGCACAAGTATATTAAAACAACAAGTAAATAAGTGTTAAATGTAAGGAGTAGGGATAGAGAAGCAAACACGTGATTTTTAGGTGGTTCGGCAAACCCGCCTACATCCACCCCTCAAGCTCCTTCACCGAGCCTTGAGGTTTTCCCACTATCTTCAAATAGCATACACTCTAGCTTCCGGGTGCTAGAGAACCGTACAAGTGTTTTCCCGGGCTTAACACTCAAACCCACCCAAGTGGTTTTTCGGGCTCACCACTCATAACCTAACCAAGCTTGAGATATACCCTCTCTAAGCTTCTTCTTTAGTGAACAACCTCACTAAAGGAATCACCTCTTTTGGATATGAAGATTGAAGAATAAACTCTCTCAAAGAGTGATATGAAATTGGAAATCTCTATCTCTTGATTCACACAAAGACAAGGATATGAAAGTGTGTTTTGTGTGAATGATATGAGAAATATAGAATATGAAGGTTTGGAATATTTCTCAAGTGATCTAAATGATATGTGGTCGTTGTGTATTTATTTTGGACGTTATGAAGGTGTATTTATAGGCCACATATGAAAACTAGCGTTTATAGCCGTTGGGAGTCGTCTGTTAAAACGAGCCAGTCGACCGCTACATGAACCGGTCGACGCTTCAAGTTACCGTTACTCAACGGTCATATTGTTAGAAGTTCAATGGATCTATTTCAAAAACAACCGGTCGACCGCTATACCAAGCGGTCGAAGATCGGTCGACCGCTTCACCAGCCGTCGACCTCTCAACTTAAGCACATGATCGGTTCAATTAAAATCACGTTTTTGACCTCTTTGAAACACCCAATTTTAAAGACTTACTTTCCATAAGTATAAGAAAGGTTTGAGAGTTTGATTGGGTGTTTTAAAACCTTTAAAAATATTTTAATCTTTCAAACAAAAGGTAAAACGGTTTATGCACGTTTTGAAAGATATGCAAGTGTGATTCATAATCCTTGTCAAAAGTGAAACTAAGAGTTACAAGGTTTATACCCTAAGGTCTTGAAACTTCACTTTTGAGCTCCTTGCATCTTCTTGATATTTTTTCTTCAAGTCTTTGGCTCTTTCATCAAAACGTCTTTGTCTTTGAAGATGTCCGTTTTATAAACTTGATCCATTTATTGAAATCATCAAAATCTCGATTGTGCACAAAAGCCAACATTTTTTGCATATGGTAATTTGTCGGGTTGGAGTACTAAAGGGAACTTAGCATGCCCTAATTGTAACTATTAGACAGTTTACAGACATCTCCATCATGGGAAAAAATTGGGCTATATGGGTTGTCATGATGTAGATGTGTTTGATGGCAATGTAGACAATGGGGAAGTGCCAAAAGAGGTTAGTGGAGTGCAAGTGTTAGAACATCTTCAAAATTTGGGATCAGTGGTGTTTGAGAAGATTTCTAGAGCTAAAAAGATGAAAAGGGCATTAGCATAGCTGAATTGGTCGAAGAAGAGTATTTTTTTTTAGCTCCCCTATTGGTCAATGTTGAAATTATGGCAATTTGGGTGTAATGCACATTGAAAAAAATGTTTGTGATAACATTTTGAGAACTATGATGAATATGGAGGGGAAAACTAAAGACACCGCAAAGTCGAGGAGGGACTTAGCTGAGATAGGAATGAAAAAAGAGTTGCATCTATGCAGACAGGGGGTCAATATGAAGTTATGCCCCATGCGGCCTTCACTTTGTTGAAGAAAAAAAAAAGTTTGTCAATGGTTGAAGGATGTCAAATTTTCCGATCGTTATGCGTCAAACATTGGTCGATGTGTTAACAAGCATTAGGGTAAGATCATGGGCTTGCAGAGTCATGATTGTCATGTTTTGATGCAACGGTTGCTCCTGATAATGATTAGTGGTTATCTCAATGATGAGGTATGGATGGCCTTAATAAAGTTGAGCAATTTTATCTGAGACTTGTGTTTCCAGACCTTGAAGTTTGATGTACTCCGTAGACTTCAAAGTGATATCGGTTTGATCCTATGCAAGCTTGAAAGAATATTCCCCCCATCATTTTTAACAATTATGGTGCATGCGATGGTCCCCTTACCAAGGGAGGCTCTTTTGGATGGACCAGTTCAATATCGGTGGATGTATCCCACAAAATAGGCTCTTGGTGGGCTGAAGCGTTTTGTTAAAAATAGAGCACGAGCGGAGGGGTCTATTGCAGAGGCATACATCGATTCTGAATGTTTGAAATTTTGCTGATAGCATCTTAGAGGGATTGAAACCAAATTCAATTGAACAGAGTGAAATAACGCTAGAGAGACCGCATTGGTGATAATAAGTACCTTAGGAGTGTTTGCTCAGAAGGTTCGTTCATTGGGTGCAAGTCGGGGATACGATATGGATAGCAAAGAGGCTATGAAGGCACAACGGTATGTACTTAATAACTACAAAGAGATCGAGCCGTATATAGAGTACGTACTGGGTTCTTTGTAGTTCCTTTATTTGTGTTTCTAATTATAATATGAATATCAATATCTCTTACAGAGAACATTTGGCAGAGTTGCGCACCATCAGTGATATTGATATAGAACGTAAGCATGAAGAAGAATTCCCATAATTGTTTCTGATGCAAGTTAAGTATGACCACCTTCCTTTTTGTGGATACTTATTATATGTATTGATTCGTACTGTTGTGCTTGTATTGTAGGTTCAAAAATTACGTTTTCTCAAACTCGTGTGAAATTGATGACATATATGCCCTTGTATGTTGACTGAAAACGAAAGCATATCAGTTCTCAAGATGTATTGTCAATGGGATTAGATACCATGCTACTGAATAAGAACTCCGTAGGAAGACACAGAATAGTGGTATTGCAGTACTAAGAGATCATCTCCGCGAGGCAATCGGGGACATTCTTGCACTTCGCTTGTGATATCCCTTCCCTAAATTTTCCAATTTCTCTAATTTTCTTAATTTCCTTGATTTCTCGTATTTAGCTAATTAATGATTATGATCGTGATGGTCTCTATTTTATTGGTTTCTATGCATTCAAAATTCTCTCATTCTCTTGTTAATATCTTAGTATTCCTATTGCTTGATTTAAACACATGATATTTTTTTTCCTAAGTATACTTCATTAAGCTCATATTTAACATTTTCTAAGCATTAGATTTGATTTCTTGACACGTGATTTATTTCGGTTCTAATTGCCCTAAGGGATTTCAGTATGTTTAATCTCTTTCCCTTTTTATTCTCTTGTTTACATCTAAATTTTTACCTAGTGTCAATCTTGATTATTCCATTACTAATCTCGGTTAATTACTTGACTAATTACCTATTTCTTTTCTCTAACATATGCATTGATTAACTTTACAACTTAGCTAATCATTTTGCTAACCTATGTCTACTTTGATGTCATATGGGCTCCACTCTCTCTCTCCTCCCTAGGTCACACGGCACACACAAGGAAATCTTTGTTTTGTCTTGTTCTCTTTGTCCTTTTCCCTTGTCCCATTTTCTTGGCCTTAATGCATGAATAGTTAGATTCAATTTTGGACCAACCGGCCATGCTTGCTTGCAATCACATTTGATTTGATTTTGAGGTGATTTTAGCTTGTGTAAGTGTCCTTAATCATCACCTAGGGAAGGGGGAGTGTGCCATTTGGCTCCTCCAGCCCTTGTGCCACCCAAGCCACCCAAACAAGGGGCTTGCTTGTGGCAGCCACCCTTTGACCAAATGATGGCAAGGTTGGCTATAAAAGCCAACCCTTGCCATGCATTTCTCACACCAATAGCCGGCCACTTGAGTTTGAGAGAGAGGAGTGAGTGCTGAGAGTAGTCAGCCAAGAGGGAGAGGAAGGAGAGAAAGAGGAGAAGAAGAAGAGAAGGAAGGTGGAAACTTCCATGCCTAGGAGGACACCAAGAGCTAACCGAGATCACCTAAGTAAGGGTTCAGGTTCTTGTGTTGAGGGGAGATGACATGTTCTCTTGTATTGATTGATCATACATATTTGTGTGCATAGAGCTGTGATTCAATGAGGAACATGTTAGGGTTATGTTGGTTTTAAGATTTTGCAAAAAGAAAGGTTCATAGGTGCCATGAAGTATAATCTAATTTAGACACCTTGCATGTTAAGGCTTAATGAATATTTCTTATAACATGTGTATAAGATTGCTTGCTGATTTAGTTTGATTATTCAAAAGAGCTCTGGACATGTTTTATGAGCTATGGCAGTGGTGATAAGCCTAAGCTTGAAGCCTTATAGGCCACGGGTTGGTCAAGAAAAATGGCTTATGGTGTTGCATGTTGCACTACATGATTTTATGATTCAATGCCATGCATATGTGATATGAAATGTGGAGCAATAATGAGAATGATGATGGCCAAGAAGCTTTAAAGTATCCCTGATCAAAAGAAGGCCAAATGGGGCCAAAGAAAGGTGCCATGGGCTCAAGAAAGAGGTTATGAAGTTGAAAGCATAAAAAAGATACATTATGTATGTTCATTGATGATATTGCAAATGATCTTTATTTGCCTTTAAGTTTCTTGAAGAATCCATATGTCATGTGCTCTATGATTTCCTTTATGTTGATAGATTAAATTATTATTTTTAGCCTAAAGTTTCGAAAAGCATAGATCAATCAAAGGCATGAACACCTATCTAGGGCATTTAGGCAAACATAGGTGCTGCCCAAATCGACCCTAAGCTATAGGTTGTATTTTTTGCATGAAACTTTTCAGATAGCATCCTTGTCTAATATTAGGATCCTTGTAAAAATTTCAGCCCAAAATGATGAAGGAAAAGGTTGAAATGCCCCTGGAGGTCTCTGAGGGCAGATTCGACATTTTGCCTAATTCGTTAGGGAAAAAGGGTCCAAAATGAGAAAATGATTACATGGTTGGATAGAGCACGAAAAATTGATGGGGAAGCCCAAATTTGAGTTCAAACCAAGTTGAAATAAGGGCTCAAATCACAAAGCCCGTTTAGGAGCCTAAATGGATTTTAGGCCCAATAACCCTAAAATAGCACCAAGCCAATAACACTTTGGGAATAGGCTAGCAGGGTCTAAGGAGGCCCAATAGGCCTTTAATGGTGTTTAATGTCTAAGATCTTACTAGTTATTATCATGGTTGTTTCAACTGTCAATGATTATTCTTTAAACGTGTTATGCTTCTTTCAAGTTCGTTGCAAATTAGTGTGCATTGTTTGGGTGAAATATTACATGTGTACTTTAATGCTTGGATATGAGATTGCATTCATAAGAGGGAAAATGAAAGTGAGGAACCCCCTATCTGCGAGGGTTCCCTGAATGGTAGTGTCGGTACCGGGCACTTAGGAGACGTGCAACCCCCAACTGCAGGGAGTGGGTGGGCTCCTTTATGAACACTAAGGCGTAATGTTAAAGGTCCTGGTGTTGGATGCACGGGATAGTCCCATAGAAGGGGAGGGGACGCACAACCCGACTCTGGGGGTGAACAGAGCAGACATCGGGAACTCCTTAGGAACCCATGATGGTGTGATGGATTACATATTTTAATTCATCCAAGTTCATATTTATTATGCTTGAAGTGAGTTTTACACCATCTTTAAGTGAATTATATGCATTGTATTTGTTTGATCATGTTTCCCAGCCCCCACCTTACTGAGTCAATAGGACTCACCCTTTTTCTCTTATGTTATTTTTGCAATGTTTGGCGAATGTGGGTATTGAAGAATGAAGCTATTCGAGGACGAGTTAACCTATGATTTTTACCCTTATATCCTGGTACTCAAGATCCGAACGTGGGTTTTGGATTTCCTTGGAGTATCAGTGGAGCATGAGGCCCACTGGTTCTTTAGGGAGCCCTCACCCCCACCATCCCCTGTACCCCCACTATCCCCGTTACCCCGATTTGAGGACTTTGGTTTACCAGATGTACCGCTAGAATGGCTAAGGTTCGATTACGTTCCCCCAGCCCCGCCAATGGGAAATAGTAGTACCACTCCGGGTCCGAGATTATTGATCTTACATCGGACTCGGACTCGAAGGATTAGTACCCTTCTTAGGCCTGTTAGAGTGTAGCCTAATTTTCAAATTGTACGAAGTTCCCGAATTTTTGTAATATAGCCTTTTATGTAGTCCCGGGAGGACGACCTGAACTTTCCTTATATCAAGATGTCCTTGTTATTTTAGGTTTTCAATCTCCTTCGTGTCTCTTTCCTCATCCTTTATTTCAAAGTTCTTATTTCTACTCAAAAACCTAATATAACATTTTCAATCTATGCGGATTATATTAACTCATTGCCTTTTTCTAAAGGGAAAATTACATCGACCTCACTGGGTTTTAGCCCTATATCAAAAGCCTCATTGGATTTTTTTTAAAATCTCAAAGCCCACTAGGTTTTTTATTTTGGTATGAAAACTAACTTAAGCCAATGTTGTTATTAGATATAATGGAGCGTAGTTCACTTAAGTTAAATGTCAGGGCTAAAACTAATCGTTGTTTGCCACGTGTTTAAATTCTTTGTCTGCTCCATTGGGTTTCCCATCTGTCACGACGCACGCCACGTCGGAGTTAGTTTTTGTATCACATGGCATATAACTTGGCAGACAAGAGACCGAATAGAGCAGACAAAAAATTTCAAACATGTGGCAGCTAGCAATTAGTTTTAACCCTGACATTTAACTTAAGTGGACTAAGCTTCGTTATCTCTAGTAACGGAATTGGCTTGAGTTAGTTTTCATATCAAAATAAGAAACCCAGTGAGCTTTGAGATTTTTTTAAAACCCAGTAAGGCTTTTGATATTGAGCTAAAACCTAGAGTGCTCTATGTAATTTTCCCTTTTCTAAAAACATAGAGTTTTTACCTTAAATCTTTTCCAATTTCCCACTACAGTTCTATTTTTTTTAAAATACGCCTTCTGCTAAGTTTCATGGTAAATCAACTAAGACTTTCTAGCAACCTTCGTGCCATAATCCCGGGCTGTGTGCATACCATTACTATAGGTGAGCCTAGGGGGTAAGTATGAGCACAGGACGTGACATCGCTATGTGCGTAATAATGAGGTGTATCTTTTCAAATGCGATTGGTGGGATGTAGGCATCGCAGGAAGGGGTATTATCGTAGATGGGCACAGTATAATTGTTAACACACCTAACCAGTGGGATATTAATGATCCATTTATGTTGGCAGATCAAGGGCAACAAGTGTTTTACTTGGCCGATCCAAAGATGGGTGGATCATGGTGAGTTTTAGAAGGAATCACGAATAGGAATGTTTATGGTACACCACTGGTGTTGAATGAAATGTTGACAAACGATGAAGATTCCCGACCGGATGGTTATCAAGAAGAAGAGTCATTTCAGTTGTTCGTCGATTTTCAAGGTTTTATTATGCTTTCGTAGTGTAGAGAAAATGTCAAACTAGAGGTGCATGAGGCTTTGGGATTTGGGAGGGACCGTTGAAAGGCACCAAGTCGTAGTAATGACGATGATTTCATCGACGATGGATCAACAGAAGACGAGCCACGCATCTATAGGGTCCGACTCCGTGACCGACGATTTAGAAACGGACAATGAATATTGAAATTCAAGCAAACTCGACTCGGAACCTGACTCCGTGTGAAACTTCGGTATTTTTGGCATTTTGAGTTCTTGTGTTGTAATATGAAATTTTGTTGTAATCGCACAACATTGTTTATGAGTACATCCTTGTGTCTAATTGTTTTTATTACCATGAAACAGGTTGATGACGATTGGTGGAAATGTGCCTGATCTGGACCGACAGTGTCTTCTAAATCATCAGCCCCATTTAGGCCCTTACCTTTTCCTAGGTTGGAGATCGAAGCACCTTCTCCAGGGACAACATTGAGCGAATGCGGATGTAAGTTATATATGTTTTTATTTCGCAATCTAATTTTGTAATCATTATTTTTTGTCAATAATTTAGATTGTATATTTTGAACAATTTTTCTGTTTTCTCCCATTTCATAGCCACCTCTGGAGTTAAACGGGAGCTTGGGCGGTCTTGCGGGTTAGCTCTCGATAAGACACTAGCAGTATTTGCGAAGATTCAAGTGCACATTCCTGAGCGTGTGGCTGGTAGTGACGGACAAGGTGCTGCCCAACTCTCTTCGAAAATTGGAAGTCTTGTTCGTGTTAATGCTTTGGCGTGATACTAAACCTGGCCAAAGGTTCTAGAGGAAACCAAATAGTATTTGATGGTTCTGTTGTTGGTAAATACTGCATTCTTTTTGTTCACGTTAATTATCTAACATCTTGTTTACTGACATATGACTATGATATCAACATATCACAATGATTTTGAACTTGATTACTAACGTCTTGAGGTGGTCAAGATGGTTCAGGGGACAATGGCCACTACTTACAGACAAGCATAAATGTCTCCTTCATGAGTATTATGCGAAGTGGGGTACCAAAGAGAAGGCCCTGTGACATCCGCATCCGGATACACCGATGGAGTATTGGGCAAAAGTGTGTGATGTATTCTCTAGTGAAGATTTTAAGGTAACAAAATAATTTGAATTGTTTTATTTTTGTTGTCCGTTTTAATTATATGATTATTTATTTTGTGGAGAAAAAGTGAAATCAATAAACAAAATTGTGCACTTTTGACTACTACCACACCTTGGGATCAAGATTGTTTCTACGCACTTGTACGAAAATGGTATTATTATTATTTTTTTATCGAGCCTTTGTTTTTTTTTTCACCATATATATTAGTAATGCATATTTAATTACTTTGTTTTTGAAACAGAGAGATTCTGAGACAGGCAAGGTTGATCCAACAGAGTTGTACAAAAAGAATGATACAAATGCCAAAGGCGAGTGGGTGTCAGAGGCTGCACAAGAAAATTTTGTAAGTGTTTAATTTCATAATTAAGTGTATGTTTATTTTAGTTGCTTTAGAACTGTCATGTCTTCTAAAATCATAAATATGTTTCTTTTATTAGATTGGGTACATGCAGGAAAAAATGGAAGCTTTTTAGCAGCAATGCATATCCGAGGTTAAAGACTTCACTAAGCATGAAGTCTACATAGAAGTCCTAGGAAGGAAAGCTGGATATGTGTACAGGTTGGGTCTACAGTGGTTCCTACCACTATTTCTTCAGCACCAATATCAGCTAATATTGCTCACTAGTTGGGGCAATAAAGATCAAAGCTCAAGGAGATGCGAGCCAAACAACTAATAGAAAGAAGGAGATAGAAGAGTTAGCTGCCAAGCAAGCAGAGATGGAAGCTCGCATACGAGTGTAGCAGGATGCATAGACACAAATTAAAAATAAGTTACGACTAGAGATGGAGACGAGGTTGCAGGAAGAATTGAAAAAGTGTTATGAAGTGGTTAGACCCACCACCACGACGGCCAAGATAAACTATTTGGTTTATTTCGTATTTTATTTTAATGCTTTCCTTGTTTTTCGTGGGTGTATATAATAATAAAATATTTTACGTAAACTTTGGTGGTTGTTATTTAATTTCTGTTCTAAGAATTTTTATCGGATTTTTTTTGTTATAATGAATTTTAAAATTTATAGTTCAAACTGTTTGGTGCATTTTATCTAAATCGTTCGAACAAATAAACTGAAACGTTCTATACTGTTTGAAAGAATAAGAGGATATCAAACGTTGTCATCACAAAATGTTATAAGATACAAAGAACAATATCGAATGTGATATTAGAACGTCCGAAGCGGGTTCGAATGAATGGCTAAAACATCTGAAATCCGTTCAATCATTTGTTTTAAAGTGTCCGAAAGTTGTTCCAACTTATATGATGAAATGTCTGAAATCTGTTCGATGGTATAAAGAACGGTATTAGACGTTTATAATTGTACCATCCGATATCGATCGAAATATGTTCAAACGTTAAATAGTGTATGCCTTTGACTTTTATATCCTTATTGAACGATTATAAATGTATCGTCTGATAACGATCGAACTTCTCACCTAACGTTTGAAGAACATTCAAATAGTCCATCTTAAGTTGATGTTCTAACCGGTTCGAATGTAGTTTTTATTTAGGGATGGAATGTGCTCCGTTGCAAATGACGACTTTTTTAGACGTATTGCAATTTCCGTCCCAAAAGACCTTTTGTAACGGACTTGTTGGGACACTTGTGGCGACAGACAAATTCCATCCCAAAAGTCTTTTTAAGACGAAATTTTGATTTCTTGGGACAAAATTTCTTCCAAAAATGAAAAATTGTTTTAGTGATTGGATGTTTTCAATGTAAACAACTTTTTTCAGTTATGGATACATATGTACTACATATGTTTGTAAAAAAACCAAATTAATTAAGAGAATCAATTGAGTGATGGGTTGAAGGGTGTAATTACAAATCTTAGCAGCTTGAATTTGTTGGACTATCGACACCAATCAATAAGGCATTTTCACACCTAGCCTGTTGGCTTTAGTTAGCTCCTAATCCATACCCCTCTCATTGAACAAAAAAGTTGTCATTCCTAAGTACAACTCTTCATCTGAATGAAGCCTTGATCCTTTTTAGGGTTTAGCATCGTTCTCGACTTAAGAACTGAAGCAAGAAATGAGCTAAGGTACTGTTGGCAAATCAAAATTTGGGTGAGAGTTAGGGAAAAAGCGCAAAGAGATGATTTGAGTGAATTTTTTATATTTATTCTAAGGGGAAAATACACTTTTCACCCATAAACTACGGAGTAGTGACACATTGCACCCCAAACTACCATCTTTAAGACATTGCACCCTCAAACTACCAATGTTAGACACTTCGCACCCTAAACTATCCACTTTGACACATTACACTCTCCAACTACTAATATTAAACACTTTGCACCCTCCATTTGACAATAATACCCTTAAAAATTAATGAATTGACAACAATATCTTCAATATATGTAAAATGGGTCAAGGGCATTATCGTCATTTCAGTTTGAAAATTTGACAAAGGGTGCAAAGTGTCAAAAATTGGTAGTTAGAGGGTGCAATGTGTCAAAATTGGTAATTTAGGGTGCAAAGTGCAAAACCTATGGTAGTTTGTGGGTGAAAAATGTATTTTCCCCTTATTCTAATGTAAAGTGAGGGTTTGATTGGGAGAGAGATTATTTTATTATTATTTTCTTGGCTAAAATTTTAGTGTAGCCAAAATTTTGGTATCCAATCACTTAGTGTGATCAAGTTAGTTTATTCTATTTCTTTTGGACAACACTTCAAAATTCAAGAAATTAGTCTTTGCAAAAAAAAAAAAGAAGAGATAAATACACTTTTCATACATCAACTATAGAAGTTTGACACATTGCATGTCCTTAAACTTCAAACTTTGACATATTGAATTCTCTAACTACTGATGTCATATGCTTTGCATGCACCCTCCGTCAATTTTTGATAGAATTTGATTTTTTTGCACTTGAAATACAATAGTTCAAAATGACATAAATACCCTTGACATGTGGTATATTGTGATCATTGGATTAGCCCTCTACCATTTTCATTAAACTAATGACAATCACTCTTACATGTATATAGTACCTGAGGTGTCCTCAAATTGCAATGTTACATAAAAATGGCTTTTTAATGTTATTATGTACTCAGCCCTCCAAGAGATCATAAGACTTAATTGTGTTTGATCATTTAGTTGCACATATAAAAGAAACAAGGGTTTAGACCTTGATTATATTTTTGGATTTATATATCAAAATAAGAAAGTTTCTCCATTGGGATGAAATCGATGGCTGGGAGACACATTAGGACACTTATGAAGGTGATGAGGATGGTGCTTATCCACATTCTACATGAAGTTCAAGGTAATCATCATGATGACCAGCTTGCTCCTACTTCTTGCAGCCTTTCTTCACTTCCAACCAGCTTGCTTTCTCATTTCTTCAAACTTGATAAAGCTGAGGAAACATTCAGTTGTATCCACGTAAATGGAATTGAAGGTTTTAAGCGAAAAAGGGAGAAAGAACGAGAAAAAGAGTTGCCAAGAGAGGGGTGGGTGTGGGTCGAGTCGAGTACTTTTTTAATTAATTACCACTTTGATGAATGTATTTTGGGGGTACTTTTCCACTGCATGAGTATCAGATTTTATGGTGACCCAAAGCGTTTAGGAATGGAGAGGCAAATGCAGGTTGTGAGGCAAAAGACAGTACAAAATGTCATTATGTGAAATGTATTATAAAATATTATGAAGAGCATTTTAAGGACTCAGATATCATTTATATGCAGAATCCATGAGCTCCTGCTTTAGATGTGGTAAATAGCTCTAACCTATACTTTTTTTTCTCTCTCTCTCTCTCTCTCTCTCTCTCTCTATCTCTGTCTCTCTTCATCGAAAGAAGGATAGGTGCTTGAAAAACATACGCATATGCAATAGGAACTCATGCATCTTTTTTATTAGTATAATGTGAGAAATAAAGGTGCCCACTACATGCCTCTTCAATTGCCCTTATGTGTAATGGCAGACCGTTATTCTGTAATGTTTTTTCACAATAATGACATTAATTAGGCGATTGTTAGCAATTGTAAAGGTTGACGGTTACAACCTTTAGAATTCTTCTCATTAATGGCAGAGTTGTTATATAGGGCCACATAGTAAGAATGCTGAAGAAGGTATGGAATTCGTAGAATATAATTCTCTTAAAATCTCTCTATCGGTTATTAGTTCTCCTTACGGTTCAGACACTTAGGTTGTGAATTTTATGGACGACGCTTTAGTAGTGCGCTCCATCATCAAGGATAAGGTGAAGGAGAATTCTCGATTGTTAGCAATTGTAAAGGCTGACGGTTACAACCTTTAGAATTCTTCTCACTAATGGCAGAGTTGTTATATAAGGCCACATAGTAAGAATACTGAAGAAGGTATGGAATTCGTAGAATATAATTCTCTAAAAATCTCTCTATCGGTTGTTAGTTCTCCTTACAGTTGAGACACATAGGTTGTGAATTTTATGGATGACGCTTTAGTAGTGCGCTCCATCATAAAGGATAAAGTGAAGGAGAATTCTTGATTGAAGCACATGGAATAACCCAATAATATGTATTTTTGTATAAGCTAAGGTATATAGAAAATCCTTCCCCATTACAAATTATTTTATGAGAATTTATTCTATGTGATTGAATAGATATTTCTAATGGTATAAATTATAAATCAATTGTCAACTTTTGCTTTATTACGTTCTCTTGTAAAATGTTTGGGTTGATCCAGTACCAATTAGGTATAAGCTAGGTATATCAAAGTCGTTTTTATAGTCAACAGTTTCATGAGAACTCCTGAAAAGTGAAGATACAGGATACTAATGAAGGTCGTATTTATAAGTTACTAATTCTTAACTAGTACTTCTCTAGTTTGCTACATATAGTCATACAGTACTATAACCAATTAATACCAACTGCAGGATATTATCTGCTCATCTTCCAGCAACTTCAGTTTTCACCCAATTCCTAAGTAAAAAATCTATTTCTCTAAAGTTTTGTTTGTCTCCCAATTCCGGCCCATTAGTCGAGCTTTGTGTGCATTTTCCTCCCTTCTCACAATAACAATATTGTTGTTGGAGAAAACACAGTTTTGCCTCTTTCTTGCATTTTGGCATGGTGATATAAGTCATATTGACCACTTGTGTACCCTAAACTTCCTCATTGCCTGTAGAGAATAATTTAATGTAGTGGTTTATTCTATTTCTTTAAGATGGCAAACTCTTCAAATTTCAAGAACTCCATCTTCCTTAAACAAATTTGTCTTCCACAAAGACGAGGTTTGGTATAGTGACATAATTTACTTGTATATTGTCCTAATTGCAAATGAGTAGTTAACTTATTTGTTGGAACCCGGCTGATCACTCTTTTCAAACCACCCTATAATTGTCTTCAAATCAATTTTTGCTACAAATGCTTATTCACAATTTACAAGATTCGACACTACTAGAAATTTGACCTTTAATGATGAAATTTTCAGTGACAAAAAGATTTTCATCACTAAAAGTCAAAATATTGGTGAGAAATTTTTTTCCATCACTAAAAGTATGTTTTTAGTGATGAAAATTGATTTTGTCACAATTTTCCTTCTTCATGATGAAAAACACTTTACTTCATAAAAAGTGAAGTTATTATGATCAATACATGAAAATTGATCTTGGGTGACAAAGTTTTGGAAGTCAATCCAAATTTTTTCATCCAAAGATGACTTTCCCTGACAAAACCTACATTTTGTTTCCCAAAATGATCTAGGAATTTCCTTCCGGACAAGTCCAAAAATCGTTTGGACACTTTTGTGGGTGACATAATACTAGTCGTTGCAAATGTGTGACGATTAGTATCGTCAGAAGTATTTCATTGCCGCCTAGATAGAGTTTGACCATGTCTAAAAAGCTTTAGATAATGTTTCTTATTGTCACCAATAAGTTATGCATTCATAAGTGTCATGCAAACTTCAAATTTATCTAGACGCTCACATTTATGTTCCAATGCCAAAAAGAATATTCGCATAATTCACACGTGACAAACGTTCGGACGAATGCAGGACGTCCGCACAAAGAAGACCATTTCTTCAGCTAATCGTGTGGTTCCATGTTACACAATCTAGACACATAAAGTCGAAACTGTTTTGATAACTACCAAACCATCCGAATGCTCGTAGGTTGTAGAAGATTTTCAAAACTGTTTGAGATTTAGAATTTAATGTGGTTGAATTTGATTGGGCCACGTGTAAATTTAACCGTTGAAATCCGTCTGCATAATCATAACTGGTGTTTGGACGCGATAGATGGATCTTAAAACAAAGAGAGTTGTCAAAATCAAATTCTTCTGCCTTTCTATTTCGATTTTCTATCAACCTTTTCTTTCCAACTTCATTAATTTTCTCGGTATTTCGCTATCTACATTCACAAGCTCAGGTAATACCTTCCTCACGCCTTTCTATTTTGCTTTTCATTTATTTTGATTGTTTTTGGGGGTTGGGAGAGCACAGATATGGCTGAGTGAATTCGGAGTTCTTCTATGTTATGTCTGAATGGTTATTGTACCATGCGGACGGATTTATATAATAATATTGTTGTCATTTATTGTCTCCTCTCGACTTTAGAAAACCGTGCGAACATTATGCTTTTTTTTTTCCCCTTTAAAACATAGTGATTTGATCTCCATAGGGTAGCTTTTGCGAATTTGTTTGTTCTGAGTTATATATGATCGGTCACCATTTTTGCTGATCGATCACTTTGGGGATGAAAGAGAGCCAATTGGATGTCATTCATGGTGTCCGATCGTCTTAATGTACGACCTATTGGTACAATTGCCGATTAGTTAGGAGTTTATGCAAAAATTGAATTCTTATTTAATTGATGTGTGTTTTTAATTGCATATGTTTTATGGCATTATTTATATAAATGACTTGATTGATGTGAGGTAAATGTTTGAGCTAGAATGTGTGCACCCTAGAACCATTCAAGGATTAGGATGTGATAAATAAACGTTTATCGCGTAATAACCCTTGAATTGTCCAAAATGTGGATAGTTTGAGAATGTGCATTTGGCGTTGGACGAATTCGTTACTTGTGTCCTATCCACTCTTGGAGAAAGTTCAGTATCATTTAGCCTTTGTCCTCCGAGTATACTACTGGAATTGGTGTATGACGCGTCATACAGTTTTTGTTGATGACGTTTGGCCCCAATGCTGATGTATGTACTTGGGGACTGGGGCAAGATGTTGCCAATGTTTTTTTCTAGTAATGGATGAACACAAGTTGAACTAACGTTCCACTACGAATGCACAATCTTGAATTGGATAGGATCTATCAGTTGGGTACAAAGTCAATTTCTAATGAAGCAGTGTTTATAAGTTTTTAATGTCGTGTATTATTTTAGATTGGTTAGATGGATAAGAGTTGGGTTTAAGGAAAAATCGGTTTGGTGAAACTATGCTGAGGGGGTTAAAGTGGAAATTGAAGAAAATAGCACAGAAAAGAGTGGCGAAGATTCCATTTGAAAGTGATAGCGAGTCTACTGAGGATGAGGCATCGGGCAATAACATGCAAGAATCGGCTTCTGATTAATAATCTCCTTCAAGTATCTTTTTTTAGCTTCTCTACTGATTTTTAAGTGCTTTTATAGTTAATGTCCCTTTTCTCTTAAAATATATGTTTTACGGTTAAACTATTCTAACATGATTTTTTTTTTTTTTTTGTTATGTGACAGCTCGCGTGGATGAAAATTTCCTCCTGTTACTTCTACACAGCAGTAAGGCTCCAAGACTTAGTCTGCTATAAGTCTTTGTCCGAGTTCTAGTCCAAGAACTCCATCTCCGAGTCTGCATGCCTCAATGAGTCAAGGCATGCAGGCTTGTCAAAGTGGTTGTGCATGTAAGAAATTTTTCTTCCTTCTATTTTATTGCTTTAAGTTAAACGATGGACTAGCTTTCCTAATTTTATTTCATGTAGCAACCTCTACTCCTAAACGTTGGAGAGGTAGGACACACGGGATTGGTTTGGAGAGGAGTCGTCAGTCCTGGAAATTATCAGCGCCTATCTTGAAAGGAGAGTATGGAGGAAAGTCTGCCCCTATTACCTCTTTGTCCAAAAAGATTGGAATGTTGGTCCGCTTACTGATTCCACCCACTGTTAACAAGTGGGCTGATGTTCAAGTAGAGGTGAGGGTATTGTATTGCCAAAATATTGGCACTCAAAATATTGGCACTCAAAATTTTGGGCCTGATTAAAAAATTGTAAAATAATCTCTCTCCAATCAAAATATTCTTTTTAATTTAAATATTCATTCGAATCTTCTTTCTCTTTACTTTTTAACCATCTCCCATAAACTATTTTCAATTTTTCACCAATTCTCATACCCCCAATATTTTCACCACCCCAAAATTTTAGCAATCAATCACTTTTTGGTACTTATGCAAGTCCTGCCCAAGTAAAGAGGCAGCGTTGCTGAAGCACCTCCCTGATACCACAGGAGAACAGCGGACAGAGCTCTGCAATCTATTCACCAGGGAAGCATTTCCCTCATTTATTAAATATTGCATTCTCAATATAGATAATTTTGAAAAAAATATTGCAAAAACAAAGCGAGCAAAATAAGATAAATAGATCAAAATTAACTGTGAACCATGTTGCTGGTTCACGCCCATTCCAGTGCACACGAGCTTGCATGGTAAGTTAATTATTAAATTATTATTTTTATTAATGTATTGTCGAGTTTGAAATTGTTTGTCACTAACTTTGTACTATTTCCATTTAGAAAAATTAGACAATGGCGAAATCAATCCAACAAAGCTGTATAAGAAGAATTATAAAAACAAAGATGGTGTATGGACCTCCAAAGGAAGGAGGGAAATTTGTGTAAGTGTATTGCGCTTTCTTTTAATCCAGTTCCGTGTGATTTTATTACAGTTTATCTACTGTGTGTTTTTGATCATTATTAAATTCGTGTAGTAAAGGATGGATGCTTCCAGCATAGTGTGAATCAGAAAGGAAGACTTACACCGAAATTGAAGTATATTTTGCGATATTAGGCAAGATTTTAGGATATGCACGCGGATTAGGACGTGCAATTAAACTTGGGACTTCATCAACTTTAACTACGCAGTCTTCTGATCTATAACGCTAGCTAGCGAAGGCAAGGATGAGATAGAAGTGATGAGAGCTGCTAGAGAGAAAGACTTGCAAGATTTTATGAAGAAGCAAGCTGAGATGGGTGGAGCAGTAGCGATTTGGTTGGAGCAGGAGCACATGTGGTTGGAGCCTGAGGAGCACATGCGATTGGAGCAAGAGCACATACGGGCAAAAATATCAAAGGATTGGAGTAGCACATGACAACTTGTAATGGAGAAGAAAATGAACGACATGAAAAGGTGACTATTGGGCCAGTTTGGGACCTGACATTGGTATATGTGAGAAGTTGTATTGATCTTTTATGATTGCTACATTATTTACTAGTACGATATTATTTTTGATTTAATTATAGATAATTATGAATTATTATTGATGTTTATGAATGAAGTATTGTATTGTTATTTTAATACTACATGTTATATAATGTTTTCAATGTTTATCATTTTTTCAAAAAACAATTTCTGTTAATACCATTCGATTGCCATTTAAATGAACGAACCATAGTGGTAAAACATGACCGATCGCGAAGACCACTATACGATTGAAAAAAATGAAATGCCTACAACAACGTTTGATCGGTCGACTAACCGTTCTATTGGCAAATGCAAGTGAACGAATCGTAAGTACAAAATTTGTCCAATCGAACACTTAATCTTCTGATCAGTAATAAATCAAATGTTCGATCATCAAATTTGCGACTTTTCGTGACGAAAAGTTCTGTTACAATATCTTATTAGTGACAGAGACATTTTTATCACCAAAAACTTTTCATGATGAAAACCGAACTTCGTCACCAAAAGCCTCTAGTGACGCTCTTGCTGATAGAGCTTGTGACAAAAAAATTTAGTCATTAAAAGCGTTAGTGACCAAAAATTTCGTCACCAAAAGTCAATTTTTTTTTGTAGTGTCAGGAATAGTAGGATGTGAACTCCATACATACTAATATGACAACTTTTTGATGTTGTAGCCAATCATTTTCTTTCAAAGTAGCCTTTAAATATGTGCCTTTGATATGATATATTGAAGGGTGGGTTTACAGGTCCCAACAACTTGAATCTACTGGTCCATCAACACAAACCAATACGGCATATCATTCGAATTCAGGCCCTTTAACTTTTGTCCTCCATACCCTCACACACTACAAAAAAGTTACCATTCCTAGACAACTCTTCATGTGAATAAAAGCATCGATCCTTTCGAGCAAAGTGTTGGGGCATAACATTTTTTGGGCAGCTTTTGGACTGAAAGAATACATGAGCTAATTAATCCCATCAAAAGTTAAACGAAACTTAGTGTGATTGAGTTGGTTTATTCTGTTGCTTTCATATGTCTCTTCAAATTTGAAAAATTCCATTAGCTGTTAAAAAAGTGTTGTCTTCCACAAAGAAAAGGTTTGGTATAATGACTTTCTTTCATATTGTCTCTGCAGCAAATGAGTAGGTTCATTAATTTGTTGAATCACTAGATTTTAATATGACTAAGGCTTACAATGCATGCACGTTATTCAGACCCAATCATTGCTACAAATGCTTTTAATATGAAATAAATGAGGAATAGGATGATGATGTGAGCTCCATACAACCCTCTACACGTTTTCATTTAGGCTAATGAGAATCACTCTTACACGTAGATACTTGAGGTGTCCTCAAATTTCAATGTTGACGTAAAAATTACTTTTTAACGTTATTACGTGCCCGGTCTCGAAAAGATATGACTTAAATGTCTTTGACAATTCAGTTGCACATATATATAAAAGAAAGAAGGGTCTAGACCTTGATTATCTTTCTGGATTTATACTTCAAAATAATGAAAAACTTTCTCAAGTGGGATGAAATCGATGGCTGGGAGACACAATTAGGAGACTAATTACGAGGATGTTGGTGATGGTGCTAATTATCCTCTTTCTAGTTGAAGTTCAAGCTAATCATAATGACCAGCTTGCTTCAGCCCTTCTTCACTTCCTACCATGTCGCTTTCTGATCATTTCTCCAAACTTGATAAAAATCAGGAACATTTAGTTCTTGCCTTGCAGATGGTTATGAACATTGCAAGAGAAAAAGAGAGGAAGAAGTAAAAAAAGAGCTACCGAAAAGGGAGTGTGCTGTGTGGCATAATTTTTTAATTGACTTCAACTTTGACGAGTGTATTCTTGAGGAATTTATGTACTGCATGGGTCGTGTTAGATTTTTATTTGACCCAAAGCTTTATGAAATGGTAAAGCAGATCTATTTTTGCTACATAGAACACGATGAAATAATATTCATCATGTTGTCGCATATATACTAAAATATTATGAAGAGCATTTCAAGAAGGACTCAGATATCATTTATAAGCAAATCCATGAGCTCCTTGCTTCAGATGTGGTAAATAGTTATGACAACCTATACTCACTTCTCTCTCTCTCTCCATTGAAAGAAGGATAGGTGCATGAAAAACATATATATATGCAATAGGGCCTCATGAATCTTTCTCATATAAATTACAACCCAATTCTAATTTTCAACTTTTACATTTTTTTATTTTCGCGCAAAATATCAGGGTTAAAATGTTTAGTTGATCTAGTACTCTCGATTATAAGTATTGCCTAAAGTGGAAAAAATAAACTAAAGGTATCAAACATTGTACTAATGTAACGAGCCAAGGACCACTAGTGACTTCAAAAGGACTAGTCACATTGCTCTTAATGCACATCATTATAAGGTCTAGTTAAACCTTGTATGATCTCAATGTGGGATGACTTGGCCTTTATAGAACTCATCTCTCATTCGTTCCCATGTTAGATTTGAAGTACAACAATTCCCCCCTCCCCGCCCCCTTTAAATCTTTTTTTCCTTGCAAAGATCCATCAAGCCCACATTGGTGGTTACTAGGGCCGGCTTTGATACCATTTGTAACAAGACAATGGAGCCCTTTAGAATCACTGTAAGTTTTGTTTAGCTTAATAAGCTCCCAATGTGAGATTTGACCCTTATGGAACTCATCTCTCATTCATTCTCTTTCTCCACTCCATGTGTGTTAATTTGAGATATCACAGTCGTACATTTCTTTCACAACTGGTCCGTATGAGCTAGCAAATTTTGAGGATTTGGGTTTTTTACAAATGTACATTTCTTTTGCTATTGGTCTGTAATTGAGCATGTTGTCTGTCATATAGACTCGACTTTATCTGTACATCCGTCAATACCGTACTGCTCTTTAATTCCAATTCATGAGCCAGTAAAAAATACATTTCTCTTTTTTTTTTTTTTTTTCTGCTATAACTTTTCCATATTTCTTCTAGATATTAATCCGTTTTATTCTTTACACACTTATATCATGCTATTGTTTCAGATTCAACAGAAGGATTCTAAGGAAATGGAGGGATCGAGAATGGACTTGCTTTTTTCTTCTTCTTTTTTTTTTTTTTTAAATGAGGATATTGTATTTGCTTGATAGCACTGTTTACGGAATAAAATCACTTTTTCGGGACACTATATTAAATGATTTGCTACAATTGTATGTTTTTACTTTTAAACTATGTTGATTTGGAAACATTGGAGCAGCCCACACTGGAGGATGACTAGCTGCATATATATAGTTGTGACGACTCTACTGGTTTAATTTGCTCTTTCATCCCTATTATGTTCGCACTATTTTTGTCCATCTAAAGCTAGCTAGTATTCCCTTCCCAGGGACAAACTAGCTTACTATCCGTTAGACTTTATGTTTTTTTTTTTGAAAATACAACTCCCTACGTACACTTTGCTGAGAAAAAAAAAAACTATGCTGAATGGGTATTTAATTTGTGCCCAAGCTTACATGGTGGACGCTTGTTCATCTTGTTTTTCATTGGAGTATCCCAAAAACCTTCAGAACAATAGAGCTTCTAATTTGTAAACACGAGTGGCTTGCATTATAAGTATATATATATATATATATATATATATATATATATATATATTTTACTTTGTTTAAGTTCAGAAAATACTTTTCATTCAAACCCGGCCCATTGATCTCTCTCTACCAAAAGTTGCCATTCCTGGCCAATTAATTACAAATTTTCGTCTAACGAGTCATCGATCCTTTAGGGCAGCATTGTAGGCCGGTCGGCATAGCTTTGTTCCTAGCTTAAGGACTGAATCATTAACTACGTTCGTGCGTCTCGCAACAAGTAGTTGGTTGAAGAAAATACATTTTGCCTCTTTCTTTATACTCTGAACAACAAATGATTAGGACTTCTACTTTCAGAGCGGAAAGAAAGTTGATGGTCATTTAGGTGCCAATCATGTTGTTCCACGTTACACAATTTAGACATGTAAGGTTGAAACTATTCGAACAACTACCAAACCGTCTAGATGCTTGTAGATTCTGGAAAATTTTCAAAACTGATTGAGATTTAGAATTTAATGCAGTTGAATTTGAATTGGCCATATGTAAATTTAACCGTTGAAATCCATCCGCCCAATCGTAACTGGTGTTCGGACGCTGTAGATGGATCTTAAAAACAAACATAATTGTCAAAATCAAATTCTGCAGCTTTTCTACCAAACTTTTCTTTCCAACTTTATCAATTTTTTTTTTTTGATATTTGAGATCTACATTCACAAGCTCATGTAATACCTTCTTTGTGCTTTCTATTTTGATTTTCATGTATTTTGATTGTTTTTGGGGGGTGGGGAGTGCATGAGTATGACTGAGTCAATTCGGTGTTCTTCTAAGTTCTGTCCAGATGGTTAGTGTACCTTACAGACAGATTTATATAACAATATTGTCATCATTTATTGTGTCCGCACGACTTTAGTAAATCGTGTGGACATTAAGGTTTTTTTTTTCTCTTTAAAATGTAATGTTTTGATCTCTGTTCAGAGGAAGTGCACGTTCCATGAGCGTTGTGTATGCTCCTGGTTGGTCAGCAGACCCGGATAGATCTCCCATTGAACATGTACAAGCTGATCCTGAAGAGGACTTGGTCGATGCTGCGTAGTAACCTCCCATATGGTGTATTCTTGACTATGTACTTAGCAGATCATGGTGTCCCTATCCATGACAACGAGTCGTGTACTCTGGTAGGCAGCGCGATCAACCGAACATCCATTGTAGGAGCAAGTGGCAGGGGGGCGAGGTCGGAACTTGGTTCGGCGGTTGGCTCATATAAGAGTGGCTGCGGCACAACAATCCAACAGGGGGTGCCTCCTTTGGTGGCCCAGGACTTTGGGGACCCCAACTCCCGGATGAGCAAGGTTTTAAGCCCCCTCTGAAGCCTTTGGAGCAGCAGGTGGACTGATTGGAGAAAAAAATTAAGAAGCTCTAGTTTGACCTCCACCAGGAGCGCATAGATGCGTTACTCCTTAACCAAGCGATTTAAAGTCACGTTGAGAGTGTACAGAAGACCTCAATTCCTTACAGACAAAGGGACCTGGTGATATTCCTAAAGATATTCCTGCAGATGTGGCAGCATCTTTTGACATTAGAGGAGATTATCTTTATATTTTATTACTTTACGTAATTACGTATGTTGTGTTTTTATTTACGTATTTCAGACATCAGTTTTATATTTTGGATATGTATTGAGTTTGTTTTATTTATTTATTTTTTCAATGGAGAGAGACGTGAATCGACTTAAATGCCCCTTTGATGACAAAATTACCAAAAATACATATTTTTAAAAACATTAGTGTAAGAAATAAATTCAAATTTAAAAGAGTTAAATGAGATTTCAAAAATATAATATCTTTATTTAATTTTTTAAAAATATCACATACTCAATACACTAAAAAGATAAATAAACATCACAATTTCTTGCATAATATGTAAGTACAAATACGTATTTAAATAAAATAAATAACGATTGATCAAATAAACAATTAATGTACACAATATAAGATTTTAACAAAAAATCTAAGTACATATACGTAAACAATCCAAGTACACATACTTGATGATAGAGTACTAATCAAGTACATACATGTAATGAGTGGTAAAGAAGTGATTGAACACGTGTTTAAAATATTAGCACACTCAAATTATACATAAACAATGTATTTGAGGATATGTTTAGATTACATAAAAACATGTCAAGTACACATCATTAATCATCGAATCATATATGAGAAAAACTGTTTAGGTTGTACATGTTATATCATAGAAATATAGTGCAAGAGTTAGTTTATACATGCTATAAATGGTATGAAATCTTATTTAGCACATGATTATAAGTTATTAATGTGTGGCATGTATGAAGGTAACATCATAAATAAATATTATTACACAATTAAGTCAATTATCAGTTTAAAAATCATTTTTTAATATTTAAGTTCTTCGATCGATTGGTGCTTCACAGTTGACCGTGTCAACATGTGATGTTTAGATGTGTAATTCTGTTCGGACGTCCAATACGACTGACCAATCAGTCCAAACGCCATCATTTTGACATAAGTTAACCGTTCGATTGTGGGTATTGTAGTTATGATTTGTGATGATTGGAGGTTATTGTTGCGGTTTTTATATCTACATTAGAATGGGTTTTGTTTGTCCTTTTTTTTAGAGTGTTTTGAGCGAATATTTGAGGGTGTAGAGTGTTTTGTACGAATTTGTTTGTCCTGGGTTACATACGATTGGTCACTATTTTTGCCGATCGATTGCTTTGGGGATTGACGAGAGCCAATCAGACATCATTCATGGAGATTGATAGTCTTAGGTGGCGTTCGTTTGCCTAGTATTTCGGGCATCAAAATTTCGGGGCTAGCCGAACACAGTTTGAACGTCCCAAAATTTTGACCCGTACCAAATTTGGGATGTTTTTGTCCCTAAAAAAACCCTCAACATTTCCAAATATACCCCTGAAAGACCCAAAACATAAATATACCCCAAGGGCAGAGTGGAAACCGGAAAACACATGGCCCCACCTCTGCTCTGACCAAACTTTTCAAAAACAATGGCAGCAAAGTTTGACATATTTGAGGGAATGAACGAAAAAAAAAAAAAACAAAAGAAAAATGTTACTGCTTGGTTGGCAGTTTACTGTGATATAAGTAAAATAAAAAATAATTTTTTAAACTCTCTTTCTTCTACCTAATTAAATCACAATAATTTCCAATCATTACTATCTCAAAATTTTCCAACATTTACACTATTACATTCCAAAATTTTAACAACTTTTTACAAACACCAATAACCTCAAAATCACAAGATTCCCAAAATTTTGAGAATATTCTCCGAAATTTTGACAAACAAATGCCACCTTAATATACAACCGATCGGTACAATAGCGGACTGATTGGGAGTTTATACATAAATTGAATTCTTATTTAATTGATGTGTGTTTTTAATTGCATATATAGTACATAATTATTATTAATTGCATATGTTTTATTGCATTGTTTATATAAATGACTTGATTAATGTGGGGTAAATGTTTGGGCTTGAATGTGTGTACGTAGACCCATTCAAAGGTTAGGACACGATAAATAAACATTTATCGCGTAATAACCCTTGAATTGTCCAAAATGTGGACAGTTTGAGATGTGCATTCGGCATTGGACAAGTTCGGTACTTGTGTCCTGTCCACACTTGGAGAAAAGTTGGTATCATCTAGCCTTTGTCCTCTGGGTATACTACTGGCATTGGTGTATGACATCATGCAATTTTTGTTGATGACATTTGGCCCCAATGCTGGTGCATATACTTGGGGATTGGGGCAAGATGCTGTCGAATTTTTTTCTAGGCATGGATTGGACACAAGTGGAACTGACACAATCTTGTATGAGATAAGACATATTAGCTAGGCAAAAAGTCAAGTTCTAATGAAGTGGTGTTTATGAGTTTTTAATGTTGCGTATTATTTTAGATTGGTGACAATGGATAAGAGTTGGGTTTACGAGAAAAATTAGTTTGGTGATAAGTACACCGAGGGGGATGAAGCAAAAATTGAAGAAACTAGTGAAGAAGAGGCCACGAAGATTCATTTGAAAGTGATAGTGAGTCTACTGAGGATAAGGCATCGGGAATAACATGTAAGAATCGGCTTCTGAATAATAATTTCTTTCAAATATATCTGCTTCTCTACTAATTCTGATGTGCTTTTACTGTTAATGCCCCTTTTTTCATAAAATATATGTTTTAAAGTTAAACTATTCTAACATGGATTTTTTTTTTTGTTATGTGACAGCTAGCACGGGGAAATGAAGCATGGACGAGGATTTCCTCCTGTTACTTTTGCACAGCTACATGGCTCCAAGACTCAGTCGACTGTGAGTCTAAGTTTGAGTCTGTGCCTGAGTGCTCCATCTCCGACTCCGCATGCCTCCATGTGTCTTGGCACGCAAGCTTGTTAAAGTGGTTGTGCATGTAAGAAAATTTCCTTACTTCTATTTTATTGCTTTAAGTTAAATGATGGATTAACTTTGCTAATTTTATTTGATCTCAGACCTTTACTTTTAAACGCTGGAGAGGCAGGACACGTGGGGTCAGTTTGGAAACGAGTCTTGGGTCTGAAAATTATCGGTGCATATCCCGGAGGGAGTGTGTGGAGGACAGTCTTCCACTGCTCCCTCCCTATCCAATAAGATTGGAATGTTGGTCTGTTTACTGATTCCACCCACCATTAACAAGTCTGTTAATGTTCTAGCAGAGTGAAGGAGTACATTATGGATCGGGTGTTGGTATGATTGAACTCGTAAATATAGTATTATTTGTTAAGAATTTCATGTATTAATATTGTATTTTTTGTTACTTATGCAAGACCGCATCAACCTTAATTACACTCGTCAAGAGGACTTGAGGACAATGGTGGAGACTATGATAACAGCACGTCGAAGGAACCACAACCGGATGCATGCATATTTCAAGAAGTCCCCGAGTAAAGAGGCAACGTTGCTGAAGCTCCACCTTGATACCACGGGAAAACAGTAAACGAACCTCTGCTATCTGTTCACCAGGGAAGCATTTCTGGCACGTGAATTATCTTTTCTTAAATATTGCATTTCTGTATATATAATTTTGAAAAAAAATATTGCATAAACAAAATGAGCAAAATAAAATAAATAGATCAAAGTTGACTATGAACCATGTTGCTAGTTCACGCTCGTTCCAGCGTAGACGAGCTTGCATGGTAAGTTAGTTATTAAATTATTATTTTTATTAATGTATTGTCGAGTTGAAAATTTTTTGTCACTAGCTTTGTGCTATTTTCATGTAGAAAAATCCAAACAATGGCAGAATCAATCCAGCAGAGCTGTATAAGAAAAATATACAAACAAAGATGGTGTTTGGACCTCGAAAGAAGGGAGGAAAAATTTTGTAAGTGTATTGTTCTTTCATTTAATCCGGTTAATGTGGTTTGATTACAGTTTATCTACTTTGTGTTTTTGATTATTATTAAATTCTTACAAGAACGGATGGATGCCTTCCAATTCTAGTGTGAATCAGAGGGAAGACTTACACCTAAATTGAAGTATATTCCAAGATATTAGGCAAGAAGTCAGGATATGTTTGGGATTAGGATGTGCAATTAAACCTCTGCCTTCATCAACTTTAACTACGCAGTCTTCAGATCTACAGTGCTAGCTTGCGAAGGCAACAGATGAAATAGAAGCAACAAATAGCTGCTAGAAAGAAAGATTTGCAAGATTTTATAAAGAAGCAAGTTGAGATGGGTGGAGCAGTAGCGCATTTGTTTGGAACAGGAGCACATGTTGTTGGAGCATGAGGAGCGCATGCGATTGGAGCAAGAACGCTTACAGGCAAAAATATCAAAGGAGCTTGAGCAGCACATGGCAACTATAATGGAGAAGAAAATGAACGACATGAAAAGGTGACTATTGGGCCAGTTTGGGACCCGACATAGGTATATGGGAGATATTGCGTTGATCTTTTATGATTGCTACATTATTTACTAGTACAATGTTATTTTCGGTTTAATTACGGATAATTATGTATTATTATTGATGTTTATGAATGTGAGTATTGTTTTGTTATTTTAGTAGTACATGTTATATAATATTTTTGATTATTATTACCATTTTTCAAAAAAAAAATTCTGTTAATACTGTTCAATCGACCATTTAGATGATCGAACGATAGTTGTAAAACAAGATCGATCGCGAAGACCCCTGTCCGATCGGGAAAAACGAAACTCCTACAATAGCGTTTGATCGGTCGACTAACCGTTCTATCAGCAAATGCAAGCGATCAAACCGTAAGTACGAAATTTGTCCGATCGCACACTTAACTTCCTGATTGGTAATAATTCAACTGTTTGATCATCCAACTAAACTTTTCGATCGATCGTACATTTGACACGTTCAATCGATGAAGTTAGCGAACTATATGAAAGGCTTTAGTGACCAAAAATTGACTTTTAGTAAACTCCATACATACTAATATGACAACTTTTTGATGTTCTCAAGCCAATCATTTTGTTTCAAAGTACCCTTTAAATCTGTGCATTTGATATGATATATTGAAGGGTGGGTTTACAAATTCCAGCAACTTGAATCTACTGGACCATCAACACCAACCAATACGGCATATTATTCAAACTAGGGCCCGTTAACTTTAGGTCCTCCATACCCTCTCACTCTACCAAAAGTTGTCATTCCTAAACAACTCTTCATGTGAATGAAAGCATTGATCCTTTCGAGCAAAGTTGTGGGGCGTAACATTTTTTGAATAGCTTTAGGGCTGAAAGAATACATGAGCTAATTAATCCCATCCAAAGTTATGCGAAACTTAAGAGTGATCAAGTTGGTTTTTTCTATTGCTTTCATATGTCTCTTCAAATTTCAAAAAATCCATCAACTGTTAAAAAAATGTTGTCTTCCACAAAGACGAGGTTTGGTGTAATGACTTTCTTTCATATTGTCCCTGCAGCAATTCAGTGGGTTTATTAATTTGTTGAATCACTGAATTTTAATATGACTAAGGCTTACCATGCATGCACGTTATTCAGACCCAATAATTGCTACAAATGCTTTTAATATGAAATAAATGAGGAATAGGATGATGATGTGAAACCATACAACCCTCTACCATTTTCATTTAGCTAATGAGAATCACTCTTACACGTATATAATTAAGGTGTCCTCAAATTTCAATGTTGACATAAAAATTATTTTTTAACATCATTAAGTACCCAGCCTCCAAAAGATATGACTTAAATGTCTTTGATCATTCAGTTGCACATATATATAAAAGAAAGAAGGTTTAGACCTTGATTATCTTTCTAGATTTATACTTCAAAATAATAAGAAACTTTCTACAGTGGGATGAATCGATGGCTGGGAGACAGAATGGGAGACTAATTACGAGGATGTTGGTAATGGTGCTAATTATCCTCATTCTAGTTGAAGTTCAAGCTAATCATGATGACCAGCTTGCTCCTACTTCTTTCAGCCCTTCTTCACTTTTTATTAGGTCGCTTTCTGATCATTTCTCTGAAATTGATAAAAATCCAGAAACATTTAGTTCTTGCCTTGCAGATGTTTATGAACATTGCAAGAGAAAAAGAGGGAGTGGGCCATGTGGCATAATTTTTTAATCCACTTGACAAGTGTATTTTTGACGAATTTATGTACTGCATGGGTCGTGTTAGATTTTTATTTGACCCAAAGCTTCATGAAATGGCAAAGCAGATCCATTTTTGCTACTCCGAACAAGGTGAAAATAATATTCATCATGTTGTCGCATGTATACTAAAATATTATGAAGAGCATTTCAAGGACTCAGATGTCATTTATAAGCAAAATCCATGAGGTCTTGCTTCAGATGTGGTAAATAGTTATGACAACCTATACTCCCTCTCTCTCTCTCTCTCTCCATTGAAAGAAGGATAGGTGCATGAATATATATATATATATGCAATAGGGCCTCATGAATCTTTCTCAATATAAATTACATCCCAATTCTAATTTTCAACTTTCACATTTTTGTTGTTTTCTAGCAAAAGATCAAGGGTAAAATGTTTTAGTCGATCTAGTACTTTCGATTATAAGTATTGCCTAAAGTGGCAAAAATAAACTAAAGGTAACAAACATTGTACTAATGTAACGAGCCTAGGACTGCTAGTGACTTCAAAAGGACTACTCACGTTCCTCTTAAAGCTCATATCATTATAAGTTCCAGTTAAACCTTGTAAGGTCCTAATGTGGGATGACATGGCTCTCATAGAATCATCTCTCATTCGTTCCCATCTTGGATTTGAAGTACAACAATTCCTCCCCCCCTCCCCGGCCCCCCCTTTCCCCCTTCTTTAAATCTTTTTTTTCCTTGTAAAGACCCATCATGCCCTCATTGGTGGTTACTAGGGTTGGCTCTAATACTATTTCTAACAAGACAATGAAGCCCTTTAGAATCACTGTAAAGTTTAGTTTAACCTAGTAAGGTCCCAATGTGAGACTTGACCCTTATGGAACTCATTTTTCATTGCTTCTCTTTCTCCACTCCATGTAATATTAATTTGAGATATCATAGTTGTACATTTCTACCACAATTGATCCGTACCAGCTAGCAAATTTAGAGGATCTGGGTTTCTTACAAATGTACATTTCTTCTGCTATTGGTCTGTACTTGAGGATATTGCCTGTCATATAGAATCAAATTTATCCGCACATCTGCCAACACCGTACTGCTCTTTAATCCCAATTCATGAGTCAGTAAAAAATACATTTCTCTTTATTTTCTGCTATAACTTTTCCATATTCTTCTAGATATTAATCCGTTTTATTCTTTACACACCTATATCAAGTTACTGTTTAAGATTCAACTGAAGGCTTCTAAGGACATGGAGAGACCGATAATGGACTTGTTTTTTTTTTTTTCTTCTCTAAATGAGGATATTGGACTTGCTTGATAGCACTGTTGACGGAATAAAATCACTTTTCGGGTTACTGTATTACATAATTTGCTGCAGTTGTATGTTTCTACCTTTAAACTATGTTAATAGGAAACATTGGAGTAGCCCACACTGGAGGATGACTAGCTCCATATATATAGTAGTGACGACCTGCTAGTTTAATTTGCTTTCATCCCTGTTATGTTCGCACTATTTTTGTTCATCTACAGCTAGCTAGTATTCCCTTCCCGGGGACAAACTAGCTTACTATCCGTTAGACTTTATGTTTTCTTTTTTTTTAAATGCAACCCGGCCTCTACACTTTGTGCCGAAGCTTACATGGTGGACGCATGTTCATCTTTTTTTTCATTGGAATATCCCTCAAACCTTCAGAATAATGGAGCTTGTAATTTGTAAACATGAGTCATGACTTGCATTATAAGCTATATGTATAACAAAGTCAATTAAAAATTAATTTACTTTGCAAATAATTAAGTTCAGAAAATACTTTTCATTCAAACCCGGCCCTCTGATCTCTCTCTACCAAAAGTTGCCATTCCTAGCCAATTAATTACAAATTTTCGTCTAATGAGTCATCGATCCTTTATGGCAGCATTGTAGGCCGGCCGACATAGCATTGTTCCTGGCTTAAGGACTGAATCATCAACTACCTTCGTGCTTCTCGCAACAAGTAGTTGGTTGAAGAAAATACATTTTGCCTCTTTCTTTATACTCTGAACAACAGATGATTAGGACTTATAGCACTTTCAAAGCAGAAAGAAAGATGACATGGTCATGATTTACGTGCGAATTGCATCCTCCGTCCAGCCATTGATTAGATTTTTTCAATGTAGTACTACGTCTGTAAAAAAAATTAATGTTTTCAATGTTTTCAATGTCATATTATTTCGGTTATGGATATATATATATGTAGTACTACGTCTGTAAAAAAAAATTAATTAAGGGAATCAAGAGAGTTATGAGTTGAAGGGTGCAGCTAAAAATCCCAGCAACTTGAATCTGCTGGCAACACCAACCAATACGGCATTTTCACAACCAGCCCCATTGCCTTTAGTTAGCCCCTGATCCATACACCTCACAGTACTCTACCCAAAGTTGTCATTCCTAAAATTTGACTTGGAGTTGGTGAAAGAGTGGAGAGATGATTTTAAGTGAATTTTTTAGGTTTATTGTTATGGAAGGAGATGATTGAATTGGGAGAGATAGAGATTATTTTATAGTTATTTTATTATTATTTTATTGACTGAAATTCTATTATAGCCAAAATGTATGAAAATACTTAGTTTGATCAAATTAGTTTATTCTGTTTCTTTCAGATGACACTTCAAGGTATAAATACACTTTTCATGCATCAACTATATAAGTATACACACATTGCAACTCAAACTTCCAACTTTAACACATTAGACCCTCCAACTACTGATGTCAGAAGCTCTGCACCCTCCATCAATTTTTGACAAAATTAGATTTTTTTTTTTACACTTGAAATGACAATAGTTTTCCAAATGACTTAATGTAATGACAAAAATTACCCTTTACATATGGTATATTGCAATAATTGGATCAGCCCTCTACCCGTTTTCATTCAGACTAATGACAATCACTCTTACAAGTATATACTTGAGGTGTCCTCAAATTCGAATATATGTTGACGTAAAAATTGTTTTTTAACATTATTTCGTACCCATAGCCTCCAAAAGATCCTAGGACTAATTGTGTTTGATCATTCAGTTGCAGGTATAAAAGAAACAAGGGTTTAGACCTTGATTATAGTTTTGGATTTATACTTCAAAATAAGAAAGTTTCTCAATGGGATGAAATTGATGGCTGGGAGACACATTAAGACACTTACGAGGGTGATGGTGATGGTGCTATTATCCTCATTCTAGTTGAAGTTCAAGCAATCATGATGATGACAAGCTTGCTCCTACTTCTTTTAGCCTTTCTTCTCTTCCAACCAGCTCGCTTTCTCATTTCTCTGAACTTGATAAAGCTGAGGAAACATTTAGTTCTCTCCTTGTAAATGGAATTGAAGATTGTAAGCGAAAAAGAGAGAAAGAATGAGAAAAAGAGCTGCCAAGAAGGGGTGGGTGCGGATCGAGCGGCATACTTTTTTAATTGACTACCACTTTGTATTTTTGGGGTACTTCACCCACTGCATGACTTGTATCAGATTTCTTAATGACCCAAAGTGTCATGAAATGGACAAGTGAATGGAGGTTTGTGAGGTAGAATACACTACAGAACACCATTTTGTAAAATGTATACTAAAATATTATGAAGAGCATTTTAAGGAATGATATATCATTTATATGTGGAATCCAAGAGCACCTTCAAATGTGGTAATTAGTTCTTACCTATACTTTCTCTCTCTATACACTTTATCTCTATCTCTCTTCATTGAAAGAATGATACATGCATGAAAAACTTGTGCATATGCAATAGGAACTCATCCATCTTTTTTATCAGTATAATGTAAGAAATAAAAGAGCCCATACTTGGGGACTCTTCAATTGCCCATATGTGTAACTGCAAACTCCTCAATTGCTCATATGTGTAACAGCAGACCGTTACAATCCAATTCCAATTCCAATTTTCAACTTTCATTTTATTATATTCTCTTGCAAATGTTTGTGTCGATCCAGTACCAATTTTGGTATAAGCTAGGTATATCGAAGTCTTGTTTATAGTCAATAGTTTCATCAAACTCATGAAAACTTAAAATAGATACAAATTAAGGCTATATATAAAGTTACTAATTCTTAATTGGTACTTTACTAGTTTGCTACATATAATCGACATACTATATAACCAAAAAGCCATTGCAAGGTATTGTCTGTAATATAGACTCAACTTTATCTACGTGCATCTTTAAACAACTGCTCTTTTCTCCCAATTCATAAATCAGGAAAAAATCTATTTCTCTTAAGTTTTCGTTGTTTCCCAGTTTCGGTCCATTAGTCTAGCTTTGCTTGCATTTTCCTTGCTTCTCACAACAACACTATTGTTGGAGAAAACACAATTTGCCTTTTTCTTGTATTCTGGCACTATGATATAACTTGTATTGACCAATTGTGTCTTGTTGACACAGACTTCCTCGATGCCTACAGTGACTAATTTTTCCATGTTCTAAATGTTCCTCTTTATTTTTTTGGGATGGCTTTCACACTTATAGCATGCTATTGTTTCATAATCAAATAAAGGCTTCTCGGGACAAGGAGAGATCGAGCATGGAAGATTTGATGTGTAGTTGTATGTTTTGGCTTTTAAACCATATATGTTAAATGGGGTAGTTTGTGCCTAATCTTTATGTGGTGGACGTTGGTCATGATTCTTTTTTTCATTCGGATATCCCATAAACCTTCTAGGTGATGGATCTAGTTTGTAAATAGTGATTCGAATAACCTATGCTTAACTGTGACAATGTCAAATAATTCACATGGGTCATTTTGTACGCCCAATCTTGTATGGGAGTTCTTCATCTTCTTTTTTGGTTTTGAGATCTTAATAGTCATTATGCACACCACTAAAAAACTATATTCTCATTATGCAGTAGTGCGCAATAATAGGAGCTATTCGATCATAAATAGGGTTTTCAAACAATTATCTATGTTAGAATACTTGGTATATTGACCATCAATCATGGAGATTGATGGCCTTCAATAAAAGGAGCCTTGATTGAGTCCTTTCAGTTACAAATCAAGGGCCTTATTTGTGGATATTCGTGGAGATATGTCTCCTCCATTATTATATAAATACACCATTCCTAACCTCTTGTAGACACATTCTTAATCATATTGAATAAGAGAAATCATGTTGCCCTTCTACTACTCTTAAACCATTTGTTTCTCGCTGCTCTCTCTCTCTCTCTTGTGCAATTCTGTTTCTGTTTATTTCAACAATATGAATCAAATCAAGTCTTTCAGAAGTGAAACTATAATTTGATGGGTTCAAGAGTAATTGTTGAACCTGGAACGTTTGGAATATGGCACTCATTTACCATATTTATTATAACACTGAAAATATATATAAGTTGCCTGTAAGTATCTCTCTCTCTCTCTCTCTATCTGTCCAAGCTACAAATGACCAAGTGTTAATTATATCATCTGCAACAGTCTCACATCATCATAAGGGTTTGGATTAGTGTAAAATGGATCAAGAGCATTTTTTTTTTATACACCGAAAAACCCTCCACCCAGAAGAAAAGAAAGAAAGAGACACACACCATTAATCTAATTCATGATGTCCAGAATAGGCTCCAACTTCTAGACCATCAACACCAATTATAACACACCAAGTTTCACATGGCATGGGAGTGGGGAAGTATAGAGAAAGGAATCATATAGGTCAAGTCCAACATTAATTTTTTGATTAAGTAGAACAAAGACTTATAATTATTCCAAAGGTTTCACAAGTAATCTTGACTAATCATTTTGAAGTGAAAGCTTAGATGTGGCTAGTCCTCCCTTGGTCGTTACTCCAACCAATATTTACGACATATTATCCAAACCTCTTTCTCTACTAGAAGTCGTCATTCCTTAACAACTTTATTCTAACTGAAGCATCCATCCTTTTGTGGAATGTTGTAGTCCGGCATAGCATTATTTTAGGCTTAAGAACTCATGAATAATTACATGTATACGAGCTAATCCAATCCAAAGTAACATAACTTTTGTGTATTAGTTTGTTCTATTTCTATCAGATGACTAGCTCTTCAAATTTCAAGAAGTCTATCTTCCCTAAAAAAATTTGTCTTCCACAAAAACGAGGTTTGGTACGGTGACTTAATTTCCTTGTTATGGTTCTAGCTGTAAATGAATAGTTACTATTAGTTTGAATCCCAGGATTTTTAAATATGACTGCTGGATTATAACTTTTTTCAGACCAATCTATAATTGTCTTCAAAATCAATCTTTGATACGAATGTTTATTCAAAATTATTTACAAGATTCCAATCTTTATGGTCTTTTTCTTTCTCTTGTAACAGGAGCAATTAAAGAATTGGAAATTAATTTCCATATGCATCGGTTATGCAATAAATAGAATAATGATTAATTCCACATATACTAATATGACATTTTTTTTTTTTATATTCAGTACTCCATATATTTGTACATTTCACTATTCTTGGATGATGTGATTATTGAAGCATGCACTTCAGTGTAAATGCCACATACATAAAATGATCTAAAAATTTAATTAATTTATTGTTCTATATAAGCTCTGTATGGGTCTTTTCGCCGATATTTATTTAGCACAAATATTTTTGTCCCAAAAAAATAATTTTAGAATCTTACGCTCTTACTACTTGAAGAGTGTCGATGTAATTATTGTGTTGTAAATGTTGCACTTTAACAGATGGAATTGGCACAGCCATTTCGCTTATGCTCTGCCGTTGGTACTCATCTCGGTATATATATTTGGTACTTTAATCATGTTCAACAATATCCAAGTACTCATCAACCGCCACAATGGACCTTAGTTCACTTTTTTAATTGTTGAACATGATTCTGCTTCTCTATAATCTATTTCCTCACTAGTTCCACGGGCCTATTATAGCTAACCAACTTCTAGATGGTTAGGTCAGCTGGCAACAAATTTTTTGTCCGGTGAAGTTAGTTATTATTCCAGCTGTTAGTTACTTGAAGAGGACTTTTGTATATAAGCGTAACACTCTCTGAAACTATGTATGAACTTCTTGACTATCAATATATGATCTAGAGCAATTTCAAATCTCTTCCCTGAGTTCAGTACTTCTCTGTGTTTGGATTTCTACACGGTATCAGAGCATATACACTCTCTTTTCACACTATGTTTTTTGTGAATATTACTGTAACCTTACAGAATTCAATCCATGGCTAGTGACGAAGCCAAGAATCCTAATCCTACAAATCGGAGTCATAACACGTTGAATAATTTAGTTATTGATAGCGTTTGCACCAACACTTCAGGTGATATTGCTAATGCTCCGATCGTTTCATCACTGCTCAGTGGCAAGTATTATTATTCTTGGAGTTGTGCAATGCTCATGAAGATCGTTGCTCGTAATAAGTTTAATATTCTAGATGGCAGTATTACACGATCGGCTTCTATTGATTCTAATTTTATTGTCTGGTATCGATATAATCTGATGGTTTCTTCATAGATCAATGCCTCTGTTTCTCCAAAGATTGCACCAGTGATTTTGTACATTGATTTGGCA